>JBAJHW010000003.1:55550853-56166307 GCA_037013535.1 Intellagama lesueurii | reverse complement strand
GGGATAGCATAAGATCAGATCTCAACTATGTGAAATACATTTTTCAATGGTTAAAATATGTCTACGAATAAGCAGAGAAGATCCCTCCCCCACAAGGTTTACCATCTTCCAGGCTCTGAAACACAGAAATTTGGATGGAAGTATCTTTTCCTGGGATGTATGCCAGCCACTTGCAAATGTATTTATTAATATTTATTTAGAGTGTTTCTGATAACCAAATATTTCTCTGAACATCTCACAGAGTGATTTCTGGATTAAAGAGCAACAGCAGTAGCTCAACAGAACCTTTGGCCCTCCACAGGTTTTGGAATATTACATCCAGTGGCAAGGGATTATGAGAATTGTAGGCCAAAATATCTGGAGGGTTAAAGGCTTCCTTGTCCTGTGGGAGAAGTATTTTCCATTTGTTGGAGGGCCTAAAAAGTGACCCTGTATCTAGAGAAATCCTTCCATTTGCACAAATTCTTATACAAGATTTTGAACAACTGTTGGACTACAACTCTCTTTAGGGCACTAGAGATTATATGCTACAACTGATATCTTCCTTACTTGTCTTGTTTGTCATGCTGTCCATCACTCAGATTCCCAGAGGATCCAGGCATATAGTTCACAACTAATATGCTTGTGCATGCTGTCTGATTCTCCTTCTCACCCCTTAGTTCCTCCTGCCAGTACAAGCAGCTAAAGTAACTAAAAACCAAGCAGTATGTGCAAACATAGCTCTGGGGAGTGATAAACGAAGACCCTCAGGAATTCTGGCTACTACTGGATAGCTCAGTGGTTTAGGCATCTAGCTGTGGAGCCAGAGGTTGGGAGTTCGATTCCCCACAGTGCCTCCTTGACACAGGCTGGACTCAATGATCCATAGTTTTCCTTCCCTCTGTGCACTTCTGATATTGTGTGGAAATGTGACTACTGTATCACAGTTCACCAACACACTGTGATCCCGTCTTAAGAAGCCTTCTGCTATCTTGTGCAAAAGGTCAAAGAACAGCACTAATGCATTTTCTCCTGCTGCTCATATTTATTTCCTGGCATTCCTGCCAACCTGGATGCAAATATTGTACCACTTAGATTCTTGTATCCAATCAATAATGTTTAATAATGTTGTCTGTATGATTTAGCTCATTTCAGAAAGGCAGACATCAAGGCTTTGCTGGGCCTCTGAGTTTTATAGTCCATAATTGTTCACAGAAGAGACATGCAAGATTCTTGCAGCTATCCTTATATTTCAAATGAGTTTATTTTGGAGATGAGGAAAGCCATTTTGAAATGGATTCCACATGTTTTTCCAAATGCAAGTTCATTAAAAATGAAGGCCTGAAAGGACTCCTTCTAAACCCAGTGGCAAATTGACTCTTCTGGTTCAATTTATGATACAAAGAAATGTACAATTACAAAGGACTCGTTTCATATCTGTTATCTATTCACAGCTAAAATGGGAATCTGAAAACTGGTTAACCCTTCCCTCCCCAGCTGTAATCTCAATGAAGATCATCCCTATGAAGAATTAGGTGTGGGGCAGAAGTTGCTGTTGGCTCTAATGGAAGCTTTTGAAAAAGCCTAATTGCCAAGTAAAGGGGAAGGGTGAGAAAGGGCCAAGAACAGGGGTCGGTGGTACACACATTTCACCCTACACTTGGAAGAAAGTTTGTGAAAAGGGCTATTATTTCCTTGAGAACCCGTTTTTATGCCCAAATGTTTGTGTTTCAATCAGTCCTGAAAAAGATGTGTGCATCAGAAAGGCAAAGAATTGGAAAGATATTTCCCAATGGGGAAACTTGCTCTCAAGAAACATTAGCATTCTACTGTGCAAGAAGTCCACACAAACTGCTGCTTTATGGGTTGGGTTCTTGCTTCACACTAAATAGGCAACCCTAAAGAAACAACCAAAAAATGCAACTTGAAGCAAGAGTAATTCCTGCCTGAGAATGAATTGGGGTAATTCCACTAAATGTCTTAGAAGAGTGTGGGCTTAAAAACCTCAAACTATGCAGCGGAAGTGTGCTGGACCCATAACCTCTTAGCGAAGTATGGAAATTTGTGGCTAAAAAACTCTAACTATGCAGCGGAAAAAGTTCAGAGATCTACAGAGCAGAATTAGCTTCAGCTCTCTCAAAGTAAACCACTCCTCATTGTTTCTTCTCAACTGGCACTTATTATCTCAATAGGTCACTCAGAGACACTGATAAGAGAAAGAATAAAAGGGTCCATTTTACTCACAGTTCCAAATAGATCAAAACAGTAACGCTCTGGCCAGTTTTTGTAATGTGAATTATTAACTCTCCTTTACCTCAGGAAGCAAACTGTCTTCAGTTACTTTGGTTGCAATCTTATGCACAGTTACCTGAGAGTTTGTCCCTAAGCAGGGGATCTCCTGAGTGGAAAATAAAGCTGGCATATAGAAGACATCTAGAAGTATCAGAAGAAATAATGTAGTGCCATCAAAACAGAAGCTAGAACACTGTTAGAAAAAGAAGCTAAGATCTCTACCAAGATCTCTGCAATAGATCCAGTCTAGAAAAACTGACCCGGGAAAACTTGAAGTTGCTTTATGGATAGGAAGAGTTAGAAACAATCTATAACAGATCTAGCTGAATTCATTTACATCTGTTGTACAGTTCAGAAAGATGGTTGCAATTAAGCTCCAGGTCACTGCAGTGGTAGCAGTGAGGTAATCAAGCCATTGACCTGATGGCAGCCATGCAGGAGAAACTGAGTTACCTGGTTTGCTCCCCTTTCCTTCTCATCCCTGATGGTGCAGATGGCAGCCATTCCAGGTCTCTTACAAGGTTGAAGCTAATATGTTCATTGTGGGATTTTAATTGTCTTTATAGTTCCTTCTTCAACTTAAAATCAAATTTATTATTAATATTGGTGTGTCTTTTCATATGTTGTGGACATGTCCTCCAATTCAGTTGTTCTGTCCAGAGTTTTTTCAGAAATAGAATTAATCACAGGGCTAAATTTATAAAATCACCAGATCTAGCTCTTCCATCCTTATTTTCCAGCAACAATGAACAGCTAGTTCATAAACAGTTGATTATCTTTTTCTGTATGGCAGCATGTTTGGAAATTCCCACAAATTGGAAGGGAACTTGCAATTTATCTTTACATGCATGGAGAACCAGAATATGGCATATTGTCATAATGAAAAAATTAACACACCAGTTCAAATTACTTAAAGAACCACATTCCCAAGATGACTTTTTCAACGCATTGTTTCCTTTTATGTTTTATGTTAATAAGAGTGACAAGACTAGTTTTCCACCAGCCTCCAATATCAATCATTGGGGAGACATTCTAATCTGACGCAGATTACAATGGTGTGAAGATACTATATTGGATTATATATTTCTAGTGAAAAACCTGTACTATTATTTTGTTGTTATTATTGCTGCTGTTTCCATGTTCCTTCAGTATTTAAATTTAATATACTCCAAGTATTTGTGACAGAGGACTTACCTACACATGGTAATTAGAACAGCTAAATAGGGTAGGTAGAGGTAGGGTCAAGGTCCGCTATGCCATTTGATATGATCCTCACATCCAAATGGCATACACACCTGATGTGGCCTTATTTGGGCCTGCTCCTTTTGCTATCAATTTGCCATGTTGTGATGTGGCTTAAGAAGAGAGCCACTTCAGGATACTGGGAAATTAAACACTTCCTCTGTGCCTCTGTGGAAAATACATTTCTCACATACTTTTTGAAAAAGACATACGAATGTCTGCATGGGTGGGTGAGATGCTCACAATCCAATATGAATCCAAGTTGGCATATTACGATATTGGCTGTAGACAATGGAGAACCCTGATGTGATTGAGCTTGATGGACTCGAAAAGCTGTAGATAAAGCCCATTACCTGAGAAACAAGCTTTACTTCAAATGTTCATACCAGAGACTACTTAAAGCTATAAACATTGGACTTGATCCAGACTAAGCCAGCTAAATGTAGCTTCCTCTGTAACCTGTTTTGTAGCTAACTTTTCTCATTCATTTTTGTTAACTTACTTTGGCTCCAGTTCATTTTGTTTTACAAACACAGCTTCCAAAGTTACTGTTAGAATGTATATTTTGTGAGAAAATATTTCAAAAGCCAAATTTAAGAAAGAATTTTGATGCTGATTTTTTTTTGAATTGCAGGCTAATTCAGAAACTGGGTGAAATGGTTTTATGAACGAACATCTGCAAAACTGAAATGGACCAGAAGTCACCAATCTGTCTGTCCCTTGACAGAACCCCCAGAAGGTGTCAGAGCAGTTTACAACAGGAGAGGGAGCTCTCACTGCACCTGAGAATGACAGGAGTAGAACTAATCCGGTGGGATTTAGGCTGATGAATGGCTTTCACTCCAATCTGATGCCAACCCAGGACAATTTCCCTTTTCTAGTTACACTGTAACTCTCTTCCTCTCTCTCTCTCACACATACCCCCTTATATACAAATCAGAATCTCTCCATCTAGTTCCATTCATACACATGGTTCCAGCCTTTTCAACTGTTTTAACTGTAAACCCTGGCACACATCCTCCCCAACAATCAGTCAAAACTATCATTTACCATGTAGCTAATACGAAACAACACACACACGCACACACAGAGAGATACTCTCACAAGTGGCATCTCCCTAATTTGGGGCAATTCTGTCTTCTAAAATGTAGTAGCCTGTGCCATATCCCAACTCTTTCCAAAGGCTTCTTTGAGAAGGAGCAGCTTGTTAGGAAGCACAGAGGGCTGCAGTGAAGAGCAGTGAAGAGCAGGAGATAGGAAAGCCCCTTTTCCACAGGCCCACATTTTTTATGTATCACTTGGTCCAACCCATGGCTTCACTTATTCTCCTAATCTTAAATGAGAATATTCATTGCATTAACAACTGAGAATAAGGATTGATTATTTTTGCATGTTCTTGCTTTTAGAAGTTTAATGCCTCTTATGCCTGAGATCAATATTGCATTGAAGTTTGTCAAACACTCACATATTCAGCAGGAAATGCACTGTACACACTGATCTACAGTGGTAAAAATAGGGTGGTGATGGGTCTTTTTTTGTTTGCTGGCTAAAAAAAAAGCTCTGTTCAACTACTGGCACATGGGTGGTTTGCTACTGCGAGTATGTATCTAAAATTATACCCCACTTTTCTTCTAAAATATTAAAGATAGTATGTAAAAAGATTGAATACTGTAGAACCCCCTTATCCACGGGATCAGTATCAGCTGATTCACTTATCCATAGTCCACAAATATTAAAAGAATAATTCCCCAAAATATATATTTCTAACAATGAAGTTCCCAGAACTGGCCACTAGAAAGAGCAAGAGACTGTGCTATACATAGCATTTGTTAGAGAAATACATTTCTCTGATGTCATTACCAGAACTGGCCACTAGTGGGACCATGCTATGTATAGCATTCACTAATATAATACTGTTCCCTATAATCTGTGTTTTTCAGCATCCATGGGGGGGGGGGTGGAACTGATCCCATGCAGATACAGGAGTCCTACTGTACTTTTTAAAAACTGTGTAAAATACATGCCTATGAACAAGTGAAAGAGACAAGAGTGAGCAGCAACAACAAAAACAAAGTGAGTGTGCCAGAGAGATTAATGCTCAAGAGGTTGGTGGGGCAACCAAAAAATCTTGCGAAGCAACACAGACCATCAAACAGGAGGAAAGATGAACCTGCTTGGATATGGCGTTCCCAGTGAGAAGAGAGGGAGAGGGACACACAGAGAAAGGCACACGTACAGATCCCTTGGAAGAAAAATGTTCATTTAGAAACCTTTTCACCCATATTGGCTAAAATCCATCAGTTAGTCACAACTGGAGTAAGCACATTGAATCAGTGGAACTTATGAAAGAGTTGACTCACCAAATGTCCACTGATTCAATGGGTTTTGCTGCAGAGGCAACTTTGTACTGATTTCAGCTATCAAAATTGATCAATTTGTGTGTTTTTCCCAGTAATCTTGCAAAATGGTGAAATAAATAGGAACACCTTTTAAAAACTCAGAGATGGTTTATTCAAAAGCTGATCCGAAGTTTATAAATTGGCTAATACTGCACGGAGTGTGTGTGGAATCTAAGATTAACAGTACAATTTTATGCTTGTGCAATCAGATGTAAGCCCCTATAAGTTTGATTAAGTAAATGTACTGATGAAGTGGTGTAATAAATTAGCAAAATGTAGGATGTTTAAGAAACCCATTTGTCCTCAAATATTTGGGCTAATTTCACAACTTTTTGGTCAACCCCCTAGCCATTTTTAATGTGAAGAAAACACCTACAGAAGGGAAGATTTCTATATATGATTGTCTGTACACTCATGCATTTTGGTGCTAGCTATATTAAACAATATGCTATATAATTTTTTTTAACCTATGTCACAAACTTTATGACATGCCCTTATACATGTGTATATCTTCAAAGCAAACATCAGCTCTGAGAGCTCTGAGAGATATTGCTGAACAAGTGTGGAGGTGGGGGTTTTTTGTTTGTTTTTTTTGTTTAAATGCAGAACATTACCTCATCTCTATCCATTCCTCTGAAGTCTTGGTAAAAGAGGAAATTAAGGGAGACAAGCTGAACTGTGGTGCTTAGGGAGTCCCTTGATTTGGTCTGTCACAGTTTTAAGCCTGCTTGGGGCCTCAGGGGAGTCTGACTGCTGCTCCCACTCTTCCTCTGCCAACCAGACAGTAACGGCCCACTGCTTTTATTCATTACCCTCAATGTAATGCAGTAGATTTAACAAGTAACACACTCGGTGGGAATGTATTGGTCGTTTGCAGCATACCTACAAAATATGGTATGGATGTGGATTCTAATCATTGCAGAGCACAGCAACAAAGTCCATCAGAGATTTTCAGTCATCTGATGTGGTACTTTGCATGAATGAAAAGGGATCAAAGGAAGGAAAACACATATTTCTTAAAAAAAAAAAAACCAAATATGTGGGAAATCACCCACATTCATTCAAATCTGATGTTATACCTGTTATTGTACACTAAAATCTGAGCACATGGAAAATATGTGAACAGAGACCAAAGGAAATAAATTGAAATGATACAAGATACAGACTGGGCATAATCCAGATGCATTGAAAGCATGAGATGAAGCTTTTACCAGTCATTTCAACCAGATAAAGAATGACTTCCGACATAATGAGTGCAACAGATCTTTCTGATAGGAATATCACTATTTTATCACAATGCATTCATTTATATCCAATTATATCCAATTTCCAATGTGGTATACTGGATAGAGTGATGGACTAGGATTATGGAGAACAGGTTTCAAATCCCCACTTGGCCATGGAAACTCAGTGGGGGAGTGGAACTGGTAAAACCACTCTTAAAATATCTCACTTGCCTTGAATGCCCTATAAGGGTCACTATAAGTCAGTTCCGACTTGAGAGCAGAGAATACACACACACACAATATAAGCTTCCCCCGCCCCAATTATTGCATTTATATTCTGCCTTTTTATCAATGAGCTTGAGGCAATGTACATGGTTCCTCTCCCCACTTGATCACAACGGTAGTTCTGTAACCTTGTTGGGTTTTGAACTCAGATCTCCTGCACCCAACATTCTGGCCACTATACCACATTGACACACTTATTTCATTCTACAGGCCCTCTATCTGGGAAGGCAACATTAGAGCAACAGTACAGTGCAGCCAACATAATAGTTATAGCTTTTCCCCTCTGAGATCTTCCCTGACACTGACACATGATCTAAATTTCTGCACTAGCGTCAACTCTTGCCTCATTGCCACAGTTACATATTTGCTGATTTATTTCATGGCTAGCATACCTATGAAAAGTGGTTCACCAATTAAAATAAATAGTCATCTATGAAAGAACACACTAACGGAGAAGAGGCAAGCACAACTCTTTCCAATACGTTTAGATATGAATTTTCCTGGCCATAGATAAAATTGGCGATCAGCACCTTTCTACTACCTTCATTCCATTCTACTTTCTCACCCCTCAAGAAAAAGTAGTGAGACAATATGTAATCTGCATCTTATTATTTAAAAAATAAGTTACAAGAACTCCTATTTTTGTTGCAAGACTGACTCTTTTTTCTTGAAAAACTTCTGTACTTCTACTACCAGCTAGGACTTGTTCTCATTAAATTGCTGCCTCTTATGTAACAATAACTCTTCTCAACTCCCTTCGAGAGCCACACTGCTCAGATGATACATGAGCATTAGTTGGGAAAGGAATTCTCCATAGGTCCCTGTTAACCTAAAATAAAGTGTCCCTGCCCTGTGTCAAAGGCTCTTTAGTCCTGAAATGCTTCCCTGTGGACAAATATGGTTTAGCACTACTTCTGAATGGGTCAAAGAATGTGATGGCTCACATCTGATTTCTCTCAAGTACTTTATTGCATGGTTAAGTAACTGAGGGCCTGGAAGTAAAAACCTTTTGGAGGCTGCCGCAGTTTCATGCCAGATCCAAGTTCGTTACATCAACAGCCTTTGCCATTTCTTCTTTCTTGTGCAGTTCACCCCACCCCATAAGGTTCAACAGAGGTAATGTTCCCACCAATACTACTGATTTTGAAAATGTGGTTATATTCCATCTCCTAATGGAAGACTCCTAATGGCCCTTAAATTATACAATTTCCTGAAGGGTATTATCTAGCCAGATGGTGTGGGGCCCAGCTGTCATACTGCTTTTTTTTTTTTTTTTTTTTTTGGGTACATGTGCATGGTCTCTTAAGCACTGAGTTTGAGAGAAATAATGTGTAAACTGAGGAATAAGAGATATAGGATGGTTACAGCTGACCATTTTGGTATTACACTTTTGTTGGGAAAGTGTGAGGGCAAGAGGAGAAGGGGACGACAGAGGACGAGATGGTTGGACAGTGTCATCAAAGCTACCAACATGAATTTGACCAAACTCCGGGAGGCAGTGGAAGACAGGAGGGCCTGGCGTGCTCTGGTCCATGGGGTCACGAAGAGTCAGACACGACTTAACGACTAAACAACAACAACAACAAAAATTAGCTTTTAACCATTCAGCAGAATACAGATTATTCAAGCAATCATGAGCTAGGGAGCTTACCTACTTATCTATATGGCCTCTCAGATCTGGCTCACATATTCATGCCGTCACTTGATTTTTCTGCACTTAATTACCTCATAGAGGAAGATTCAAAGGAATATTTAAAGTACACTTAAGAGGGCCTGTGTAAACTAGGTCACCCTCATCAACAGGTGTAGCCATTCCACCTATGATCCATAATCCACAACACCTTCACATTTCCTTTTAGCATGTCAATAGTTCTCTATGAATTCCCCTGTAAGGCACACTGGCTGAATGTGTGAACTGGCTTCATTGAAAACATCAATGGTTTTGAGCTGGTGTAAAATTAAATACTTCTAATGATATATGTGATGGGTCTATATGAATGGGATAAATGATATTCTTCAAGTACATTATTGCTGCTGTTTTGAATTAATTTGCTTTATCTTACTTTTCATCCACTTTATAGTAAAACAGCCTAAGTTTTGTATGGGGATAAAACATACCATCAAGGAAAACTGAAACTTGAGTATCCCATTACTATATCACAAAATGGCAGCCACAATTGAAGCAAATTGTAAACAAAAGAGATTATGACTAATCCTTAATTGAAAGTGAACAAAGCAAGCACTGTATTGGAAATGTACATAGGTACCTATCTTTCACTATATAATAAAGTATTAAAATTACTTTAATTAAAGCAGAAAGGACATCATTACGCTCATCTTACTTTTTGTAAATTATTATTCGGGACCGTAAATTAAGTCTGCTTGCAGATTAAAATATTCCTGGTACACAATAAACAATTGATTATTCTAGTAAATTTTCCAATTCTTTATTAAGGACCTCCACAACTCAAATGAGATTTTCATGTGAAACACTCAGATTAACAACCTTGATCAGCCATGTTGACTGTGTGGTCTCTGGAAAGTCATACTGGTGCCAGTATCCTTGTATTTAGTAACCAACTGTGTGTAAATGCTACTATTCAATACAAAGATTGGAGCTGTTGGTTATGCCATTCAGGAAAGAAAGGGGGCAGTCATGACTGTTTATTTCAGACCACATGAAAGCTGGACGGCACCTGCTTTTCTAACCAGCTAACTGATGCTGCACACTAAATGATGATTGATGATAACAATTAAATAAAGCTGTTTACAGAAGATGCACAATAAAGGCAGAACTCCATTTGGTTTCAGAACAATGACTGGCTTTGTGCTGAGATTATATAGCTCTTTATATGCATAAGGTACAACAAATGCTCTTAAGATAGGCAAACATTTCTGATGATATCAAATATATCAAGAAGCCTTTGAATTGTGGTAAGATTCTTTCCCCCATGACATCTGAATGACTTTACATATCCAACATGTTCTCTCCTTGCTCTGCACTGCTCTGTGAACATGACACCACCAGCCTAATCAAGAAGATGACTGGGAAGAGAATGGTAAGAATTGCTACTAGTGAATAAGTTGAAATGGTTTAGTTTTTATTTTCACAAGAATTAACAAACCACTTTGACCTATATAATTATATACCAATGCAAGCTTTTTTTTTTCTTCAGGCTTCAAACTGCATGAGATAATGCCAAACTGCCCCCCCCCCCCGCCAACCATATTCTCAGTAGACTGTGTAGTGCTCTCATAATAGGAAAGATTGAACGCCATAGCACATTTTCTCCTCAGTATTAGCTGTACTAAGCAAGATCAATATGAATGCTTTCCAGGTGCTTTCAGATGAAGTTTCTTGAGTGTGAGGAATAATGACACTTACGGTTGTGTTGCTCATTGATAGCTCAGGTGGCCATCCAGGATGGAATATATATTTCAAAAGAGTCCGTGTTACAGCATGCAAAACATTGATATCTCTTCCTGGGGCTACCTTTCTTGTGGTGTTTAATTTCGTATACTGGTAAAGAAGTCCAAGAAAGGTTGCTCATTAGATATGTTCTTGGTTGTATTGACAAGAAAGCTGGGCAAACCCCACCGAACTTTCACTGATATTTCTTTTGACACTAGCATTCTCCTGAGTGCACGCTTACATTTGACAGAGGTTGCTGAGACGGCATTATCCTTATTCCTGTTAGAGCAAGGAAGGAGCACCAGTTTATAAACATGGCTGAAAGAAAATAGGATTCATATGTGAGTTCCTCAGGGAGAGAGGATAGGAGAAAATAATACCTTAAAATTGTCAACTATGGCTGGTTATTCAGCTGTTGTATATTGGCAGAGTTTCATAATCATTTTGATTCAAGGACATATGTCTATTTTGCTTTTCTTATTTATTTTTTTAACTTATTGACAGGTCTGCAATCATGGAGTAGATGTCTGGTGCCCAAACGGCCTTTCTTTATGTACTCTACCCTGGGAATACTAGGGTGGTTCGTCTCCCTGAAAGATCAGGATTAGTCTAACAAATGAACTGGGAAATGCTCCTGCGTGATTAACAAAAATATGCTGTGTGGGAGACTGTAGAGAAAGGGTTGGTAACGGCCACCAGCAGCTGCCATAGGCTTAGAGCAATAGTGAGCCACAGAAGGGTTAAAAGTTTTGTCTGTGACACTGAAATTGAGGCCAGCTGTAGGTCATATTCATGTCCCAGCCACAGGAAAATGAACCTGTGAGACAGAACCTAATTATCTGCTAAACCAAAAGCCAGTCTCAGTTCAATAACTTACGACAGAGCTGGCAGCCAGATATAGGGTTACCATGACAACGCTGAAGAAGAAGGGGGGAAAATCCTACTGCTGCAGAGAAGAAGGAGCAAAAGGAGACTGTAACCCTAAATATGCTGTAGCCATTTGATCTTAGGCAAGTGAATACGTCTAAAGACCCAGATTGCTGCAAGTGTCCATCTAGTTTAATACCCTTTGTTGTCACTGAAATGAAAGGAAATGCAATTATAATGGTCTCAAGGCTAAAATCCAGAAACAACCAGGTAACTAGGAATTAATTTTCTTTCTTTCTTTCTTTCTTTCTTTCTTTCTTTCTTTCTTTCTTTCTTTCTTTCTTTCTTTCTTTCTTTCTTTCTTTCTTTCAACACCATGATGGACTTTCCCTTCCACCCAATATGCTAAGATGTATGTGGTGACAGCAAACAGGAAGGATCAAGTTACATGCTTGTGTACAAGGACTGACTCCGAGCAGTTAAGACTTTGGTTTTGCTTTGCTCCCTCTTTTTTTTACAAATCAGAGTTGTTTGAGAAGGATAAAATCATCCTCAGAATGGCAGCAATGATCACTTTAACCCACAAGTTAAACAGAAGAAGAGCTATCAGTGATGGAGGAATAGTCATTTCTGCAGCTATTACTGATAATGTGATATGTATGTTAAGGTCAGATCTAAGCAAAAATAATAATAATATTGAATACATTGAGCGGAATCATGGAACTTAAAGATGATTATGGTGATTATACATTTCCTTCTTGCTATTAATTCCCTACCATTGTATGTGTACGTGTGAAAAGGAAGGGGTAGTACATTACAAATATGTGGAAACTACTACAATAACAGTCACAAATGGAAACAAACCTTCTACACCAGTAGCATTGGTAACCCTGGTTTGGATACAAAAGAGTTGAGCTAGTTTCAAGATTCTTATACCTCCCAGATATTTTGCACCTCCCAAGAATTTGCACAGGATAAAGCACTGTGCCTTACAAATTTGCACATTTGTGAAACATACAACACAGTTCACGCACACTTTCTGGAAATGTAAATGACTAAAACATGTATGACTGAAAGATATGTAGCAATATGATGTAGTCAGTAGGGAAACCGGGTGCAAAAATGTGCAATCAAGATAAGCATTAAAATCTTAACTTTATGAAACACGTGTACAGGAAATAATATGAATTTTCATGCAGGAACAAAAAGCCAAAATCTTGCAATCTGATACAAAGAAATGGCTAGATGGATATACAGTTGGGATTTGGAGAAATGCAATGTAGTTGAAGAGTTTTTCAAACTGCTATGGAAAAAATTCTCAGTCATGTACCAGACTGACACAATGGCCACTACTGTAGGTATAAATTTATTTATTTATTTATTTTATTAGATTTATACCCCGCCCATCTAGACAGAAATAAAGTGCATTGCAATGTTAAGTAAGTCATCCCACAGTTGTGCTCATTATTGTATGCTTATAATCCAACCCAAAGTTTGGTCAAAAGGGGTTACTAAGGAATCTCAGAACCTGGGGAAAGGATAGGAATTAATTCTTTAAATTAAAGAATAATGTCCATGGTTGATGACATCATCAGCCTTACAACCATGCAGCTCCACCAACAGAATTCCAGCTCATGGATCGTGTAATAATAAGGGTAGACCCCCTCCTCCCTGATACCTAGTCCAGAAGGTGAGATGTTCTTTTTTTGTATGCAAGAGAGGAAGCTGCTTATGAGTGTACTCCCAGCTGTAGACAAGCTTTGTGACTATATGTTCAATTAACCTGAAGAAGCTGACGTCCTTTGTAAGGATTTGGGAGGAGGATGGGAGTTTTAATTTCATCCAGTGGAGTAGTGATAAATTTGGAAATGCACATGCTGATCATGATAGTTCCATAGCCAGTCTCCTTCAATGCTGAGTTGATTCATAAGAACAAATTATAAGCAGGTCTTTAAAAAAATAAAAAAGCTGATGACTCTTAAATGCTTATTGAAGACCAGGTCACTTCCAAATTCTTTGTATTACAATATGCTGTTCTGAGAAAACCTATTTGTCTTCTTGGTACTGTGAGGATCATAGCAAAGCTCAGAGATTATGGTGGACGTGGGTGATGATGTCATAGTCCCTTTGGGTCTATGAACCTTGGGTCCAGTACACCACTGTTTTCATTATAACATGAACGGCATGCAGTCATGTGTGGATACTTGTGAATGTATGCATGACTCCCCAGTCTTTTTTGCTCCACATGTAAGCTTCAATGAGGCTGAAGCAATCTCTTGCTCCAACTTCCCCCAGAATAAACTTTGTGTAGGGAGACAGTGCTGTATTTTAAAACTGTGTGATTAGTATTAAAACACACATACCCTTGTATAGGAGTAGATTGTTTTGTTTTCAACATCTACTTTCCTCACTGGTTCCAACATCAGAATGGAAGAAGAAAATTCTGGAAGTGAAAATCATTTTGTGGACTCATTAGAGGCTCACTAGTTTGTTACCATGTTATTCAAGTGGTTTTGTGGATTGATGTATGGAATTAACAGTCGTTAGCTTTCAACAGAAACATAAAACTATTTTTTTAAGTGTTTCATTTTCTATATAACTCCCCTGCAGCTATGACTGTATTCACATTCCACAGTTATAGCAGATTCATGCTTCTTGAATTGGCTTGGCTCTATCCTCTGGAATCCTGGGGTTTGTAGATTATGGACCTACTCATGTCCTAGAGCGCTCTAGTGTGCTCTCTCCCCTGAACAAAAGCAGATAATTCTAAGTGCATCACCAAACTCAAGGATCCTGCAGGATGGAGCCATAGCAGGCAAAGTGGAATCAAACTGGTATAAATTTGTAGTGTAGGTCCACTTACAACACAGGAAATAGATGCCATTTATACCATATTGAAATGCATACTGTAATCTCTTTGGATCATTTTTGTTGCTTTGTATTCACTTGAAAATAAATTGTAGACTCCTGCAACTCTGAAGAAACAAAACTAAAACACATTTTAAAACCTATTTTAGCAATCTGAGGTGAGTGGAGGCATACTGCACTTTCCATTTCACATTTGTTATAAAGATCTCAGTGATGGAGAGGAAGTTGCTTTTCTGGAGTATTACTTTCAGAATACTCCAGCCACCATGGCTATGCCCTTTGGGTATGCTGGGAGTTGTGACATTTCCCATCTCCGAATATCCATGTCTAGCAGTTAGCTTAGCCAATTAGCATGAGGGGAAAGAAAGGACGTACATGGAAAATCAGCTTCCTATTGCTAATGCTAAAAGCACCCCACCCATATCTGCTACAGCTAAGACTTCAAGGAAGGAGGATAAGAATGTGAGTGATGAAATGCTATGACACACAAAAATTATGTGAATAATTTAAAATATTCTTTTAATGGTAATACTTGGATGAATTTAACTTTGAATTCAATATTTCCAGATATCTAAAGACGAGCTGCATTTCCATGTGAGTCAAACTAAGTGCTGAGGTGAGCGCTGGCATGAGTTCCAGGGTTGAAAGAGTAAAAGGACCACTGAGAAAAGAAAATAAAGACCACAATCCCAAAAATCCCCCAGACAGCACTCAAAATATAATCTATATAATGGGACATCCGTAGTATCTGTGTAAAATTCTGAGTTTCTAGCTCCTACAGTTTGAGGAAGAGGAATGTAACTCCCAATATTTCCATGTAATGTTTTTGGAGTACAAATCCCAAAACTCTCTCCCTCAGTTATGTAAATTGTGGCACCTGTGGCCTCAGTGGAAAAATAAAAGTTGTTGCAAATTAAAATAGAAAACATTGGAAAGGAAGGCATAGAGAAAGATAGTCGCTAGCACTACTTTTGACCTATAAAATCAAAGCCCAAGTAATAATCAGTCACTCATCCCACACTCACATTCAATCCTAAGTGTAATGAAGGCTCAGAAGAGCTACCTTAAAAAATAAAGAACATTCTAGACCATGGCCAGTCTAGTAAATAATATAGCACTCTCCTTTTACCATGTCTGGGTATGAAATGACTGCTCAGTTGAGCTGGCTTCTTCCTGAGGCTTGGTTATTGGAGTTTCCAGGGGAAGTTTTGGCTTTCATTAGGGCTTCAGCTCTTGTTCCATTTTTTGCTTCCTTCTTTTACTACAACAACTGATACTGTTTAGTCCCTCCAAATTTCAGCATTTCTAAACCCCAAAAGGCTGGATCAAACTTCATTGATTTGTAGGGACATGTTAATAATTGAGCCAATAGCAACTGGGGCCTTTTGGAATTGCCATGTAAGTGGTTCAAAAACATAGAACTTTCCTTGCTTTATTCTGTGTGGACACTTTTCTCCACAGCTGGTGTGCTTCTCTCCCTTCTGTGATAAGGTTTAAAGCATTTCTATCCTGACCTTCCTAAAAAGTTCAAAGCAGCTACCAAAAAAGAACAATAATGCAAATATTGAAATACAATTCAGACAAATCAGAGGTAGAAAAATACAAGTGTAATCCTATCTATGTCTATTCAGCAATAAACACCATTAAATTAAATATCTTATATATAAGCAGTTAACAAAACAAGTACCAGAGGACTGAGAGGTTAAAAACAGTAGGTATAACAGTTGAAAACAACAAAACAGCTTTTAATGAAAACACTAAAATGGTAAGGTGTTTTTGAAGGGGATGATTGATGACCATCAAGGAAGGAGAGAAGTAGACATTGCTGATCAAGGAGTTAGAGTTTGGATATAACTGCTGAAATGCTCCTATATGGCTTTCAAGAGCTACATACAAAAAATGAAATTGCAATAGCACTGCTTTGGGATTACATCCTCTGAATCAGAAAGACAGGTTCACAACCTTCTGAAGAAGAATGCTACAAAGGTGTTATGACTGTCAATACAGGCTCTGAAGATTCATGAACACCCATCTTTGTGATGAGGCTCTACCTTAAAATTAGCAAGTCACCTTAAAAACTCTTAGATTTTAATTACCATAAACTTTTGTGGACTGTAGCCCGCTTCTTCCAATGCTTTCATAGGATACAGTCCACAAAAGCCTATGCCAAATAAAGTCTGTTAGTCTTAAACGTGCTACAAAACTCATTATTTTTGCAGCAGACTTGCACAGCTGCCCTCCTGGGAATTATCTCAAAATTAGGAGTCTACATCCCTTCAGTTTTCCACAGGTTTTAGGACCACTGTTTTATCCAACTGGTCTTCAGCACTTTTGAATAACATCCCTGCGGCTTAAAGGAGAAATCAAAGGCGCTCACAAATGAAGTCACTGTCAAAGCTATTTATTCATGAACTTTAGCAAGGTTTCAAGGGACACTTTTTCTACCCTTCTTCTGCCTCACATGTCCATGCACTAAGTATCCATACTTTGCGTACAGCCAGATGTATTTCTAGCAGTATAAAATGAACTGAAATAAATGAAATGCTTTCCAGTGCAAGCAATCCTTTATCAAAGCCACAGGATTCTTGAATGAAACAGAAAAAGAACAAGAAGCGGTTTGAAGTAGCATCTGAAGATTTGTGAAATGAAATTGATTTCCATTCCAATCAGGTCTTTTACTCTTCTTGAAAATGTCAAGGTGTCGGCCTTGGCCATTACCCGCCTGTGATTTATAGTTGAGACAAAGCAATAATACTCAGGTGACTGTCTGGAGCGCTATTGCAGTGTCTGGAAAGGCTGCAGATGGGAGCCATCTCTTTTCTTAACCAAGTCATATAGCTTATCTAAGATCAGGCTCTTTGTTTTTTTATCCTTGATAAGGAGATGATGAAAGCTTGGCCTTGATATTTTCTTAAAGAGAGAAAAGAAACAAGTACTGGGAGGAGAAGAGTCCAGTACTTCAGAAAGATTAGCAAAACAAACATCACTCTTTATAATACACTGTATTCTTTGAAAACAGCCACTTAACAACACCCAACCAAGCAGTTCAAATTTAGAGAAAAGAGCTCTTTAAAGGCATCTTAGTTGAGGAATCAATTTCCTTTCTATTACGCCAGAAAGCAGGTTTCAAATTTGTCCATAACCATAAACCAATTAGGTGGAAGAATAATAATGTTAGCCTATCTGCAGCCATTGACATGAATGAAACTGTGTCAGACTGTAGCCACATATTTTAATTTAAGTAGGTTGCAGACCTTACTAAAGGATCTTAGCATGTATAGTCAATTTATATAAAACCCAACAACTATAACCAGTATCTGGCCTATTTTGAGAGAGAATATAATTCTTGCAAAATCACATTAATTCAATGGGCTTAAATAAGCTGTAGGTTGCAACCTTACCAGTCTACACTGGCTTACTGTAAGATATAAAGGCCATAAAAATAAAATGTTAATGCTGAAATGAAAGCTATAGCACCCCATAAGAAGCTTTCTTATACTAGGCCAGACAATTTGTCTATCTAGCTTACTACTATATATACTGAATAGCAGTCGTTATCTAGGTTTTCAGACAGAGGTCTTACCAGACTCTCTGTATTAGGGATGAGCAATTCATGTTGCAATGACCCAAAACATAGAAGAGGCTCTCTTTCATGCAGCTCATGTTCTTTCATTGATTGCCAAAAGGAAGTATCAAAAACATGAATATTTAGTGTTTATGGAAGTGGGTACACAAAAGTTTCATGTTTCTTTGGTGTTCCTTCTTTTGTGTAACCCTTCCTTCACCCATTCTCTGTCAAATTGCCTTAGAAATTTCTCATCCAATAGCATCATGAGGGTTTCTGTCAAGCACATCCCGAAGAGGTCGTGGGAATTTTGAATCTATAAAAGGTCCTGGAATGTTTGGAACCCAGTGAGCAGTGATCATGGCTTTAGTTGTAGCTCGTGGGTAGGATTACTGTGTGCTGCTGAGCTCCTGGTGCCTTCCATCTTGGACTGTGGTGCCAGCCTCTGTGTATGCATTCCTTTTCTTCCTTTTTTTCTTGTTTTTTTTTTTTTTTGTAGAGTCCCCCCTTTCTTTGGATAATTTTTGCAGCTTCCAGGTAGTCTTTCTGTGCCGTACCTGCCTCCTTAGTATTACTTTTTGGATTCACCCCCTTTGGGGATTATTTCCCACATCAGGTCTTTTGGGGGTAAAAGTTCTGCTTCCTTGGATTATTTTCTGCTGCCTGGAGCTGGTCTGCCTGCTGAATTCAAGAAGAGAAGAAAGATAACAAGTGGTGGTGGTGAGAGGGAAATCTCCACATATTCTAGTACTTTTTGTTTGGGTGGGTTTTAATTGTATTTTTTGTCTTTATTCACTTGATTATCTACTGTTGCATACTTTTGAAGTAGATTGATCCTCTGTTGCCTTGCTTAAAGGTTCTTTAGGGCTTTTGGAGTACCAGAAAACACAAATGGGAAAGCTAGAAACCTGCATAAAATGAAAGCACTCATGCACAAAAAATATGAAAGCAAAAGAGATATCCCCGGGGGGGGGGGGACCAAATATGGCAGCTTTCACCATGCATATCCCTACTTTCTGTGTAAAGCCTCTGTCTCACTCAAGGGACTCACCAATTAATTAGTGCAGTAAGATAAAAAGTCTGTGTGGTCTAGCAGTTCTGTGATTCTATTCTATTCTATTGCACTGTTGATGTGTGCTGTCCCTTAACCAACTACTCTCTTCACCACAAGAACCTTTTTATATTCCAGGAGGAAGAGCTCCATAGATTGAAACCTGTGCAGCCTTGGTGCTCAGTGGTATTTTCTCACATAATGAGACTGCCTTTTAAGGATCTCACCTAAGTTTTAGACACTCTGTGCTGAGCAGTTCAAGAACTAGAACTCAGTGTGTACTCAATGATCAAAGAATCTATAACTTTAAAGGCCAAACTTAGGGCCATCTCATGCTGTTCATGTCTCACAAAGCCAGGAAATTAGAAGTTAATGTGACACCTTAACAGACATGTTCTGTGATCAGGAAGGATGTTGTACAATGCCTCCCACTGCACTTCCTTATAACCTACCTTCCATGTACCTGCACTTTGCTTGGTCTTTCATGCTCAAATCCCAGATAGGAAGGATGGTAACTTAGGACGAGCTTGGATGCTGTATCTTATCCTGCTCCTGTAAATGCTTTTGATCCATCTAGCTGATTAATGCTAACTGTGATGAACAATGGCTCTCCAAAGTTTTAGACAGGGATCAAGCTATGCCTTGACATAAGCCTCTACCCAATACAGCATCAGGTATTTCCTAGAAGTTATGCTTTCCTAGCTTGCAGATTCTGACAAGGTGGAATGTTTAGGGTGATAGTATTAACTAAATGGGCACTATTTACCCCCCACTTTTTTAAAAAATTGTCGAACCATGAAGACTAACAAAATTATTATTTTAAGTACTCTTTCTGTATGTCTTTTTAACACGACATTTTCCTTTGGCAAACTATGACATTTTAATCATTAGAAAAAGAAAACCATGGTTATGACTCAATTTTCTCCATCATTCCAGTACATTAAGGTTTCTGTTTCCCACTGTGTTGTTCTCTACAAATCAGTACTCTATTAATTGATTGAAAAGAAAGAAAGAATTATGAATTCATCAATTATAAACCTATAAATAGAAGATAGTTTAATATGTTCATAAATGGCATATTGTCAAACATCTAAAGATGGCAGCAGGTGCTGCGATGCAATGTTTGGAATTTCATTAATTACAAGACATTTGCACAGAATATGTCACATAACACAGTTAGTCAATTGATTATTAAAAGCCTATGAAAATCAATGTAACAGAGCAATCCTATGTAGATTTATTTGAGAGTAAACCACATTGAGCTCAGTTCTCAGAAAATGTGCAGAGGACATTGGCCTGTTACTAAAAAAATATTTTGCAATAAAAAGTGAACCCTCATTAGAAGAATTTTTTGGTGTGGGAGAGGACTTACTTCATACAGTCTCATGTAATAAAGATACTTTAACCAATGTAATGTTGGTTTATGGAGAGTTATTCAATTCATACTTACACTGCAACTCTTGACAAAAGATAAAGGGAAACAGGCAGAAACACAGAAAAAAATGAGAACATGTGTTTGCTCGTGGGATATCCTAGTGTCAGTACATGGTGAGCATTTGCTCAACTTTCCTTGTACCTATGATACCAGTACTGCATCTTGATGTCCACACAACACAGGGCCGAAACTAGTATCAACAGAGTGAAAGCAGGACAAACACAGCTTGCTTTCCAGATTTGCTTTTTAACACCAGAGCCAAGTTTTTTTTTCTCCTTGATTTGCTCCTGTAAATGATCTGCTAAGTACTGTGTTGTCTGGTGCTGATCTGTGTATTTTGAGGTTGTTTATTCTTCAATTATGTATCCTTATGGGTGTTTTACCTGTTGGTCCATCTCTGTCTCCACACCCTGTAGATGGGTAAAACAAGGAGGGAAGGGAGAAGAGAGTGAAGTAAACAGGGATTGAACAGATAAAGCAGAAAAAAGGGGAGAGTAATCTGTATTGGGAGTGAGATATCAGAAATCAAGCTGAGGTGTGTGGAGAAATGGTTCCCGGACAATTCAGTGCATCCTAGTACATCCTGCAAAAAAATATCCTCCTCTTGTACAGGCACAAATATCAGGATGACCAATTCAAATCTACAACACAAAATATACAAATTACCTAGAACAATTCCAGAACAACTAGAAATGGTGCCACTGTGTGGACAAGCCTTTATTTTATCAATATTATTCATGACTGCTGTCTCCATCCTCATCGGGCACACATGGAAAGAAGAATCTCAACTGTGTGTTATCAAATTACTGGAAAATCTAATCCAGTAATTTTGCATGTGTTGTTGTTTAGTCGTTAAGTCGTGTCCGACTCTTCGTGACCCCATGGACCAGAGCACACCAAGCCCTCCTGTCTTCCACCGCCTCCCGGAGTTGGGTCAAATTCATGTTGGTAGCTTTGATGACACTGTCCAACCATCTCGTCCTCTGTCGTCCCCTTCTCCTCTTGCCTTCACACTTTCCCAACATCAGGGTCTTTTCCAGGGAGTCTTCTCTTCTCATGAGATGGCTAAAGTATTGGAGCCTCAGCTTCAGGATCTGTCCTTCCAGTGAGCACTCAGGGTTGATTTCCTTCAGAACGGATAGGTTTGTTCTCCTTGCAGTCCAGGGGACTATCAAGAGTCTCCTCCAGCACCACAATTCAAAAGCATCAATTCTTCGGCGGTCAGCCTTCTTTATGGTCCAGCTCTCACTTCCATACATCACTACTGGAAAAACCATAGCTTTGACTATCCGGACCTTTGTCGGCAAGGTGATGTCTCTGCTTTTTAAGATGCTGTCTAGGTTTGTCATCGCTTTCCTCCCAAGAAACAGGCGTCTTTTAATTTCGTGCCGGTTGCTGTCACCATCTGCAGTGATCATGGAGCCCAAGAAAGTAAAATCTGTCACTGCCTCCATATCTTCCCCTTCTATCTGCCAGGAGGTGATGGGACCAGTGGCCATGATCTTAGTTTTTTTGATGTTGAGCTTCAGACCATTTTTTTGCGCTCTCCTCTTTCACCCTCATTAAGAGGTTCTTTAATTCCTCCTCACTTTCTGCCATCAGATTGAGTCTTTTCCCTGCTCAATGCAGGAATGCAAATCAAAGCAAATCTGACAAATGTTTGTCTAATTTTCTCTTTAGTTCCTCCAGAGTTGGAGCAGTCACCACCTCCCATAGTAATTGGTTCCATTGTCATACTTCTCTTAACAGTTAGGAAGTTCATAGCATTCAAACAAAATCTGGCTACTTGTAACTTGAGCCCATTATTACTTGTCCTGCATTCTGGGATGATTGAGAGCAGATCCTTTCTCTCCTCTGTATGATAATCTTTCAAGTAATTGAAGAGTGTGATCGCATCTCCCCTCAGTTTTCTTTTCTCAAGGCTAAACACACAGTTCTTTCAGCCTTTCCTCATAGAGCTTGGTTGCCAGTCCCCAATCATCCTTGTTGCCCTCCTCTGAACCAAATAGCCTAAATAGCCTAAGATGAGAGGAAATAAATAGCCCAAGTACAATGTTGGCACTGTAGTTCCCTAGCACCTTCTGGTGGGAATGAAGCCACCAAAACTTCATGCTTAGTTTCAGATATATCCAGTTCCTATCCCAGACGGACAGTCCAGAAGGAAGCTGTGGTTAATGGTATTGAAAGCCATAGAGAAAACAGAAGAATCAGGGTTGTGCATCTCCATTTCCTCTCATGACAAAGGCCACATATCATTACCCACTCAAGCACCACATTCGGAAATTATATGTTATTAAGACCCCAATAATTGTTAAGGTCCTTAAGATTTAACAAGATTTAACACTTGTTCAAGTGGTTCTAGTGTGGTCTAATCAGTAACCCCCTATTTCAGATCAGCTGGAACCACTCTGTTCTTGAAGAAGGCATGAAAAGCCAGCAAGTCATCTAGATGTACTGGACCAGGAAGGGCATAGTGATAACAACAAAGTGAAACAAGCATTATCTCATTTGTTCATCTAACTATATTTCAGGCTTGCTTTCTTCTTTTGATTGTCATGCTTCCGAACTGATATTGGCAGATACTTCTTTGTCACTCTCTCATGGAAGTCTGAGCTAGCAAGATGGACCATATTTATATTGTTTTGTCTAGCCTCTTTACAAAAGAAGTGAAAAATTCAGGATGTCCTTCTGTTGAGCATTAAAAGGATTTTTGTAGTGTTTGGTTTATTTACAAATACAAGGTTATATCCAATTGCTGTCATTGCACTGACAGTTTTCTGATCCAGTGGAGGTTCTAATGATAGAATTGTGAAAGAGATCATTTTTGGTACCCCTCTCCCATGAATCTCTCCCACACGAGCTATTTCCCTCAATCCTGCAGAGCAGAATTAGGAGAACGAAAGGAGGAATAACTCCTTCCTCCTTATTCTGAAATTATAGCAATGATATCCACATGATCCTAGTCAAAGTTAGTGCACATTGGTGAAAACAATTATATTTGAATTTATCCAACCTGCTTGAACATAGATATACAAAGAATATCTCACTATTTTAAGCTGGAGCCTGACCAGCTAGAGAGTGAAGAGACTGAGAGAGAGAGAGTTTGACAGCAATTTAATTGTTCCCTTGTTTGCAGAATGAGACACATTATATTCTGAATTGCACTTCTGGGAATCTGATGTTTTACAGCTTATTCCTTGTTTTTTTGTTTTTTTTAAAAAAATTACATTTGATGGCATTTAGTAATCTTCAAGTCTATAATGTGACGAGTGTTTAAGAAGTCTTGAATTTTTTTTCCCCAATTTGGCAAGGGAAAAAGGTTCAGCGAATATTCAGAACTAGTTCTATGAAAACAGGGGTACATGCTAGTGTGGAAGATTTGTTTTTCTGAATGAAGTATGTTGGGTTGGGGTATGAGAAGTCAAAACAAATAGTTTACAAATGTAGTATGCTGGGGGTTAATACCTCCTAAGACTTTCGTCCAATCACACGGAAATTCTCTTCATCATATCTATGATGATGGATGTATGAAACTCAGTTTGCCATATACATTTTGGGTCCAGACGCATTACACCAGAGGAATAGAAATCATTGAGACTTATTTTAGTCATGACTTGTTCATTGATTTCAACTCAAAGCAAGTCCTGATCCAAGGCAAAATCTTAAATAACATTCACCAAGGAAGTTTTAAATATTCAGAGAAAACTACTGATCTGGAAATCTAGGGAAATGTCATATAATTACACTTATAATGGGAAGACTTCCTCATCCTAGATTTGTTTGGGTGTGAGCATAATTTTCTTCCAGAAATGAGAGAATATTTATGTACATTCAAGACTTATAAGTGATATGAAAATTCACCTGAACTGATAGGAACTAAATATTTGTTGCATATTTGAATACCATTTCCATCTAGTTTCCTTTAGGCTGATTTTTTGTTTTATTTATAATTGATTTTTTTAAAAAAACCATTGAAGTAGGAGATAATGTAGATCTTTTAAACGAAGTTCCTGAAATGACTTTTTAGGGGGGAAGGAAATGTTTCTCTTAAATGAAGTATATTTTCCTTTAAAGTCCCTGTTTAAATCCTACTTCAAACTTTCCTCTGATTGTTCACTCTAAGCTCCCCCAGTGAATTTAAATAGGGTTTCACTATATGTTTTAGTGCATTCAGGATTTCTTTGTTACAGTTCCCACCCCTCTGCATTATGTGAGTCCTGGTGCGGAAGTCCAGCAGTCGGTTTGTTTTCTGCCATTAATAAAAGAATCTACTTTCTTCCAGTTCTTTGAAGAAGCTGAAAAGGCTACATGTGGGGGAGGAGGGGACAAGGAACAGATTGTGGCATAATTCCCCAACAAAATGCTGTCTAGATAAGAAACCTCCCTGAAGAAAATTTACAAATGCTAAGACTACTTTTTTTCCTGTGGGGAAGGCTAGATCCAATATACTTAGGCACATACTGGATTTTGACTAACACTAGGGATCCCACCAGGCAAATGGAATTAAATAATAATAATAGAACCTCTTTTCCTGTTCACTCTTTGAACTATCACCACCCAATTCATTCAGCATCCAGTGCTTGATTAAAGGAGCTATTTTGTTATATACTTCATCAAAGCATTGTATAATGGTAGAGAATCCATTAAAGTCACTAGACAAATGAGATTTGCACATTCTTTGTAATTTTTTTTCATAGTCCAAGCTTATTTTAAAGGGGCGGAAGTCTTTCTGAAGTTTCATCCCCTTGGCCTATTTCTCAAAGTACACAGAAGGTGGAAGTATAGTATCCATCCAAAGTTGCAATTTGGTCAAAAACAACTATCACAATACTTTTGTTTAAATTTTTAAGGCAAAGCTATAGACTTGATGCTACCTCATCATTCTGTCAACCACTTGGTCACAATAGCTTTACAAATCATGCTGAAAAGGTTGCATTATCTTTAATAACTTTATATTTATGCCATAGGCAAACACAGGGGTATTTAGGATTAGCATGCCAGCCTACTAAAAGTTAATACAATTTACTTTCATTAATTTTAATATAGAACTACTTTTTCTCACACCAAAATCCATTTGGGTTTTTACTGATTTTTAGCATGGCTAGTAAAGCTGTCCTGTTACTTTCAAGTATATGACTGTAAAACATCACATTTGATGTCACACAAGGGAAGAGGGCAAATTTAAAATAATTTATGTCCTACATTGTTGAAATCTACATTAATGCACATTATTGAACATGAATCTTTAATTCCCAGATAAGCAGTAGCAAAAGCAAGGAAACCAATTCTAAAGGCTCTTGAGAGAAACTTCAGAGCTCATCAATTACATGGTAAATTTTAAAACTTATGCCAGGATGACAAAAATTCATGGAAATGTCAAACAGATGTATCAACTTAGTACTACTAAAGTTTACTTTACTAAATATTAGTGGTTTCCATAGCTCTCCTATCAAAAGAAGGAAAATTCAGGCAGAAACCTGTTGGTTATTTACATTTAGTGTTAAGTGTGGCAAAAATTGCTGCTAGTTAACAAGTTGCCACTTGTATCCAACATCACCCACTTGCTCATTTGACAGAAGTGTGGGAATTTGTTCATTTGCGGAAAGTTCACCATTGCTGTTTCTAGTGTTGCACTTAAGTGGGTGTAACTAAGCTATAGGATTCTGACCACCATGTTATTCATACTAAACAATATAATACTCCATCAGATGAATGCATTGATAGAGCCATGGAAGAAGCCATAAAATACCTAGGTTTTTTAAATATAAGTCTAAATAAATAATAAAATTTGGAGGCATATCTTGAATGTGTACAAATGATTTAAAAAAATCCCACGGAGTCCTTCTTAATATGAGTACTAATAAGACTGAGATAACATTGTTTTTGGAGTTTTGCATTTGTTGTAATTTCTGACTGGCATATGAAAAGATGCTTGCCTTTCTTGTTCACAAACCCTTCTTCACCTCATCAGGCCAAAACATAGCCATTGCATACACAAAGAGAAGCGGTTGTATTTACTGCCCAAAGCAGCCTTCCCTAAATTGATCCCCTTGAGATCTCTTGGACTACAACTACCGTTAGGACTGTGGGTGATGTATACTTCTCAAGGCCAGGAGGGTGGAGAAGAGTGCACTAAAGAAATCCTCCTCAACAAGAAACACTGCCAAATGAATGGGAATATAAGACCAGTGACAGCTAGCTGATCATTATCAGCTTTCTATCCACTCTGGTACCATGGTAAATAAAGTTGTAGGAAATCCTTGTAAATTTTTTCATTCTCAACAAAAAAGAGAGATGTCATTCCTGAATCAATGCCTTCTCATCATCAGCAGAATTAGAAAAGCAATCTCTGTGGAGTTTTTGTTTGTTTTTGTGCAAAACGCTTATATTCAGTGCAAGGCTATATATACAGGTAATTGGTATTGTACAAAATACAAAATTTTGCAAAACAAAGTTCCCCCCAAAAATTACAATCATCCTGTGGGGAGAAAAAAATAATTTTTTCATTCTCAACAGCAAGAATGAAATAAACAAAGATGTATACATCCCCAGTGAGAAACATCTGGAAGTGCTAATTTGTCACCCTTCCTTTTCCTTGATTGGCTGCACATATTGGTGGAAAAGGAAGGAAAGCAGGCATGCCATGTGGTTCCTACACATATCAGGCATGTTGGCACAATCATACCACAGTTAAGCATCTTTAAGTCTCTTTACTTCAATTGGGAGAAATTAAGTGTGTACGTAACATTTCCAGGCTGAAATTCATGGGACATAGAGGGGATAAACTTGACTAAATTCTATGAAATATTTGTTGCCATGTTGACAATATCTGAATTGTGTGTAATTTGTTATGCAGCTTTATCTGATCCTATTGTTTTATAAGAGTCAAAAGGGAATGATGTAGTATAATTATACAAATGTGCTAATGTTACGAAGGCTAATGAATGACTTTTGACAAAATTCTTCTTGGCATAGGCTTTAATCTGTATTTTGGAACAAATGAAAAATATGTCCTTGACTGGAAACTTAAAATGATGCTGGGAGACACCATGTCATACTTCTATGTAGATTCAAAGTTAAAACATATGAGTATCATGATCATGAATTATCTCGCTATCCATGGCAGACCAAAGCAAAGCAAAACAAAGCAAAAACTTGTGTTTTTTTCCTCACTTAATTATTCAGACTGATGTTTCTTGGTTCTTTAGGAGTTGCTAAATAGTGTTCCAGGTTGACAGTTAATTAAGAACAATGTAAAGATATGGGAAGGAAAAGAAAGAGTTAAGTGGCAATGGTTTTCTTTTAAAAACATTTTAAATGTACAAACAAGCTGGTGTCAGAGACTAGGTGCTCTTTCATTTCCACTGCAATGAGCACAGCTCACATCAGGAGCAGACAGCCACTAATGTATGCGTCTGGCTCAATCTGGTCTACCAACAAGGAATTCATCGAATTGTTAATATCACTCCTTTTTTGTATGCACCACACATCATTCTCTCCCTCCTTTTCTGTTGCTAGAGGTTACATTTTTTTAAAAAAAAGACCCACTTGCTGTAGCATGAGCTGATTATGCTACATATTGTATAGCACAATTTTGCATTGTGTAAGAAATACTAGCATGGAAATAGACATGCACATGTCTGTACATAATTAGCCATACATGTTCCCTTGGAATGCATCAAGACAAATTTGCCATTCATCAGCACATTAAAGTCTCTCTTTCCCTTTCTTTCTCATATTTTTGAAATTCTCAACAAGAAAAAGACTCCACGCAAGTACAATGGAATAATGCTTAAGTAAATACTAGGAAACGTTTGCTTTAAGATTGGTCTTTGTGTGTTTTTCACATTGTGGTTTGTGTCTTAGTGTGATGGAAATGTGTACATATGTTTCCTGCCCTGATAATGCTGCATTGCACAGAAATTCCAATATTCCTGTTTGCTATAACTCCACAGTTCCTGTGGAGATATATAATTAATCCAGTAGAAAGCTCCTAAAGGATGTTTATCTTCTTAGTGAAGGACTATGCGTGCTGAGCTACTTCCTCTTCCATCTCAGCTATACCCCTTGTTCATCAGTCATCAAATATGACCCCTGGTCAACAACCACTACAGGTATTACAAGTAGGGAAGCTTCTAGTTCTGGACTGGATCTATGGTTCGAATCAGGTAAGTGGGCAACCAATTGTTGTTGTAGTAGGTCACTTTCCTTCACCAGAGTTGTGAAGATCACTATTCCAGCTGTTTTGCTTCCTTATTTTTTCTTGCAGTGGTTGTTCCTGTCTGTAATGATCAGGAACACCGGAAGCAAGCATAAGGCATAAAAGTGAGCCAAAAAGACAAATACCTGGAATGTTACTTGCTTTTCTCCTCCCATTACCCGCAAGAAAAAAGCAAAATGCTTTTACTCTGATGACAGTAGTCGCTTCCCTCAGGACCAGAGTGCTAGAAAACTCCCCAGTTCTGTAGCCATGGCCACTACTTACACACATGAACTTCAGCACATGTGCTCTTTCTTTCAAACAGCAACATGCAAACTGTTCCAGAGCCAGTGAAAGTCACTGTGGTGTAGTGATTAAAGGCCAGATAAGGAATTGTCTTTAATGTCTCCATACAGCTGTGGAAATCACTAGATGACAGTGGGCCAATCACAGTCTCTCAGCCAGACCCACATCATAGGGTTCTTACATGGATACTGCGGGAAGGAGGAGAGCCATGAATGTCACCTAGAGCTCCCTGAGAAAGGTAGGGTATAACCATGTCAAATAAACAAAATGGACTTTGGTGAGATTTGGATGCAGGTTCTCTATTAATTCTGCTTCTAGTGGCAATGTCAAACTATGGTTATTCATGTATATATCAGGTATGGAATCAAAACGAGTTCACAGAGCTGCCCAAAAAGAAAAGCTGGTTGGTGTGTTACCAACCATTTCAGGCTAGATCACCAGATTATCAGGCTAGATTAGGCACACGCTCTGTCTTCTAATTTACAGTGATCCCCAACCTTGGGCCTCCAGATGTTCTTGGACTTCAACTCCCAGAAATCCTGGCCAGCAGAGGTGGTGGTAAATGCTTCTGGGAGATGTAGCCCAAGAACATCTGGAGGCCCATGGTTGGAGATCACTGTTCTAACACATATGACCCTTTCACCCTGCTCCAAGGCAAATGTCCTATACTGCCTAATACTAGGGCCAACCATGCCAATTAAAAAAAAATGTAAAGACAGGAGATCATATGATGAGCCAAAGGTTTTCCCCAGTAACCCAGTAAGCCCAGAAGCAGGATGTAAGGTGATATCCCTCTCCTATTTTTACTCTCCAGCACCTGGCATTGAAGCTAGAGACAACTGCACTTTCAAAATTTAGACACTTCATAGGCTGGCATGGTAGTAATCACTGATAGACATTTCCTCCATCAGTTTGACCCCTAAATCAATGGCCATGGCCACATTTTGTGGCAGCAATGTTCATACATGAAATCAGCACTGTGATACAGTGTGAGATGGCATAGGTAAGATGAAACCAGTTGCTCTTAAGTAAGAGTCAGTGCATTCTTCAAGTCTCTTTTTAATTCAGTAATTTCAGATTAATTGCCATTAAGGGCTGATTCAGCAGTGAGCATGCTTCCTCTATTGAAAGCAATGGACCACTCCTGATAATCAAGGTTATCCCAGGGTATTGTTCTAGATCTCTTGTAATTGTAATACAGATAAGAAAATGGCCTTTCAAAATTCTCCAGCCTATTTGTTGGCAGAAAAAGGAAGACCATTTCACAGAATTTCTCCAAACGGACAAGGAATTCAGAAAATCCCTAATCCTTCCTCCCAATTAGAAATCAATTGCAGCACAGATTTGTTGTCTTTTCCCCTTCTTCTCAAAGAATTATTTTTGGTTTTTGCCTTGCAAGTAGCAACAACCGCAACTGCGTTGGGGATCTGGCCACCATTTTGTTTCTTTCATAATAATCTGTACCTGTCAGGCAAAGCCCAAAGAAAATAATAATAATAAAGTCAAAAAACAAAAACCTTGTGGCACCTTAGAGACTGTTATATTTTAATGTGAGCTTTCATGGACAAGTCAACTTCTTCAGACATATGAGGTAAAATACAGCTTTCACACAGTAGAACGTGTTTTCTTTATTACAGTCTTCTTTATTATTATTTTTCTTTGTGGTTTGCCTGACATGCTTGCACAGTCTTAACACATGTTAGTCTTAACATGGCTATCTCTTCCAAAACTACAAGTCTGTACCTACTGTCATTCTAGGGAGGTACAGTGTTAGTGATGGGGAGGCAGCCACAAAAGGATGCTGAAGAAATTTGGGGGGTGGAAAATTGTGAAGTGGCTTTCTAATTTTGGTAAGACAGTAAAAAGAAACCTCTCAGAAAGATTATCAGAGGAAAAAAAAGTCTCCTGAGACGTTTTGGCTTAGCACTCATCATTCTTCAGATTCAGCACCATCCCAGGAATGTTGCATTTTTGAGGAGTCAGCAGAAACACATTCTGTGTCTACTGTAGATGTTTATATATACAGATACACAGGAAACAGTTCCTACCTTGTAAGCACTGTAGGAGGTATGAGGGAGTGAAGTGCTGTGTCCAGCTTCAGAGGGGAAATGAAGCTCATGCTGTGCCACAACTTGTCCTCCAGTTTTCTCAAAATTTTATTCCCCGTGAAAGAGGGGATTTGTCTGTCTCACTCTCAGGATGGTTTGGAATTTAATATATATATATAATAAGCACTGCATAACACTGTAAGGAGGTTGAGATTGTTACCCTTCATATTTCTCTTTGTTACAGATGTAATCCTTACTGTAACTTCCCAGTTGTTCACACTCCCTGATCTAAAAAAGCTCTTAGAGAAGACTTACTTAAGGATGCCTTCAGTTGAAACATGGGAAGCTGGTGTAGCACCTGTTTCCACAGAGACAACATTACAATGAAAGACAATTTATGCTTAATACTCTTCTGCCACCTTGAAGGGAATGGTAAGAAGAATCCTGGACTTTACCCATAAGCTATTCTCCTTATTTTGTCTTCCTCTGAAATCATTTTTGAAGGGAATTTCAAACTGAGAAGTGGGGAAGAATCTTTGGCTCAGTGCTACTGGCAATATGCAAAATCAATTGTCTATTTTTAAAAATCAGACAAAATTCCATCTGTAGTTCAGTGACAGAGGACATGCATTGCATGTGAGTGGTCCTGGGTTCAAATTCTAAAATTTCTGGTTCAAAAGCTGAGGTATGAGGCAATGGAATACAGGTTTTATCAGTTAGACCAGTGGTTCCGAACCTTGGGTTCCCAGATGTTCTTGGACTACAACTCCCAGTTGTAGTCCAAGAACTACAGCACAACTGACCAGCACAACTACTGGTGAGTGCTTCTGAGAGTGTAAGAATATTTGGTAGTCCAAGAACATCTGGAAACCCAAGGCTGGGAACAAACTACAGTGGGTAAGTGTAGATATATTCTAACCTGGCTGAAGGTAATTTCCTACATGATTTGGTCTCCGATTGCCAGTAAGTTGGGCCTATGATTTTTAGGTCTACATCTTCGTTTATTAGTCTGAACTAGAGATGGGGATATTTGTATACGAATACGAATATCCCCAGTGCAGCTGGACCTAATGAGAGTCTGGCCCCCGGGACCAGACTGTCCACTCATGCATCCTGCTGCAGCGCCGGTCCCACTCATGCTGCTCAGAGCTCCGCTCTCTTCCCACTTGACTGGCCACCCAGCAGCCGTGCAGGGAGACTCGTCCTCCCGCCCCTTGCCTCCAGTGGCCAGCCAAGCAGGAAGAGAGCAGAATTCTGGGTGCCACTGGCAGGATGAGTGGGAGCGACACTGAGGAAGAACGAGTGAGTGAACAGTCTGCTCCCAGGTGCCGGACCCTCGTTAGGTCCAGCTGCGTCAGGGATATTTGTATTCGTATATAAATACGAATATGCCCATCTCTAATCTAAAGCTTTTGTTAACTCCAATACGGCTGTGGCTAACATTCAGTTTATGCTGATGTATTATGTCAGAGATAACAGGGATAATTTTGACACTAAAGCATTTGCAGGATATTTACAATCTTATTTATAAACTGTTCTTATGCTTTTATAAGGTCTTATCAAATGATTGGAGTTTAAGAAATAAAGCTAAATGGATACACACACACACATATAGTGTCATCCTTCCATCTATCTTATTCTATATAGACAGTCTTCATTAATTTGACCATTATCTTTGCATTATTTGAACTTGAGATCAATATATTTGTATTGTTTGATCAAGAACATAAGCATGTGGTAGAACTATTTTGTAAACATTTAGTTGCTGTTTTATAATGCACCACACCTTCAGCGCTCTACTTGTAATATTTTTGGGAAAGTCTATTTAAAAAAACAACCCAACAAACTACTGAGTCATTCTGAAATATAAGAAGAATGCATTGTCACGATTCTGTTGATGCTGACATTGTTAACGGTTCCTCCCACATATGCTGGGAGAAAATCCTGCTATTGCCAAAATATCAACTAAAACAGAGAATTCTTTGAACATTGTGATGAGTGAAGCCTTTGTTTCAGTTTGCAATATCTGATTTTTTCACAATAGATGATAGGGAAACTGACGTAATGTACAGAAGGCTGAGGAAGGCATACAGATTGTACAGAAAATAAAGTAGAATGTCTATAAATAACATCAGACTTAGTAATTTTAACTACAATTTTGATACAAATTGTGAAATATCTGTGTTCTTATATCCTAACATCAGGTTGCTGAATAGTTCTCCATGGTGGTATCGTGATGTTAAGGCCCATTCATTTTAATGAGTGACAATTGGGAAAGAACAATCGAAGGATGAAAAAGCAGAGACTAGCAATATAGTCTGTACTCAAAATAGGGTAAAATGTAAACTAATGGCAATAAAATGCAATGCATTTGAAATTAGTTTCATGTTAAATGTGCGATGCTGGAGACAGAGAATGTGCAAGGTGTAAGCATTGAACAAAATTACACAAAAGAGAACTGTTCATATAGGGGAAAAACAAAAGAAGGAAAACTTTTTCCTAGGCCTCAGAATGGAAATGATATACAAATCCACGACAGCTTCATTATTAAACAATAATGCAATTTTATTCTCCCAAACTTGGGTCAATCTCTTACATTAATTCATAACATTGAGGCTGCAAGTCTATATACAGCAACATGGGAGTAAGTCCCATGGAACTCACTGCAACTTATTTCTGAGTAGTCATGTTGAGGATTGCATTGTAACAGTACACTACAGGTACATGAAAACACACCTATGCAGCACATACCACCATCAAAATCATGCACAATGCATTTCTTTGCAGGCCAAAACATGCAATTGCCATTTCATATGGCACCTCTATATGCAAATATCTTTTTGTCCTGTTAATATTGCAGATAAGTTAATCAATAAAGTCCAAAGCTGCTGGTTCCCCTCCGCCTAGGTCCCAAGAGCCTGACTTGTGATTGTTACTAAAAAACCTCACAAGTTAGGGTCTCAGGGACTAGGAAAAGTCCGATAAGATCCAGTCGAATTCTTCTTCTATTAATGACAATATATTTTGATGCGGTTTTAGAGAACAGCTCTTTCGGTAGGTTTGGAAGATAGAATGCAAATAGGCTGCAGTAATACTGTCAAAATAGACTTTCTGTAGAATGAGCAAAATTACTAAGATTTTTGAATAACCTACAATGTACAAGGTTTCCAAAGTTGTGCATGCAAAAGAAGTAAGAAGAGGAAGCTAAATACATGTTAAAATCAGCTTGAAGCAGACTTTCATACCATTTTCTTCCAGGGACTTAAGCATAGATTAAACATTTCAGCATTATATTTCCAGCAACATTATTATAGTGGGCCTTAATATAGTCTGCATTTGAAAGCCATTCTAGAGTTAGAATGCCCTTTGGGCATCATTTAAGCCCCCTCCCTTCCTTATTCCCATATTGAGTTTTTATCTGCAGACCAGTACAGAAAAAGCCTCTGCTTCCTGAATGCAGATCTGTTTTTCCCTCCCTAAACTGCAGAATACAGAGCCTTTTAGCAGCTTGTCACTCCTTGTGCCAGGCCATTTGAACCGCATTGTAACTTTCATAAAAACCATTCTTCACACAGTTCTGGGGTGGGAGGAAAACCACCCCCCTGCAATCATTTCTGTTTTTTAAGGTCCAAGTCTTTTAATAACATAACCACAACACTGAAAAGATTCACATTCTTTTTCTCCATTGACATTTCGCTTCATTTGTGGAATGGCAAAGAAAATGTCTACTTTAGGAACAGATCCATGACGTTCGGAAGAAGAACCCAGAGCCAAAGAATCAGCAGCCCCAAAGCTCCTGACCACTGAAGTGGAGTCTTGTGTCTATAACTCATTCATGTCTTCGTGATGCAGTTCAGCTTCAAAAGGGAAGAAAGGTGGAGAGAGAAAAATACAAGTAATCAAAATAATTTGCTGGAGAACAAGTTGTCAAGGTATACAGAAAAATAAACAAGAGAAAATATTTTCAAATGACCCCTCCCCTTCTCCCTGTTGGAACCCCTACCCCCGCCCCCGCCCTATTTCAACACAATGTTACTTTGGATTCCATACAAAATGTTGGATAACTTTAAAAATTTTGGTGGAGGAAAGGCTATCATGTCACAATCAAATGGTTCCTTTGTCATTTGCTCTGCATTACAGTTCAAATGGTTATGCCTCAGGCATGAAACGGTTAAAGCAAAGCACCACCAGCACCATAATTTCTAAACATTTCTTCAAGAAGAAGAAAAACACATGCTTTTTGTTATAACTGTATACGGATTTCCAAAATAATTTTTGACCGTAGCTTCCAAACAAATAATTAGGAAGGAAAAAAAAAATCTAGTTCCTCTATAAATATATGACATTAACATAATTACACCCCCCCCCACACACACATAGACCCATCCTCCTTAGGGAATACATCTGATGCTCAGTAGATGGAAATCAGTCAGATTTCTAGCTGCTCTCCGACGCACCTTTGCTTCTCACTGACTGACTGGGTTTTACCTCCCATGAATATGCGCGCGCACACACTCAGACAGACATGCTCACTTACACACACTCAGACAGACGCACACACACAGTCACACACACACACACACACACACACAAAGGCAAGGCAAAACAACGGATGCTGACTCAGAGAGGTTGCATGTGGAGGTTGGGTGGCATCGGCTGGAATTTTCACTGCACTCATCATTAACATTAACTCAATCTCTCTTTCTCTCCAGCACCCCCCTCTTCCCCCCCCTCCCCGCAACACTTCTGTCAGACCTACTGGACTGCAGCATTTGCCTGACGCTGTGACTTCAGCCTTTGCAGGTCAGATGTTGGAAGAAGAAGAAGAAAGGACCAAAAAGGAAAAAGGAAAAAAAGAAAAAAGAAAAAAAGAAGAAGAAGAAGCCCAAGGAATATTCATAAGAAATGCCTTCAATTTCTTCTAAGGGGTCCCTCTTCTTTATTTTTCCACCTTTCTACTTCCTCTGGAGCTGTATCTCAGTTGTTTGACATCTTTCCGGAAGAAAATGTCTTGAGCTGCAATAAGCCAGTAGCCTGCTGGTCCTCCCCTCACCTCACCCTTCTATTCCCACCCCCTTTCTCCCCCTAATCAATAAGACAGATCTCCAAATGCAGTTGTGAAAACAAGGCTCTGCACAGACGTACATCCCCAATCTTCTGCTTCAGAAAGAGCAGAATCCCGGCTCTCTCTCACACACGTGATGTAGGGAGAAATAATGCCAGCAATTCTTTAACAGACTTAGAATTTATTCTACGCCTTCTTCACCTACTCCCCCCCCCCTTTTTTTTTTTTTTGCTGAATTCATGAGTGGAAAGGATTCCTTGGTATACACGAGCGACCTCTCCCAGGCTACAAGTTTGAAACCTTTTATTCTGGGCAGTACAGATGGGGTGGGGGAGGAACTAATGGGGAAAATTAGTAATTTTAATGTTGATAAGAATCTTCGTGTAGTAAAATTTTTATTCTTTTTTTTAAGAGTTAGACAGTTGCATCATAGGAATGCTGCTTTTTTTTCCAAATTATTGCCTGGTTTTGAGCCATTCATGTGATGATGATAATGATAAATAATAAAAAGTTGGCTTTAAAAATCGTAACTATCTTCCTAAAACAACGTATGTGTGGTGAATGAGAGAATGAAAGTGTGTGCGTGTATGTGCATGCTTCTGTCTTGCGGGGGGGGGGGGGGACGGACGGACAAAAGAACAGCTATATTGTATGATAGCAGCATTTTTGCATCCTGGTACATGCTTTGAGCATTATTTGTCTGTCTGTCAGCCTGCCTGTCTCTGTTCATCTATCCGGACACATAAAGACTGAGTCATTGGACAAAGACACACTGCATGCCATGTAAATCTCAGCAAAAGCTTTGCTGGTTGAAACACAGGTGTGTGCTAGTTTCGTAAAGTACAGTTTTCTAATCTGCTTTAGTTTGTTCCTTTGTCTTTAATACTGTGTTGAATGATAGCAATAACTCTGTGGGCTAGTGTGCGTATGTTTGTGTGAGAGAGTGAGGATGTGAGAGAAACATTTTTCAGTGAGGAAGAGATACCTGATTTGAAATAACCGGCTTTTTAATGTATGAAGCAGAGTGCTACTCTTTTCTCAAAATGAAAATTTCAGTTCTCACTCCCCTTTCCAGCACACAGATAGGTTCCATCATTCAGTGCAACACTGCAATACTAAGTAAGGCAAGCACTTGGCAATTCAAGAGGAACAACCATCATGAATACCAAAAATATAAACAACTGTAACAGAGGAAAATAGCAAATGTGTCTATTAAAGGTAACCACTCCCACACTCCTCAGTCTATTCATACAATTACAACTTTCAACAATTCGCAAAAGGTAGGCAGTTAAGAAGTAATTAAGTATCTTCAAAAGGTGGACAAAAGCAATACTACAAAATATCTCAAATTGATACAATGAGCCAAAATCCTGACAAGGAGTGAAAGAATGCTAGCTGTTAATACAACAAACACAGGGCTAAAATCAGATTTGGGAAACCAATAAAAATTAAAAGATCAGGGCATTCACTTTAAAGACAAAAACAAAAGACACATACAGCATGACTTACAACAAATACATGTTATTAGATTGGCCATCATCTGTTACCTGGGAATCCCAGGCATAACCACTTAGAATTAAGTCCCACTGGATTCTGTTACATATAAATACACTTACTAGGGAGTAAGTGCTTCTGAAAACAGTGGGACATACTTCTGAGTAAGCACGCATAGCAAAGAGCTGTGGAGCTCTTTTTTCTTAGAATTCAACAATTTATTTATTTACTTCAGCTATTCCATCTATGCTCTTTCTGTTATTTTTCTGTAGAGTTGCCACAATACCCTGGGTAAATTAATGTACTGCCTGTCTAGGGATGACAGGCTAAGGAAACACTCTTCTCTTTCTATAACTGAGCTTGTGCATGCAAACAATGGTCTACCAGATAGGCCAGCTTTTTGGACCCTTTGTTTTCAAAATGGCATTTGGCAACTTTGCAGATGAGAAACGAGATGTAAAATACCAGTTCTCTTTCATTTTGGTCTTCTTCTTTTAGCATCTTCTGTCACGTCATTTGTCTTTCTCTAATTGTTGTCTGATCAAAGGTTAAAAATAGTAACCTCGTAGGTATTTCAATTAAAAAAGTTATTTAAAAATACATTTGCAAAGTAATATATAGTTGAACATTTTGCAATTTTATTTTCAGGAGGTGATTTGAGAAATATCCAGGTTCAAGTGGTAAGGCTTCATTTGGAAACACCTTTGGGGCCGGTAGGAAATGTAGACAAGATTGAATCAATAGCTGAGATGTCGGAATCAATCAGCTCAATTACAACTGCCAGAGACCTCGGTTTAAGGTCCTTCCTGATTTCACTTTCCTAATCATTAACCCCTGGACATCTCTAAGTGTTTAGTCACCTTCCTTTATAAAGAGAACTATGAGTATTGCAGAGGTGGGGGTCCTGGATTTTTAGTATTGCTGAATTTAAGGATTAGCAAACACAGGCTGTTGGCTTAGAGAATTCTTTCTCATGTGAGATTTTATATACACTCTATATTTGTGTTTTACATATAGAGCTATATGATTATGGCACAGGCAGGGTGGGTGAAAAAATACTGCCAGTTAGCATTCCACAGGCAATTTCTTTCAAGATCACAAATATAAAGGAACTTGCCAAATTAGACTGCAGCAGACAATGCTCTCTACTGAACATGGATAAAATAGTTCTCCTCACCTACTTTCCAGAGGAGTTTGAACACATGATCACTTGCATCTCCTCCCCAAGTGTGTTTGGTTAAGCAGCCTCTTTAAAAAATATTGATCTTTTGGGGATATATTAAATTCTAAAGTTATAGCTTATCTGTCTAAATACTGCAAAGAACATAGTAAATAATAACAGTTTTAAAATTTGAACATTCCTTTCACAACAAACAAACAAACAAACACACACACACACACACACACACACACACACACAAATCCTACCATTTCCTTAGTGAGTATAACATATATTCTAACAATCTCTATAGGGAAAAATGCTTTGGATATTACTGAAAACCTAACACGTCACCTCCACATTTCCTTTTCAACCTTGATGTAGGGGAAAAATAATCTTAGGCATCATCATCATCATCATCAATGCATTTATACTTTTATTACACTTCTGTTGTAACTGTTATATTGTTCAAGGGAATACCAAATCTCAAATATGGTACATATATACATCTAGATTACTATTAGAATTAATGTGTTTTCATTATCTCTGTTTAATACAAAATTCCAGCTCTCTCTCCATCTCTGTATTTTCTCTTAATTAACCCTCCCTTAAGAAAATGTAGCTGAAAGGATATGATGTAAAATACACATCCACAAGGAACTAGAGGTTCTATCTGGGTTCTGATATGCTCTATGAACCTATGTGCAGTGTGGCACTGGCACTGAGTTGAATAGCATACATTCTTATTTGTATATGGGGCTAGGGGGAAAAACAAAGAGTTACTTTTCTCGACTACGATACCTAGAATACCCGAGCTAGCGTGGACACTAAAGAGAACACTGAGATGGATTAGTAAATGGCATTTGGACATAATCCAGAGAAAATTAAGCATGTCTGAAAATCATTAAAAGACATAAGTACTCCATTGTATGATTGTCCCATTGGATTATTCCAGTGAGGCTTTACTGCATTTAACTTTCTCTGCATTGTGGCTAATGTTATTAAGGCCTAAGCAAACTGACTGTTGAAATCTATTCATGTTTACTCAACAAGTGCGTCCCACTGCCTTGAAGCCACTGGTGATATTCCACTACTGAAATGGCTTCTATCAGCAGAACTGGCCAGGTTTATGTGAGAATTCCAACTTTCCCCACATGCTGTCAAAATCCACTCTGGAGGGCTAGAAACCCCCTGGAAACTGTAATGTAGCACAGGTGGCTGCAAGAGGCAAGTAAGGAGAACCATATTCTGTTGTACCACTGAAAGCCCACTGGTATCATGAGGGTTAATGCTACTAGGTCATAAGAACCCCATTCTCAAATGTGGGCAGAGGACTGCAACCAGAGCGAGATGAATTTTCTGAAATAATAGGATTCAAGGATAGCAAATACACATATTTTAATATGTTTATTAGATATGCTGTCCTTGAGCTCTGCCTTATATGGAGATTATACTTTGTTAGAAACCAGCTACAAACCGATGCACAATTTTGGTGCGGACCTAATTCTGCTTATTTTAATAGGTCTTATTTATGAATAAGCATGGCTAGAATCATCTGATAAGTTGGAAAAAAGCATTTTTATGGCTCCATTGATAATAAATAGGATTATATAAATGTGTAGGCCTGTGGCAAATATCTCTGCCGTTTTCATGCACAGTAACAAGAAAACCTGGTGCTTTGAAAATGTTTATTTACTTTGGACCACATTCATTTCTTGATTATAAATCAGTCGCTTCCACATAAACTGGCAGCATTGCTGCCAGCCCAAAAGTCCCAGATGAGCTCAGTTTCACATCTTCTCCAATAAGAGTTCTATTGAGAGTTTAAGGAGACACAGAAACAACTTTTGCTCCTCCCTATTAGAACTCTCTCTGTTTATTTTTAAAGGGAGAAGTAATGGCATTTTTAGCTGGCCAGGTATGAAGTTGAGAAGGATGACGAAGAACTTAACAGGCATATTATTCAGCTTGTTGAACAGTGTAACACATGGAAAGCTTAAAAATTGTTCTCAACAACCACAAGGGGACAGCACTTGCTTCCTGACTAGAAACACACAGTTTCCACAATAAGAGGCAAAAGAAGAAGCAGCGACACCGCGGCGCGACCAAAACAAAGGTGATATTCCAGCCATTCTTTAGGTCCAGGAAAAAGGAGTGGTGAAGCCCTAGAAGAAGAAGGCAGCCTCATACCAGAAAAAAATGTACTGCTGGGATTGCCTTTCAGTTTGAAGGTTATACAGAATGCATGGTTTTCCTTCCTTCCTTCCTTTTTAATTTTGAAAAAATTAAATAAATTTTGAAAAAAATTAAATACCATATAAAGAAAAGGAAAGCATGAGAAATGCATTATTGTGGAGATCCAGGTTACATTTTTAAAGATGGACACGAACAAATATGAAGGCTTTGGATTTTGGTATCAATGCTTAAGGCATGACACAGTACAAATGATAGAGAGAAATACATCCTAGGTTCTTAATACTTCCTTTTTATAGTCTGCTTCTAAGTGTGTGCATAAAACACTGTGAATTATTGGCAATTATAGCCTCTAGCACCTTTATTAGTACCAACTTTAAGGTTTCAAGTTTTTAAAAAGTTACAGTACAACCGATACATGTTCAATGAAGGTTAATCCCAGGTAAGTGGATAAGGAATGAAACAGTAGTTGTGCATACAAATGTTGTGTTTTTTTTTTAAAAAATGTTCTTCCTTAAATCTATTATTGCTCTGAAGAAGAGATAAATACTCAAAAATTACAGATTGGTCAGATGTAGAAAAAATATATGATTCATTTCATTACCTGTTCTCACCCCTTTTCTACCTTTTTTCTGATTTTTGCTGATTTTTATATCATTACCATAGTAAGCTGCATAGTTCTGAATCATGTACCACTTTCACTTGATTCAGGTTGTATTGTGGAAATCAAACACAACACAGAACAATTATTCAGACATTATATGTTCTAACAATTCCTGGGCATGTTGTTATAGTGGTGGTGATGGGGAGATTTCATGCAAGAAGATTCATTTATTTTGTTTTTTTTTCTAATTCAAACAGCTGCAATGAGTATATTTTAAATTTCTTCAAATATCACTCTGCTCATTCTTGAGCAGGTTAAACAGATCCATTAATTGCAAAGCAGTTTACTCCGCTCACCCACAAAATCCCTTCACTGTTTAAATTTCAAAGGAGTCCGTTTTGTTGAAACTTTGTGCTCATGTTGAATATTTGTACAGATTTCTTTTTACAAACGTATATGTAAACATTAAATAATGAATGCCAGCTTGATAGACTCTGAAGAAACAGCACAGAAAATATACAACATAGACATGATAAAAAGGGCTATTAAGAAATTACTTGATGAGTTTAGAAATAATCCACTGAAGTGTTTCTTAAAACTGTTATTACTATGAATACTTTGTTCAGCCACTACATAAATCTGTTTCACAAAATATGCAGTATTCATAAAATGTGATACTATTCTTTTATCCCTTTAGAGCTCTAACCTGAATGTATTAAAAGAAGTCTTTTATGGTACTTTCTGAGAACCACAAGTAATAGTTCAACAAACTTTCATGCCTCACATATATATTTTCTCACGTATATATTTTCCCATTCACTCACAATGTTCATAGAGTTGATGCTATACATGAATCATTTGGGATAGTGGCTGCAGCTACAGCTAGGAAGGTACTCTCGCTAGCCCGAAGGAAGCACAGGATATTATAATGCATCAGCTTTCTAAAAAACCTGCATTTCCAAATGCAATTTGTGGGTTATACGTGTGAATTGTTCACACATAACGCTTTGTAAAAGCGGAACTACACAGAAATATTAGTAATGATATTGTGTAGTTCTTTAAGAAGTGTCAATTCCTTTCTTAGGACCAAAGCAATGTTTTAAACAATCCTAGTAAAGGTTTGGTTATTAAGTATATGCATAAGAGTAATATTTTAAACCTTTCTACACAGCAAAGGTTAAATCCCATCCTGCATTCTCATGGTTTACTCTCTTTTCCCTCTCAATCAATTCCATTGATTTTAAGGGTCAAAGGCTATACCTTCATTGATCAAGAAAACAGCCTGACACAGCGAAAGAGTCTGCCAATTCCAGACAGATCAATCACACCTTTGTCTGCTTTCGATATATTATGGTTATTTATTCTGCATCTCCGTAGTTTTCTGTCTGAACATAATAATGCTACTGAGGAAAATAAAAGGGGAAATATTCCATTAACAATATTTTAAGTGCTTCTTTGGTCTTTCTGAGTGTGGTTTACAGTGGAATTTGGCCAGCTCTCTGGATTTCATTTTTTACTTGGAACAGGACTCCAGAGCTGGTATTAAAGTCTTTTTATTGTCAGCATTTTGCAAGTGTTAATCAAGAATAAAGGTCACCCTTTGGAAAACTGCAGCATGAAATGTGCTTTGAGAAATAATTAGGTTTGATAGAATAACAGTTACAACATATAATTACAACCATCATTTTCAATATTTATTTGGGCACTTATTTTGAAAATATGCCTTACTGATCAAAATGTAAATCAAATCAACCCCAGCCACTGTCAGTTTTATCACAATGAGACGAGACTGCCTTCATGCATTGTTACAAAATAGCACCAAATTGATCATTTGTGAATACAATCTGTTGTACTCTATATTGCTACACTAAAAAGTACAGTGCTGCAAATTATGCAGATCTGTTTCAATACATTTCAGTTTTCCACAGCCATAATTAAGTTAAATGAATATTCATAACATGATGACGCTCCGTTTACAACTCAGTACACAGATACTTTAAGGACTGTTAGATATGGTGGGCCTTCCTATGCCCTTGTGATATCTTACTCTATGCATATGTTGCTTATAGAAACAAAACAATTTGGAGCAGTATAACTTTTAAAACAGTAGGAATGACTAGGGGTGTGATCAGACAGATATTCAACTCACAGTTTGGACTGCTGTGGGGATCAGTTGATTTGCTCCTTTTAACAGTGATCACACAATATAATTCTGGAATGAACCAACTCATCCTCTGAGCATTCCTACCTGCACCTTTCTGGCCCCTGTCAGGAGCTTCTACTTTTTTGGTGTAGGTAGAATTGCTCTGTTTTGGTTTGTTTCCAGCATGAGTGATCACTGGAAACGAACCAAAAGTGAGACTTCCTCTAATTTGCCAATATCGTGAAGTGGCTTAAGAATGGAGCCACTTCATCATACTGGCAAATAAACACTTCCTCGGCTCGGTTGAGAGGCCAAGAAGGTGATTTTTTTTAAAGCATGTATTAGGGCAGTGAATATTTGCTGCATCACTATAAAGACCTAAAAGACTAAGGAAAGCAAATATGTATTTTGACAGCTGGCAAAATGACAGCAGGCTGCACTGCCTTAATACACATTTGCCTTCCATTTGTCTTTTAGGTCTTTAACATGATGCAGCAAATATTCACTGTCCTTATGGACACTTTTTTTCACTTCCTCGATCACTCCATGGAGCTGAGGAACTGATTGATCTGCAGATATCATGAAGGAATTCTCTTCTTAAGCTGCTTCACTGTATTGGCAAATTAGAAAAAGCCTGCAGTGGACCAAATAGGTTCACTTAAAGATGGCTCCAAGTGACATACTGGACCTCCTAGCGACCCTGTTCAGCTCACTCCTAATACTGTGTGTAGACAAGCCCATTGATTGATGAAATCCTGTCTCAACTGAGAAAATTAAAGATTATCTTGAGTCAATCATAAACAAGATTTCATAGTCATAGTGTCCACAGTAGTATTTTTTTTATTATTTGGTGACCCCATGTAGCCATTTAAATGCTACTTAAACCACAGAAATAGAGTGCTTCTCACTTCCAAAAACACATTTACCCACATTAAGAAAATACAATAGTGGATGAAATCCTTTTGCTCAGTGTAAGTTTTGGGCAGTTCCTCCTTGGTAAACAAGTCATCCCTGCTGCGATTCTCAGAGGCATGTCATTCATGCCCTGAGAATCACAGGGTGAGAAGGGTGCAATGGCATGTTTACCAGGGAGGAACAGTACAAAAGTTGCAAGTTGCTTACACTAAGCAACAAGATTTCAGCCATTGTTTCCTGGCACATGCTGCAAACATTTGTCTCTATCTGCCTACAGTGTCTTATCCTTGGGTACATCACACCTACAACGGGCAGAACTTTTTGATGCAAAGTGAAAGTGTGTGCAATACCTGTCTGGGACAGACAGCCATTAAAAGGTTATTAGGATGGTGTAAACACCATCCTGATGTTTTAGGTAGATTCTGCAGGTATGAGGCTGATATTCACTGTGTAATTCCAGGTATTTCAAAAGGTACATTGTATCACATTTTAGAGTTAAACTAAAGAAAACTGCCTGCTGATGATAAACTACAAGATCCGATAAGACAGAAAGTATACTGATACTCTCAAAGATAAAGGACTTTTGAAACACTGGCACACTGAAAACAGTGTCCAAAAACATACAGCTTCTTGTGAAGAAATAAAATGGAATGCACAAGATTTTGGAGAGGTTTTGAATAAGATGATTTGTCCAGCTTACTTTGCAAAGGTTGTGTATAAAACAGGGCCACAAGCTCATTCCCTACACAAGGGCTAAACAAAGAATCTTCTTTTAGCCATTTAATCTGGTAATTTATTTTTTCAACCATCACATAAATCGAAACACAGCTGTAACCAATGACTTGCAGATTCGCTTCCCTGCCAGCTGGATTCTGTTCTGCTGAAGCAGCAAGATTTTTACATTGTTCACTTCTGTGCATCTGGAGAAATCACTAAGGATCAAAGTTAACCAGAAAAGCTCTTTAAATAAATTCAAATACAGTGAAGATCAGCCTCGATACCTGCAGAATCTACGTACAACATCAGAAACCAGGCCTCCTTGGGTCAATTTTGGAATCTCTTCAAATACAGAAATTTATAATTGGCCTTTAACAGAAAGAAAACACAGCTGTCATTTTTATTTAATCCTAAAAGTTCCTGAGAGTTTTCGCCCCCGCAACACACTTGACAAAATCCTGTTGCATAAAGTTATGTCGGTATAAACCACAACTGATGCTGGAAATAAATGAAATTAATTGAAAGCTTTCTATCCCCCTCATTCAGGTTCTGAGGCTCCCTGGGGATCCCTTTAGCCCTGGGGAAGCCCTTGGGAGCCTCAGAATTAGGGAGACACTTTAATATATAAAAAAATGACAGCCAGATTACCATCACTGGGATCAGGATAGCTAGTGGCAATACAGTGACAATTCTTGACTATTAAAGCCTCTTTTTCCTACCCTAGGGCAAAAATGAGTTCTGGCTAGCCTCAGAACCTGAAAAGGAGAGAGAGAATTAGAAGCTTCCAAGTAGTTTAAATTAATTATTTCCAACGCCAGATCCAGTTTGCACTGGCATTAACTTCACACAACAGGATTCTGTCCACTTTTTTGGAAGGTACTCACAGTTGCGTGTTCCCCACAAGTACTACTTTAGAAGAAGGAGGAGGGAAGAAATCTCTAAAAAGGGATAGGAACCATTCAGTCCATGGGTTGCATCATGATGATGATTGTGTGTGTATTATATGCTGTCAAATCAGAATTGACTTATGGCAAACCTAATAGGGCTTTTAAGGTAAGTGAAATATTTATGGAGTGGTTTTACTAGTTCCACCCCACCCCCCACCATGAATTTCCATACCCAAGTGGAAATTTGAACCCAGATCTCCTAAGTCCTAGTCCATTACTCCATCCATTTTACCACGAGACCATTTAAACACCCTCCAAGACAGCCCCTCAAAAACTGTCTTGTCAACCTGCAGTGATAACATGGGGCAAACCTCTATTTGAATTAAGCATTTTGTAAGCATTTTGATTCAACTGACATGTAGTAGTAGTTTGCCACCAAACTTTGGCAGCAAACAGAGAAATTCCTATTTAAAGAAAGCAACTTGCATTCATTGGCTGGCAACTTTCAGCAGTATACCCATACAATGCATTTAAGGCAAGTATAATGTTTGCCTTAACTCTTCTGCAGTTTCTACCAAATTCAACAGCACAATTCACTGCTGAACTTCGATAACACAATAATAATCTTATAACTGCAGAGCTGGAAGGGACCCTACAAATCATCTAGACCGGCCCCTGTCAAGGAGGCACAGTGGAGGACTGGACTCTCAACCTCTGGCACCACAGCCAGATACTTTTCATATCTAGGGCAAATTTTTCTGCATCCCTTCCTGCATCCAGTATGGTAGCATGAGGAAAATAGTGGGAATATGTGCTAACTGCTTGTACATGAATCAGAAGGAAATTTTCCATCATTACATTTCAGGCAGCTATCATGGCATGGTACAATGTAGCAGTAGGCCTCGTGTTTAGAGGTGTTTTTGAATATTAAAACCATAGTTACAGTGCCTTATGCATGAATTCAGATACACATACATGTGTGAAAGTATAAAGCTTTCCTCAGATTAAAAATTCATTATTCCTAGAGGTTTCCATGTGTTAGTTACTTCTTAGGGGCTCTTCATGCTTTTTCCTCTTTTCCTCTGGCTTTTCATTCTTTTTCCTTCCCATTCATTGGTTTTCTCTTCCTCCACCCCGGTGCTCTTTCAACTTTTCCCTCCTAACTCTCCTCATAACCTTAACAGATATCAGGAGCTTCTCTCCTTTGTCTCTTAGGGTTGCCACATTCTAGTTCCCTAAATACAGGTACATACAATTGCATATGATAAATATTATTTCAAAGTCAGTTTATAGACAGGAAACAGGTTGGGTTTTCTTAAAAGTCTTTGCATGTAATTCAACAGTGCACAACCTGTGGCTCTAGATCAGTGACGGTGAACCTTTTTGGTCCTGAGTGCCCAAACTGAAAAACAAACAAACAAACAAACAAACAAACAAACCAGTGGGCAGCGGCAGAACCGGAAGTGGCGGTGGAAGGGGGAATCCCAGGCATGGAGGTGTCTCGAGACCCCACTCCAGATCCGCTGCCAGCACCAGCTGCTCCGGATCCTGGCCCGCCCCTTTTCTTTACAATCTTTTTTCGTTTTGGTGTCTTTCATGGGAAGAGATGCAGATATTTAACTGGTACAGTTTCCCCCAAAGTGTGAATTTCACAAAGCTTGGGGTTATTAAAACCACAAAATAATGGTTTTGAGGAATCAAAATAATTATTTTGAAAATTTATCACATAATCAGCCGAGAGAGAGAGAGAGAGAGAGAGAGAGAGAGAGAGAGAGAGAGAGAGAGAGCATCTATTATCAGTAGGTAAAGCTATCAGTCCCAGACAAAAGTAGCATATCCACAGTATGTACAGAGTGTGTATGTAAATGACTAATAATAACAACAATACTAATGAGTTGCAAGAGCCTGTTTCAGAGCTGGAACCGAAAGAACTGCAGCATGTCACAGCATATATAATGTGTTAAAGCAAGTTCAAACAAGAACAAAATCTATTGTAAACACTTATTTCAGAGGGAAAAGTTTCCAAATGCAGACAGTCATAGCTAGTTCTGCTCACCAATAGAGTGTGTGTCACCAGGTCAACTAAGAAAGCATAGCCAAACTTTTTGAAGTGAGCGAAGTAATTCACAATTATAAGCTTACTGCTACAATGATGACATGCAGAACCTAAAATTAGTTAATTGTGGCTATGCTCCCATCCCATCTGCAAAATTGGAAAAATCATAGTGACATGACTCCAAGTTAGGGCAGCTGTAAGGAAGTGAGTGAAAGTAGGCAAAGTAGTTTGTATGCTTGAAAACACTTTAATAATATCAAGCATTATTAATAATGATCCAAATTAGCTTTTGCAGAATTAAACAATGCATCTCTAGAATACCTACCATCTGAGACAAGAACTGGCCTTTTTTAAGAAAGAGATTTGAGGATCAATTATCCCTGAATCTAAAAAGGGACGTGGTGGCGCTGCGGGTTAAACCGCAGAAGCCTCTGTGCTGTAAGGTCTATAGATCTGCAGCTGTAAGATCGAATCCACATGACGGAGTGAGCGCCCGTCGCTTGTCCCAGCTCCCGCCAACCTAGCGGTTCGAAAGCATGCAAATGCGAGTAGATAAATAGGGACCACCTCAGTGGGAAGGTAACGGCGTTCCGTGTCTAAGTCGCACTGGCCATGTGACCATGGAAGATTGTCTTCGGACAAACGCTGGCTCTATGGCTTGGAAATGGGGACGAGCACCACCCCCTAGAGTGGAACACGACTGGACAAATTGTCAAGGGGAACCTTTACCTTTACCTTTACCTATCCCTGAATATATTTGACATAAAATTCCTTACTTTTCAAGTCAGTTAAAAGTGCAATTGTATACACGTTTCTCAAAAGGATAAATACCATTGAATTCCATGAGTCTTACTCCATTAGGATGGAGTACAACCTATAACGTTTCTCCCTTCCCAACTCTCCTCCAACACACTTTAACGTCCCTGTCCTGGTTCTCTGAAACACAAAGTGCAAATGCAGTTACAAAATATAAGAACTGCTACCCATCCCAGGAAGACAGAACATAAAACATCTTCAACCTGAGCTTGGAAAACTTGCCGTGCAGGCTAGGAATTCTGGGAGATGTAGTCCCAAAAACTACTATTTCACACTCTACTTTCCCTTAACACATGCTTAGGCTTTTCTACCATTTGTGGTTTAAACCGATTGTACCCAATTAATCACATGGAAGCCAGCATGACAACACACAGAGTGTACAGGTGCAATGTGGAGACTGATAAGCCACTCAACAGTGTCAGATCTCTAAAGCCCAAAAATGTGAGTTCAGGAACAGCTGTGAATTCATTCTTCAGCCAACCCCGCCCCTGAAAAGTAGTAGCAGGCTTGATTCTTGCAAAATAATTGGGCAGAATACTAACAACAGATTGGCTTCCACAGGGCTATATAACTTTTTTTTTTAAAGCTGAGAATCCAGACCAAGGGGAGTGTGAAGGGGAATTGGGTGCCACGGCTAGAATCTGGTTAAAGCCTAGCCAAATAAGCAATAGGACAACAGTATGTCCAACTTTCTTCCCTTTTCACTGTTTTTGCTCCCTCCACTGAGGATGTTATTTAGCCTCTCCCTTTCCTCGCTCTCAGCCCCCTACATATTAGGCAGAAGATATTCAAATGCAAGTTCTCATCTATTCATTTCTCTCTCTCTCTCCATGTACACATCAGAACATACCCATCTACTGATTCATCCATTCACTTCATCTATACTCTGTCTTTCTCCCACTGAAGGGATTCAGGGTAGCTTACAAAATTTTTGAAAGGCAAATAAATATAGTTAAAATACAATAAATCTTTCTTTCTTTCTTTCTTTCTTTCTTTTTCTTTCTTTCTTTCTTTCTTTCTTCTTCTTCCTCTTTCTTTCTTTCTTTCTTTCTTTCTTTCTTTCTTTCTTTCTTTCTTTCTTTCTTTCTTTCTTTCTTTGAGCTTCTAGACTGCCCAACTTAGTGAAATACTAGTCAGGGCAGTTTGCATAATTAAGCAAAACATACAAACTAAAATAATAAAAGAATGCATAGATAATAGCACAGACAAACAAAGACAGGAAGGTGACTGAGGATTGCCACCTGGTGGCTTACGTGAACCAAATTATGTAATTAATTAATTGTGTGCTGTTGAGTTGATTCCAATTTATGGCACCCGTTTCCAGGGTTTTCTAGTGCAGAGCACTCAGAACTGGTTTATAATTCTTTTGGGGGCACATCTTAACTCCCTCTGAATTTTTCTAGCACCTTGACATCTCAGTCAGTTTTTCCTCAGGAAGGATGCAGTTGTTTAATTTCAATTAGTGAAGAAGAATATTTTACTACTGCCTATCCAATATAGGTTTCTGGTAGTACAGCATTATTTCTGGAAGTTGTTTGAAATAGCAGCTGTTATACTTGTAATTGCAATTACATTCACTATCACCCACTTTTGATAGCATACGTATTGTGACCTCTCTCATTTTGTAGAAATGAACAGCTCTTTACTTCTATATGGAGGTTACTGTGCTTGATTAATGTATGCTCATTGAACAGAACTATTGGAAACTGGATAATCACCTCTGAGATAGTAGGTGTTGTCTGAGAAATAACCACAATGGCAACTCACAGCCCAAATGGTAAGCCTTCAAAGATATATCCCCCCCGCCCCCATTTTAGGGGGAAGTAATTATGGTATCTATATTACAGAATTGGGAATATTAGTGCTTCATCTTCTTTGTGCATGCTTCTTGCTGGTTAACCTGAATGCTATAGATTCTGATGAACTGTAATATTTCTATTCATTCTACCATTTCCTGAAAAATGGCAAGGTATTATACTGGGATCCATAAAAGAAGAGCCTAAGGCAGCCTTCTCAAAAGCTCACTTTCACTCATTTGATCAACTGCCTCCAATGGCACATATGAAGTTACTTGTCTTTGGCTTGCTTTTGCGAACAGTTATCAACTGACAAACATTTTAAAACCACATTACATTTAAAACTGTTTTTACAATTCACTGCAAATTCTTAAAGTATAAATGAACTTCTTGTGTTCATCTCTGTCTTTTTATCCCTGCAGAATTCACTGAATGCTTACATGTTTTAGTTTCAGGGTGAAAGCAGTGCTGGGTTCAGTCCCCCTCTCATACTCAAAATACCTCCAGAAAAGAAGCCTACAATGGATGATTTTTCTAAGAGGCAACAGCGTTCAACTGTTTCAATGTGTTGTTTCATCAACAAAGCAGAGCATTGTGGCACCCTTAAAGACTAACAGTTTTTTCAGGGTGAACTCTCATCAGAGCAGAACACGCTTGAACGTGCCAAAAACAAAGACCTAACTAGTGTGTTATCAGGCTACCGATGCTTTACTCTGCCTATTGCCCAGTATTTATGTAATCAACACTTAGAAAATTTGTTACAAGTTTTGATATTGCAATTGTCACCACCTACCTCCCATTTCACTCAGTTCCCACTCCCCACAACCACGTACACTGTGTGTATATATAAACCTGTGGCCCACAAAGTGTACTATAGGTTTCTGATGAAGTAGATCATAACCCACAAAAACTCATGCTGAAAGAAATTTGTTAGTCTTAATGTGTCACATGACTGAGTTTGTTTTGTTTTTATTACACATACAAGAATGAGTGTTCATTGCCATTGTTTTCCCAATTTGGTGCTGCTGCTTCACAGTTGTTTCCTCAGGGCATCAGGTACCAAGTAAGAAATGGGGTGGCACCTTGATGCTATGTAGCCAATCAGATTTGACTATCTGTTCATATGTGAAACTGATCTAGAATGAGAAGAACATAAAGATACAGTAAGTCCAATCAGGACAATGCTTCTTAAACAGGAAACCATTTTTATTTATCTCAGAGTGGTTTTCAGAAAGTCACTGAAAGATGGTCATAGTTTGACTCTGAAGAGACTGCTCACATATACCAGTGGTGGCGAACCTTTCTGGGCCTGAGTGCCCAAACTGAAAAAACAAAACAAAACCCAGCAGGCGGCAGGCCACGGCGGTGATGGCGGTGGAACCGGAAGTGGCGGTGGCAGAATTGGAAGTGGCGGCAGAAGGGGGAATCCCGAGCACGGAGGTGCCTTGAGACCCCAGTCTGGATCCGCCACCAGCACCAGCTGCTCCGGATCCTGGCCTGCTGCCTGTCGAAGTGCCAGCACTATGGCTGCAGCCGCCTCCTGAGGTTTGGCTGTTGGGGGGAGTAGCGATCCGGCGACTTATGGGTCGTGTGCCCGCAGAAAGGGCTCTGTGTGCCATCTGTCGCACGCGTGCCATAGGTTCGCCATCGCTGACATATACAGATATCTCATATCTCCTGACAAATGAGGGTGTTTGTTTTGTAACCAATCTAGCATACTCAGTTATTTCATGATCATCTAACTATGTTGGATTGGATTTAATTATATTAATCTGCAAATAAATCCAGGATTTCAAATGGCTGAATATGCCTCATTATGTGAACAAAAATCATTACTTATTAAGATTTAAAGAATTCCCAATAGAGATCAGGGCAGTTGATCAGGATTGATTTGTGGCATGTTTTAAATTTTTGGGGTTGTTAAATCGAGGCATACTTCAAGACCTTAATCATGTTATATTTACATAGGGGTGGCCAAAATCATGCTGCCTAGTTATGCCAGTGATAGGGTAATGGTGATACTTGTAGTGGCAAATTGGCACTAATTAATTCTCACCTGGATCTTTCATTGCATGCCAGTGAAATGACTTGTCATGTGGTAAGGAATCCTAGCTGGAATTTGCTAATTGATGGCAATTTGCCCCTGTGAATTATGCTATTTAGTTTCCCTTAGTGTAACTCTGCAGCCAGATTTTGGCCGAAACGTATTTCTCATACAGATATGTTCAGGAGGGGCAGACTCCTGAACCAACCTTCAAGAAATTGGAAAGGATCCAGATTTGGGGGATCTTCACCCCCAACTTTTCTTCCAGGGGGATACCTTTTGCCTTTGTCCTTCCTTGGCAGAGGCTGGACTCGATGATCCAAAGAGCTCCTTCCAGCTCTGCAGGTTTTAGATGGTGATAATTAAAAATGTTCTACAGAAACAGTTTAAAGATGCAGCAGGAGGTGAGCTATAATCATCATGACCAGTAGGCCCTTGTCAGCTCTTCTGTGTTTTAACTACCTGCATACTTGTCTCCTCTAGTGAAAAAAAATATTGAGTGAAAGGAAGAGGAGGAGGAGGAAGATCTTTCTCTTACTGTGCAACCTGCCTGTGGATACAGGGGCAGGTAGGGGCAGGTAGGGACCAGAGGGAAAATGTGAGGGAATGGGCAATAGTGGTAATGGAAAACAGAGATATCGTAAGTTTGCAAACTCTTGAGGGTTAGTAAACAAAAGAAGATAAAGACAAAAGAGAAATTCATGGAATCCTTGGTGTGCACATGGAGGCACTTAAACGTACACATAGAAATCTGTACGTCATAACAAACTTCACCTAAACAATTCCATTATCTTTCAGTATTGACAAATATTAATGGTTATTATTTTTAATCATTTTGTTTCTCAAGTATTACATTAAGATTTCTTAGTCAACTTTGTAGTCAGAGGGGACTGTAGCATGAATGTAGCATTGAAAACAAGCTTACACAGAACATAGAATCACAGAATCATAGAAAAGTGAAGTTGGAAGGGGCCTACAAGGCCATCAAGTCCAACCCTCTGCTCTATGCAGGAATACAATCAAAGCATATCTGCCAGGTGATTATCCAAGGTTTTTTTTTATGCCTCCAGTGTTGGAGCACTCACCAACTCCTGAGGTAACTGGTTCCACTGTCGTACTGATCTAACAGTTAGGAAGTTTTTCCTGATATTCTACCGAAATCTGGCTTCCTTTAACTTGAGCCCATTGTTGCATGTCCTGCACTCTGGGATGATGGAGAACAGATCCTGCCCCTCCTCTGTATGACAGCCTTTCAAATATTTGAAAAGTGCTATCATATCACCCCTCAGTCTCCTTTTTTCAAGGCTAAACATGCTCAATTCTATCAGCCTTTTCTCATAAGGCTTGGTTTCGAGCCCCCTGATCATCCTTGTTGCCCTCCTTTGAACTTGTTAGCATCCTTCTTGAAGTGTGGTGTCCAGAACTGGACACAATACCCAAGGTGAGGCCTAACCAGTGCTGAATAGACATATAACTATGACACTATGTTTCCACGTTTCCTAAATGTTGTTACAATAATCAATAATATGTTACTCAGATTTGCCAAAGTCCAATAAATCTTCAGCAAAAATGGAGACAAGGAGCTGAGAAAGGGTGTGTATTGTGAGCCAACAGAGCATAGCAATTGGTACAGATGATAAAATGGATGGAATCATCATCATCATAGAACTGCAGAGCTGAAAGGACTCTATGGATCATCAAGTCCAGACCTGCACAGTGGGGAATTGAACTCCCAACATCTGGCTCTACAGATACCTAAACCACTGAGCTATGAAAATGAGGAGAGACAAGGAGAGGAGCGGAGCATGTAAGAAGAGAGCTACTCTTGTGTCCAGCCCATGAGCCATCATCTATCATGACCTGAATATGCCCTATGTGAGTACTCTGACTGAATGGATTAGGACAGCTTTCTCATTTTTTGTCAGTGATAGAGGCTGTTTAACATATGCATTATGTATTAGACTGCCAGGTAAGCATGCCATTCCCTAAGACTTCAAGGCCCAGATCTGAGACTTGGGAGTGAGCCTTTGTGATATCACATGGTAAGTCCTTGATGTCAGAGAGATGTGGCAGAAGTGATTTAGTGGTAAATATGAAAGTGCAGGCACTCTTTACCACAGTCCTCATAGCTAGCCTGTCCCATTAGCAGAGTATGAAAATGCATACAGCTCAATTGGTTCATACCAACAAATGAGGTGTAAGCATTTTGTAAAGGCAATGTGTCTTACCAGGTCACTCTCAAACACTTTGCACTGAACAGAATAGCCTGCAACAATATACTGTTCCTGGGAAAATCCACTTCTTCTCAGCTAATCTGAAGACTTCAGCTAAGCTCAAAGGAAACAGGGGAGAATATGGTGTCCTGGGGGTTCAAGCCTGGAAGTCCTGGCTGATATGGAGGGGGACAGAACTGTGGCAATGGTTGTGGCAACGGGCAAGATGCTAAATAGGCACAGGTGATATGGCAACCAAAGTCAGGGAAAGAAACCCATAAACTTTCCTTGACATCTGGACTGGTGGTAAAATGAATCCAGTAGCTGCAGTGGTCATTGCCATTCCTTCTCTAGTTCACATCACATGCAGCTTTACCTACAGCACCAACATCAGTTTCCCATCCAATCCATCTTCCTTTCTCTACTCCACTTTCTTCACCCATCCTAAGCTTCAGCATATCTAATTCACAACTGTTGCCAAAGAGAACTCTGTACATTAAAGATATGAAAGGGTAAATAGCAAAAAATATGCTGCTTCAGAACCTTTTGTATGCCTGTCACTTTTCTTTTCCAGTCAAGATAATCAGAAATTTCACTGTAGTAAAATACAATGCCCAGTCATTTTTTAAAATAGCCAGCCAACATTGAAAATGGATATGTCTGACCATCCCATTATTACACCCGGTAGGACTGAATAAATATCAGTACGTTAAAAGCACCACAATCACAATTTTCAAGGCATTCTTTAAGTTTAAAACAACAACAAAAACCTCTGCATCATTTTCTCCAGTCGCCTAGGTTTTAAAATTGCATTGATGGTAAAAGGAACCATAGGGACTACAAAAAAAAACACATACTTTCATAAATTAGAATTAAATGATTTGTCACAAAATGCAGCTGAAATACAAAGCAGCTCATACATCTTCACTAAAATCAGATTACTTGGATAGAACTTTGAAGAAAATACTGGGCTGAATAAACTTAATTGCCATGGAAAACATAATGCATAATCATTATTTAAAACATCATGCTATTTTTAATTGGCAGGCATCCTACTGGTGCTTTTTAAATGGTTGCATAACTTGTTCTGGCTGATTGCAGCTAAATGAGGAAGTGCTTGGGTTGTGAAACAAGGCACATGACCACATATATAATGATGCCATGTTCTGGCATCTCATCAAGTAGCCGCAGCAAGTTTTACATGTTATACACAACCACTGATATGATTCTGGCCATTCATTGGTAACAATTATAAATCAAACCTTTGAACCAAGGACACTTAAGGTAATGTGCAAACCCTATTTTACAATACACCTGAAAGCAAACATTATCATTTTCTTAAACATGTTCTCTTCCATGATGAATGGCTAAATATTTCCAAATTTCCAAAGAGGTAGCAGCTAATTGTGAGACAAAGGATCTACATCGAATGTGCATCCCCTCTTGGCCTCCCATTCTGCTCCTCCCAGATTAAAATCAAGGAAAACCTTTTCAGAACATCCATGAATCCTGAAGTAACAGCAGAGAATGGCAGGATTATAATGGGAAAATAAAAAACTACCTACTTCTTAAAATGAATGGAAACCCCAGGAAAGTCTAGCTCCCATTCATACAGAAGACTGGGTTATTTGGAAGTCATTTAATAGAACCAAGGTGGACCTATGAGAATGGTTTTTTTTTTTGGTATGGCACAATTTTTTGTGAAGGTTGAGAACAGAAAATTTTACACCTATGTCAGTATACTCTATGCCCATCAGCATGCACTATGGAAGATTTGATGCTAGCTATCCAAAAATGCTTTTGATGTTGCCCATTAATGAGCAAAAAAAAATCTCATACATGTATTAATTGTACTCTGCTGCTTGTGACACAAAGGAAAGAAAGCTGAAATGATTTGCTTTAATGCTTCTTTTTTAAAACAACAACAACTGTGAAATAGCTTAGGGAGCTTGTCTGGAAATAAAGACATTATCTGTGTCTTTCCCCCCAAAGTTTAAAATATTCAGTCACCTAGGAAGTATCAAGGACTCTGTGACTGGCTAAGGTAGTTGAATGTGGAAGTGGGGGCAGTTTTTGTTTCGAATATCCTCTGCTGCCCAAATTCTTGCAAAGAGAAAAAAAATAACACATTAAAACACATTTCACAAAATACCTCACCCGAGATTCCTAGGAAAACTTAGCAGCAATTGGGTAAGAGGAGAGGTCATCTTATGAATAGGAAAGTGGTAAAGGAAATTCATAGTTACTGTAGTTCTCAGAATGTGAGCGATGGGGTCCCTTGTGAAACTGTATTTTTTAAACTGAACACATCTCTTGGGTCCTTTCTTTTGAGGACCAAGACACATGCACACATATACAGAGACACAAACATGCAGAGCAAGCACAGAAAGACTGGTTGATCGCAAAGATAGATGTTCACCTTCCATCTAAATGCAAACAACCCAACAGGTCAACCCAACATGAAGTTAAATGGTAAATAGCAAGGCAGTGAATCTGCCTGGATAGCTATATGGTTTAGGTATCTGGATGCAGAGCCAGAGGTTGGGGGTTTGATTCCCCATTGTTCCTCTGAGAGTAGAGCCAGCCTGTGTGGTCATAGGCAAGCTACACAGTCCCAGAGTGCCCCCAGAAAAATGGAAAACTACTGGTAAACTACTTCTGAGAATTCTGTACCTGGAAAACCCTGAAAAGAGTTGCCATAATTCAGAATTGACTTGATGGCACATAACGATAATGATTAGAAAAGCAGTGAAGTTTACTGATAGTATCAAATTAATAAAAGGATATTCATTTGGAAGTGGATAGCTGAATAGGGAAGAAAGGAAAAGAAAAGAGCAAATTCCACGTTATCATCAGAAAGGAATTTCCTGGCACTCTTGAAATAATTCTCACATTGGCAAGAATTATGTTTTGCACAAAAATGCCAATTTCACATAAGATTGCCACTTTTTGTACAAAATCGTTCCATTATTGTATAAAATTGTGCAGTTTCTGCATCTGCACAAACTGATCAGAATTTGAAGCAATAAATGGGTTATTTGCATCTTTCTTAATAATTAGCTATTCCACCTGTAGTTTGAGTGTGTGTATGCTTTTGGAAGGGATGCTGAAGCCATTTATGCAAATTACAAAAAGCTTGGGAGGGAGAAATTCCTTGCTAAGATGTCTCATTGTATTGAGATAGGCTGACTTGACAAGAATGAGGAACATATTCTTTTCTTACCTTGGAAGAAATAAGTAGGAAGATTATTTTCCCCCTCTTTGATACTAAAATAGCCAGAGGTCCAGTGACCACATGTGTGGCAGAAATTGGTGTGAAAGAAAACAAATTGTATGCACAGCTCACTGACACCATGGATCAAGAATAGATAGCAAAACATGGCTGTAATTAACAGGCAGTTAAATGAACATCTCACCCTACTCAGAACACTCCAGAGATAAAAGAGATAGGAATTAAAGTGAGCTGAGAACATCTGGAAGTAGAGGAAGAAACAGGAAAATTATTTAGCCTGGTAGGATTGTCTTTGGGATTCTGTTTCAGGATTGAATGTGCAAAAGTACCAGGATAAATTCTGTCTGAAGAAGGAATGCCTCACAGAAGAAGCCCACTGTGATAGCAACAATGTTAGGAAAAGCCTTTCTTTGCTTTATCGTCTACATCTATTAATCATTGTCACTATTAAAAACCATATTGTCCAGCCACACAAAAGTGTTGCATTCTTGTCAAGCACATTTAAATCCAGTTGATGGAGTCTCTGAGTGGATTAGGTCTCAGGTTAAGACAGAACTTGAATCATGGGAGAATCAAAACAGATAGAAGAAAAAACATATTGGCATAGTACACCTTTTATAATGTGGAAGTCACAACCACACAGTCTAGCACTAGCTCCCAACCTAAATGTCTTTATCAGAGGATCTGGCAAATTCATGGAAGACAGTGGTTACTAGTTAGGATAGTGAGACATTCCCTCTAGCGTTAGAAGCAGTAAGCCTCTGAATATCAGTTGATGGAAGGCAGCAAACAGAAGGTATGGAAAATCACTGCTCTTGCAGGCTTCTAGATGATTAGATAATCCAGGAGATCTTGGGTTTTTCATTGGTACTTGAACTGTCCATCTCCATGTGCTTTGGGCTTCCTGCTCCTGTCAAAATACTATTTTTTTTCCCTGACGGAGACTTGTGGGTGTCATGTCACCTCACTCCAGCTTTGTTAACCTAAAGCAATATCCAGTTCTCTGGGGAGACCCCATTTAATTTGAAAGCTGTCTCAGACTTCCTTGACTTGCTATGCATTGGTTCAGAAACCAACAAACTTACTTGGCTTTGTTTCTGAATAAATTCAAAATCCAGAGCTCATCTCTAAATGTTGTGCTCCTCAGCCTTTTAAGCAGCAAATTAATATGGAAATGAACAAGACCAAAACTGAAAGAACTGACTATAAATAAACCAAAATTGTTTTGATGCTCCCTAAGCATTTCCAGGATTGCTTTGATTGTACATAAACTATTTTCAGATAATACCACATCCATGAACCAACTTGACCTTGAACAAACACTACATTTGCAACTTACAATGTTTCCCTAGATTTTAAGGATGGTAAGGACTCTGTCTATGCACAATTCTCTTTTGTATATGAAAAAGCATTTGTTAGATCCACTTACACTGAAACAGCAGAACCTTTGGTTCACTCCAGGTGTTACATTCTGTTTCAGTGAGAGTCAAAGTATCTATAAAACTGTTTATATAGCTCTTTCAAAAGTGTTTATGGATGATCTGTGTCACCAGAGTAGCACATGGTAAGTAAAGTGTAATAATGAAACTGGCTAAGTCTTTTAACCAAGTAACATCATTTAATAATGTGAGTGGAATGGGGGATAGAGAACACCTCCCCACAATATGAGTTTTAATTAGATCTGCCACTTCTTGATCAAACAAGTATACTCATGGGACTGAAGTCCTGTTAAAGTAAATGGAATTTAAACTGGTGAAATAAATGGATTGTATGCTGTTTAATGCAGAGCTTAGAAAAATTACATTTTTGGACTACACCTCCTAAAATCCTGTAGCCAGCCAGCTCCTAGACCTGGGAGTTTAATTTTAAAAGTGGTTGTAATTCCAAACACAGTGAATTAATTTAAATATTTTACGTTTGTCTCTTATATGTTTTTGCAAAATGTTAGCATATGAACTCCCACAATAAAGGCAGTTTTTGTTTCACCAAAATGGGTCCACCGATTGTAAATTCACCCACTTAATTAGTTAATGGAGCTTAGTATACATTCAGTTCTTTAAAAACCCTCTGGTTTATGAAAGTTTGATATTGTGCTTCTGTGCTCATGATTCAAAATGCCAGTAAATGGCCTGATATTGCTGCACAATATCGTGCCCATGTTGCCAGAAGGGGGGAAAAAGATGCCAGGCTTTACATAGCAAAGGGCAGCCTGAATGTTAATAAGATTATCAAATCAAGATTATCTACAGGGCTAATTCTTCTGCTCACTACCATTCACAAAGTGACACCAAGCAAGGGAAAATCCCAGAAGCTGACTCATATTTTCATCAGTTAACCACCAAAACACAAAGCAATTGTTAGGGCTGTTTTTTGACAAGAGTGAAAGGCAGAAAACTGGGTGCTTAAATCACGCCTGAATTCTCACTAGAGCAAAAATGAGTAAACTGAGGCTATCCTACCATGAACATATAATGAGAATACAGAACTGACTAGAAAAGACAATATTGATGGAGGGCAATAGGTAGAGAGAAAGACCTAACATTAGGCAGATTGCCTCAATAAAGGAAGCCACAAGTGTATTGCTAGAGAGGGGTGGGGAAAATAGGAAGAGAGAACAACCTAACAAGAGATGTTGTTGGTTTGCAAGATCTGAGCAGAACTGCTAATGATAGGAGGTCATTAACTTGTATAGTCACCACACATCAGAAGTGATTTGACGGCACATAACACCTTTGGTTTTTTTTCTTAATTACCAGACAATTCTATAGTGACAAGATGGATGGAATGGCTGAAAACCCTTCGCCCAACCTTCCTCCAATTCAGCACAGAGCAAGAGCAGACTGTTACACCTTGCCAAATTTGGTGCTGATCTGATGTCCAGTTTTAAAATAATTAAATGATGTCCAGACAAGAGTGATCATGCAAAAGGATGTTGCCATCCTTTTAATCTAGAAAAAAGCAATCTTCAGTGTGCTTGAGCATGCACAGTGTACATCTTGAACACTTCTACATTACACAGTTACAGCAGTTTGATACCACTTGAACTGTCATGGCTCCCTCTCACAATTCCACCGTCTTAAACAGAGAAGTATATATGTACTTCTAAATATAATAGATTTGCCATGTGAATGGCTGTGGATATATGAATAGTACATGTTCACTGAAATGATTGGCAGATGACTGATAGAATGTTGAATACAGGGCTAAATGCTGATTGGTTGAGATCAGAACGTGATGGAGGTGGAAGTTAGAAAAGGACAGTCTGTGTTGGAAAGAGTTGGTTAGAGTATGTGTCTTTAGTTAGTGAGGAGAAAAGAGTTAAGGAAATTGTGTGTTGTGTGGACTCTGATTGTAAGGAAATGTAGGTGAATATTGTAAGATACTTCATTTATATATTATATAAATCATCTCTCTCTGTCTCTGTCTCTGTCTCTCTCTCTCACACACACACACCTCTTCCTTTTATTTTACTAAAGGATGAGAAACCAAATTAGAGATGTTACATTTTTCATTTTGTGTGTTTTATACTTGATACCTTAGTCATTGGCCTCTCATATCACATCAAATCATCATACAAACTGTGTGGAAAACAATTGTTGGCAAATCTGAAATACATGAATTGTACTGTCTTGTCCTCAAAGTATTAAGCAAGTTCTTTCTTAGCCAAATACTCAGCCAGCATTTTGCCCTCCCCTGACAAAGATAGAATCCAGAAGCTTCATTTTACATAATCAGTTGCTCACTTGTACCACTTCAGCTCACAGACAGGGGGCTGAAAGCTTTAATTTCCCTCAAGAAAACAAACAAAAACCCCCCACAAAACCCTGCACATTTAAATCAAAGCTAACATTTCAGAAGGAAGACCACCCTCTTTCTGATATGTTACTTTAGAAGAGGGGACTAATTACATTGCAGTTTGAAGTGGTGCAATCTAGCGACCAAAATAATCAAATGATAGTTGTAGGTTGGCTCCAAAATTTACTAAGCAGAGAATAATCATATAACTTTCGTCCACGCATGAAGGAGGCCTGCCATGAGCAACTCTACATGGCTGGGAGAATGCTTAAATAAACCAAACTAATGGAGCCGAGGAAAGTTCATAGTACATAGGCTCCTCAAAAATCCATTCATCATTCCACCTTTTAATATTTCAAGGAACTGGCAACCTTCTTTGTTTTTGTTGAGACATGTATATTATCTGGTCTAATATGAAAGCATTTTTAAAATATTGTAGATAAAGACTAAATAGCAGACTATATTGTCAAATGTAAATAAACAAAGATTAACAGCACAAGACACGTCTTTTCAAAAGTTAGATTCATCTGAGTTGAACAAATCTGATTCCTGGGTAACGATGTACATGATAATGTAAGTCAAATTTTCCAACTCTCCTGGTAATGTAATTAAAGTAAAAATCATTCCTCCTTAAGTGTCTGCTATAGATAGTCAAAACTGATTAGTAGAACATGATTGCATCATTCCTAAGAAGTTGTAAATGAAATGACCATGTAATAAAGAATATCTGAGCATCAGTAAAGTCTCAGATGACTGCTCCATATGCATTTACTATACAGAATTTGCTTCATTTGATTAAAAAAGTGATGAATTCCTCGATGGTTCAAGTGTGCTCCAAGGAAAGCTAGAAGGTTGTACAGTTAACTCCCAGGGTGTAACTCTAAACCATACAACCTACTACCTCAACCCGGATGCACACAGCTTGCAAGGTCTTCTTCTGATCTTCTGCATCTCTTTCAAATACATTGGATACTTACCATTAATCAGCTTCCATCACATCTAGCATGAACATGCAGGGATCACTAGGGACATTACCTCAGTCCTCTTGACACTGTGAATGCTTCCACAGAATAATTAACCCTTTTAAAGGTTAGAAAGATATGCTAATATTGAAGTTCTATATAACGTGAACTTAACCTTTTAATCCTTGTATGTATTTGCAGGATTGCAGTCAAGGGCCATAGTCCAGAGAACTGGATACAGATACGGTTTTCTGCTCACTGCCAGGGAATGGCTAATCCTATCTTTCTGGGCAATTTGTGGCTAAATCCAATTCTTAGTCCCAATTAGAGTAGAACTGTTCTGTCAGTGGAACATAATGTAAGTATTGACTTTAAAAATCACATTCTTCAGTGAGCCTAGTCTGGTTGGGACTAATAACTGAACTGATACCTCAAGATTCTGTAAGTGAAAATACAACAGCCAAATTGTCCACTTCTCTTGTAGTCACTACTACTTCTGAATCACTTTCAAATACCTGAGCCTATCTGTGTATCTTTCTGGAGCAATACCATCAGAAGGAATGTAAGTATATGGTGTTTTTTAAAAAAAAGAGGATTAAATTTGTTTTTTTGGGGGGGGGGGGAAGGTAGCATCCATTTTGCTTGAAAATTGTTATCCCAAGTATGCTTGCTGTAGCCTGCTTTGTACCCTTTTGTTAGATCACCAGACTGACACAGACCCATAGAAGCGAGCTTGTGCAATATACTTCACCACAAGATCGGATCTACGGGTTTATGCCAATTGGCACCAGTAGCTAGAATCACCTTTCCCATTCAACCATGTGGAAGCAAGTTAGACAAATAATTGTTCCATATTTATGTTGGTAAACAACATCTACCTATTGGGAGAAATATGGCCTATAAACGAGACAAAAAAATAAACGAGTAAACTACTATATTCACATTAGAGAACTGATAATAAGAATGTTCAGATAATAAGGTTTTTGACTGCTCATTGAGCTACACACAGCAGAAAATGCATGTATCTAGCCAATCTATTGTACCATTGCTGGTAGCAACCTAAAGAAGAGTTTTGGCCATGAAATCATGACAAATCGAAATCTCATAACTCAAAATATTATTCTAGAAAAAAATGAAAAATTAATCTGGTTCCTAATGCATAAATATATCACAAAGAATGAAAATCAAACTGCTATTGTACCAAGAATTTTGGGTCTAAGTAAAGGTGTTAACATATTACAAAATGTATACTATTAAATTAATCCTGTTAAAGTACAGCATTTTGACAAAAATGTCACATTTACTCCAATGGTAAGAACCAAAGGCTGGAATTCTGTTGCCTAGAAACTCTAGTTGCAACTTACTACATTATGCAATAGGATTTCAACCAACTATTTGCATTTATCTATGCTACGTGAAAGTAAGTCACAATTAGATTAGGACCATTTGAACTAGTGGAATTTATGGAGGAATTGATTCTCCAAACCCCACTGATTCAATGGGCCTATTGTAGTGCCACTCACTATGCTAAGCCACAGAATCTCAGTCCACGAAAGCAGTTCTCCTACTGGAGCTCTTAAAAACAAAACAAAATAAAATAAAACAAACAAAAAACAAACAAACCCTCCCCCCCAGGTGTTTTTATAGAATCAAAACACGAGATATTCTCCGATACAGACAACAGTCTTCTGAAGTATCAACAGGTGAGATTCCCACACTGAATGAACTTTCCTCATGGCAGGGACTTAAATACCAATATATAAGGATCATTCTACCAAAAAATAAAAATATAAAAACGAAAACTCACAATAGAATTATCATGGAACTATTTTAAGGGCATAGAAATTAATTTAGAAATAAATAAACTGAGTTCTTTTACAGACTGATCAACATTCTAATTTTGTTGGTATTAGTCAAAATTGTACTGTACAACTGCTTATCTTTTTGAGTATCAGTATTTCCAGATAAATTTCTCCCCTTTATTGATTTAATAAGAAAATTCTGTAGTGCTGTATGTTTGGGGTGACCTCATCGACATTGGCTAGAAATACTGTAGGGATTTTTACATTTCTGTTTCAAATGCTACAGACCAGTGAGTGAGGTTCTCTGTATAAACTGTATTTAAGGTGTTTTTCCCCCCACTTAAAAAGTGAGTATTCAGCCTGTGTTGCTTTAAAAAGATTTGCTGCTTGATCAAAGTATTAATTTTTCTTTCATCCACAATTTCTTACAATAATGTTTGGAGTCTGCATAATATTTGATATTTTTATAGTGCAATCCAACACGTCTACTCAGAAGTAGCCCAATTAGGACACAATCCCAGGCAACCCTTTTAGGATCACACATTTAGTGGCATGACACATTTCAACAATCATTTGCCTGACTAGGATTTAAAATACAGTATATTTCACATAACCTATGGACTTCACAAAGCCCATTCCATTTGTGAAAGAAGTACATTATTTTAGTTACTTTATGGGTGAAGCTATAACCAGTTGGAACCCTTCTCAGACATAAATGAAACCAGGCTGATTAAGCAAATAGTTCAAGGAAAAGTAAAGCTGTCAGCAACTGCCCTGTTTCCATTGCAATCATAGTACTATTTCAGAGATACATTTTAAATTAAAATAAAAGATTAATGGAAAAAGTAGTTTAGTAACATAATTCAAGTATCAAAATGGGTATATAAGTGTTTAGCATTTTATTACCTTCTTCCAATTTCTTGTATGATCATATTCTTCATTTTTATTTTCCACTTTAGCTTTTTGTAGTACTATAACAAAATTAAGAAAAAAAAACTACATTAGGTTATTCTGCAGTATAAGATACTTTAGAAAAGGAGTCGCACGATCACAATATAATGCAAACAAATCTGACACTGTACTTCTAATGAGCTACTTGGCAGAGCATACAAATGCAATTTGTCAGACAATTAGAAGTAAAGCAAAAATTGTACTTCTCTTGGAAAATCCAAGTACAAAGGAATGTGCTTTTAAAGATAAGCGAGGGAGAACAAGATATTTACTTTTGCATGGATAATAAAACAGAAATCTGTATTCTTTCGGAATGAGAGAACAGTGCAATCCTATTCATGTTACCTTCAGGAAATGTTTGCATAGGATTGCATCTTCAGGTATGAAACTTTGCAGAGTTGTAATCTATCTGTTTACAAAAGAACAGCTTCTAATCGATGAAACTGTTGGTTTTCTAGCACAGCAATAGGGCCTATTGGCATAGGTACTATTCTACTCTTAACAACTAGGGAGGAAATAGCAACAAAGCCAATTAATTATTTAGTACAAATTCAAGGTAAAGACTTATTTTAAACAAATCTGAATGATTTCAATTCGGCATCTCCCCACAGTTCTTTACAATGAACAAAGAAAAGCAAACTTTAAGCTGGTATGATGGGATCTCTATTTAATTGCATATCAGAAACCTTTAGAAGTACTTGCTCATCCTCAGCCTGGCATGTGTTAACCAGTACAAGAGAAAACTATTTAAAATTGTTGAAATCAAAATACATTTCATATTATTAGGGCAAATTGAAGCTGCTTCCTCACATGAAAAAGATATTGCACATGGAACTCCAAAATTCTTTTCTAGTCTTCCAGCCATGATCAGTTTTGAGCAGAAATGTTTAGGTTGCATAGGGACAAAACAGATTAAAGGATTTCGTGGGGTAGCATTATCATTTAATGTCAGGAGCAACTTTACATAGCCCCTTAATAAACAAACACTGCATGTGTTTGCCTCACACTCCCCCCCCCTTTCTTGGAGGAGGGCTCCTTTACCAAACACCCCAAAATAGATACTGTTACTAACTGGAAACCGGACTTGTTACAAGAACGTTCTGACAGTCTGCTTTTTTATTTCTGTCCTCATGAAGCACTGAATTCCTTGTAACAAAGTTAGACAGGAATTCTGAGAAGTATAATTCCAGCGGTGGAATTATACTTTTGTCTTTAAGTTCTGACTAGAATACTAATCTCTTCTACCAATTTCATGAACATGAACCACTCTCTATTTTAAGAAAATCAGTTTGCACTTCTTAGCAGACAGCTTATATACAGATAGCCAAAGTTTATACTGAACACGCATAAGACAAGATGCTTTTGCCCTACTTTAGCACTCAGCTGAGATTAAATGGGCCCCAAAGTTAATCATAACATTCTTCAGCCTATGTTTACTTTTGTATTTTTAGAAGCATTCGAACAAAAAAGAGTAACTTTAAGCATTACGATTGGCCAAGTACGATACAGAAAATAAACAAGTATTTCAACATACAAACAAAAGGAAAGCCACTCAAAAATGCTATACCTATTTAGAAAGGTTTTATAACCCATGGCAACATCTTGCTATGTAAATAACATTTTTGCTCTATGAATCGATTGTCTCATTTTATTTAGTTACAAGCTAAGAAGCCTAAGACTTTCTGATGCTGGTGGCATAGTAAAACATGCCAGATTTTTATTCCTTTTGTGAACAAGTCAAATTACTGTATTTCCCAAACTCAGATTTTGTATCTTTCTAGATCTCTGCTTTTCCAGGAGAAGAGGGCAGAATGTCTGTTGTCTTTTTCGTTCTTCTTGAAATTCCAGGCACACGGCACTGCGCAAAACCTGCACCAATCCTTGTGACAACTGCCAGTGTAGAACCAAGAGGAGGAGAAACCGGGGGGGAAATTCATAAAGCTCCTCTGATGATTCCATAAATGACGATTCCACAAACCTTCCGAAGCAAAGGGGAAGAAAGGCAGTGTGCCAGTTGGTTACACTCTGCTTTCAATGGTCTCATGTTCAGGGCTCCTGCCGAGTTTGTCCAGCTCAAATGCCTGCTCGTTAAAACACTAGAAACTTTTATTCTTCAGACACTCAGAAGTTTTTTTTTTTAATACTACCAAAAAGGTAGGTCCCCATGCAGCAACCTGAAACAAGAAATATCCACCCTCTCTAGAACTTCTCCTTTCCAAATGCAGGTTGTTGGTTTTTTAAGACAAAAATCCTGAATATTCTATGTAGGCTTTCTCTCTTTCCCTCACTTCTATTAGAAAAGATAAGCAACAGACTGTATCAGGCATGAAAGGGGCAGCCTCTTGGTGGCCTGCCAAAACCAGGAGAGAATAAAGGCAAAGTTGTGCTTCAAGGCTCAATTGCTTGCCGAGTCTGGTTAAAGTCAAGTATTAAGATCCACCATTTTCTGCGCCATGTGAGAAACGAGGGGAAAAGAAGTCAGGAGGGGTGCTGCTTTCCAGGTCTCTGCTGGCACCATTGCAAAATCTCATCTGTAAGGTCACATGATTTTTTCCAGCCAAATGTGGAGTGCATTCCCATAAACCATTCTGCTGATACTGCGAAGGCAGCTATTGTCTAGTTTATACCCAAAGTTCAGCCCACTCTTCATTGAATTAGTTGAAAAAATGCATCACCTTTGGGGGTTGGGAGTCATGGTAACGTCTACCTGGCAAGCTGCCCACTTTCTCTGCCCATCAAACCAGAGGCGGAATTGTGCTGCCTAAATGTAATGAAGAAGGGGAATGTGAAGAGTCGTCCAAAGTGAATCTGATTCTTGTGAAGTCTTTTCATTTTCACAGCTAACTCTGGCTCCTTTTGGGGGGATGGGCTGTGCTGTGTGTGTATATGTGAGTGTGTGTTATGGAGAGTGCATGCGGAGAGCAGAGCAGAAGAGATAGGACATTCCTTTAAACATAGCAAGTTGTTTACACCACAGCACACCCATATGCTGAGAGAACTGAAAGAACTTTAGAATACATATTCTTCTTTTAAAGCAGCAACTATGCTGTTTTCTTTTGTTCTCCTGAGCAAACACAATGTTCATTAGTGTTTCTCGTCCTAGTACATATTAGATTTTTTCCCTTGCTACTCCCTAACCTGCTGTCTTTATTAGCTTCTGATTAGAGCTGGGTCCAAAATATACACGTGCACAATGGTGCTACAAGCAATGCTAGGTTTTTATATTGCTACAATCTTCTTCAAGGCAGTCTGCAGAAAAAGCAGTATGAATGGTGTCATCTTAGACCTGCTTTCTAATTCCTAACCTATGTTTCAAGCTGTAGACCAACAAACTGTTTGAAAATAATGTCTTATTTTTATTCTAAAAGTCATACAACATGCTGGTCTTTACCGAACAGGCCGTTAAAAAGACAAAATATAAAATCTAATTGTTTCCAACTTTTACACCACAGACACACTATGAATGAAACACATGTTTACTTCCTTTATTTCTGGTCATGCTGACTACACAGAATGATTCAGTGTCTTGGTATTTTTAAAATTAACTCACCACTAGTATCCATTTATCTATTGTGTTTAGGATTTTCCCTCCTATCATATCACCAAAGCATGGCTGAAAAAGCAGAACTGGCTTTCTCTTCTCACAAACATTAAGGTATATTTATTTGTATGCATTACATTACATTACATTACATTAGGCTAAAGAGCTATTTATTCCGATATATACACATATCTTTACTTCACCTATAACTGACCTTCTAAACACTGGAACCTAATAAAGCATGTAGAAGCTAGTGGTAGAAAGAAGTCCCCTTAACATCTATGTAGACCAGGGGTCTCAAACATGCGGCCCGGGGGCCATTTGCGGCCCGCCGGATGATAGTTTGTGGCCCCCGCCTTGCCTGCCCCCCCTGAAGCGCCCACGCGTCCTCTGCTGTCAAAAGTAAAAAAAAAGCCTCGTGTCACTCACCGGCTGTCTCAAAAGACAGCGCCTCTTGCACCCTCCATCCGGAACTGCAGCCTGCCAGCCAGCCCGCCTGTCTGCCGGCTGGCAGGCTGCAGTTCTGGATGGAGGGTGCAAGAGGCGCTGTCTTGGGGGAGAGCCGGCGAGCGAGGCGCGCTGCCGGCCCTTTTCCCCGAGCGCCCGAGCCGCCGCCGAGCGATGCCTGAGAGCGGAGCTCGCTCCCGGCCCGTCCTCGAAGAGCACCTCCAAGCCGCCAACAGCAGCTGCCGCTTCCAGGGAAGCGGCTCTCTGGCTCTCTTTCTCGGCACCCCCAGCACCAGCCCGGCCAGCGGCTGCCTCAGCGCCTAGTGGTGCTTCCTCCTCCTCCTCCTCGTCCTGCTTCAGCCGCCTCGGCTCTGGAGGCTGCCTGGACTCGCCTCGCAAAGTTTGCTCCTCTGTCGTGGTGGGGGTAGCTGCTGCTGCTGCTGAGTGCACCTTTTTTTGAGGGGGGCCCTCAGAGGAAGGTTGCTGGACCTCCGTGTGTGTGTGTGCGTGCGCATGCGTGCACGCATGTGCATGCACGTATCTGTGGGGGCCCCACCCCGTTCTGTTTAATTTCACAGGTACCAATGGGGGCTTTTCTCCTTTGGCAAGGCGATTCTGTGAGGGTTTTTAAAAAAATTTTATGTCGTGCCCTCCTCCCCCCCCCGCTAGGCGGTCGCGGTCACGGGCGCTCCCTCCCTTCTCCGCTTCTTCGTCCTGCTGGTGGTGGTGGAAGTGAAGAAGGAGCCGGAGGGGGTCGTGGCCGGCGACGAGGGCTTGCGCGCCCCTCCTCCTCCTCCTCGGAGCCCCAGCCGGGCTAAGGAAACTCCTGGGCGGCTTCCTCGGGCTCTTGCTCTGCTTGGCGGAAAACCTGATGCGGCCCAGCCTCACCTACACTCTGCCTCCAGCGGCCCCCAGGTAAATTGAGTTTGAGACCCCTGGACTAAGGGAAGGTGCTATGCTCTTTCTTCTCTTATTATTGCACCAACATGGTAGGGACTAGAAACTCAACACTGGAGACCAACCAAGTGTTTTGTTTTCCATTCACCACTTGAAAAGAAAGTTGATACAGATATTTGTGGTTTGTTATACCACCATGCAAATTCTGTGAGACCTCAAAACTTAATAATTTTTTAAAATTTAAATTTAAATTTAGAAGACATCAGACATTATCCATGCCAATGGGTCTCCACAGTGGAATATATATATAAAAATCCACTCCAGTATTATCTGTTAGAAATCAGGAAGAAGAGTCTGGGAGATATCAGGTTAGGTAGCAAATATCAGAGATGTTTGGTCTGATTATTAGAACCATTGGCAGAATACAATGGGATATTTCTCCTTCCATCAGCAGAATTATGAAATCACAATACCCCTTCACAGGTGTAGCCTGTCCAGCACCCTGGCATGCCCTCCAGAGGTAGCCTTCAGCAGGTAATTGAGAGTTTTGAGGAGAAAGGAAGAAAATTATTTTGTGCTGGCCATCTAGTGCTAGCATGGCTTTGGTATTAAGCTGCTGTGCATTATTATTTATTGGATGATTACTTCTTCTTCATGAGTTGTCTTTACATGCCAACCAGCCCACTGAGTAGACTGGAGGTCAGTCTGAAATGATGAGCTTCAATCTCATAAATTATCTAAGGAATTCTACTGTCCTAGAAATGGTCAGGTCTTTATTGAGTTGAAATAAAAGGGCCACTTTCCTGATAGGTCAAAAGAGACTTCTTCCAGGTGAGAAATAAAATAACACTTGCATTGAACTTATTACTTCTTTCCATAGAAAACTGTGTGCGCGCATGCATGTGTATATGTGTGTGCAGGGGTATATGCATGCAGATGCCAAATAGTGAAAAATATTAGACACACACCTAATTACAAATACATTTTCTAGAAAAAAAATGAAGTTGTAAAACTATAACTCTAAACTACGAACGTGAACCCTCACTTTATGGTCATGTATGTAAAATGTTTTGTCTCTCATGGGAGGAGGTGACATTACCGTGCAAAATGGTAGCTTTACTTTGATATCTACTCCTTATTATTAACAATAATAATCATGTACCATCAAGTCAATTCTGACTTACGATGACCCTTTTTCAGGGTTTTCTAGGTAGAGAATATTCAGAAGTGGTTTACCATTCCCTTCTTCTGGGGGGCATCCTGGGACTTTGCAACTTGCCCAAGGTCACATACTCTGGCTTTTCTGGGATGCACAGTGGGGAATAGAACTACCAACCTCTGGGTCTGAAGCCAGATACCTAAACTATCCAACCAGCCTGAAAATAATATACTTAAGCCCATAAACAATTTATAAAACAAAAATCAAGTGATTGATCCTTTGCTGGAATAAGTCAGAGTACTGTGCTAAAGAAATGGACAGCTAGAATCTTACTTAGTTCCTCTGCAGCAGATTCCGGAAAGCAGCATGGAAACCAACATGGAGAAATGTGTTACGGGCAGAAAGAAAACAAACAAAAAACACCTTCTGGCATTAAATTCACCAAATAAAGACATGGACCAAATAAAGCAATTAAAACAAGATTTAAGAAAGGAAGGGTTGTCTTCCTTTGAAAGAAAATGCAGATGACTCTCCACTAAACTTGTTGGCAGCTGAGCATCTCAAACACCTGAGCAAGCTATGAATGGTGGTTGGGGGTCACCAATGATCTTACTTGTTGGTATTAAACACACTTTAGATCTCCAAATCAATTTGGAAATCTTGGAAAATAGAAATAGGAAAATGATCATTGGGATGAGGATTATTAAGGAATCAACTGAAGGGTCAGGAGTCTGTAAATTCAACAATCATTCATCTGAGGTGCACTTGACAGAAGGCAACGTATTCCCCAAACATGGATTTCCCTCTGTGAAACTGCTCAATAAAGGCAAACTGCAGGATCTCATCACAAAATGTGCATGGGAATCGGTTAAGGAAGCCCTTTTGACAATGATTAAAAATGTGTCCTATTACCTACCGAGGGACCAAAATTCATGTCTTCCAGATTCTAAAGCCAAAAGAAAGTTTCAGTTACACATCATTCTTTTTCAGATGGAGGGCAGACAATATTGTTGGGGTCCTCCCAATAAATTAATCATCTGTACTCACACTGTGCCATAATAAATACTACAGTACCTAACTTGCATTAATCTTATGCCCCCAGAAGGTTTTCAGGCAATCCCTCCAGATGTAGAATTTTTTCAGCATGAGCTTTTGCTGCAATCATCTAACAACTGGTCAGAAATGCCTGAAAGAGAATCTCACCCTATATAACTAAGTAATACCTAGCTCTTCTTTTCTTCTTTATGATCACCTTTCCCAAATCAAAAGCTATTGCTGTTTAGCCTCAAGAAGCTTTCAGTTATGCTAGCTATCAGAAGCATTCATCTTTGAAGCTAACAAATACTGATGACAATTCTCCTTTGTTGTGGCTTTGTGGCCCACTGTCAATCACCTCTTGTTGGTACTAGAACCACTTTTAGACATCCATGGTGGCTTTAGAGGTGTTATTGCTTAATGTTCATGGGATGGGTTTCTCTACCAACCACAGGAAGATTCAAAGAAAGAAGACCCAAATATTCTTATGCTATAAGACAGTGGTCCCCAACCTTGGGCCTCCAGATGTTCTTGGACTTCAACTCCCAGAAATCCTGGCCAGCAGAGGTGGTGGTGAAGGCTTCTGGGAGTTGTAGTCCAAGAACATCTGGAGGCCCAAGGTTGGGGACCACTGCTATAAGAGACACATCACAAGAAGAATCTGTCTTTTCTCCTAAACTACATCAAATTTAATACTTGTTTTGATGCTCCAGGGTCTTTAAAATACTAGGGACTCGTGATTGCAGTGTCCAAATGTAGCTAGATCCCTGGAGGGAGATATTAATAACCATTTTTATTCTCTCTACCTACAATTAATCTTTACCGATTTCAGTCCCATTGACCTAGGTGGGAGCAGGTGAATGGAATCACTTATTCTCCCTCAGTATTCTCAATTGTACTTTTATCAGTCATCAGTCATTAGACTTGGACATAGCTTAACCTTGGCCTCTGATCACACCACCTTCAGTCAGATTTCCTTTAACAGCATGGCCCTCCAGACTCTTTTTCTTGGTCCATGCCCCCTATCTTGCCAACTAGAGAAGACTAATAGGACAAAAATCAATATCAACCATCTTAAAGGAAAATAATACTCCAGGTATTCATTCAGACACTCTTACAGTGACTTTGCAAGAAGAATGCGCTAAAGGGCACAGCTTTCTTATGAAATACATGAAAATTAAAAGAAATAAATTGCTTACTGAATTTAGTGAAATTAAAGAATACCCATAAGAAAACTGGATATTAGAAATCACTTCATGAGCTAACCTTGAAGAAAAATGAACTACTAGATTTTAATAAAGTACTGAAAGATCTTTAAATCAGAAATCAGAAATACTACTGAATTTAACAAGAAATGTTTGAGCCTCCTGGTTTACTGACTGTAGGGCACAAAATGTGGAAGAGGTTGTGTGTGTGTGGGGGGGTGTTATTTGCTTTTTTGCATTTCAATGTATTTTTCTTGCAAAATATTTTGGTTTTTTTTTCACTGAGAGCTTCATTTGACATAAAACCTTGTGTTTTGCACAAAAGGCATGTACTTGTGGGAGAATTTTTAAAAAAACATAATACAGGGTTTTGCGAGTTTTGCCCTATTTTTTTTTTTTTTTTTTTTTTGGGTGAGGGCATAATGCTGCTGCTGATGATGATGGGAAAAGTCTCTTGCATATAGTCTTTTAGCTATCATGCAAGGGCACAAAATCTCATAGTGGTTGACTTTTTTTTGTTTTTTGTTTTTACAGGGTGACAGCATATTAAAGCATTCTTTACTGCCAAAACTGAGAATATCTGTGAATATTCATTGCATCCACATTCTAAGCATGAAATTAAAAGTAAACCCTGTTCAAATCAAAGGATCATATTAGAAACAAATTTAGGAATGAAATGTAAGAAGCATGCCTACAATAGTAGCTTTAAGTACAAATCCACTGTTATATGTAGATTAAAGAGCGTAATAGTGACCCTGCATCTAAGATATTAGATCTAAGATAGGACTAAACTGCATCTAAGATATTTATTTTCAAAGTATTAGCTATTTTATGTCTTAAAATTATAATACTTTCACAAATCACACCTCTTGAACTTTAACTTAAAATTTGGAACGCTTTATCTACTTGATTAGAACACAAATATATTGGGTTTCAAACAGATACAGTAAAGACTGCTAGAGGTACTACAAATAACAAAATACTGGAAAAAGACACATTTTACCTTCTTTCCTTCAGTTTTTGGAAGGTCTTCTCTGAGGGCCACCTCTGGGATAGGTGGCTCCCAGAGAAAGAGAAGTTTCCATAGGGTTCTCTCCACTGTTTTGCACCCTATGAAGAGCAACCAGAGATTCACTCTTCTTAGTAGCATTTATACATGAGCATGAGAACTTTTTCTTCCAGCAGGCATTCAGATCTTGATTCTCATTTTGAATTTTGGTCTTTCCCCCCCCAGGTTTTATTGCTGTTCCTTAAAATTCTTACATTTTAACATCTGGACACCGTTTGGGTTATTTGTTTTACTGTAAAATATGTGATTATAAATTATCCATTAAAAATAGATTGTTTTAAACTACCTGGAGGGTATTGTCAGTTATTTGGGTATAACAGAAACATTTTTAAAATAAATAAATAAATATTAGGCTGTTGGGGCATTTTAATTAGGAAATGTGGCTAACTGCATTTGTGTGTTGAATTTTTTTTTTTTAAAAAAAGTTTATTTTAAAAGTGAGCATCTTGAAATGAAATTTTGACTGCTATTATTTTTAATCTCATGTTTCATATAGATCAGTGTTTCCCAACCTGGGGGTTGTGACCCCAAGGGGGTCACAAAATGTTTTCTGGGGGTTGTGGGTCACCTTATATGTATTATAGCCCTTGTTAAACAATTTCTTCCTTGACCTTTCAGAGCAGGTTATTCAAGTTAGTGTGTAAGTGTATGCATGAGAAACAGGCCCTTTGGGGGAGAAAAAAGTCTCTACTTTCTGAGTAGTCCATTCAAACTACAAGCTATTACTGCAAGAATGTAAAAGCCATCCTGCATGAGGAGCACAGCTTTGCAGGGACCAAAATGGCTGCCTGTCAATTAACTCAAGCCTCTCCTTCTATGGCTTCCTTTCTCAGGTGGCAGATTTTTCAGCATCCTGATACTGCCTGAGAATGGAGAAATAACAGAAGAGAGCCAAAATGCTCCATGGCTCTCAGAATTGTTTGTTCCTCCTCCTTAGTCAGGAAGCTGTTCTAGGAAGTTCTAAGCAGTGCAAGTTGGGAAAGCCTCGAAGGAAGGACTGATTGGAAGAAAAGAGATGAGGAAAAGCAGAAGTGCGTGGACAGTGAATTAATAGCCTCATCATTCTCCCTGAGTATGTGCATGCATAGTCTAAGCACCATCTTGCTCCTTTCTTTAAAGAATGAATGTGAAATAACTAGATATTTTTAATTAATCGTTATTCCTGTGTGTTCTGATGCTTTGGAGAGGGACGATGCAAATTCGGCTGCAGAAATGGGCACAGTGCTGCATGGGGCTAGTGGGCCATATAATTCCCACCCCATCCTGTGTCAAGCGAAATATATTATGAAATAAATTGGGTTGCCCAATATACTTTTTATGAAAAGTAATATATAATATTGAGTCTGGTCTACAGCCAAAATGCTTCTGATATAAGTGTAGTCAAACTTCATATATTCTGGGTCACTGAGAACAAAAATGATGCTTAAAACTCGTGACTGGCTTTAGTTTTCAAAGATATGCTACGACCCTTGACTTGGAATGGCAGAGGATAAGAGAGTTATAAAGGGAAGGGGTCTTAATTTAAACCAGAAATGACTAAAATAATTTTTGACTGTATCTATGGATAAATCTGACTGGGTTTGGACAGTACTTGCTTTTTTAGGCAAAACAATGAATGATGCAATCTGAAGCTGGTATTGCATCATACATGTTATGAATGGCATGTTATTCCTAGAAGTCATGGATGATGCAATCATAACGAAGCTTACATCACTCTGCTGAACAAATTGCCCAAGAAATCATACAGAGTAGTGCTCTCTTATTTGTCAGTGTTTGATTTTGCAAAGCGACACATTTCTGTTTAGCCAAGGTGGGCAGAGATGCCTCGTACATGTGTGAACAGTGCAGAAAACTTCTGCTTTGTTTGTGATAATGTGACTTCTGTATCACAAAAGTGCAGTATAACTATGGTTAAGAAGCCTATCACCTTTATTTTGGCTGCAAAACTGGAGATCGGGACAAGAGGTGGGCCCCACAATATGCTGCAACACTTGTGCAACAAATCTTCACCAGTGGTTGAACAGGAAAAGGAAATCTATGCCTTTTGCAGTGCCAATGATTTGGAGAGATCCAACAGATCATACAAGTAACTGTTACTTCTGCATGTTGCCTCCAGTTGGGAAAGGTGTGTCAAAGAAAAAGTGGACTGTGCATTATCCAAACATTCCAGCAGCTATACACCCAATAGCCCATAGAGAAGGACTGCTGGTTCCTGATGCACCCAAATCATTCTCACTTGAGTCAGACAAAGAAGAGGAAGAGGAAGAGGATGAAACTTCTTGTCCTGAACCATCAATGTCACAGTACCCATATTTTCCCCCATATTCATCCTCTGAAACACACCTCATAACATAAGGTGAACTGAATGACCTTGTCAGGGATTCGGAACTACTCAAGAGTAAGGCAGAGCTGTTGGGATTCAGACTACACCAATGGAATCTCCTGGCAGGTCATGTTAGGGTTTCCATGTTCTGTGACCATCAAAAGGACGTTGTCCCATTCTTCTTCATGGAAGGTGATCTTGTAGCCTGCAACAACTTTGATGGTGTGATGGCAGCTCTCAACATTGTTCATAATCCAGATTGGAGTGTTCACTGATTCATTGATAAAGAGTCTTAAAGCTGTTTTGCTGCATAATGGCAATGTTTTGCCACCAATTCCAGATGGTCATGCAGTCCAAACGAAGGAAACGTATGACAACATGAAACAACTTTTGAGATGCATAAACTATGACCAAGATCAGTGACAGCTTTGTGGCAATTTGAAGGTTGTTGTTCTCTTGCTTGATCTGCAGACTAGATACACAAAGTGCTGCTGTTTTCTCTGCGAATGGGATAGTCATGCAAAAGATTCCCACCACATCAAGATAGATTGTTCACTCCGACAGTCATTGAAGCCTGGGAGGAAAAGTGTTCAGCATCCACCACTTGTTGAATCAAGAAAGATTTTGTTACCACCCTTACACATCAAGCTGGGTCTGATGAAGAACTTTGTCAAGGCCATGGACAAAACACAAGCAGTTTTCAAGTACCTCTGTGGAAAATTTCCAAAGTTATGTTAAGCTAAGATAAAGGAAGGTGTCTTTGTTGGTTCTCAGATTTGTGAACTTGCACTGTGTGGCAAGGAAAAGATAGCATGGAAAATATTTCAGTTACTGGCAATAAATTTTCTTGGAAACAAGGCAGACAACTACAGGTTGTTGGTGGAAAACCTCCTCAAGGCATACAAAAGCCTTGGTTGCAACATGTCAGTAAAGATACTTTCTTTTCTTTTTCTTTTTGCACTGTCATTCCTACCAAACTGCAGAGCAGTGAGCAACGAGCATGTTGAACAATTTCACCAGGACATTGCAACAATGGAGAAATGCTATCAGGGCAGATGGAGTCCATCAATGCTTGCAGACTATTTCTGGACAGTGACAAGAGATGCTCCATTTAATGAATACAAGACACAAGCCAAGAAGCGCTGAGTAGACACTGAATAGGACTAAACTATGTACATAATAGTTTTTTGCCTTTTGTTTCATAATATATTTTATTTATTTTATTTATATAGCCCTTTTGTTGACTTTAAAATGTACATAAACAGGACAGGTGAAATATTATCATATAAAAAACCATACACACATGAAAAGATCTAGGTTTATAATTTATGATTAAAATTCTAATATCTACAAAATATGCATATATGTAAAATTTTAAAACTTACAGATATCTTGGAAACAGTACCCAATGTGTTGTTTTAATTGTCGTATTTGAATTCAGCACATCAAAATACATAATAAATAGCACATTTAATCTCTGAAGCAGAAGACTTCTAAAAAATTGTAGACCAGTATTATTGAATGCAATAATCTGGATAAATTTAAGCAAATTGTGGTAGGAAATACTGGAAGTACATCTGTCAACAATGTCAACAGTTTTTGTATAAGTGTTAGAATGTGGAAGATAATTTGCACACTTTTCCTTTACACACTTAATAAGGAAATTGTTGGTCCTTTGGAATGAATGTTGCAAAGCTTTGGCAACATTACCAGTAGTTGAGATTACAAAATTATTTTCTTTTGGGAAAGTATACAAACATGTCTAACCCCGAATGTCTCCCACATATTTCCATAACCCTATTTATAGTACTTAAACCTTCTGTTATTTCAATATGCTCTAAATAACAGCTCTGATCTGGCAGAACCCTGGGTTCAATTTCAGTGTGCTACAAATAATGGCTTTGATCCAGGGGCCTGGATCCTGTGCAAGCTTCCAAGATCAGAAAGTGATTTTCAGTAATTCTACCTTCTCTGCTATCTCTCCACACCAGCACCTACACTCTTTCTCTGGAGCATATTGGAAGGAAGCATAAGTAGTTGAAGAGGGACTCCATCACAAGGACCTGGATTCTATTCCTTTCGCTGAAGTGAACATTTTTCCATGGTGTTAAAGTACCTCAGATTATGCATCACATTTTAAACTCTTCCACTGGATGCAGGAAAATCCCAGCTCAAAGATACTCTGGCTGTAGGGGATTGGAAAGAACCAGAAGTATTTTCTGCTGGCAGAAATCCCTGTATGCTGGTTTTGTTGTTGTTGTTTAGTCGTTAAGTCGTGTCCGACTCTTCGTGACCCCATGGACCAGAGCACGCCAGGCCTTCCTGTCTTTCACTGCCTCCCGGAGTTTGGTCCAATTCATGCTGGTAGCTTCGATGACACCGTCCAACCATCTCGTCCTCTGTCATACCCTTCTCCTCTTGCCTGTATGCTGGTAGACACGCCTTACTATCTGCAGAAACCCTTTCTCATGGCAGATCTGAGAGATTTGCCAGTAGAGAGTCCTGACAACAGAACTGCTCTGCTAGTTAAGATCTGCCCATAGAAAAACTTTTAAAACAAGGCGGTTGTGAAGTGAGGAGTGAGTGAGTGATGAGCTAAATTATATTAAGTTCTGGGCTTCCTCCACTCCAGGGACAAAACTACAATAGCAGTACAAAGGTGGGACAAGGTATGGGCAGTCCTGGGGAACTTATATCACCCCAAACTGGTACGGAACTTTTTTCCAGCACAACTTCTGCTGGCCCTCAGTCACCTTGGCATTTAGGACTGATCTCTTGATTAGGAGAGAACTCCTCTCTCTTATATATAATTTCTATTTAGATCAATGAACTTCACATAAACTACAGCAAACAAGACAGCCTCTAAATCCAGCTATAAAAATTAATTCATTATTTGCCTCAGTGACTTTGTTGATAATAGAAGTATTATTCTCCATGAATTACTGAGCTGATATTTTCAGAGGCAAACACATGAATGCCTGACATAACATTTTGGTAAGATTCCAACAAATGGATAAAAAAAAATCACAGTCCCCATTAAAAATGTAATTATCTCTAAACATGAAGAATATGCGGAATAATTACCACCTTTTGGAAGTTGCTGTGCTTGCCAAGGTGAATGACTCACAGCTACTGTAAATGCAGGTTTGCAAAAGGTATGAGCATGTGGCTTGACTTTTGTATATATGTCACAGTTAACTGTCGTACATAGACATTTCATGTTATAGGTAAATATGGCAAATATGCTGTTGTATAAATAAATGCAAATCTCTCTCTCTCTTTCTCTCTTTCATTCTTTGAGATTGATGTTCCCTTCTCTCATACCTCTGCCATTGGAAATATGGGGGACAGTAGGAACATACAGGGTGGGAAGTGGAACAGAGCAGAACTCTGCATAGGGGAAGTTTTGGTAAGCAAGAACAGAATTTGGATCCAACTCAGAATTTTAGAATACTTGCTAAGTTTTCATATGTATGGGAGAGGGGTGGAAATTCCCAGTTAGTACCCTGCTATCAGTTTAAGGTAGCTTATGCTGTTGCAGCTCTGTGCCTCTGGCTCTGTTGACTCTTGGAAATAGTTGTCTGGATGGCTGCAGTGATTTCACCTGTGAAAACCCAGTTTGATAAACTGAGAATCACAGCAGACCAGTATTTTCGCCTCTGTGTTATCTTCACACTGAGTGTCAGATCTGGCTGTTAATTTATGATGTTCAAAGAAACATGGATGGAAATCCTTCACTGAAATGCCTCCTCCATAGCTAAACCCAGTGGAAATGTAACACCCTAACTCCTCAGGGCTACAGAATACAACTAAATATTGTGAGGACACAAGTCTTTGTGAATTAGGAACAGAAACAGATTCAAAGAGAATCTTTAAACCTAATGTTACACACTACTAGCTCATAAAACTAGGCAATAGGTTTGCAAGTGGTTAAATCTACCAATGATCTAATGGTTTACAGTTTGATAGATATTACTAATTATGCTTCCACACAGATCCAAATAACTGATCATATTGAGAAGGGGTAAGTAAAAACCTAAAAGTCACCCCCTGTGTTATGCAGCAAAATTTTGGTCAACTACGTGAACACTGAGCAGTCTCTTCCTTGTTTTTTTAAAAATAAGTAGCTTTTTGTTCTCTTACCTGCCATAAAAATACAGTTAGCATGTATAACTAGAGCTCAAAACTGATGTTCACTTTGTAGGGACTACATCTAAATCTGAAATTTGGCCTTTTGTGGGAAACTTCTGCTTAAAGGTTGTAGCTGCATTCTGTTCCAGTGACGTGCATACACTCCTGGCAGGAAGCGGCAGCTGCCAGCAGGCGGGGTAACCCCTTATTCTGCCCTTTTGCTTAGAGGTAGAGCATAAGATCAAAGGGTTATTTTAGCCAATCCTAGTTGCGATTAGGTAACTAGTATCCTATCTGTCTCTCTCACAACATACTATGTAAATCTTGCTAAGTAAATAAAAGAGCTCTCAGGGCGTTGCCTGTAGGCTCCGCTGGCTCGGACATCCGCTGTCGACTCCTTTGTTCCCTCTCTAAGGCAATTAGCCTTCCTTTGTTCCGTGATCACCCACAGCCTTTTATTACCCAAAAAGATAGTGCTGGACCATTAACTATAAAATAATTTGTATGTCATCAGATCAAGTTGAAAAGGAATTATATCATTGGAGCACTGACTTATGTTTATTAGCTAAACATGAAAGTACAGTTTGCAGTAGATGAAACTTGGTAATCACATTTAGTATTTTAAAAACTGCAATAAGCTGGAAAATTAAGAGGTTGGATTCTTAAAATCTTTAAAAATAGATCAGACTTGCTCATGCAACATACTTGATTGGTTTAGCTAGCATTTGTTCAGACACATAGGAAGACAGAAATAGAACAAGCAGCTTTATACAGGTCTTATTGCTCTTTTCTAGTCCGATACTGTCAACACTGGCTAGTGGGAACTCTCTCTTTCCTATCCCTACTTGGAGATACTAGGAAGGGGTAGAACGCTGCAGATTGAACCTAGGGTCTTCCACATATGAAGGATATGTTGATCCCAGCATGGTCCTCTTCTTGTGTATTTTGCATGCATGAGAACAGAGTGGTATTTCTACTACTATGGTCCTGATGGTAATGTAGATACTAGCCACTCCAGCATCTGTACTAGAGGTGGGCAAGTTCTCATGACCAATGATGTTCCCATAGATGTATCAGCAGCAACAGTGGTGGTTCTCTATGGTGTGGGTGTATGCCAGAGTAGCCTCTTTCACAACAGACCTCTGCACACTGGCAGGGCAGGTTGTTTCTCCGCCATCTTTGAGAAGATGAGAGAAGAAGCAAGAGGCCTTCTTTTCCAGGAGAGGCAGATATCAGGGATATTCTTCTTTTGGCAGCAGCAGCAAGATGTGTGCCACAGAAAATGGCTGACTGAGCCACACGTGTCACATTCTGGAAGGAATCCCCTACATCACATTCAGCAGACTCTTCTGTCTCTGCATCACATTCAGTAGATGCACCTCCGAATAGCACTTTTAGAGTCTGGAAGGGCTGCTGTGAGAAGAAAAGTCCATTTCTCCCAGCCCCTTTGCACACCCTTTTGTCTTTCAAAATGAACTTTCTGCATGCACTTCTTAACACATTCTGAGATTTTATTTTGCACCTAGAATGGTGTTTGAACAACAAAGAAGTATGAAAGATTGGGGTTCCAATCCTCACATTAGACAGTGTTCAGATTGGGCCAGTCCCCACCAGAATTGAGAAAGACTGGATTCCTGATGCACCCCTGCGGGGATGCTAACCTAAGTGACTGTTGTGAACATCACATTTGGAAGAACAGAGTGGTTACTGGTGACTAGCAGCCCCTTTGATAATGATATGGAGAAAGACAACTGATTCTGAATCCCCCAGAGGTGAAGGCTGATATCACCTCAAGTTGACTCATGTTTGCAAACAAAATATATGGTCCATGTGAAAAACTGGAAGAAAAAAAGAGATCAAGATTGTGTAATGCCTTTGTTGGATAAATAACATTTTATTACAAGGCAAGCACTTCAGTCCATCAGACCAGGCTATGCGGGACTTAGAGTGGCGGGAAAAACAGAAAAGTCCAAAAATTATAGAGACGGGAAAGACACACAGAGAGGTGAAACCACCACACTACACATTGATTCTTCAAGTTTGTAGTTCCTATTTTGAACATGATCTTAACTACAGAAACTACAGCTTTAATTAGCCATTTTTGGTCTTTTCTATTTTTCCATCCAACCCTCTGCAATGCCAAACCTGATGAAGAATTCTGGAAGACTCAAAAGCTCACCTTTCTACCCTGTTTCCCCCGAAAATAAGACCTAACCTGAAAATAAGCCCTAGTATGATTTTTCAGGATGCTCGTAATATAAGCCCTACCCCAAAAATAGGCCCTAGTTAAGTGAAAGCCCACCCTCCACCAGTGTGCAGCATTGTGCAGCAACCTGAAGATGACATGACTGTAAAATAAAATATCCCCTGAAAATAAGCCCTAATGTGTTTTTTGGAGCAAAAATTAATATAAGACCCTGTCTTATTTTCGGGGAAACACGGTAATACTATTGTCATGGTGCAGTAAAGGTATTACCTAATTCTGAGGCTGGATGCTATTTTGTGAAATGATGCTGCTTAGAGATACCAGTAGGCTGCTGCCTGAGAAGAACATACTTTCCCATGGGTACAACCCACACCTGGTATTCTTGTGCAGATTCACAAAAACTTCACCTTCACAGATACATGCAGTGACCTGAGGAGTCACAGGATTGTAAGACTCTCTCTCTCTCTCTCTCTCTCTCTCTCTCTCTCTCTCTCTCTCTCTCTGTGTGTGTGTGTGTGTGTGTGTGTGTGTGTGTGTGTGTGTGTGTGTGTGAAGCAGTGGAAGATCCGGAGGCTCTGCTTTTCCTGCTTCAACAGTGATGAGCAAAGTGGGTCTGAAGAATTAGCCTCAGATGATCAGCTCTATCTGATAAATCTGCATTTCCTACTTTACACATTCCCATAGCACATGAAAATGTACCTGCATAGCTCACTCTAGCTACTGCTTTTCTCATTTTATGCAACATTTCCAGGGACTCTTAGGATGAAAGCTATTAGAAATTCTTTATGGCTAAATTGTTTGGCTGAGCACACACATTTATAATGTTTTACTGTCTTAACAGAGAAGCTTGGCATACAATACTACACAATTTTGTTTTTTAAATGTATGAGAGCTGTGGGTGATTTCAACTAACCAGTTTTACAAACAGATGGAAAATATTTTAGCACCTTGCTCAAAGGTAAACTTTCTTTCTCCTCCCATAACAATTATTTGCTTAAGCAGCTTTAATGACCAGAAGAAAGCTGTCCCCCCATGTCAATAAAGTTTTACAAATTTTGGTATCACAATGGGAAACAAACAAATGAGAAAGGTCCTATGCTAATTAAGCAATGTGTTTCTGTATGGTTTATATTTCAGTTTTGATTCAGATTTTTTTTTTCTTGATATTTATTAGGCTGCTAAATGTGCTTTGAACAGAATATTACTTTGGGCTTGGGTTGAATTCTTAAACCATGTTTTCTTCTATGGGTGGTCCCAAGTCATTAATTTTTGGCATCTTACATGGCGATATATATGAAACTGTACAGTACTCGAGTTCTATTTCACCCTGAAGGCTAAAAGATACATTATAAGATACAGTATGCAGCTGCCCTTCTATTTTCATCTGGATCTTTACTACCACAGACATGGGGTGGGAATGTTAAACTTTCCTTCACTCTGCTCTTTTTCCAGTATAATTTTGCCTCACACTGGAGTTTAAAAAAGAAAAAAAATCAGTGGCACCATGTTTTTCTCTTTTTATACATTCACACTGAGGTTAAACTTCTCTCCCTTCTGTACCGTGGTTATGATCCTCATTAGCATCTTATGTGCTTATGTGTTAGTAATTAAAATTAGAACAGAGCAGCATCCTATGGCCTACATCTAATTGCTAGTCCCAGAGTAGACCAATGGAATGGCAAATCCCACTGAATTTATAGATCTACTCAAGTAGGGTACACCAAATGGTTTTATGAAGGAGGGAACATTTATCTTCAGACTGTATCATGGCTACTGTCATTTGTACATTATTTCAATGACAACTGTGTTAGAAGCTATGAATTTAGTATCACAAGTATAAGCAGTTATGTCAGTTGAGTTCCCCCCTTTTTACATAATGAAGACAGCACGGATGTGACTATGTTACAGCTGCTTGCCCCTCCACCAAGCAGCCAAAAGGCACCTTCCAGACCAGCTTTGCTCTAGTTTCTGTAATGGTCACGTCTGGGGTTAGGAACAGCATGATTATCATATGGCCCTTCTCATACTATCTGAGCTGCATGGGTGCCTTGCAAATCTGGAATGGAACCCACCTCTTTGTACAGCTACAAAATGTATGTCAGAGTGAGGCTGCTTTGGATGACAGCTGCGAACTGTTCATACACATTTTGCATACACAAATGAACAATTCTCAAATGAGAAAAAGTGTCTTATCCTGCAATTAACTTTCCTTTCCTTCACAGACTCTTGCTAAACACACTGGTTCTCCATGCAGATGTAAATGAAGTGAATTTTCAACAGAATGATGACATTGCCTGAAGATCTAATTGAAGCGGATCAATGATGTTTGCAATGATTTGCTTTGATGACAAGATGACAATGCACAGTTGGAAATCAGACCTTATTAAATTTTATCCATTCTTTATGCTGGCAGCAATAGTTCTTTATGGTGACAGTGATATTTGCATTTAAAATGTAAAATCTGAATAAAGAAGCATGAAGACAACACTCTGACTAATGATGATGACGACGATGATGACCCAAGGCAAACCTCACTACAGGACAGGTCTGTGGTGGATAGCAGAATGATATACAGATATGTAGGCTAAAATCAACAATAGACAGAACTCTTGAGCTGTTCTGAATTGAGGCGTAGTGCTAGTAGGGTGTGAGAGTGCAGCCCATGAACAGGCCCAATGATGGTGAGGAAGCAGCACTAGCAACTGTGCTGCCCTTGCTGCTGCTGGTAGGAGTTGTGCCTCCAAAGGCTAAGGCAAGGAAAACCCTAAGACAACTGAGATTCGACTGGCGCCGACGTTGATGACATTTCGGCGCCAGGTCAAAACCTTCCTGTTCCAGAAGGCTTTTAATTGAAATAATATCAACTGTGGGTCCTGATGGCAATTTTTAGAGTATATATTTTAATTGTATTTTAATTGTTTTATCTTTTTTTACTGTAGTTAAATTGTTGTAAGCCGCCCAGAGACCTTTGGGTAGTGTGGGCGGCATACAAGTTAAATAAATAAATAAATAAATAAATAAATAAATAAATAAATAAATAAATAAATAAATGAACAAATAAACAAACATCAGCAGCATCTGATCAAGACTGGGCAGTTCCCCACTGTATCTGTCCCCAGGTTAGGGATGGCCAACCATAGTACCTGGCTGTAGGTAATAAACAGTAACGTGCTTATTGAAGTCCAAATGAAATTTTATACTTGCTCAGCTGTCACCCAGGTTAACAAGGGTCAGATTCATAGCTTAGGAGGTGGGCCACATTTGAAAAGTCCCCTACATTCTCCCTGTGAAACACTGTTGCCACTGAACAGGAATACAGAAATGCTACTGATGGAGGCCTGTCCCATCGGGGAAGCTCAAGACCAAGACCCAAGACAGAGTTTGCCTTCAGAGCCTGTAGTTCCAAAGAAGGCCACTTTGGCACAAGGATGAGGAATACAATGCATTAGAAAACAATAGGGTGCAAGAGATGGATGAAAGAAGACAATGAGGAGGTTGTTCTAAACTGTTAGAGGCTGTCAAGACTTCAAAAGACTGGGAGGGAGTCAAAAACTGCATGAAGCTTATACACATGTCCACCAAGGAGACACCTTGTCAGAACACAAATAGGTCACATAGAAAGAAAGAGAATGCACAAAAAGGGAGGTTTGGAAGGTGTTTATTATTTGATCAAGAACACTTCCCAGAGGAATGTGCCAGTCCCTTAAAGCACAATAAAAACCATCCTGAAACCAATATGGTACAAATTCCTGAGATACCTGGCAATTCCCCAGAAACAACAAGGAATAAAGAATTTTTGCAGAAAGTGAAGAGAAATGTTCTGTAGAAGTGTTCTATAGAGAAGATGGTTGTGGATTGGGGAGGTTCCATCAAATTCTTTGTATAAAATTCCACTGGGACTTCTTGTGAAATTTGATGGAACCTCCCCAATCCACAGCCCTTCTCTCTTTATAATAAATGCTAACAAGTATGTTACAAACATACTTTCAAACTAAATTAGACTGTGAGCAATTTTCTGTATAAAAAGAATGATATTTATTCAATTCAATTAGCAGTTTACTGTTTGGCAGCCAGTATCTCTGAATTGTTACACATTATATTAAGGTCACAGAACACAAACTGGAGAAAGAAAAACCTATAACAAGCCTGCCTGGCAACTCAGACAAGAGCAAGACGTAAAAGATCTTTGAGGCCAAATAGATAAAAACCTGTTGCTTTTCCTCATGGTGGAAGAAGGAGAATTTTAGGAAGAAATAGGGCCTGTCTTGAAAAAGCTTAACATCATGTTTGAAACAGCACAGCTGAATAAAGGGCAGGATCTTGACCTGCTGCAACAGAAGCTTCAGGCAAATGAAGCTCATTTGTCACAGTACGGGAAGACTAGTATGTAGGACTGCCATGGTTTGTCCCAAGCAGGAGAGAGGTTGGAAACTACTGTTCCACCTAAGCAGGATTTTGAGAAATACTGGGCACATCTGTGGTCTTCCGCCACTAGACAAAACTTAAACACCCCTTGGCTCCAAAACTGAAGAATACAGCTTCCTACCACTTATGGTCCTCTGTGAAACAAAAAATAGGAATGCATTGAAATGCCCCTAGAGTGCATGGGATCCATAACCTTTGGTGGAAAAAACTGATTTCAACTCACTCACATTTGTCTAAATTCTGTAGCAAAGCCTTGGCCACCCTGGTCTTATCCCAGAATTCTCCACACAAGGAATAACCCATCTCCTTTAAAAATCTGGTGATTGTTTTAGTCCTAAAAATTACCAACCAACCATCAGTTTATCCACAGTTTGCAAGCTGTTTACATCAATTATTTCCCAAAACATTTATAATTATCTTGGATGCAACCGTGTCCTAACACACTAACAGAGAGGCTGCATTAAGAAATCCCTTTGGTGCAAGGAATTGTTCACTACTGGCTGATTCATATTGAATAAGGCTCAGTGAATTCCGGAAACTTATCAGTAGTTTATACTGATTCCCAAATGGATTTGATTCTGTGCCCCACTAATGGCTTCTTAAAATTTTGAGGATTTGCAAATTTTATAATAAAATTATTACTTTACTATCTAAACTCATTATGGCGTGGAGGACAAAATTAAGGTGCAGAAACTTTCCTCTTTAATATCCTTATTTGAAAGGAATTTTTAAGCCCCTTGTGTTTCTGCCTAGCTTTAACTCTAGACAGCTCAGCTACCGTGAATAGACATCCTTTTCCCTATAATAATTTCAGCAACAGGAGTCATTCTGAAATCTTTGGTAACTAATTTTAAACAGTTGTAAATAGCTGCTAATTTGCTTCCTGAAATTCAAAAACCAATGCTGTTGCAAAAATATCATCTCATCCACAGATTTTTAGGATCTGATTCCTAATTTTTCGGCTTGGCTGTTTGGTCTTCCTCCAAGCATCAGTGATCCTAAGAAAGAAAGAAAGAAAGAAAGAAAGAAAGAAAGAAAGAAAGAAAGAAAGAAAGAAAGAAAGAAAGAAAGAAAGAGGAGGAGGAGGAGAAGAATGTCTGGTTCATTGACATTGCAATTCCAGGGGATGCCAGAATTGAAAATAAAGAATTGGAAAATTCTTTATAACAAAATACAGAGATCTGGCAATCGAAACATCTCGCTTGTGGATGAAACACACTTCAGTGGACCCTGTAGTCATTGGGGCTTTGGGAACAATATCTAGAAATTTCACACAATATTACAAGCAGTTGCAGATCTCAGAAATAACACCATCAAAGCTACAAAAAATAGTAATATTAGGAATAGCATACACACTGCATTGATATTTAACAGATACTTAGTTTTTTGGTTAAAACTTGTATCTGTCACATAATACCAGTCAATGTTTTTATAATTTGGATTGACCGTGTCTGGTATTTTAGAATAATAATACGCTGTCAAGTTAGACTTATGGTGACCTTTTCCAAAGTTTTCTAGGCATAGGATACTCTGAAGTGGTTTACTATTCCCTTCTGTTAGGGGTGCTCTAGGATTCTGTAGCTTGCCTGAAGCCACACAGGCTGCAAAACACAAGTATTAGGCAAACAGAACTAGGGCAGGTTTATTCAGTATCAAGTCCACACAGGGAAGAATTTGACACAGTTGAGGGAGATATGCCTGCCTGACAAGGAGCAGCTGGAGGAGGCAGGGTCAGTGAGAATAAAAGCGCAGAAATGGGAAGGCATGGGGTTGACATTTATCTATGAAGAAGAAAATGTGTGAGAAAATGCAAGAGAGGAGAACCCAATGTGACATCCTCTTTGCTAACAGGAGCTTCACATTTTACTTAGGAGCAAATACATTTTACTGAGATGTGCACATTATATAGGAACCACCACAATTTTCTGGTTCTCTGCCATTATCATAAGCACGTTGGAAACTAAACACCTACTGTGGACTCATGTAAGGATTTTCAGGTAACATTTACAGAGGTAACATATAAGCAGAACTTTTACAAAATCCATAAGAGGCTGGATCCAGAGATCAGCAAGTAGAAAGCATTCTGGCAGTGACTCTGTCTTTCAAACTCTTGTGCAACAGCCCATGGAAGATCTCATATGACACAGAGTTGGCACAGACATGTCTCTTGAAACATCAGGTAAGAAATTAAGCAATATCTTGCACTATCAGAAGCACCCCATTGAATTTCAGCGTTCCCTTCCCAGACAAAGATCCTGTACCACATCAGGAAAAAAAGTTACTCTCACTTGCACAAGGGAACCTCTTAGTCCAGATCAAAGTATTAATTTGACTGGAATCTGCAAAGAACATTGCAGCAGCAGCATCAAATATAAGAATAGGCTTTCCAGATGTTGTCAGACTGAAGGTCACATCATTTCTCATTATTGGCCATACTAACAATAACTGATGTGAGGTGCAATCCACCTGTAGGCCACAAGTTGATCACCCCTGCCAAGTAGTAGTACTTCTGTTCAGACAGCCACACCCTTCTCCAGCAGCCCATTCCATTTTCCATCTAAGAACTAACATCCCATAACTACTGTGCATGCTCAGTTCTCACTGACTTCTCTCCCTTTGTTAGGGAGTAAACTGAGGGGAAGGTGTCTCTGAGCATACTGATGATGTCACAAAAAAAGTGACCAAAGCTATCAGAAATATTTCTTAAAGGGGTTGGTTCCGATAAGGGTTGTCTATAACATTATTACATAATTCCTCCTTTAAGAAGATATTTCCAATACATTTATTTGGTGCAAGCCATGAGAAGTCCGAATGGGGACGTGGTGGCGCTGCGGGTTAAACCGCAAAAGCCTCTGTGCTGCAAGGTCAGAAGACCAGCAAATCCACGTGACGGAGTGAGCTCCCGTCGCTTGTCTCAGCTCCTGCCAACCTAGCAGTTTGAAAGCATGTAAATGCGAGTAGATAAATAGGTACCACCACGGTGGGAAGGTAATGGCGTTCCGTGTCTAGTCGCGCTGGCCACGTGACCACGGAAACTGTCTACGGACAAACACTGGCTCTACGGCTTGGAGACGGGGATGAGCACCGCGCCCTAGAGTCGGACACGACTGGACTAAATGTCAAGGGGAACCTTTACCTTTACCTATGAGAAGTCCAAAACTAAGGAGTAGTTAATATGAGCAAGTATCTTGCAGTAGTAATGCTGAAAAAATGTGTTAGCATGCTTGCTGATAAAAGGGATCCACTATGTGAGGTAAACTTGGATTTAACTCACTAAAAATTAAGAAAATGTAGGCTTTATAGTTTCAATCCTTTTGTACACTACTAACTGAATAAATATAAACCAAAAAGCATCACAGTGAAGTTTTACAAAAGAAGAAGATCAATGACTTTGCTTGTACATGAACTAGAGACATGGTGAGCAGTGAGGTATCCAGAGTTGTGGTCACCCCCAAATTATTCCGGATAGTGAAATTCTAATTTCTAATTTTGTAAATTCTAATTTTGTAAGTTTTGATTCCCAAAAGCTCTCAAAGAAACAAGTCTGTTAAGTCTTTAAGGTGCCACAATATTATTACTTCCTTTCTCTTCCTTTCCTTCCCCCCCCCCCCCCCGCTGACAAGATTTGAAGAGGATTTGGTAAGCATGTTTGGCTGAACATGCTTATAAAGCTCTCACGATTAGGAATAATGATAAGACAGGGTGCCCATACATGCCCGATGTGGTAGGTAATTTAAAAAATAACAACAAATACAGATTTTGCATCATACAAAAAGGGAAGGTTACAATTAGCCATGAATTAATTAATACATTTGGTGTTGCCACACAATCTAGATTAGTTGATAAGGTTGAACTAAGTATCTTTAACTGCTACTGAAGATGAACCACAGATTTAATGAATAGGTCCTCAAACCATGAGCATAGAAGGAGATTAAAAAGTCAAGTGCACCTCAGATGAGTGATTGTTGAATTTACAGACTCCTGATCCTCCAGTAAAGACTTGTTTTGCAAGTCAAAATCACTTTCCATAATAGAGCTTTCCCATCTCTTCCTTGCCACCGAAGCTTTGTATTTCCTGCAAAATCTCTTGGTATGTTCAAATGCTGAATCTCATTCAGAAAATTCTGATACTAGAAATACAACTGTATGTTATCATGAAATTATTTTCTAGAGGTGAGATGGAATCCAGAAGCATATGTACCATAACACAGTGACAACCTGTGTATAACCTGTGGCACTTCACTGCACACTGTAAATACAATATTGCAGTCTTGGCATATTGTATTCCAATGCACAGTACCATTGCTAGTGCTCCCAATTATCCATATGAAGCTACAGAGCATGAAGAGAATTGAGGTACTATGCCACTGACTGATACACTGAAGATGACATCTGAACTCCAAATATCTGGAGAAAAGGAGGATAAGGGTAAACAGGTTAAGGTTACATCCAAACGAGCTGGAATTCATCATGATAGGCATCTCAAGACAAGCCTCATTTATTTGTTAACAGAGCCTCTGAATCATTACAGATCCTATGACACTGTTCTACTTTTTCAGGAGCAGTTGGTAGTGGTGGCCAGAAACACATTTGATGACTACATTTATTCAGTAGGCTCCACCTCAATTTGGGCCAGGATGTCTTTGCTGTGTTGATCCATGTGTTTATAACTTCCATGTTCAATTACTGTATTATTCTTTTTCTTATCCAGCTGCTTCAGCTGGATAAGAATTCCAAGGGATGCCATCTGATGAATATTGGGAAGCAACAGGATATTAAACGTGTTTATCTGTTGTAGTGCTTGCCTATTGTTTTTATCTGAGCCAGTTCAAGGTGGTGGCAGTAGACTTTAAAGACTTTCACAGCCTGGACTGTCCCTATATCGTGGCCCACAGATATATATTTCTTTATTGTGGAATGTGCAATCTTCTGCTCTAGGTGGAAGGTCTTTTAACACCATTGGCCAGGACAACAATATGGATTTTCTGCCTTCATGGATGTTTTAGGAAGGGTTTTCCTAAATTGTTTTAAAATGGTGTGACAGGTTATATTGTTATTAAATATCATTTTTTGTCCTTTGAATCTGTTGTTTTATGTACTAGACTTTTTAATACTTGGGAAGTCATTCATACCACATGAAAAACTTAGAGGCCTTTTAAATAAATACAATAAATTCTTCACTTAGGTGTATGGGGGGGGGGGTTTAAACAGACTAGATGGGAAGTACAATTAGGAAAGAATAGATATATTAATAAAATTAATTTGCAGTTGTTCTACAATATGCCTCAGAGTCAATCATGGGCTAAACTGAGGTTACAGTCATTGTAACTATCACAGACCGAACTGTGAAATGTTTATCTTTCTCTTTTCTTTCCCTGGAAAAGTACTGAGGTGTTATTAGAAAACAAAAACATTGACTGTAGAACAAACCCTTCTAAAATATCATTGAATTAATCTGAAGGACTGATTCAAAATTCATTGTAACTCTATCTGACTCTTTAACATCAAAGATGATGGGTATCTAATCTGAATTAACAAATAAAGTGAATGGAGACAGATTTGCTTTTAAGTTTATTATTAGGAATGGTCTGCACTACACGGCTTAAGTGCTAGCCAGACAAATTGCTGTTGATCCTTTGACCTGAACATAAGGTGGCACAGTTCCAACCAATCTGATGGAAGGCTTCTAGGCTGAGCGTCAAATGCAGCCCCCTGGGTCTTGGAATGATGGATTGAATTCTGAAAGTTGCAGGAGAGCGCCACATGAGATTTCAGTACTGTACTTTGTTATTTGTGTCTAGATTAAGCATGTTCATATGCATTTCAGCTTTCAGACTCATCTTTAACCATTCACTCAGAAAATGGCTCTCTGCTTTCCTCTTTAAAGTTGTTGTTACAGGTGAAAGCATTACAGAATAAGGGCATCATTTAGTCAGCTAAAGCCATTAAAAAGAGCAAAATTAGTAAGCAGGATATTATCTACCATCCTCCCATATCAAATTACTTCTGCAACAGTTCTTTCATTTCCACATGTGAAAGATTTATGTATGCTCAGCTATTATACATACTTTTTATGATCAGAAACATTTCACCTAAAATCCCTCGTATTTTCTCCACATACCAAGCAAACGGCCAATCTCTATTATGGCTATGGTGCTCTTCAACAAGTTTAATAGCTAGCGTTACACTTTTAGATCTGATACAATGTCATGTCTGGAAGCACTTCCATTCTTCAAATTCAAGGGTAAATAGGTCCCGCTATCAGCTGTCTTACCTGTATGATGTCTGTTAGCGTTCATTCTGGAAGACAAGTAATTCCACTGGATGTGGGCAACCTAGTGGTATTTGGTCTGCTGCTTTTAAATTGCTCTGTGTTGTCACTGCAACTCTAATAAGATTATTGGTGAATCTGTCAAAGTATTACTTTATCCCTTTGGCTCTGTCATCTCTCACTTTCTTATGTAGATGTGCAAGCAGTGAAGAGCCCCAGAGCAGCCTTCCCCAAGGTCGTACCCTCCAGCTGTGTTAGACTCTGAGAGCAGAATCCTAACTAGCCAAGACTGCTGTGGACTTACTGAACTGTTACTAGGTCAGCTGAAACTGTAATGAATCCAAATGTTTCCCAGGGCAGATGGCAATCACTTAGGACAACTACTTAGGACTACCCTATCCTTAGAGTCACTTTGTTGCAGCATTTTAGCTCTGCCTGAGGAGATCTGGATATGGTATAGATCAGGGTTTTCTTCACTTCACATTTTTGGTGACCTCCCACTTTCTTTTCCTTCGGCTTTTCTGCTGACAGATCTGAGCAAACACAGCAGTTGTGCTGGCAGATTTCTCCCCTGATGGGCCTCTGAGATAAGTCCATGGAAGAAGGTTCGGCTGGCACAAAGGCATTTCTGCTATTGCAAAATGATTTCTACCAGCAAAAGACAATCCTGCCTATTCCAAGCTCCCTATAGCTGATGCTACCACTGAATTAGGATTGTGCTACCTGTCTGTAGTCTGAGGCACCAAAACAAACCTTGAGGACTAACAAGTTTCACTTGGCAGAGGTTTTCATAGACCGCAGACCACTTCTTCAGATAATATCTAAATCTAATCAGCTGAATTGTTCTGGGAGGGAGATACTTGGATTTAACTCACAACTTCAACTCAGGATATGCTTTTTGTTTTCACTAGTTTAGCTTCCTTAATTTGTGAATGTTTACTAACAAATGCAACACAGCTAAATAGTTTTAAAAGAAAGAGAGTTCAGGGTCCATCAGTATTGGACTAGGTCCAAAATCAAAAGACAGAAAGCATCTACTCAACAAAACTGAGCACATTAAAATCTCACTGATTTTCTTTTCCATAGGAAAGACTTTAAAAAGTTGGATTGTGTCAGTCTTGAAACTGCCTTTAAGCAATGTCAGTTGCCTGTGGTTCTCGTTGGAAGGAAACCAACAGATATTTCATCTTGAAAAGTAACAATATCTGCAACCTTAGGATGTAAAGAGGAAGGACCACCATTAGACAATCATTCTTGTTATCTTTTTTATCTCCAGTTTTTAGTTTTCTTTTCTCCAGTGTAAATTTCTAAATTAGATGGCATACTCCAGCTGAGAGTGGAGTAATGTTGATTAGCATCAACACTATCACTATTAGTATCCCACTATCATGGGATACAGCTATGATGTTTCTGTTAATTTAATGCAAATCAGAACCTGCCTCGCTTTCTTTTTGAAATACTGTTACATTTCCCAGTCAAGTTCAGTTAATTAAATACTTTATTTACAACCTCTCTTTCTAGAAAACTATAGCCCATTACGTCTCCTTTCCTCTTTTATGGTTTCACCATTTTTTCTTTATCCCTTTCCTTCCAGTTATATTCTTCTAAACAATTGTTGTTGCTCAATTACATTGTCTTCCCCTTTAAGGTCTTTATGGATTTTTCCGCTTCTAATGCTCTTCTGCTTTTAAAGTTATTGCTTTCATCTTGCCATCCATAATTTCTCCTGTACACATTTCTGAATTCTTTGAATTTTATTCTTAGGTTTTCTTGTGCTTCCTAATTATCATCCATAGGGTCCCTTCTGCACAACCACATTGAAAACACTCACAGTGTAAGAAACCCAATGCTGCAAAAACAATTTACAACATAGCAGGACAGGAGATTAGAAAGAAAAAAAATCAACCTGGATCAGTATGGAAGGCCTCCCTAAAAAGAAGGGTCTTAAATTTTCTTCTGAATGTCAAAAGGGAGGGAGCCAGGCATAGCTCCTCTGGAAGCTGATTCCATAAAGATGTGGCCACCACAGAGAAGGCCCTGCCTCTAGTAGAGGACATTTGGGCCTCCCTTGGAGTGTCCACCCAGAAAGTCCTGGTCTGGGAGGATCTGGTGGGTGAGGCAGATGACATTGGTGTCAGACACTCCAACAAGTAACTTTGTCCCAAACTGTGGAGCCTTTATACGTAAGAGTTAAAACCTTGAACCTGATCCAGAACAGCTTTCTACTTTCCTTTACAACATCACACTATATAGCAGGGATGTATTTTCCATCTGTTTTCCCCTCCCAAGAGTTTATTTTGGTACAAAACGACAGAAACAACTTATTATGGTTATGTATTTCCAAGTACTAACTTTGGCTGTGCCATCTCAGATTACTTTAATCAAAATCTCTAACAATGGTTACAAAAGACGAAGCTTCACATACAGCAAGTGTATTCCTCTATACATATGCATGTAACATGTGCTTGTCTTCTATACACACAACTATTTTGCAACCAGGACCATCCTAAAGTATTTGCTTCTGATCCTTAGGAACACAGGAATCTGTCTTTATGAGTCAAACACTTAGTTTGCCACAAGAACTTTCAAGGTTGGCTTTCAAAATACTGTGTTTAAAGCACCCGAAAGTAACTTATTATTATTATTATCAACATCATGGAACAGTTTAATAACTCATTATATTTCTCACTGTGTTGCTCATCACTTTTTACTTCCTTTTCCAAAACAAAATCATTATAAAATGTCAAGAAAATCTTCTAACTGAAAATATATATCCTGAAAATGCCCTAAGCATCTTAGCCTATCCCTATAATAATTTTTATTTAAAATTGAACAAGTATTTGTTACCCATTTCATAGGGGGTAAAGTTGCTAGTTATTTTTTAAGGACAGTCACTGTATTCATATTACTCCAAAGAGCAATTTATTATACAAAATATCATTACTAGTTACTTGCAAGTTGTGGTCCATCTAGAGCATCTTGCACTCTACAGGACAATGCCAGGGAATAAACCCAGGAAGTCTGAATGGAAAGCCTTACTCTGCACTTCTAAGCCCATCCTTTTCAGTCTCACATCACATGACATGAGATGCATATATTTGTTCTTACTTTCCAACTAATAAAATGCAGATTAAGTAGATATTATGGCAATAAAAAAAGAACAAAGTAGGTAGTACAATATACATAGAAACATCAGCTGAGTGTTCTTTAAGTATCAACATCTCTGTCTGGGATATGAAAAGATTCTTTCAGCTAACTTGGTCCCACTCCTAGGAACACCGCCAGGCAACTTCAAGCCTGCTTCTTTTCAGGTTTTACGGTTAATACAATTTCACTAGCTTAAATTCTCATTCACTAGTTAGGTGGCTTCTGGTTCCCATTTTGCTACAAAAGGCTAACATGGCTACTGCTAGTTAGGCAAATGTGATCTGTCTTTAGACAAGAGAGCCAAATAACAAGCAAGAACAATAGAATATCAGGATAGAGATATTGGAAGATGCTGTTTCCTCTTTGTTATGAACAACAGAACAAGGTTGTGTATCAATACTAGTGGGAGCTTGTCCACAATGGTGAATGGTCCTGTGAACTGTAAATTATCTAGTCATTGAGTTGACACAGACTTAGTAAGAAGTGGAACAGTAATGTTTCTTGATTAACTAGGAATCTTTCTTCAAACTTGAGATACATTCAAGTTTTGGAAGATGGTTTCTGAGAGTTGGGAAGGGCAGAGGACTGTTTCCAAGACTGTTCTGCAGTTTTTCACTTTGTTGTTTGTTGTTTAGTCATTAAGTCATGTCCGACTCTTCGTGACCCCATGGACCAGAGCACGCCAGGCCCTCCTGTCTTCCACTGCCTCCCGGAGTTGGGTCAAATTCATGTTGGTAGCTTTGATGACACTGTCCAACCATCTCATCCTCTGTTGTCCCCTTCTCATCTTGCCTTCACACTTTCCCAACATCAGGGTCTTTTCCAGGGAGTCTTCTCTTCTCATGAGACGGCCAAAGTATTGGAGCCTCAGCTTCAGGATCTGTCCTTCCAGTGAGCACTCAGGGTTGATTTCCTGAAAAATGGATAGGTTTGTTCTCTTTGCAGTCCAGGGGACTCTCAAGAGTCTCCTCCAGCACCACAGTTCAAAAGCATCAATTCTTCGGCGGTCAGCCTTCTTTATGGTCCAGCTCTCACTTCCATACATCGGTACTGGAAAAACCACAGCTTTGACTATGCGGACCTTTGTCGGCAAGGTGATGTCTCAGAGAAATCAGTGGGATGTTTTTTTATTGGAAGTCACTGAAACTGGGTACAACTTTGAATGTGTTAGCAGTTGCTCTCTGGAATTCTGAGGCAACTTTGCCACCCAATTATATGAATCCTAGTTGATTCCTCAGTGTGCTGTCAGTGCATCTGATAGTACAACAGATGTTATGAGTACAGTGTGGCTAAGAGGCCAAGCTATGAATCAGGAAGTCCGCAGTCCATTTCTCACTTCTGCCATGAACGTCCTAGGTGAACATCATCAAGCCATTCTCCCATCCCACCACCAAGGGGAACACCAATACTCACTTACCTTACATCAGGGAGGCTCACATACATTTTCCTGCCAAAAGCAAAAGAGTAAACCACCCTATTTAGCCAAGCCAAGGTACATACTAACTAAATCCAAGCAAGTTATTTTGGCACATGAAGCAGAAAAATCTCACAGTCCCATTCCTTACAATGTTACTTAAATAAACAACAAACAATTTCCATTGTTAACAATGCTAGTCTGTTTCAGTAACACCAAAAATGAAACAAAACTAAAGTATCACGGTGTCTTTAACAAAAAACAAACTTATTTCTGTGTAAGCTTCCACATGTTTGAGAAAGCTGACCATACTTTATTAATCTTAAAGGTTTGTTTCTCTTGTAACTAACCAGTTGCAGCCTTTCCCTATATCTACTGCCTGAGATGGCTGGCTCATTCCGCACAATAGCTGGGCAAGCTGTGCTTACAGCATGGTTGTAAGGATTACAACTAGAGGCTTCATTTGAAGCACTTTGAGCACAAGAAAGTACTATACAAACATTACTACAGTATTATTCTTCACTTATCCAAAGGAAATGAAATTTTCTTTGACGTGTTGTTACTCAAGTAAGGAAGAAGGGTACACAGCAACTTGATCAGACAATTGATTGATTAAAATATTTAATTTCATCTTTACAGATATCTTTACAGATATCATTTTATTATTTTTCCTGCTTTTACCCCGCCCATCTAGATTCGATGAATCTACTCTGGGCGGCTTACATTCCAAATATCAAACAAAATTTAAAACAAACAATATCAGACAACATAGAGAGAAGCAAAGACCAAGATGGTAAGACTTAGGAAATTAAGAAATGGAAGGGGGGAAGGCCTGCCTGAAGATATCTTGGTGCAGGAAGAAAAAATTATCGCACCCCTCCAAAAACCATGTCATCATAAGGTAAGAAGAAAGGCAACAAAGATAATAAACACAGATATCAAACCAGTTTAAATTCCTGGGCAAAGAGAGGTTTCTGAGCTGGTGATTACATGCTTGCAGGGGGCAGCTGCACCTTCAAAAGGAGGGAATTTCACAGCAGGGGCACCACAAGCTTCTCTTCAATGTTGACCCACAATGTACGTGATGTACTTGGTGAAAATCCTGCTCTGATCATGTTAAAAGATGGCCCGGCTGATAGAAGAGGATCCCTTGTGCATACTTGGTACACAACAGAGATGGGCAGTGTCTTCAGACAAACATGTGTAATAAGGGATATTTGTGGGATTATGGACACAACTACAGGGCAGAGAAAGTAGGTCCTAGTTTCTTGCAGGTCAGAGTGACACCCACCCTGGCATGCATGGGATTAAAACATTTGTAACCAAAGATGCTCAGAGATTTGAACTCAGCAAAGGGAAGTTGAAAATAATATACATCATCCAGTTAGGGCACATCTTGCTATTCGGATCGCTTTTGGTGCCATTTGGTTTACGGCATCCACACATCCACACTTGGAGAGATCCACCCAGTGTGCTTTTAGAGCTGTCCCACTCCTTTTGGCTTCTGGTTTTTTGTTTTTTGTTTTAGTGCAATTTGACACACTCCTACTTATCACGTTGTGTAGCCTGTGCAGATGATTAGTCTGCACCAAAAAAAGCTGTGGGTGGTGCTACCAGAGGTGACGACCCTGTGACATATTTGGTGGGTTGTGGCATTGAGAGGAATGACAGAGAGCCACCTCTCCTCTATTTTCATCTACTTTGCCATTTTAACATTTTAAATGTATATATTTGTATTGATGCAGCACTATTCTAGATAACCTAGATACACTGGCTGTATTCCATGTACCATGCTCGCTAGATGCACTACTGTTTTGCTATGTCAGTTTATTTAAAAACAACAAAAAAGGAAAGTCACCGTGGCCCGCTGAACGATGGCTACAGGAAAAGACAGGGATGAGGCAGGAAGGAGAGTGTCATTAATCGAAAGGGTGACAAATTTGAGTGATCCAAAGACCTGTCTGGACCCTTCTTGTGGGAGAAAAAACTTTGAACAATGTGAATGGAAGAATCACTCAAGTGAGAGACAAAATAGATCACACCAAAGATAAGAATCTTTCAAATGTAAGCCAGATAGCTCCAACTTCCTCCATATCAATTTACCCTTAGACTGAGCTACTGGTACCAAAGGAAAAAGCAAGTGATAACAGAACTCCCGATAAAGCTCAGGACACTCTCCTGAACACCATAATCATTGAGATGTGCCATTCAGCCTGCCATTTTTCAGGGAGAAATGAAAGACCTGTGTTGTCGGTGCTGTCTGGGATTTGTGTTCTGAATTTTCTTTCTTCTGTCTTCCCCAGCTTACTTAGTGTACTAAACAATATACTACCGCTATTGAGTGTCTGTGTGACTGTGCTTGAATGGGTGTGTTCTTGTACGGTCTTTTTGAAGCCAGATTAGCACTGACACACAAGAATATCTCTTTCTTCCCCCTACATCTTTTTTCATCCTTTTTGTAGTGCTGTAAATAAATACAAGCACCTGCTGGCTCACCTAAGCAGCATAGCCATCTCTGCCAAGCACTGCTGCTGCTTTGCCATAGATAATGGTGGCAGACTATTTCTTTATATATACACTGGATAGTAGTATCTCTCTGTAGTATTTCTGAGGCTTCAGTCCATTATAAGATTGCCACTATTTTGGACAAAACTTTTGATAAACTAGAAAATGAAAGAGCAAAGTAGATATGAAATGACCTAAAATAATGTATATTACAACCATATTCAAACATTTGTCAATCAATACATGGAGACTGAGCTAGTCCCACCCTCCCTGTGCCTGCCATTACACTCCTACCAGCCAAACCCTTCAGATTAGGAGTATCCCCATGAACTGGACTTGACCACACAGGGTGTTACTATGCAAATAAATAAATAAAATGCTTTTGTCATTTAGTAGATTAATTGCACACACATACGATTCTTTAGTCGCTACTGCTTAACAAACGGCAGCATGTGCCAAATAGGCAATGAAAGAACCATTTCAAAAAGTGGTTCATGAATGAAATACTGTTGCCTAGTTGTAACTAGCATAAATCCATTGTTTAAGTAGGAATTTGGTGAGTCAACAGAACACCTCTGTTTCACTGATCCCATGATTCTATGGGTTTATTCTAGCTGTTACTTACTTTAGTATGCAATGGGATTTCAGACTATATATTTGTATTTTCTATACTTATAGACTGGAATCAAAATCAACCATGAAGACCAGTTTCTAAAAAACTAATACTGAGACATTCTGAGGCATGCTGGAATGTTTTCCTCCATATACCTTACCAGTTTAGAGTCCACTGAGTTTACAAAATTACAATATCTCTAAAACAGTGGTTCACAACCTTGGTTAACCCAGGTGTTCTTAGACTGCAGTTCCCAGAAACCTTACCACCAGCTGTGCTGGTTGGCGTTTCTGGGAGTTGCAGTCCAAGAAAACCTGGGTAACCCAAGGATGGGAACCTCGAAAATAAACTTCATTGCCAAACAAAGGTTTTTCTTTTTCTTTTACTCCTGTTGAAAATTGAAATATTTGATGTTGATATGGCATACAGTTTTATCAGATATGATTCCTCCCTCCCTCCCTCCTTATTTGTTGCACTTCCTCACTTCTACTGTGATCACATTTAATATTAACATCATACAGCTGTATTTTCTTCCATAATATGACAATGAGAACATAGCTCAGATGGAAGAATCTGTCAGTTTTTGTTTCCTTATGTTCTTCATTTTTCCAACTTTAACTTTGTTTAATCTTGTTACTGCATTAGTTAGTCATTGTTTTAACATCTGGTCAGAACTTCATATGCATTTCTCCTAAAGGTTTTTATATATTTCTCTTAATACTTCATATGTATTTCTCCTAATAAAATTTTAATGATTTTTGCTTAATATACACATTTTCTCCTAACATAATGCATTTTGTAAATTATTTTCACTAATACACATATTTAACTATTCAATTTATACCTCACATCTCTCCCACAAATTGGACCCAAGGTGGCTTACAATTACAATTTACAAGGTGGGCCCTGGAACACAACAGCAGCAAGTGAAGCTGTTGTAGCAGAGTAATTATGCACTCCCTGTAACCAGCTCCAGTCAGCAGTATTGCTACAGAATTTTGGGCTAACTGAAGTTTCTGAGCACTATTCAAAGGCAGCTCCATGCAGAGAAGGTTACAGCAATCCATGTGGGATATACTACACATGTATCACCTAAGCTAGATCAGAACAGGAGCTTTATCTGTGCAGATTCACTCCTTGCTACCACTGAAACCTGGCCATCCAGCTTCAGGGCAGAACCCAAAAATATACTCAAGCTGTACACTGAAGTTCTCAGGGTTATACTTTGATATTCAGGGTCCCCCCCCCCCCCAGTTTTTTTTCAATTGCATCTTACCAGTACAGGCTGACTCCTGTCTTTCTAGTGCTCAGAAAAATCTGCAGCAAACACCAATATCTGAACAACCTCTCTCGTTAGCCTCATATGTTAAATAGCATGGGAGGCAGTACTGAACTTTTAGGGGTCCTACAGACCACAGAGAGGATGCTGAAAAGGATTTTCCAAGTACTACCTTCTGAGTTTGCTTCTCCAAGAAAGACCAGAGCAATCCTAAAGAGATGGTCCAGAAAGATACTATAGTTGATGGTCTGGAAAGCCACTAAGCAACCCAGTACCACCAGTGGTCAAACAATCACCTTGTCCAGTTCTGGCAAGGCAACCATCCCATAGCCTGATCTAAAGCCTGATTGAAATGAATCTAAATAATCTGTTTCATCCACAAAACCCTGAAGGTGATAATATATGTGTGATTTTTTTCTTTCTTGATTAATGAAATGCAATTCAAAAATTTTGATTTTTTTTTTAAAAGGAATAGCAAAGTATCACTGTGTTTTGGTTTATGCACTGGTTTGGTGAGGGCAAATCAGATAACTTTAAAATGACAACCAAACTAATTTCTCTCCTATCCCTTGGTGTTCACACTCCAGATGAGAAAGTATTAGGTTCAATCCATGCCATTTCAGTTTAAAAGACTATGGAAGTCAGTAGTTCAAAAAACATCTCCCTGAGACCCTAGAAAGACCTTGCTATGAACATCAACAATTCTAAACTAGGTAGACAATTATTCTGATAAAGCTCCCCCCCCCCCCCCGAACATACTCTTTGGTAGAAGTTGCCAATTTGTATTCTTTCGACGACCACTCCCAGCGATTCCCTGGGCAGTATCAGTTTCCTCAGGCCTGTAGCTAGGTTGCTTGGGGAATTCTGGCAGCTGCAGTCCAAAAACCTGTTTTATCCAGCCACCCTTCCCTGGACATGTTCTGGTTTATTGATATCTTGCTTAAATTACATACTCCTTAAAAAAATAACCTACTTTTTCTCAAACACCTTGGTCTAGATTTCAGACTTGGTGAGTAGTCTAAACATTATTCAAGCACAATGTGTAATCATGTCATTCTAGGCAGTTTGGCTGTATTCTTTGGAAGACTCGACTCCTACTTATCAAAGGCTTACTATTCTCAGATTCCGCAGGTGAAGAGGTTTATTCACACATACTCACCCTACAGCAGCATCAGGGCTGCTTCCCCCAGACATGAGACACCACACTGTAAACATGTAAGGAAGGAATGAAGTAATTCCGCTTTCCTTCATCACGTTTCCACATTTGGTTAGACACAATATACTGTACTAAAATGTTTCATTTAATTTGGAGACCTCCACAGCAGAATGAATAGATACATAGTATGAGTAAGACAACGCACCACATGCAAATCTGGCATCTCATTTGTCTTTCTGTATATTCCAGCGGCATCAATATGCAATAGTTCTAATTTGGATTGGGGCCTGTTCAATCAAAGTCAGGGTCAGTTTCACACAGGTATCTAATGTAGTAATCCTACATTATATTTCTTTAATATAACTGCAGTTCATCCTCCATTTTCTTAAGGGAGGGTACATTTCATATCCCTATATCTTCCAAGTGTACCATATTCCTTGTGGTATATTTATTCCTAATATACATCCAAAACACTGTACTGTCAGTTGTGTTGGGAGTCTTTACTTGGTCTGAAAGGCAACTCATTAGTTTTTTGAACAAAACAAATAAAGAGGGTTTCTGAGTCTAGTTTACACAAGATTATTCTCTATTTCTGTTTAACTCTATATACTGTGCTTTCTTGTTCACCTATCTGAGTCCCCTGGCAGCAGCTCTGAGGAAGAAGGGTTAGGTAAGGCTGGGAAGACCAACTGTGACAGTGGTGAGCTAACCTTTATAACACAATCTTATGTGGCACTTAAATTCTATTGATTATATAGGTACTACATAACACTGAAAGATAGAAGACAAATATATGCTCACCAAGACAAAACATTTTTGTGCTATCTGTCTGGGATGCAAGAACAAGATTCTGGGAGAAGATGGCACAAACTCTTGAGCCATTGAACCGGTATTATGCTCATGGCAAAACTTTTAATGGCAAATTTTCTCATGTTAAAAAATCACTGCAGACATTACTTGTTGCATGCTAGGCCATGTGGCAGCTGATTGGATAGCTCACAGAGTTGGAATCTCTGACTTGAGGAGCCAGAAGTTGGGAGTTTGATTCCCCCACTGTGCCTTTTGGGAAAAGATCCAGTCTGAGTAACCTTGGGCAAGCTACGCAGTCCCAGAGCATCCCTCCTCAGAAGGGACTGGTAAATTACTTCCAAGTACTTGATACTGAGAACAGTCACCACAAGTCACCACCTGACAGTACACAATGATTATTAAGTCATGCAATACAGTATGCAACAAATAATTTCTACAGTGATTCCTTGACTTGAGGCAGCTCACTTCCAATGGTTACTTCATTAGCTTTAAACCAACATAACTACACAAGAGGATGTTGGCAGATGAGTGGGCTGAATTAACAGAGAAGCTCTAGAGAAAATGTGGCCCTGACATGATGACAGCAAACACCCATGTCATCTTAGGAGAATTTACTAATGGTATAGGACTAGACACTTAAGCCTTCTTAGGAACAAAGACCTACCAGGAACTGATGGTTATTTGTGAATATGAAAATAGGATTGGAACAGGACATAGATGCAATATAGACAGATACGGGTAAGAAATAGGAAGAGGCTAAGGAGAAGAGATCCACTGAGCTTTTCTCAGAGCCGGAAAAAGTACTGAGAGAAGAAGAAAAAACCTGAAAGTTCCTTTTCTTCTTTTTGAGGCAATCACAGGAAGATGCGTGTTTAATACACACCGGAAGAATCAGAGCCATGCTCTTCACCCCTCCATAACCTCTGCTCTTCTATACCTTATTGGACTACAATAGTACAGTTCTTTGCCTTTGGCTGTACTGGTTGATTCTGATGGGATTTGAAGTCTACCAATACCTGAGAGGTTATAGATTCTTGACCTCTGATTTGGATAATTGAAAGCAAAATGGGAGAAAACATAAGCGTTTTCTAACGTCGCCCTCACACACGTATGCTAAGAACATTAGAACATTCCTTCTAATGTTACCTTGACCATACACGTGGTGTCATTTATATGTGGAAAATGACAGCACAGCAGAAGTGAACTCTAGAACTCAAAACAATTCAAATAATGCGTTTTATGTAGAGGGAAAAATGAGGAAGTAAGAAGGTCTTACAATAGCTAGTACAAAAGATGGTCATGTGATTTATCCAGAGAAACAAACTGTGAGGTTTACTTTTACAGCACCACTAAAACGTTACACATAAGATGAGCTTTTAAGCTTTCCATAACTGTCCATCAGGAAGAGATGGTATAAAATGTGGGGTTAAGGCAAACAGTCCCAGCGTTGGGCCAGACGTGCAACTCTTGCCTCATGAAGCCAGAATAGCAACAAAGCAAAATGGAGTTTATGTTCCACATGAGGCAACGGTGACAAAGATATCATTTTGCAGTCTCTCCCCCTCTGCAGAGGAACTCCTGGCTTGCCCCCCCCCCAAATCAGATCTGTGGGGATTTTCTAGGAACAAGTTATGTCCAGGTGTTTTACATGACATGCTTTCACATTTATTTATTTTAAAAAATGTTTCCTTGCAGGCAAGGGTCTCCCAAGGCTGCTTCCAACATAATTCAAATAATATGAAACATTTTTTTAAATATATAGAAAAGAATCCAATTACAAATCCCAAAAGAGGAGCAGGTACATCACTTCCAGAGCATACATTTCCTCAGTTCCATACAGACTAGTGTACAAAATTACTTTTTAATTGCACAATTTCCCATGTTGAAAAATAGGATAAACAAAAGAAAAACTTTTTCTGAGCTTAAAAGCATTGTTTTGGAAGTTTAACTAATGGAATAAATAATTTGGGGCTTATTATTTTTACAAAGTCCATACTGATAAACTAGAGAACCAATAACTGAGTCTGTTGTGGCTCTAGCATCCCCATGGATATGAAAATTAATATAACATCCAGATATAGACTGTGTACAACCATTTCAGCTTACTTGTCATACAACACTTACCAATTAAACCACAACAGGAGAACTTTGGTAGGATGTGCTGAGTTCTAAGCAGTGTCCTGATAGAAGAGTTCTATTACATATTAAAGCAAAGCCCTTTCTCATCAGATTAAAAAAGCAACAGCAACTAGAATGGATATCTAAGACACACATATTAATAAACCATGATTTCTACAGCATGATTCTATGCATGCTTATTCAAAAGTATGTCCCAGTGAGATTAATTAGACTTATTTCCCAGTTAAGTGTGTTTAGGATTGCAGCCAAATTCATGCTCGAGCTAAATGTTAACATATTTCAGATGATAAAATGATAAAACTCTACCATGGGCTGCTTGCAATAAAAAACGGATTTATTTTATTGCAAATGTGCTCTCTCTCTTGCTCTCTCTCTCTCTCTCTCTCTCTCTTTCACTTTTCTGCATCTCTATTACGAAGGACAAAATGGTTATATGGTCTTTTAACTCTTGTTAGTTTTGAGCATTATGTAACCGTGTATATTAATCTTGCATGGCACAGATCATTGAAGTTGTACCGAAGTTCCATAATTATGACCCAAATTAAAGTAGCAATACCCTTATCTGTTTACTGATGCTCAGACCATATTCAATCTGGTACTGCATTTATAAAATCTAAAACATATCAACCAGAACAATTTTCATCTTAGTACTGCGAAGTAATTGAAAGATACAAAGTTCTGCTGTGCTTTAGAACAGAAAGTACTCCAAAGAATGATACTGAGGAACCTCCAAATATACAATCTCTTAAAACAAATGAACAAAAACATAAGTAATTTTGCAGATTTGCATTTGCTGCCAAATGACTCAAATGTTTATCTTTGTTCAGATGGGTGGTATAAAAATTGAATAAATGAATAAATAAATAAATCTTCTAAAACTATGAAAGCCACAAACTGCCTAACCGATAACATTATATTGTATGCAGGTCAGCTGCTTCATGGCAGAAAATGTAATACTACTATCCTGAATATACTGTATTTTGTGGAAGTAAGTTCCCCTGGCATCAATATGGCTTCCATTTGCTGAATATGCATGTCTGACAACACATGCCACATAATCTGAAGTATACATGTAAATTTGCGCTGAGTAACTCAGTGCTGATGCAAGATGAAATCATCGCAGAGAGCTTTTTTGGAGGATAATTTTTAAAGGAACGTTCAATCAGATTTTCTTTTGAATTCCAAGGAAAAGTAACCACTGCTGAGCAGAAATGCGGTTCTCACTTACATGCACATATGTAAGGTGGTGCAGTATAGCATGATTGAGAATTATGACCAAAGTGTTTGACTCCTAGAATCACACTGGAAGAAAGTTGTAACTTTCTTAAATTGTACATTGTAACTTTCTTACATTGTATTATATAACACTGAAATTATAAGGATGTTTTGTGACAAATGTTTTGTTTCACATTTACTGGGCAAAGACCATAACAGTAAATTAGAAAGCCTAAAGTTTTTGTGAAATATACAATAACATAAACCCGTCTAATTTTTTTTAAAATTTTGTTTTTTTAAAAAAATTAGCTGTCATACAGAAGAGTTCTTGATCACTTTCAGCCAAGCAGAACAACTGTCTTTGGTATACTTGTATACAATGTCTCAGTTAAGAATCTGAAGTTTATAATTGAACATATTGCATCTCTCATTAATGGAATTTTAAAAAGCTGGGCGACATATTCACATAGCACAAATAAAGAAACATATTTTTCATGTTCACAGAAATCTCTGAATTCCTTCTAACACTTTATCATGCCCCATGTTGGTTATTTGGAGTACTTGTTTCTGGCAAAATAAAAATAAAATACTGAACTGCAATATTCATTTTTCCACTTAGCAACTTTTTAAAAATCCCCAGTGAAATCTACTTAAGGTGATATATTTTATATGTTTTATTAACACCATGAAATCTGTTACTTCAACAGATTTTAATGCTACATGTTTTCATCACTGTAAAATTCATGTACTACACTTTAAATATTGAACTTAGGAAACAGTTTACAGTATCATAATTCGGACCACAGTTATATAACATTGTACAACCGCCACTTATAGTGAACTGACAGGAATTTGCAGACCCTCAAGGTTTTATAAAACATCTCAAGCTGTTCCAGGTGCTTAGTTTTCAACCACTAGATTGCATTATTAGAAACATATGAGTATGCACACTCACAATTCAAGGTTACAATGCATGCACATACACAATGAGCTTGAATTATCAAGGTACGTAGAAGAAACAACCCAACTTGGAAAAACACAAGTGAAACTTTCCAAATTGCTTAGCATTTTTTATGCTAAATTCCCAAGCCACTTTTTGCAGAACAGTACAGCAGAAAGAAATCTAAAGCAGACTAAAGATGCCAGTCCTACGGTATTTTGCCCATTCCTGTTACTAATAAACAATGCATAGATTTTGGACAGAGTTTGGAACTTTGAAAACTGCAGGCACATTCAAATACTCTCTTTCCCTGAATATAACAACTTTCTTCCCCAACACAATATATTTTTAACTTCAAGACAATTGCTAATGATATTCTTAAACTTGCACAAGAAACTTTCAGAAAAGTTATTTACTTACTCTTCATAGAGCTTTAATGAACTGAAAAGTTTAAAGAACTCCTTTGTTCCTTATCCTGATAAAAAGCAAATCTCAGCACTGAAAACTGATTAGAATGAGATAGTTACACTTTGATTTTCTAGGAAAGCTTATAGGAGTACAAACCTTGTGTACGACTGAGTTCAGTGAAACCTATTCTGAATGGTGAGCAAGCTAAAAGAAACGTAACATATAATTCCAACAATTTTGCATACTAGGAAAAAAGAACCGAGAATAAAAAAGGAATGTTTCACATCCACTGTATAAAGTCATTTTGACATGCCTACACAACTGGTTATGGCAGCTTTCAGAGTGATTCCTCATCACACAAAAAAAGAAAGAAAACTGCTCCAGGTTCTTTTAGAGAAAGCTCTCCGTTGGGAAGTTGATTTTGGCAAAGTGCCAAAATCATGTGCAAAAAGGGGCCCTCATTACCAATTCATGGCAGCCTTCAGCGCTAACAAAAAATGTGACCCAACAGGCTAAAGCAACAACAAAAATTAAAAACTAGGAGACAAAGACAACTTACTTAATATTCCCTCCAGAGCTACATTAAACTTTTTAGTCATTCAAACCCTATTAGTCTAAAGCCATTCTCAACTGCTTTTAAATTATTGTGCAGATATTCTTTAAAAGCTGAAAAGCACTCTTTGTAACCCTTCCCAAACTGCAGGGCTGCTGCTGTGTTTTTTTAAAAAAGAGTATTTTTAGATGAAAACTGAACTTTCTCTTTCTACATTCCTGTCTGTGAACTCTAAGCTGGCATACAACATGCCCTAACATATTTCATTTTAATGAAAACTTTAAAAACTAAACAGAGCAGTCCGGCATTTGGCCAGCTTTTCAAATGATGCAAAATCGTTACTCCGTACAACTGTTCTTATTCAGTCTCCAAGAAAATGGTTCATGCAAGCAGGACAGTTTTAAGCATTTGCAATTAACCGAGAGCTCACTGCACAGTTTCTCATAAAAGTAGATTTGATATTCAGCCTTACCTAGATGTCGTCTGGCTTTTCTGTGGATCAAAAAGTTTCCTGCCTAAGCACACAGATATTCTTTCACAACCCATAAAGGCCCCTTTTATTAATCCAGCACGGTAACAAACTTCTTTCTGCACCATGTTGGGAGCAGGATGCATCAGCTTTCAAGACAGAGCGCATTCTTAATACACCAATGTTGGCAGATTGCACAATACTGAATTTATCTTCAAGAGGGACAGGACTTTTTAAAAAAAGCAAAACAAAACAAGTAAAGAGGGTGCGGTTAGATGTTAGGCTACCCCTGAGAAAAGGGCCTAGTGCTGCACTAGTACCTAAATGCTAGCAGAAGCTTACTGGGAAAAGAGCCAATGGAATGACTTTGTTTGACCCAGCTGCCAATCTCTCCTGAAGCAGTGCGCCAGACTAAACACTGACACTATTTTAACTCAAATCAGGCTACAGCAGCTGTTTGCTTTCCGGCTCTGAGCTATGCTCCATGGCTGTGATGACTCTGCACGGCACTCTATCATGTTAAAATATGCTCCTTGTTTGCTTTTGTCATATAGCAGTCATTATATTTAACCACTTCCTCCCTCCTGGTGCAATAAAATAAAGATGAGTGTATGTGACTGTGGAAACTTCCAGTGAAGAGGAGAGGATACCATTGAACACTGGAGATCATGAATAGGTAGGAGGACTGTAACACACATGTGACATAGCTGGGTACCTGTGAGCACTAGACAAACAAAATCTTATACTCAATTAGTATTAATAGAAGTATAGTTTCCAAATCCCACGAGGTGCTAGTCCCCCTCTATTCAGGACTGGTTAGGCCTTACCTTGACTATTGTGTCCAGTTCTGGACACCACACTTCAAGAAGGATGACGACAAATTGGAACAAGTTCAGAGGAGGGCGACAGATGATCAGGGGGATGGAAACCAAGCCTTATGAGGAAAGGCTGAAAGAACTGGGCATGTTTAGCCTTGAGAACCATTCTGAAGGAAATCAACCCTGAGTGCTCACTGGAAGGACAGATCCTGAAGCTGAGGCTTCAATACTTTGGCCATCTCATGAGAAGAGAAATCTCCCTGGAAAAGCCCCTGATGTTGGGAAAGTGTGAAGGCAAGAGGAGAAGGGGACGGCAGAGGACGAGATGGTTGGACAGTGTCATCGAAGCTACCAACATGAATTTGACCCAACTCCGGGAGGCAGTGGAAGACAGGAGGGCCTGGCGTGCTCTGGTCCATGGGGTCATGAAGAGTCGGACACGACTTAACGACTAAACTACAACAAAGCCTTGAGAAAAGAAGACCGAGGGGTGATATGATAGCACTTTTCAAATATTTGAAAGGCTGTCATACAGAGGAGGGGCAAGATCTGTTCTCAATCATCCCAGAGTGCAGGATGGGTCAACTTAAAGGAAGCCAGATTTTGGTTGAATATCAGGAAAAACCTCCTAACTGTTAGAGCAGTATGACAGTGGAACCAGTTACCTCGGGAGTTGGTGAGTGCTCCAGCACTGGGGGCATTCAAGAAAAACTTGGATAATCACCTGGGAGATATGCTTTGATTGTATTCTTGCATAGAACAGGGGGTTGGACTTCATGGCCTTGTAGGCCCCTTGCAACTTCACTTTTCTATGATTTCTATGATTAGTACACCTTCCACCCAACATCCACTTCAAAGCATTTTATGATATTCTGATATTTCTGATATTCTCCTTTTCTAATTGGCACTAGAAACCTCTTACTTTGATTTTTAAAACCATGTTGTGGACTGTTTTCAGGTCTGGGAATATATGAAGAGATGATGAAGAATTTAGTTTCATTTGGGCTCCTATGAGAGTTTTCCAAAATTCATAGGTTTCTTCCTATTTGGAACTGCACGCACTAAGGAGTTTAAAAAAAATGGGGGAAGAACTGAAACTGAAGATTTCACCCATTCAGGATTGGTTTTGAGTATTTAACTCTTCAAAACCAGGGATTGTGTCTGAATTACCCCCCCCCCCTTTTAAAACTTTGCATCTTTAACAGATATTCTGGAAACAGGTATAACATAGTTATCAGGGAACAGCTGTGGACAGCTGGCACAGATGGGTGAAAATTTCCTTTCAGTTTGCTTTTGCTAAATTTGTCAAAATGTACTAATTACATAATCAGGACAGAAAGAGAGTGAAGTTTTTAAAAAATGTAGAAGAAAGTGAAACTAACTGGCTTTCCCATCCCCTGTCAGATGTTCACCTTTCAGAAGGTCAATGACTAGAGAGATGTTTTCTCTAAAAGATAGCTTGCTTCCCACTAACAATCATGCACTACAACATGCCCTTCCACATAAATGGTAGTTATAGTCTCAGTCAAGAGCTCACATCTCTCCTGAAGCCTTTTATATAAAAAGACTAAATTTCTGTCCAGCTTTGCTGGTTCAGTTTTGCTTTTGGAGACCAGAGACATCTCTGGTCTCAAAATGCAACTCTAACATAAATGCCACTTTAGAGCAGGAGGAGAGCAGAGCTTAGTTCCTGTTCTGCCCTTTCTATTCTATTCTTGCCTGTAATCATTCTCTTAATTTAACTGGGTGAGGCATAAGCCTTTAGTCCGATCAGTCATCCTTTGGTGGGCAAGCCTACCATCGTGCAAAAGCTCATAGCTGGTACCTAATATACAGATCTACACTGAAGCTATTGCACATATTTCCACAGATTCATACAATGATTGCAACATGGAAGAGCTCCTCAAACCACATGGACCGTGCAGCAGTTTTTCATGCCAGCTCTGCACATTCTTGGTAGTTGCTGTTAGTGCTGGCGTGGATGCTGCTGCAAGGAGCTTATGAGTCTGAAGTTCACAATTACTTGGTTTGGCATACATATCTGACCATAATTCTTCCCACCTCCAAAGTCCTTCTTCAACTTAGAATGTGTAATGACATGATGTACATTTGTGTTCAGCATTCAGCAGACCATATGCCCAAAGCCAGCTGCTTTCTAGGTGCATAACTTTCTTTAATGATACACTCTTTGTACCATTGTACCAATTCCTATTGACTGCTATGAAATATTATAAATTGGAAAGCAGCTTCTTTGTTGTCCCCTTAAAATTTACATGGTGCAAAATTCAGGTGAACCCTTTTGTTTGCTGATGTGGATCTCCAGGAGGAGTGCTGTTGAATTTCCAGGCAGGTTTGGTGTTAGAAATGACATTTAATGTAAGAGTTGCATGCATGTGTCACCATAATTCATATGAATGGGGTACAAAGTTGTTGAGAAATTTTGAAGAACATACTACCACCACCTTACACTCAACAAGAAAATTCATAATATCCCAGATAGCCACAGACCTACTAGATGCACCATCAAAATTCTTCATTACTAAGTGGCCTCGTTTGAAAACTATGCTAAAATGTGGGAATTTCCAGGGGTACCCATTTTACTCTGTTACAGCAAAACAAGCAAAGGATCTTATGATATCTAATAACTAAATTTTATTTTGGGTAAGTTTTAATCAGCTGCCATCCACAAAGGTTTATGTTATACAAAAATCACATGTCTCTTCACTGAAAAGTTATGGTTTACTGAAAAATCCATGGTAGACCCTGGATTTGTTCCCCAGGAACATATTTGTGGCTCTCCGACCTAAAATGAAATTATTTATAGTAAGTCCATGGAAGTCATGGGTTGCATTTCCTGTTGATTCTATGCTGCCATCTCTACCTGTCACAACACAATTCTCCAAGGTTTGGTTTGTCACTGGATTGAAAACTGGGGATTTTCTTGTTCTGTGTTGGGTGGGGCTGGTATGTTCTCCAAGATTTCTTACCAGCTCAGTGCCATGTTTTATATCCTCCCTCTCTGAAATAGGACCACCCGTACCCCCACCAAGTTTTAGTTGCTTGAAATCAGCCACTAGAGGGTGCAAGAGGTTTTTCTGTTTGAGAAACCAGTTTAAGTGAAACTTATTTTTCAGTTAGTAAAAACCCATTGTCCCAATGTTTACAGGTAAATAAATAAATATGCAAATTAGTCTCTTTGGTGAGGCACCTCCCCTTTATGTGTGCAGCCCACAGGCAAATCTGAAAAACTCCTTTGGCTCCCTGAGGTTCTTCACTCCTGCATTACAAAGACAAATCTCGTTTGGATTCATGCACTCTTCCTTTCTCTTCTCCAGTATAGATATACAGAGGAGACCTGACACTTTCACACTTTCATTGCCACATTATATATTCAAAACAAATAAGTTCAAGTTTAAGTTCATTGTATTAGCTAAAAGCCGTCACAATTGTTTAAAATACAAATATAATCAAATAAAATCATGATAAAATCACAGACATATAAAATAATAAGAGACCCTTCATATCTGGGAGTCTCCCACACAATTGATTGCGATGGCTCTCAGGAAATTAGCACGAATGTTTCTGGCCGCTTTTGCAAACAGCGCTGTTCTGTATGTAATATATGGGTCACAATCCAAAAGTAACCTGACCACCTTTGTCTGAGGGCTTTCCTCCTGTAGGGCAGCCAAAATGTTACCCAGGAATTTTCCTCTGGGGTTTTGATAGAGCTGACAGTTAAGTAAATAGTGGACAACATCCTCTATCTCACCTGCTCCGCAAATACACAGCCTTAGATGCTTGGGGTCATTCGTGTACCTGCCGTCTAAGACAGCGGTTGGCATGGTTTGGTAACGGAGTTCTGTGAATGCGGTTCTCAAGGAGGCAAAAGTAAGTGTATGTAAGTATTGCGCCCTTGAGTGGTTTGTTTTCAGCAGATGGTACCAGTGAGAGAAATTTGAAGAGTGAATTAAGGCTAAGTCCTTAAAACAAATATATTCAAAACAAATAAACAAAAAGCAAAACACTCTGAACAATAGATGGAACAAGGGGCATTATGCCCTCATATAGGGTTGCAAGCTAACTCAGGTATTTAAGTACTTGCTTCACTGAGGTACTCTGTGGAAGTGAAGTCTAAAGGGTACAAAACTAAATGCTTCTCTTGAAAAGTTTAAATAACTTGCACACCTGCCAATATTAATGCCTTCGATGTCTGCCATGTTGAATTTTAAAATATTTTTACTCATTAACGTAAACATTTCAGTTTTAAAAACTGGAGAGAAACTGGAGAACAAGAAACCTTCATGATCAAAATGGAAGGAACTCCCAAGTTTCATGTTTTCCTTCTAGTCTCATATGCAGAAGAAAATCTATCAAAAACACTTTGTATTTTTATAAATGTATAAATGTAATGGCAAGATTTTAATTCAGAAAGGCAACTCAAAGGTATACAAATGTATTAATGGGCCTATCACTTTCAAACTTCCACATATAACAGGGCTAACATAGTGTCCTTAAACATTAACATTAAAAGATTAGATTTCATTTCACTAAATGCATGTATAAGATAGAAGCCCAGATACAACATCTCAGAAAGACTTTTGTCATCAACATAAGGACGAAATGAAGACAACGCCTGCTATGGTCAGTGCATCTTTTTTTAGCAAGAGGCTGCCTATCTCTGCCCAACCCTGCTGTTGATCTATTATTCTAATTCAAATTTTGGAAGGAGATGTACATATTTTTATTTCTATTTGATGACCATATTCTTTAAAAACAAAAACAACAACTACATGACACTTAATCAGGCAAAATAGCAAAGCCAATGTGGGTCTATAAAGCAAAGGTTGAACTTGGTACAGATTTTTTATCCACATGAGAATTTCACCAAGCAAAAAAACATCCATAAGTAAGAGAACCAATCATGAATCATGAAATTTGGAAGACGATACTACTCCTGCACAACACTTCCCACTTGAGGTACTTTTCCAAAACATGCTGGTAGGTATAGCAACTTGTGCAACAGCTCCTGGTATCATACTGTTGTATGAACTTATGAGTTAACTCCAAAATGATGAGCAGCATTCATAAAACAAAACACACACCACTTCACAAAATATTATTGCACGTGCATACACTACTTGCATCATTCAGTGAGTCAGAGCATTTGCTTGTGGCACCAGAATGCAGAGTTAGAATCCTCACTGTGCCTCCTAGGCAAGGGGTCAGTCGAGATCATCCATAAAGTACTTATCAGACCATCTTTCCCTAAGAACATCAACCCCCGACCACCCAATGCTCACGGGCCATGTTGTTATGGGTTGCCACACCGAGACAAGCCAGGAAGACATCCTGGAAGAATGGACTCCCGGTAGAACTGCAAATGGCCCCCTCCCTCTCAGCCTTTAAGAAGATGCTCAAGACAAGGCTATTTACAGAAGCCTTCAATAGCATCCTCTTTTAATATTTCATTATACTTATGCCATCTGTCCTGCCATCATTTGGTTTAATTCTGATTTTACATTAGATTTATTGATTATATTTTGGACAATTTTTGATTATTTGTTATTTTATTTTCATGATTTGTTTTGTTATTGTTATATTATATTATATTATAATATATTAGATTAGATTATATTGTTTGTGTATCCTCTGATTATAAATCACCCAGAGTAGTGTCTAATACTGATTGGGCAGTATACAAGTATATGATATTAATTAATTAACTAATAAGTATTGTTACATGCTCCGTCACTTGTATGGCCTCGGGCACTTTGCACTGTCCTAGACTACCATGAGAAGGATGGACTGATTAAAAAAAAAAACTTATGAAATTTCTGTGATATAAGGTTCATTTTCAGAAAGAAAATTGGTGCTTCTCTTACCCATCATGCAATGCCACAGAATTACAAGAAGGTGAGATATCTTCTTGTACTATTGATTCACAGTTTTTACAGAAATTACACAACCTGTACAATGCATGGGGAGGGACGTGGTGGCGCTGTGGGTTAAACCGCAGAAGCCTCTGTGCTGCAAGGTCAGAAGACCAGCAGTCGTAAGATCGAATCCACATGACGGAGTGAGCTCCTGTCGCTTGTCCCAGCTCCTGCCAACCTAGCAGTTCGAAAGCATGCAAATGCAAGTAGATAAATAGGTACCACCTCGGTGGGAAGGTAACGGCGTTCCATGTCTAGTCGCGCTGGCCATGTGACCATGGAAACTGTCTTCGGACAAACGCTGGCTCTATGGCTTGGAAACGGGGATGAGCACCGCGCCCTAGAGTCGGAATGACTGGACTAAATGTCAAGGGGAACCTTTACCGTTACCTTTACAATGCATGGGAAGCTATTGTTTGTGCTGCCTTGGCTGTCTCTGTGTTTTCTGTTAGTTGTATGTGTAGTTTACGTCTTAAAGGGCAAGGACACTAGATCTACCCAGATTGCCAGACAATCATTGTGTACAATCTGCATAAATCTTTAGCGAAGAAGAAGAAGAAGAAGAAGAAGAAGAAGAAGAAGAAGAAGAAGAAGAAGAAGAGCTGTTCGTCATCTTGCTCTTGATCTGGAGGCTAGGAATCTCACAGATCTTGGAAATTTCCTGTTGAGACGTTTCACTGTGTCAAAAGGCAGAAATTTATGACAAGGAGGAATTTAGCACGTATTCTTCATATCCTCAATTCATTTCCTTGTACATATAAGATGGACATAAAATGGAGGTTGACGGTATTAATGTGCCAATAGCTTCTTGTTCCCAGTTTGATTTTTAGTGGAACTTGTAATGCCATAAGCTGTCCTGCAGGAAGCAGAGCCACCTCTGTTTCCTTTTCAGAGTCGGTTTCAGCAAGACTAGCTTCCTGTTATACACCCATACATCTCTCACTCCTCTCGGGGCTGACCAGGAGGGGTGAAGAAAAATGGTCCATCTCTGCTACCTAGGTGTCTTTTGGCCATCCTAACTCCTACTGAAACATATCACCATAATCTTACCAGCTATCAACTATATTTTTGTCAGGACATAAAGAGTTTTCCCCCTCAGGCACCCATGCTGGTATCTCTGCTTACAGAAATCTTAGAGACAAGAACTACTGACATGGAGTAACCCTATGAAAGGTCATCTTGGTCAGTCCTCAAATACATAAGAAGAGCAATGCTTTAAACATTTGTATTCCCTGTTTAGGGGCTTTTAGAGCTCCTAAGAGGTAACTACCTACTGTTAAAATTTGTGCCAGGGTCTGATTTACAGATGGAACCCTTGGACTGCAATTGAGGTCTATGAATGCATTTGATGGTTTGCGTGCTTAAGGTGGTACCATTCTGGGCAGCATGCCTTATGTTTTATAAGGTCTTGCATATTGGCAGCATGAAACAGGTATGAAGGTGTTATATCCTTGGAACTGCTGTTATGGTACTTGGCTTTCAGTGGGAAAGAATAATGTGAGGGAGATGTTGCCTTATTGATAACTCCTCAAAGTTTTAATCTGTGTCAGTTTGAAGTGAGGTGGGTGACTGAGACAACATGCTCATACTGAGTTGTAGCTAGTTCTGAAAAGAAGGCAAAGACGTGGTACAAAGCAGCAAGAAAAAGCCTTACTTTGAACACTGATCTAAATGAAGCTTTTCATTAATGTTATTCCATACCTTTCCAACTAAGCAAGTTGTGTAATAGTGATAGCCTTTTTTCACAAGTTGCCTATACACTGAAAAAGTCTAGACAGTTTTAACTAGAGGACAGCAAGACCAAGGAATCTCTCTCTCTCTCTCTCTCTCTTTTCTATCTTTCATCCAAGTAACTAGGGGCATATATGTTTTATTGTTTTATCATTCTATCAGTCTTTTAAGTAGAGGAAGGTAAAAATGGTCAGCTGTGGATTGTTGTCCATTGGCAAGGTGGATAAAATAGATGATTGTTAAAATAAATTGTTAAATAAAATCATTTAACATTCTCTTAAATGATAACTAGGCTAACACAATAAACTCCAATCAGCAAATTCTGTTGCATAGTTACACCTGCAAAAGGCAAACGGCATAACCTGAGGCATTTTCTTGCTGGCCGTTAACAATTCCCCATGTGGAAAGCGTTTGGCAGTCTTTGCAAGCCTGATACCAATAAAGCCGCAATGCACACACACACAAATATACACGTAGAGAGCAAAGAATGGCTGGCTGATTGTTTTAAATAAGAAAGCTGCAAGTCAATCCCTCTGATGCTTAAAAGCCAACACAACAAGGCAACATTTATTGTAGATTTTTACTAATTTGTGCAAATTGTGCAATTTCAATAATTTTTCAAAATAAGTATTGTCAAACTTATACCACCAGGAAATATATGCCCTTTCCCACAGTTAGGAGAAAATGGTTGCAAGTGCTTGTCCATGCCTGCAAAGTTAAGAGGGCTGCATTCCGAGTTTCCAAAACTGTTTTTACGAGTACAACAATACCATGCACAAATGGCACAGATATTGAGAAAGGAAAGAAGCACTCCTCGTCTTGCTCTCATTCTGGAGATAAGGAATAAGATGAGAGTGGGAATTTCTTGTTGAGTTATCTTCTAATGTTGAGAAAGCATAAATTGATGAGTGTGAGGGAAGCAGTATAAAATTTAGCTGTAATTCTTTATAATCAAATTGTGAGCAGTTGTACAAGCAGTGCAAGAAGATATCGGATCACTCTTGTACTACCTCTGAAAATGTGCAAGAGGTCTTGGACTAGCAAAATGACACCAGAAGATACAGATTGTTAAAGTGACAACTAGAGAATATTACTTGTGCTCTTTCATCTTTGCCTCCAGGCCTTGTGCACAATATGCACTTTGCAGGTTTTCTCTTTTTTTAAAAAAAATTAAAAAAATTACCTTTAAAATATCCTTGGATAGTACTCAGATCTAAAGAAGGCAACCCTCCTTCCTCTCCTTGGACACTTTCATGGGTTAAGCACTTTCTTATCACCAAATGCAATTTCTCGAACACAGGGATGCTGCACGTTGGGTTTTTTTTAAATAATGAAAGGCTATATACAAAATAGCCCTAAGAACTTTATTTGCCATGTTCTGGCATATGCTGCAGGACTCTACAGGAACCCAGAAGGGAAAAATGCAATACTAAACACAGCAGAACTCCCAGCGGTATTATAACATATATCAAATTCTTACCTACCTCTTGTTGATCCTACACACAGTATTCTAATTTCCAGTCTCCTTCCCTCCTAACCACAGACCTCAATGCTCCCTTATGCTCCTAACAACAACCCTTCTGCAGGATGTACATTGGATAATAACAGTATGTATTTTTAAAGGGTTAGGGGGAAGTTTGAATTACACTTATATTGCTGGAGAGGAGCAGACCACTTTCCTACATCACTTTGGCTCAGGGGCCTCCATTTTGTCCAGAAACATTAGCTGGCAAAGTTCACAATCCTAAATAATTTTGTGCCAGCCTGGCCGCATTGTTGATCAGGCCTAATTCCAGATCTTTTCTAAGGACCTCCAAAAACCCCAATCCCAATACAGATCACTGAAGTACCTCAGATCTTACATTCCTCCATTATAGCTATGGACCATTTATTCTTACTGTGACATTTTCCCCTCATGGCCCCTGTTTGTCTTCCAAACACAGAGGACAAGAAGGCAAACCAAACACCTTTTCACATGCTGCCACCAGTTGATCACTAAATCAACGTACTTTACTTAGGAAAGATGAAGGTCCATTCAGTTTTCACTTTTTCTTAAAACAGGTTTATTAAGTACAGATGTTTCTTTAATAATTCATAAGGATTTACTTCAGGTTCATCAAGCATCAATCTTCTATTTAAGTCTCACAAGTTACTATTCACTCCACAGACTACTCACACCTCAGATCTCCCAACTCTCTCTCTCTCTCTCTCTAACTCTGACTGAACTCTGCTCTCCCCTTCTCCTCTCAGGCTCCGCCTTTTAACATCTCTGGTGGCCCCACCTCTCAACCACATCAGCACAGAACATGAATAATGCATAACCTATTCAGCATAATAAGGGTGAACGCCACACTTACTATCTGCTTCTTTCTTTTAACTACTTTCCCTATCATAAAAGGATAAATAAATCTGCTTATGAATGTTTGGTGAAGAACCCTCTCAAAAGCTGCCTTGGGTTCTTTTGAGGAGAAAGGCGGGGTAAAAAAATATTTTAAACAAACAAACAAATAATAAAAGCTTCTTGGAAGCCCAAGGAAACTCTGTCTACTGGCTCACTTCACCTATTTACTGACAATTTGAGAAAACTTATGGCTAGAATCCCATTGAACTCCTATGATGGGGGTCAGGTGGGGGGAGACAGCCGTCATCTTCCTAAGATCAGGAATGTACTTGTGCATTTGTTAGCCAGCAAGAGATGAGGGGGAAAACATGTTGTGATTATCCTGAATAGGTTAGTTAGACAGGACTTCTCAAAGCAGAAGCTATGTTAAATAGGTTCATATGCAATATAAATAGGCTAAGACCAACATATGTTAATGATGAAAAACTTTGTTAAAGCTTAGCTATATATTTTATAGACAGAGACCAACCACACTGCACCAAATGCCTTTTTTTGTAAATTTGGGAGCAGTACAAAATGGATTTTCCCATTAAGTCTTTTTCATTTTTTTAAATAATGAGTTCTTCCGAGGAAAAAGTGCAACATTGTTGCATATTAGGATCAGATGAAGTTTTTGCACAACTATATATGTGCAAAAACTATATATATAATTATTAAAATATATAAAAATAAATAATATATATATAAAAAATTTAAAAAGGACAAAGACATTGTCAGCAACACTTAGGACTTGGAAAGTGTCAAAGGCTATCTAGTTGAGTCCCCACCAAAAATTTGGAATGCATTTTTTTAATTCAAGAGAAATCTAAAGAAATCTCAATGGAATCAGGTAGCATTATGAGAAGAAAAGCACCTTGCCTTGGCAGTTTTCGGATGAAACATTTATGAGAAACAGAGTGCAAAAATTGAACATTTTTAAAATGATAGTGGTTAAAATATATATAATTGAAACACACACACATACACAAACAAGGGTTATGTGTGAACTAGGTAAAATGTGTGAATAAATGTGCATATTAGAGAACATGCATAAAATATGCACATCTTTCAACTCAATATACAACAAAGTTGGCAAGAAAATGTAAACAGCCTTTACAGCAATGCAAAGAAATTTAGACTGGGAGATTTTCAGATCCCTGTTATAAATCAGTGACAAATTAATTCTTCTATAACTAACAATCCAATCCTTCCCTGACACCTAACTTTGCCATATAGTACCTGTTTGCTTTGATCCTTTTTACAAAATTTATCTAGGAAGCCCATGGGCTTAAAGCAACTGCTAGTCCCAACTAGAGTAGAATGGCTGAGTCAATGAGATTAAGATAACTGTAGATTTACCTTCCAACAATTAATATACTCCAGGTGGGACTAACAACTGGATTGGAGCCATGATTTTATTTCAGCAAGACATGATGTAATCCCTAGTAAAAGGTGTGACTCACAAAGTCCTAATTACAGTCTCTGCATCTTCTTTTTGTCTTTCAGTGCAAAGGATAAAGGAAGGCAATAAAATGTTCAGAAGACAAGATTTCTTACAGTCAAGCATTAGGCAAACCAAATTACCTTGGTGGCTGGGTACTGTTATTGGGAAATGGGAAGTACATGTTCAATATTAATACCAATGTAAATATTTCCCTTTCTTTCATACCCCCCCCCCTTTCATCTTGGAAGCTGAGAGATTGCCCCAGAAACATGACACAAAGAACACAAAATGCATCTGAGGGCACACTTTTATGTGTACACTGAAAGAAAATTAATAACATCAGTAGAAAATGGGCTTCATGCACAGCAAGTACAAGGCTACAAATGTGTTACAATGCTCTTAAACATCAATATTGACTAGGTATTTGCCGAGATCCCCCAACCTGCTCTGCGTCCAAATAAAGGGCACACAGATCAAGGGCAAGCTTCCCTCTCTCCTTTTGGAGACAACCCAGTCCTTCTCAGAGTCCATGAGGATATTTGTGTGCTCACAGTTCTCCATGAATGTGGAAACACAAATGGCAATGCAAGGTGACAGACTGAATTGTGCAGGTAGGACCAAAGAGCACTCGTGACTGGTTGCAGAGTTGGAAATTGTTTTATTTATATTCTTACTTTTATACTTTCCCTTTTCAGAATTACCGAAAACTACCTTAATTGTTAGTGAGATCGTAGTGCATGTACAATCCTTGTCAAATGCCTTCCAAAAATTTAGATCTCTCCTGCAGTCAATCTAAATGTACATTTAACACACCAGTAACAGTAATAGAAACTTATCAAATTAAATGTAATGGGGGGGGGGAAGCTATTAGCTTTTCAAAGTTCCATATTTCATTGTGTCAAACTTTATTTTCTTTTAAAAACAGAGGTAACAAAAAGAAGACACACCACAATACATGGGAATAAATCAAAATACAAAGGGAATAGATGGGGGGGGGGGGAAAGTAGCTATGTTATCCACTCACAAAAACAAAGTTCTGAATGTTTACTAGGAATGAACAAAGATATTAAAAAAAATAACTCACTTACTAAGAATCTCGGAATATAATAGACATGCTTGTGTGACAGCTAGAACAAAAGAACTTAAATTTACCTTCTAAAGAAATACTGGATATACAGGTGACTCCTGGCTTACAATAAATAACTTTATAATCCCCTGCTTGAAAACATACCATTATTAGCTAATCACCCCTTGCATTCATAACTCACTTTTACCACCACTGTGACTGGCACTATAATGTTATATCACAAAGTGCAACAGCAAGAGAGTGGAGATGGCAGGAGGAGAAGAGAGGAGACACTGAAGGTCAAAAGGGAGCACCCAACAGGCAGGCAACAGAACAGATGTGAAAGAGGTGAGAAGAGAGCTGCAATTTCACTTGTAAGGGATGAAAATTCTCCAGGAATTAACCCTCTGTTTTAACATTGAGCCTAACTGAAAAGGTTTTACTTACAACTGGCTCACTTTAGAAACATTGTCAATGGAATTACTGATTTCAGTCTCTCTCTGTGTGTCTCTGCTGTGTATGTGATAGACCTTATATATTTTATATATGATATATGTGTGAGAGAGTTTGTTAGGAAAACTCTTGGTGTCTGTACTTGATAGCAATTTGATCAGAAGTTTGAAGGATTCACATAGAGGAAAGAAAGAAATCTCATGGTCCCAAAATACTTTCAAATATAAAAATATGTGTGTGTGTGTGTGTGTTTCTTTGTTTGCTACACTTGCTCAGTTCAAGTTCTAATTTGTACATAAGCATACTCTCCCAAATTTTATCAATCCACTGCTGTTAACTTAGTTGTTCTGGAAACTTCCAATCGTGTGCTAAGCATGGCTTTGCCACTGTGTTCAATTGCTCATGAAAGCAGTTCTTGTTAGGTACTATCAAAAGGGCTACATCAGCAAAAGATTAGGGAGTAGGGCCACTCTGCCTTACAATGATGTCATCTAGGCATCCCTCTAGGTATCCACGTCTTGTAGACATATCTACACCTGCAGAGAGTGCAGATACTACACTCAACTATTGTAGCCTAGGGATGGATGAATCTCTCATTACAAGTATGGCTGAACACACAAAAATAACATTATATTGAAAAAAACTCTTTAATATTTCTTTCTACACATTTCCACACAACCCTATCAGAAGCAAAAGATTGCCCAAGTCTCTAATGATAAAAAGCATTTCCCCTAATCTCCCATGTTAGAATTATTGGTGTGTGATCTAGATAAACCATTGGTATAATGTAAACCTTAAGAGTCTTTGCTATTATCTATGGGAACACACACACACACAAAGAGACATATTTATTGTAGAATAGGAGATGTGTAAAGAAGAATAAAGGATACAATATCAGTTATGCAGACACAATATTTTCCATGTACCTCATAGTTGACGTGCTTATGAAGACTTCAAAGACATCTTTGGCAATGACTTAGATTTATCACTGCTAATATTTTGGTACCAAAAAACCCATTGAAATCTCCATCTGTAACAATACGTATTTCTGCAAACGTATCCACTCATTTTATAATGCTTATGTAAAATCTGGCTTCTGTTTGATGTGGGTCACAGAGGCAAAATAAACATAGACTTGTCATTAGATGTTAAGCGTTTGAAATGCAATACCTACCTTCCTGATCTTTCACAACATTAAACACATTCACTTAGAAGTACTTAACTTTGTATCTGACAGTCACTTGGATCTCTCTAAATTTTGCCCTGGTCTCTAGGGCAAGGATACTTATTCACACTGAAGTCACTAGGATCAATAGGAGAAGTAGAGGTGACAAATCTACTTGTTGTTCTTGCCAGAGCAGCTTGCTGTTGCTAGATGTGTAAAACCACAACAGAACCAAGAAAAGAGCTTTCCCTGGATATCTCACAGACTGATCATAAGGGAAAACATACGTGTTCAGATAGCCTGGGCCTAAATTGTGTAAGAGTTTAGAGATCAGAAACAACACTTTGAACTGAGCCTGCAAGTACACTGGCAGCCAATGACAATTATAGCAATGGCACTGTGTGCTGTAAACTCATATAATTATGGCTTGCAAGTTTCAAAACAGCTGTATTTTTGATATGGCTATGGGTTACTATACTAGTCAGAACTAAGAAGTAAGTAAGCTGATCTGTTTGGCTAAATTCTGTGGATATAAGAATGTGTTAAACTATTTTTTGGCTGCCTCCTCCCAAAGAACTGTGATGATAGTGACATGTAAATCAGCCAAAGAAACTTAGATATATTTGTTTGGGTGAAACAATTATATCCAATGTCTGGTTTAAAACATGCAATTGGTAAAACCAAAGCAGAACCAAATCATAGCACTTCATTAAGAGACAACATTTATTTATATGATATGACATTTCTTGCTGGTCTCCCTTTGTTCTTGATTCACATCAACATTAATCCCTTTTGGTTTTTTGGTGTTTTAAGCTTTGGAGAGAAGGAAACAGCTACATGAATTGTCAAAAACTCCACTGTCATCCACCCTAGGCAACACCTCATCTTCTTTCAACTAACCAATCAACCAACCATTTTCTAATGGGAGAGAGGATAATGGATTTCAGTTTCTAAAAATCATCATTTTTTTAACCTTCTGCTATTTTCCTGTTCTTATATTACTCTCTTAGATTATCCTCTCCTAAACTCTGTGTTTGTTTCTCTCTGTAACACACACACACACACACACACACACACACACACACACACACACACACACACACACACACACACTTGCAATGTCTCTTCATTCACATTAGAGAGAATTAGATTCCTTTCCTTATAGGTACATGGCCCTCCAATGACCACACAAACTGGCTTGGCAACTGGCCTCTACTTCATCTTTTTATACAGGACATCGGGGAGCAATAGGAGGGTATTTCTTTATTCACATAGCTAGCTGCCTATTATTGTTCACTACTCAATTCAATTACTACCATTCTTGTTCCCTTGACAACAGGCTATCTTCCCTGCACCCTCACATCCCTGGCTAACACTAATCTAACATCTTGCTGAAGAAATGTTAATGGAAAAAACAACAACCCAACAACTTAGGTCTAGCACTTTTGTTTGAAAAGATATTGCCCCTTACATTAGCAAATGTCTTAATTTCATAGACTGCAGCATATTAGTGACAATCATTGAATAGAACCTAAGCACATCTGTCCCCCAGAAAAGCAGAACCATTCCACATGCTTCTACTCACACGATTCCTTCGCCATTCGCATTCCTACTCCCTCTTGCCATACTATACCTGGTCTCTTTATTTTCAACATGGAAAACTTAATACTGTCATATTCCTACTTATAGGTGGTACAGAAGATGAACATTGCTAGATCAGACCAAAGATCCGTCTAGTCCACACACATACACAGGATATGAGGCAGAATATGAGTGCACACAAAAAAACCCCTCTGGCTCAGCATCTGATACATCGAGGCTTCCTGCCTCTGGTACTGAGAGGAATATATATGCATAATGTCTGGCAGCTTTTTATAGCTTGTCTCTGCAAGAATTTGTGCAACTCCTTTTAAAGCTGTCCAAGCTGGTGGCCCTACATCTTGTGGTAGCAAATTCCATTTTAACTATGCACTGTGTGAAAATGCCCACTTCCTTTTATCTGTTCTTGAGCTCCCACTGTAAAATGCAAGTGTTGTTTGACCAGTGCAAGCTTCAGCAGTGAATCACTGAATCTTTTAGAGCTCTGATTTATTTTCTAGTACTGTGGCCAAATGAAGTCATCTTTGGCAGTTTCTATTATGTAACAGAGATTGTAGATTAGATTGGTAATAAGACATATTTTTAAAAGGTGATTTCATTCCTATAAAATTGAATGAGCATGGCAAAAACTGTCAATGGCACAATTACATTTGGACACTGATTTCCACTATGAATGCAGCACTTACCTCACAATATGTTCAAAGTGCAATATCAGCTTTACATTTCTGCCTTCAGGTGAAGGTATTTATTTATTTATTTATTTTATATCCTGCCCATCTAGACCAAAGTCTACTCTGGGCGGCTAACAACACTCAAGAGTAATAAAATAAAATAAAACAACAACATTAATACAATTGAAGATGGCAAATAAATTAGGTATTGACAGGAGGGAAGGCCTGCCTAAAGATCCAGGTCTTAAGTTGGCTCTTAAAAACACCCAGCGAGGGAGCCAGACAAATTTCTGGGGGGAGATTGTTCCAGAGGCGAGGGGCCACTGCTGAGAAAGCCTGCTTTCTTGTTCTTTCTCTTCGGGCCTCCCTCGATGTTAGGCCCCTCAGCCGCCCATCTTGACTAGAGCGAGTGATTCGGGTAGATCTACATGGGAGGAGGCGTTCTGCCAGATATTGAGGTACTAAACTGTTTAGGGCTTTATATGTCATCATTAGTACTTTGAAATCAATGCAGAAACAAACGGGAAGCCAATGCAGGGCAGCCAGAGTAAGGGAGATATGTTGATGTTTTCTCACCCCAGTAAGAAGTCTGGCCACCACGTTCTGCACCATTTGAAGCTTCCGCATCAGTCTCAGAGGTAGCCCCATGTAGAGCGCATTACAGTAGTCTAATCTCAAGACTACAAGCACATGGACCAGAGTGGTGAGGGCCACTACATCAAGATAGGAATGCAGCTGGGCAATCCGCCGAAGATGGAAATAGGCGGTACGGACCACTGACGCTACCTGGGTTTCCATGGTAAGTGCCGAATCCAGGTGGACCCCCAAGCTGCGAACCCCTTTGTGGTGAGAGTCACCCCCCGAAAGGAGAGGGAGTTTCCCAAACCACCAATGTTGGGGCCAGCCACCCTCAGGACCTCTGTCTTGTCTGGGTTCAGCCTCAGACCATTCACCTGCATACATTTCAGATAGCTTCTGTAGGAGGTGGTGGCAGTAGAAGGAATAGTTTTTTTCCCTGCCCCCCTGCCCATAGGCATACTGACAGCAGACAACATGGTACCATGTAAACAAGTAGGAATTTTTCAAAATTATACACACTCACTGATGAAGGGAGGGGAAAAGGTTTTTAAGAAGTGCCCCTGTTCTGCTGATGATTGCAGACCCTTTTACAGGATGGCTGAAATGTGGATCTATTTTCATATTTCTTTCCAGCAAAGGAGAAGAGAAACAGCCCAATATTTGAGTTCTAGAATGGAGTCCTGCTGCTGACAACACTCAGGCCTACCTCTTTTTTCCTTTAGAAAGGACAAGGAAAAAGAAAGCCCAGTGCGCTACCTGTGGAATAGGCCTTCGCATTAAACAGGGAAAGGAAGATACTCATTTTTGTCTTTTCATCAGTTGCCAAACTGCTGCATGATTGCCAGAGACCTGCTCTAATGTAATGGTGTCCTGAGAGCAAAACTACATTTCAAAGAAGGAATTTCAAAGAAGGAGTAATTACCATGGGTGGAGTTCAAGATTCATGTGCTTACCTTGCTTCTGAGGTGAAAGGAAGTACACAAATAGCTTTTATTTTATTGTAGATTCATATCAGTGACAGCCCTCATTTTCTAGTGCACAACAGTTCAGTTCAAACCCAGGGGGAAATCCCATAGGGCAGTTGCTCCCTCAGATCTTAATTCAGATCAGGAAATGTAGGCTGCTAGGGATGCAAAATGATGGCATAGCCATAGCTGCACTCCCCCCCTCCCCCCGGAGCACCACAAAACACTGCTATATTCAGACGTTCCACCTGAAACTGTGTAGAAGGCTGAAAAGATGAGAGGGATAGGGACGTTCATGTAAACCCCATCACCATATCTCCTCCTCTTCCAGTACTCTCTGAAACCTTTGTATACGGAAAGTAAAGATCTGAAGCAGCAGTTGTAGGTGCACTCAGCTCAATTCACAGTACTCACGTGATCAGAGCTCTATATTGTCAGGGTTCCTGCTCATGCAAGCATTATAAGCAGGTTGCTTCTGGTCTTCATGTTTCTTATGGGAAGGTCTCAGTGACTTTCTGGTGGACAAAGGAAGTAGGGGAGTGGTTTATGTGTATTCCCACACCTACCACTATGCACATAATAGGCTAGAGGTCAGCCTGTGTTAGGCCATGAAGTCTTCTAGCCCAGCCTTTCTCCTGGTGAGCACAATTAAATGTGGTCCTGAGGTGGCACTCCCCAAATAGAGAGTTCTAGGATTTGGAGTAAAAGGAAGGAAGGAAGGAAGGAAGGAAGGCATACTCCTGTATCCATAAGGGCAGTGTGAAGGATGTTGTTAACCTACTCTATGTTACTGACTTACTGTTAGTGTCCTAATGGATACCCCGTGTAGTGTGAAGTGATAGACTGGGACTGAGGGGAGCCTGGGTTCAAATCCCTGCTGAGACATGGAAACTCACTGGGGATGTGGAACTGGTAAAACCACTCCTTAAATATCTCATTTATCTTGAAAGCCCTAATAGGGTCATCATAAGTTGGTTCCAACTTGATGGTATATAACAAAAAGTGTCCTATTATGTCTGCCAGCAATCTTTCCAGCACAGTAAGAAACAACACTATTTAGAATATTGCAAATTGCTGATATTTCATAAATATTATAACAAATATTACAGACAATAGACAATATTTCATGAAAACTTTATACTATTTTTAAATTAATTGCTCTTTCAAAATATTGCATGCTTGATACATACATCTTGTATTTACATCTTAGATTTTTTTTAAAAAAACAACAACATTAAGAGTCATTAAGCAGCCATGCCATTTTATGCACCTTAAAAGTGCCCATAAGGAAAAGTCAAGAGGAAATGTAGTTTGGAAATATAAAACACATTTGCAAGACTGATTTTCCTCCTATTAACTTTTTCAGTTAAACAAGTCACCGTTGCAAATGTGGTTTTGGTAATGGTTCAAATCATGTTTGGATCACAAACTAGTCCATATCTGGAAATTTTTGAAAGAGCAAAAACTGTTAGTTTCACTTTATTCTCTAATTCTATTTCTAGTTCCAAAGATTAAAATTAACGCAATTGTCCTTTCTTCTGTCAAACAAATTATTCTCTTTCTTGTAAATTCTTCCTTATATCTTGGACAATAGCAAAACAATATCTTCATTATTTTGGCAACTTATTAATCTCCCCTTTTTCCTTCCACTTATCCAGCTGATCAGATTTTTTTTCTCATTCTTCTCCCTCCCTTTACTCTTGTATTACGTAGGGAATGTATCATACCTACACAACTAGTCTCCTGTATCTAAAATAGCTGTGTCCAACCACTCTTTCTAGCCATATCTCATAATCATTTAGAACACTCAAATTGCACCTTTAAAAGTTTTAGAAGTCACAAAAACTTTGCTATGGGAGACATTTTGGCCTCAACAGTGACCTGAGATGTTGCCTTAGCTGCCAAGCCAAAACTGCTCTTCCTCTGGAAAAAAAAATAGTCCAGAAAACCAGAGACCAGAAAGGTTACATTTTTGGACTACAACTCCCAACATACCCCAGCCAATGTGTCTGGAAGCTTCTGAGAGTTGCAGTCTAAGAAAGGAAGTTTTCCAAGCTCTGCAGAGAAATACAGAGAGTAGCAGCTGTAATTCCGAAAGGTGAATGAGTAGTAAGTAGTAAATAAGTAGTATGGATAATATGAAGAACAGAAGGAAGATCATGAAGTCCCATCGAAACACTTCCCTGACTAAGCTGAGAGATACAGTAAAATTCAAAATACTTTCCTTTCTGCAAAAATAATTGTTTTATTTCAGATCTTTAAGAGCTACCTTTAATGGAAAAAAGCAACCAGATAGTTTCCAAAAATTTGAAAACACAAGCCACAGTTATAAAGTAATAAGTACATAATCTTCACTGGTCAATATGGCTTAGGGTCAGCTAAACTGACACTAGACTGGCTGAAGCTCTGCTGAATCCAAAATCCTCTCAGCCTGTGGATGTTGGAAATTACTAGATCATCCTTGTTCTAGCTTAACCATGTGCCAGCACTGTGATTGTGTCACTGGGCTGAGGGAGGTTTGGACCTGGAGCAAATCAACATTTTCTCAATCTATCCCATCTCTACGTCACTGGCAATTTTGGTAATTAACAGTGTTCTACCTCTGTTGCACAGCTGTTCTGAATCTAATGTAATCCCTTTTGTCATGTGGAAGCTTTCAGAACCATGGGGCAGAAGAAGGAAGACTACAATTATGAAAAATCACTGCCACCAGATGACATAACAGGCAGGGGGAGACATAATTAAAAATTTCCTCCTTCCATCCCATTGCTCACACAACTCCCGTGCAATGAAAGGAATTACAAAGGATTCCAAAAAAGCTGTGGGGCACAAGTAGGGCATTTTTACTGAAATCATGCCCTGCCAGTAACATCATCACACTTTCAGAGGCATATGTTGTGCAACAGGATTTCAGTCAATGTTCAGTAGAATACAAATATGCAATACACTAAATATAACATATTAATGTGAAAGAGAACAAAGTGAAATTGTAATAATGTGAAATAGTAACAAATGGCACACTATAAATGCAAAAATATTGGCCAGAATCATCTTGATAATTTAAGCATGCCAAAGGAACATAGCATAAACTATGATGGTGAATTGCTGCTACTAAATGAGGTGCTGATCACATTCTTGGCTGCATAGGCACAATAGGCACACTAGCAAGAAGTAGACTGACATTTGTTAATTAGCAACAATTTACCACTTAACATAACTCCATTGACACGTGCAGATTGCCAATAGGATTCCAGCCATTATAATCAGATTTGGACTATGCATTCTGTTCATTTTGTTTCATTTTTGTTAAAAGTAAAAGGAATGTATGTATATACCTTTCTGAAGCTATTTGTTGGGTGGCCTCTTTAGATACTGTGGCATAAATCGGGAACAGTGATGAATGAACTATAAAATGGCCAGATACATTTATGTTTCCTCCAGAACGAATAATCTTGGAGTTATTAAAAGGCTCAGATGATTTAAATATAAACTTTATATCCATACGGCTTTTCTAGCCAAACAAATCCCAAATAAAGCTATTCATTCTATAGTCCTTAATTATTTTAAAGTCAATATAGTTAGATGACAAATTGAGCCAGTTTAAGACTTTTGGCCAATTGCATGACATTCACTTTCAGGCGGATGATATTTGGTACAAGTTCACGGAATTTGGAACATACATTTTTGGGTCTCCTGAAAATGGCTTGGACAGGGAATAGCTAAGTAATTCTCCTTTCCCATTAATTTTGATTAACTTCTAAAAAAAAAAAAATCATTTATCACACTTCATTTGAAAGGAGGTCCTGCTAGGTCTGCACAGGTCTTGCTGTCTACACAAGAGCAGTTGGCAATTACCAGTTCAGTCAACTAATTTATAAACTAGTTTCTTGAGCTGCCTCACACAGATTTACTCTAGAAATTGTATTCTCTAGGAAAACCACTTAAATCTTTGTATTTTTAATTGAATATTTCCTCCTAAAAGAATCTAATATATGATCAGATGGAAATAACTTCCTGCAATACAATTGTAACACTGTGGAACTGCAAAGTGTTTTTTCAGGTATATGTAACTGCTTGTTTACATGGTGAGCTCTTCATATGACATTCAGTACAACATATCAATATATCTCCACCCTGTGACTCCACTGTAATGGGATTTGTAATGAATACTTCAATATTGTCCCTGATCAGACAAAGTCCAACTCTAGTGTACCAGTCTATCAGAACCTTAATATTCAGATTGAAATAAAATTAATTAAGTATACAATTTACAGTGTGAATCACATTTTATGAATATTAGCTGGTTGGATAGCTCAATGAGCTAGATATCTGGCTGTAGAGTCACAGGTTGGAAGTTTGATTCCTCACTATGCCTGCTGGGAGAAGAGCCAGCCTGTGTGGTCTTGGGCAAGCTGCACAGCCCCAGAGAGTATCCATAAGAATGGAATAGTAAACCACTTCTGAGTATTTTATGCCTAGAAAAATCTGGAAAGGGTCATATTGAGTTGAAATCAGTGGCACATAATCATTAATTACTAATGACTACTGGTTTAAATCCAACATAATGTAGTTGGAGTGACAATTTATGGTGATGCTCTTGCACTTAATTACACCATTGTGCAACTGGATGGGGAAGCAGTTGCACAAGAGGGTGCACAAGTAATTGTGCAAGCAGTAGCACAACTGCTTGCACAATCACCTGCATTTTATACCACCTCTGCACTGACTCTGAAAATCAGCAACAGCCAGCACCACAAGTCTGTTGCTAGCAGAATGATGTCATTGGTACAGGCTATAGGAGACAATGTCATAGCATGTCAGATTATTCATCTTGTCATAAACTGACTGTTAAACAACACATGCTTTACCATTGAGTTACAGCCTCTCACACTGTAACACCACCATAATTATGATGAGCTTGACATCCTCTGAAACATGACCCCAACACGTCCATCACTTTTATTACCTACACAAAAAAGACGGTGACTTCTACGTAGGAGTAAGTCCTACCAAACTTACTTCAGAGTAAGTATGTATAAGGACAACACTAAAAAAATTTAAAAAACAAGGTCCACTGTCCAACAACACTACAAATAATAGGAAGCATGTTCTGGCTTCGGATCTTTCAGTTAATTTGTTTTATATGAAGTATATATAAAGAGACCAGTATATTATGTAATGCAGGGCAGGGACTCCATATGACTGTAACTATACAAGTTGCTTTTCGTAGCCTCAAGCTAACAAGGGCAACACACTAGGTAGGATTAAAAATGAAACTTCATTCTCTTAATGTCTCCCATAAGCCTCTGCCTTTCACTTTCTCATCTCTTTTCACTCCATTATTTTCTAAAATTCAACTTGCTTTCAAAAACTCAAATATTTCCTCCACCACAGGTCCATGGTTATGCACACCAGCTCACCCATCTGCTCTAACAGACATGTCTCTCAGTGAGACAATGAGCGCATACAGATGCATTGTTACAGTAACGGCAGAATACAGGAAACAAAGCTGCCTTGAAGTTATCCAAACTACTTGCCAGTCGTTTCCTGAGAAATTTCCCTTTCTAAAAAGGAAATCCCCCTTTCTGCCTTCCAACAACATTTCTGTGCCTGAGAGGAACTTTCAAACACTGGCTTCTACTTTCTCTCCCCTCAGGCTCCTGGGAAGTGTAGTCATACCAGTCGCACCACAGAAGCTTTTGGGAGACGAACTAGTAAATATGTAAGCACATTGCATACAGCCATTAGGACACAAACACGGTTCTTTCAAATTTATACGCAGTATATACGCAGTATTTCACTGAGGTTTTATAGCTGAGATTTCAACTGCACAGATTTAATTCTCTTTTTCCCACTAGATGGCAGTCACTTCAACTTAATATAAAAGCAAATGGATGCCACATGTAAAGTAAACAATGGTATTCTTTGTGTTTGGAAGTGCAGCAAGAAAAAATTGTTTCTAACCTTCAGAGCTTTTCTGAAGCTTGGCTAGCTACTGTAGACTGAGCTATGCACTTGCACTTGGCATGTGGCACATTTTTGTTCTCTTTTATTTTATTGAATTTTAATGAGCTAATTTTCAACTGCACAGGAAAATCTTTGATTATCATGACTGTCTATTTTGTTCGTAACACAACTAAGTTCATGACTCTTTATTCAAAACTTGTAGAATAATAAACTTCTAAGTGTTTAAAGTTAAAATTCAGGTTTTTATTTATTTCATTTATTTAAAATATTTTCATCCTGCCAATCTCTTTAGAAATATGTTGTGTATCATTACAGTTATAACAGCTCCATTAGCAAGCCTAAAGCTATCAACCATGCTTCTGAATCTCACTCCTTGTAAAATAATAGTAAAAAACTATTAGTGTCTGTGAGCATATTTGCCCATTGATGTATCAATGCTATAATTATATGTAAAACAGCCTCTAGTATAGCCAATAGAATATGATGACATCCTGAAGATGCAACATTTCCAACAGATCTACTACTGTAATAAGTTCCAACATTCTGACTTTGAACAGACTGAGAAAAAAAGGGTATCAACACATGATAAGGGCAAGATCTGTCTGGTTATATGCTGTGCTATTATGGTTTTGTTGCTTTGGGGCCAGTTGGCAGAGAAGCAAAGGGTGATGGCTGGTTTTAATTTAGCTATACACCACAACTTTTGCAAAGAAGACTTAAACTACTGGGCTTCTCCTGAAGATGCTCCAAAGCCACTGGACTCCAAATGCTGGTAATATCTCTGGACTTGGTCCAGCTCTTGCACAGAGTGCTTCATTTTTATTCAAGCTCTAACCAGGTACCAGATGTTTTTACTTCAACAGTCTAGCAGAGACTAGAAAGAATATGACACGTTTCTCAGTTAGCATAACCTCCTCCTTTCAGGGTCCATTAAAAATGACTTATCTGAAGACTTCCAAATACGTAGTCACAAGTATTTCATAGGAAATCCAAAGGATACTTTCAAATGAAGGAGAGAAACTTACCTCCGGTTTGTGAAATTGCAGAAACCTCCATCTTTTGGGGGGGAAAAACAACAACAACCAGTCATCTAAAGAAGTGAAATGAATTCAAGGTAAACACAGTCTTCAAAAACAATTCTATGAATATACAGTATATCACAGAAGTGAGTACACCCTCTCACATTTCATAAATATTTTAGTATATCTTTTCATGTGACAACACTGAAGAAATGACACTTAGCTACAATGTAAAGCAATGAGTATACAGCTTGTATAACAGTGTAAATGTGCTGTCCCCTCAAAATAAGGCAACACACAGCCATTAATGTCTAAACCGCTGGCAACAAAAGTGAGTACACCCCTAAGTGACAATGTCCAAATTGGGCACAAAGTGTCAATATTTTGTGTGGCCACCATTATTTTCCAGCACTGCCTTAACCCTCTTGGGCATAGAGTTCACCAAAGCTTCAGAGGTTGCCACTGTAGTCCTCTTCCACTCCTCCATGACGACATCACAGAGCTGGTGGATGTTAGAGACCTGGCGCACCTCCACCTTCCATTTCAGGATGCCCCACAGATGCTCAATAGGGTTTCGGTCTGGAGACATGCTTGGCCAGTCCATCACCTTTACCCTCAGCTTCTTTAGCAAGGCAGTGGTCATTAGGGAGGTGTGTTTGGGGTCGTTATCATGTTGGCATACTGCCCTGCGGTCCAGTCTCCGAAGGGAGGGAATCATGTTCTGCTTCAGTATGTCACAGTACATGTTGGCATTCATGGTTCCCTCAATGAACTGGAGCTCCCCAGTGCCGGCAGCACTCATGCAGCCCCAGACCATGACACTCCCACCACCATGCTTGACTGTAGGCAGACACACTTCTCTTTGTACTCCTCACCTGGTTGCCACCACACACGCTTGACACCATCTGAACCAAATAAGTTTATCTTGGTCTCATCGGACCACAGGACATGGTTCCAGAAATCCATGTCCTTAGTCTGCTTGTCTGCAGCAAACCATATGCGGGCTTTCTTGTGCATCATCTTTAGAAGAGGCTTCCTTCTGGGATGACAGCCCTGGAGACCAATTTGATGCAGTGTGTGGCATATGGTCTGAGCACTGACAGGCTGACCCCCCACTCCTTCAAGCTCTGCAGCAATGCTGGCAGCACTCATACGTCTATTTCCCAAAGCCAACTTCTGGATATGACGCTGAGCACAGGCACTCAATTTCTTTGGTCGACCATGGCAAGGCCTGCTCTGAGTGGAACCTGTCCTGTTAAACCGCTGTATGGTCTTGACCACCGTGCTGCAGCTCAGTTTCAGGCTCTTGGCAATCTTCTTATAGCCTAGGCCATCTTTATGTAGAGCAACCATTTGTTTTTTCAGATCCTCAGATAGTTCATTACCATGAGGTGCTATGTGGAACTTCCAGTGACCAGCCTGAGAGAGTGAGAGCGATAACACCTGCTTCCCCTTCACACCTGAGACTTGTGACACTAAGAGGTCTCATGACACCAGGGAGGGAAAACGGTAACTTGGGCCCAGTTTGTACATTGTCACTTAGGGGTGTACTCACTTTTGTTTCCAGTAGTTTAGACATTAATGACTGTGTGTTGTCACATGAAAATATATACTAAAATATTTATGAAATGTGAGGGGGTATACTCACTTCCGTGATATACTTTAGTTTGGTGGTTTTGTGCATAAGGAAAGGAGGAATCAATTACATTAGCAGAAGAAAATCTGTGGCTCTCCAGGTGTTGTAGGACCACAGTTCCCAACATCTCAGTGCTACATGGAATGGAACAGATGGGAACTGGCATCCCACAACATTGGAAGGCCTCAGGTTCCTCCTTTCTGTTTTACACACTTAGTTATAAGATAATTCCAATGAAGGTAACCATTAAGATGTAGTTGTCTGCAAGTAGGGAAGTCAGTGCCTCTGAAGCCAAGTTAGAAAAGAGCAATCATGTTGACTGGGTTTTTGCTTGAGACAAAGGGATTAAAAATCCCAGTGGCCATGCTGGCAGGGGGATTCTGGGAGTTCAAAACCTCTCTTTCTCAACTTCTTGTTAAAATAGCCCACCACCACCCATTCTCTTTCAGAAGCAACTGCTTTCAAAAGAGAACTTTTGAAGCTATCTCTAAATATGGGGCCTGATAATGTGGTGCAACTTGGAATGCTCCTATTTGACATGCCACCCAGTCAGGCCTTCTTCCCAGTTATGTTATTCAATTCCCTTGTCCCTAATTTTCTTTTTTTTTCTTCAGCTTTACATACCCTCTGAATGCAAATAATTTGCCCTCCTGCCTATGTTTTATTTCTAAAGGGTTTTGCTTTATTTTGGTACTGCTACAGATTTTGGGATCCTCCATGTTAACATCCTCTTCTTGCATGTAGTGGTACAATTTCTCTATATAAGGATTCACACACATATAAAAATTAGATTACTGCTGGTATTCAATAAAAGAACAGAACCAGATAGTCAGAAACTATATTTTAGGGATATATACATATGGAAGTCTGGTTCTGCATGTATATAGTTCCTAGTTTGATCAGAATGAATAGGCAGAAAATGTATCCAGAAACTGATGCAAAAATAGAACAAAGACTAACAGAGCTGAGGTTTTTGAACTTCTATTAACTCAAGAAAAATTACTTCAAGTCGAAATGTTTGTCAAGAGAAACATTATTTGGAAGTGAATTCAATTTTAAGCAAATGGTTATGACAAAATGCATAAGCCCTATAGTCAATTAACATTTAATATAAGTCTACTTTCATAAATCATTTTGGATAGGCCATAAAATAAGTCCTTAACAGGATAGAGACAGAGAGCAGGTTGACAAGGTATGTTATGCCATACAAGTTATGACAACATTTCTGTCAGAGCTTGACTCAGTTTCCATATCTCTCCGATATTGGTGAGCTTCCATAGGACTTTTAGCAATGAAGCTTCTCACCCCCATTGCGTGAGCTGATATGACTGCATGAAACTTTCATGAACTTTTCAACTTGCAGTAGACAAAAGGCCAAAGTAAATGTTATGTTAAAAGTGTGTTGTTTTTTTATTTAGCCTGCCATTAAAAACAACAACACCTAAAAGCACCAAATGATATAGCTATAGGGAAGCTCAGTTAGCAAGGATGATACTTGAATGCTACTCCTTCCTAGCACAGTCCAAACCAAAACACTCAACTCTATACTAAACCAGTTTGCGTTGTCAGGAAGAGCTCACTTTAGATATTCATCAGACCTACAACCAGGGGCAGAAGTTCAAGGAGTAAAAATTTGCCATTGTCTGAGGAAGGGGAGGGGAGGGAGATTCATATCTTTATTAGGTTAAAAAAACAAAAACACCCATCTTAGATTTTATTAGTCATTGTTATTAATAACTTATCATCACCTTTATGTTATTTACTGTTCTACATTGAAGAGTCTTTGCTACCATTTGCAAAAGCTCAGTAAGAATACTTGTAAAAATAATTTCTGGCTCAGCTCTACAACAGGGACCTCTAATCTAAACTGTAGTTTGACCCAAAGGTGTCAGAATGTTTGTAGTTTGGCTTGGTTTCTGTGATGGGAGATAAAGATACCTTGTCTGTTTCTATCACTTCACACAGTAACCAGGCATAGCTTTATGACAGGGAGTAAGCACTAGGAAAAACTATCAGAAGGCTCCTGGTCTTAAAGGAGAAGGTTCCCAGACAGAAGCCAGCGGAAAGGAACCAGTATAGGCCTGAAAAGATGAATATCAAAAAAAGTAGATTGGAGGAAAGAGAAGCAAAGGATGGACAGTGAAACATATGGATATTTCTTACGCTGCTGTAGCATTGTGACCTCATAACCTTAAGGCAACAAGGACTGAAGTAAGGAAGAGGAGAGAGACATGAAGGAGGGGAAAGAGAATTACTAGGAGTAACTTTATGACATGGACTAAGCACTGGAAGTACTACCAGGAGGTATAGCTGGCCTAACTTTTGAACCTATGTTTATTTTCCTGTCTCCTTTTTTGTTCCTCTTTGACTGAGAAAAAGCTCTGGGGAAACTAAGAAGCTTGCCAGTCTTCTATAATACTCTGATTCATCACAAGAGTGACACTGCATAGCTGTCAATATTGGGGCTCTCCCCTCCTCACCCCCAGATTCTACCTTTTCTTATATTGTTTTTCATAGGCTTTCCTACTTCTTCTTTCCCTCTTATTTTCACATCCAATTTCTTTGTTCTTAGTCTTTCTTGGCAGCTCTGTGCATCTAGAATGCATGGAGAAAACTGGGGGGCAGCCAGTCATTGTTACATAACTGTTAAGGTTCACAGACAATACAGGAAATAGAGGATCAAGATTTATAACAGACATACAAAATTAATGTATACTTCAAAAAATTGTTCCCAGTGTGGTGTAGCGGATAGAGCAACAGACTAGGACTTTGGACAGCAGGGTTCGAATCCCCACTCAGCCATAGAAACTGATTGGGGGAGTGGAACTGGTAAAACCACTCCTTAAATATCTCAATTACCTTGAAAGCCCTATTAGGGTTGCTGTAAGTCAATTCCGACTTGACAGCACAGAACACACACACACACTTCATAGGGAATGTTAAGTTTACAAAACATTTATACATGTGTACCAATCCTTCCACTCAAAATTTTAACTGACTGAAGCAACTGTGTTATTTAACCAGTTAATTCTGGACGTGTGGTGATGTCCCTGATGGCAAACCAAGTCAGGTAGGGAGGGAAAACATATCTCCATCCCCTTTACAATAGTTTGTTGAAAGCAAAGCAGTACATGTTGCTTCAATTGCCTTGGCAGTAGCGACAACTTTCCTTTTTCCTTTGAAAATTGTTTCTCACTTTACAGAAGCTTACTAAAATCATGGTAAGAAATTGCTGTTCATTTGTTTTTAAATATTTGATCAAATATGTCTTTATTTTGGATGGAAAATGTGGTACTTTTATTTTAAGTAAATAAAGGACAACTTCCATAATCCATGAAGGACAATACCACAACTACCTGAATTTCATGCATGAGCTTGGACGTGTGCTTTCAGATAAAGACTGGAATAGACTCCTAGGAGAATCACCATCCTAAGTGTGGAAGAGATGTTTCCAGTCAGTAGAAGTGGGAGATCAACAGGGAGCATATCTGACTGGTCATACGTGCTTCAAAGCGGCCTGGGAGGTAGCTCAAAGAGGAGTTATTCGAACAATTGGAGAGCTGGAGTTTAGATAGGGCAGAGGGAAAAATGGTTTTATGGGTCTTCTTGGGTGGGAATACAACAAAGGACAGCAGCTGAAATAATTTCTTCCATCAGCAGAATCAGAAGGGGGTGATTTCTCCTCTGCACGGCAGTTCTGCTTGAGAGGGCTGTGAAATCCTCCACAACCATTTTGGGATGGGTGGGTATTTCTAAGTGCTGCGGAAGTGGATGGGAGGAAATCTTCATCATGCTGGTATTGCATACAGGTGTTGTATTCAAAGGACAGAGAATTTCCCCTTGTATCGTTGGAGTTCTATTCCTTCTATGCTGCCCACACAACTCAGATATACTCCAGTGGATCACATTATCATCTGGAGCATATCTGGGGAAACACAGGATTGCAGGAAGGAATTGTATTTCACTAGTGATGGTTAGACAGGACAGGACACAATCCTGAAGCTTTAGGCGGAAAGGCAGACTGAACACAGAAGGCTTGTAACACTGCATATAAATGTTGGAACAAAGGATCAAGATCATTATTTTATAAAGAAAAACAGTTGTGATTTCAAATGAAAGAACAGTGCAACGCATGTTTGTCATTATTTCTCTCCTTCAATGGCTCCCCTCAAATAAAGTGGTTCTGCAAAGCAGAGAAGACCTGGCACTAGTGTTTAGGGATATGCCATTCATTTTTAATGTGGGGGTTTGGACTCCAAATCCCAGAATTCACCATTCTGGGAATGCCACCTGACAGACAGACAGAAACCTGAATGTAGCTTATCTGGCAGAAAAGCTTAAGTTAGAAAGCTTCATGACCTATCATAGGCCTAAATTCTTTTGTCATCTTGTATCTTCCCTCACACTGTTTCTCAGTGGTTTTTATAAAACATCAATTTTATGAACTTCATGCCGTCTAGTTTTAAAAAACAGGATAAATATGTCATTCAATTTTTTTTTCAACTATCAGTATAAATTCTAAAAACAAATGCTATGAAATGGTTCAATCTCCCAACAGGGCACACTTTCCCTTATTTTCTCTACATGATATATTGGGGTACACAGTTGGCAGGAATGAGGCAATAATGTTTACTATAAATGGATGGCTGATGGCCCTTTCTGCAACCATGCCTATATTTACAGTACACCCAGAGCTTGAGATATTATTTTCCTGGACTACACTCCACAGAGTATTCCACCCAGCATTGCCACTGAACATGCTGGCTGGGGGGGGGGGGGATACTGGAGCTTGCCATTCAGAAAGGTAACTTCTCCAAGGTCCATTTTCATCCACTGTCATGAACAGAAGAGTGGTTGTGGTTGGCTCCCTGTAAAGCAATCTTCTCCAACCTGGTTGCATGAAGATTTTGGAATGCAACTTTCAGCACACAGACCAGGACACATGGAAAGTGAAGGCTGAAGTGTCTTGAGGATACCATGTTGAGGACAACTTACATAAAACCTCCTTCTAACTTTTATCCATTAAGTTGTTCATGCTTGTATATAATTGTATGGCAAAAAATAAAGTGGGACTTCATTTTAAAATTAGCATAAAGGATCCACACTACACTACACATATGATCTTTATTAATAATATTCTTTCCCCCCTCCTTTTGATCTGAGTCTAACAACATGGTCTATATTTTACCAAAGTGATTTTTAAAACAATATAATTATTATAAAAACTTCAAGAACAGTAAAGTGTACATCTTCATTACACAAATTAATTAGGTTAAAACACAGGGCAGTTTTGAAATGCTCCAACAAGAGAACATGCATGTCCTTTGGGCATTAGAGGGATTAACCACAACAGCAAGAACAACAACGTGCTATGAAATCAATTCTGACTTATGGTTATCCTTTCTTGGATTTTCTAGATACAGAGTACTTAGAAATGGTTTACCATTCCCTTGTTCTGGGGGCACCCTGGGACTGTGCAGCATCTCCAAAACTATACAGGCTGGCTCCTTTCTAGCGAAGCACAGTGCGGAATCAAACTCTGACTCTGCATCAAGGGACCCAACTCTCTCAACTATGCACCACCTTTTAAAATTATTATTATTGTTATCCTATTCAATATCTGAAAGAGAACGCACATCAGTAGTGACATATGTATCTCAGAACTTGGAAGAAGTTAATTTTCCAGACTATAATACTTGACTGTTAAATTCTGGGAGTCACGGTCCAAGAAAAATAATTTTTCTCAGCTCTGCTAAAACTATCTGCACTCATTTACCTTCTAACTTTTGAGAAGAAATGCCCAAAGTGAAAGATTGGCTCTGCCATTTACCAGGGAGTAAACTCCACTGAAGTCAGGAATGCAGGATTGTAGTTTGAGACTTTTACCCTGAACAAACTAATCTCAGAATAGTCTCTTCAGACTTTCATGAAAAGATCAATTTATATAATTTGTTTCCCTCTGCTACAAAGTGCTCAACCTCAAAACAAAGAGATGGGGCATGCATTGATATCTATGGGAGAATCTTTGTTTGGATGATCCTTCCTGTCCTTAGGGATTTTCTTTGCAACTTTTAAAAGTACACAAACCTGCTCACACTTCGGTGTAGTGCTATTGCAAGGTACCTATATCATCTTCTCTTCCTAGATGGCTGGAGAACATGTCCTATTTCCAAGAGAGGAGGATAATTAGAGAATGAATGCCAACCATCACTAAGCAACCACTAGCATCCTGCCATTTTCCTTCCAAGAATGGAAAGGATGTCTCTTCAGCTTAACAGTTAAGTTAGGTGGTGAGTCTAAAGCAGCACACTTTAATAGCATACGGCCCTCTGTGAAACAAAAGAGAGGTAGCAGGATGCTGAGGAGAGCCTGGTGGTTTGCATAAATACAAATAACCTTTAAAAATAAGACTGAAAAACAGCTAAATGAGGATGGAGCATACTCAGTAGAAATGGAATGTCTATTGACTCATGACCAAAGTAGTTGGCAGCTTATTTCTCATTTTAAGATTAATATCCCAAGGAGATGGTAAGGAAGAAGAGTATGAGTTGACTGAATATCTACTCCTTGCACAAAAGTAAGCACATCCTCCACAGTCTCAGAAGTCATTTAAAGGAAGCATACTACATTTGTTTGGTTTATGAGTATATTTTCAGTGTTGTGAAAGTTACAGTTTTTATACACAATACTAGGCTGCTGCTAATACTTGGGGTACCAGAAGTATTTTACACTTCATCTTTTCAAAGAAAATGGAAGTCAACGCAGGGGAGGGGGATGAAGCCACATACTGACAAATGCCTTTAACTTCATGTACACGTTACATCCAAAAATGACAAGAAATATCCCTCACACACAGGCCTTTTATTGAAAGACACAATACTGAGGTGGAGTAACAAATACACAACCTCAAAAGGCTTCAGTGGGAAAGTTAACATTAAGAAGCAAGTACGTATTTGTGTATCAGAAGTGTTGGCAAATTGCATAATTATTTTATACTATATTCTGGGGAGGAAAAAGCAAGAACACCTAATACCAGATGGTCTAAGACTGACGGCTATTTGTGATGTAACAAAAATACAAACACGTATGGGCAATAGATACAGTATGACACAATATACCAGTACCATTAAGTTTCACTATCTTTTTCATGCTAATTAATTACCTTTAAAACCCTCTGCAATCTGCAATAATGCTGACAAATGAACAATTAATACGCAGAATTTTACACTACTACTCGTAGATGAATAAAAATGGTTCCTTTCTTTAAGATGTCATGACTTAATCACTAGCATTTATGTTGCGCCTCATTTTACACCTAAGTATTTGAGTATAATTGGGATTGTTGGTTTGTTTTTGCATCTCTACTACCACCACTAATGATACAATATCTACAAAAAGCTTTCTTCTAAAAAGCATGACATTATCACCAGTTACCTGCCCCACGCGTTCTTGATATCAAAAACATATCCTGGAACTGTCCATCATAAAAATTCTTATATACTTTGTAATGTAGTTGAGAAATGGCACTGCTTTAGTAAATATTAATTACTTTCATTTAAAGTTCACAAATGTATGCACCAAAAAGCACTGCCAAGAATAAATAAGAGTAAAAAGTATGTGTATTTGTTAATGATAATTCTGTTCTAAACTCTGCAGATATTCAATAGTGGACAATATTCTTCAAATTCATATTCTTCAAAATAAGTATTTTAGTAAGATAAACATGAAATTAATAGGTTTTAGTAAGCAAACATAACATTGTTTTCCTACCTTTGTAGCCCTACAGCCACTTCAATTAAAATCATTTTCTACTATTGTTCTGGTACTCTACTCTGCAATTCTATACATGTATAATCAGAAGTGAATCCCCCCCTGCCCCAGTTAAGTAGTGGGTATAATGCTGAAGCTTTAACATATCAAATTTGACCAGTGACAAGAATAGTTACTACGTTAATATTAATACAATAGTTAATATGCACATAATACAATACATATAGTACTGCCCAAACATATATATTGTGTTGAAATAAGCAATGTTCACATTTTTTAAATTGAAAAACAATTAACTGAGCAAACAGAACAATTCAAAGACTGGTATAACTATTTTCCCTCTATGAACAAAGCATTTCGTTCAGACCAATGTTGCCAAAAATTGCTTTAAAGTTGCAAGTCCATCGCACTGGTAAGAATATGAAAGTAGAAATGTGAAGAGAAATGATTTCTCCGGAAGAAAATTTATTCCAAATGGTTGCGATTACGTATTTTCATGCTCATCAATTTTGTAATAATAATGCATAACGAAAGAAAGGTAAAATCTTATTAGACGTTCCCTAAAGCTTTCTTAACAAAGGGGGCTTGTGGCCCTGTCACATCCACACACAAAAAAACTCTTAACCCTTGACCTCTTCTCAGTCAACAGAATAAGAGCACTGAAAATGTTACGTCTCATATGAATGTTCATTTTGCACAAACACTTTTCCATCTACTCTTGGGTAAGAGAAAAGTGTTCCATTCAGTTACAGCACAAGCCTGCTCCTTACCAGTCATGTGACCTTTTTTTTTTTTTAAACTAACACCCATGTGCTCACGGATCATTTTCTTCTGAAATATCTATGCGGATTTCAGCTCACCCTGCCTTTGCTTATAATGCATGACATGGGCTGTGAGGGAGCATGAGAACCCTCTCTCTTAAAAGCAAGGTTCTCATAGTTGGCCTGTAACCATGGAAGCAGATGCCTTTTCTTGTTGGTTTTTTGTTTTGTTTTGTTTTGTTTTTTTTGCTTACCCCTGCTTACCTCTTTGCAGCCACGAGCTGCTCCCTATTGTTAAAATGAGTACGCCTTGATTTTTCTTCATCGTGACCGAACTTGTCTCTTCTTCAAAGGGCACGATGCTGCAGGTCATCGGTCTAGACTGTTTGCACGGTCCAGAGAACAGCCTTGATGTAACCCTTGCTCTGTCTGTGCCACACCACCAGCCGTGCAACTGCAGACTGTGGGGGACATTGGAGAGATCTGTATTTGAAAAGAAGTCCGTCTGATTTTGCCATTGTGCCTTTTCACTCATCGATCGAATGAATATCGAACCTTCTGTCGTTGCATGTGTGAAATAGATAGCTTAGCAAGCACTTTTGAGCCCAAACCTGTGCAAAGGGCCAAACTGCTTTCCTTTACTCTCAAGTAGTGTTCTTCATTAGAAATCTGTTTCTCATTTATATTATCCAGTCACATATTGATGCTGATACTTCCACATAACCACATTCATTATCCTCAGGCTGCATCAACTCTCACCTTTCTTATCCAAGCATTTGGCTGAGATTTTTTTTCATACAATTATGCTTAAGGTTCACCTTTCAGGCAAACGTTTGCTTTCTGGTTTACGGTTGGAAAATTTGACTGACCACAAACCATCAAAAGAGGTTTAAAATCATACTATTAAGTGTTTTGATTATCACTAAAGATAGTAAAGCCAACCCAATGCAGACAAAAATTGAATACATCTCCATATTAAGAATGACAAAGTAACTGGTTATGAGAGAACTGTTCATGGTTTTTTTTTTTTTTTTGTAAAACAGAAGAAAATGAACTTTGTTATCACAATGATGTAAAAAAAGAGAAAGAAACAAAATTTGAGCCCCTCCCATGGCAGTATTGCTATCAATGAAACCTTAGTGTGAAAATAGTGGGTTGAGGCATTGTTTTCAACAAAACGTCTGCCAAATACCTTAATTTTATTTCAAGAATTGTTTAAATTTGACTAGAAAATGCATGAAAAGTATGTCAAAATATTTCTAAACAAATACACACATTCAAATATATTTGAATGTTTAGGAAAAAAACTGAAGTCCACAACCCACATAAAGTGACGTATCCTGAAATCCATTCATAATCATGTTTTGCTCATCCTCAAATATTATGACCAAATCTCTGTGACCACTGGCTGTCAAAAAAGCAAGAAAAAAAGAAAGAGCGAGAGAGAAAAGAGGAAGGGAAAAAAGTTAACCCACTGACAAGTATCAGGAACTGCTCATTGTAAAGTATGCTTGCCTCTGCTGTGGTCTAATAAAATCTGGATTCAGAAAGGGATTATATTTTCTTCAGGGTGTTGCTTAGCAAGCACTGTCTATATATGACATCAGGATCTATGTATATTTTGAGATACCACTCGCTCTCTTCTTGAAGACATACCTATTTTCTCTAATTGCCAAAGGCAAAGGGGAGGTGCACTAAAGAATAAAGAAGGTTATTGTGACAGATGAAACATAATTCACAACGAATACTTTTTTTTTTATCCAGACTTAAGTAGAAGAGGATTACTCTGCACAGAATTTTTGAAGAGAGTTTATACTTCTACTCTAAATAGTAAGGACAGGCCAGAAACTGGAAAGGCAATGTAAATGTAAATAGGACTTTGCTGAAGATTTTGGGTTGCTCCATATTAGAAGAAATATGAACCTGAAGAAAGACTGAAGATGAACGGCCAGTACAAAGCAATACGATCTGGAATTTTCTGGAGTGGATAATGATGAATGTTTGTATTACATTTCTTCTTCTTTTGACAGAATCTTAATGAAATCAGATCATGGTATTTCTTCGGTAAATTTTGTTCTGTGAAAGTAGGTACCTAATTTTCATATGCTTACTAAATGTATCCTTCTTCCTCTAAGCTCATTTGTTAATATTTCTTTATCAGATGTTGGAGAGTGAACATTATGCCACAAAAACTCAACAAAATAATTGTTTTACCAGCTATCTTCAAATGTATTAGACCTTAACAATATGCTATTTACATATAATTACATGTTTACTGTACTTGCCTGCTTTGGATCTTCAGAAATAATAAGCCTGAATTGTAATTAGTCATTGTCGGAACCTCTTTTATTCAGTTCATTTCCCTTTTAAAAGTACACTTCAGCAAACTAAGTGTTTAATGTGATCATAGCTATTTAATATCCAGAATAACAAATTTTGACTTCTTTGCTTTTCATTTTCTTTCTAGGAATAAGTTTAGATTAGTAAATATGCTATAAATCATTAATTCAAATTATAATTTCACTATGAAACAGTGTAGCACAGTACATCATGTGAGAAAACCTGAATGAAAATTCTCTAAAACAGTTTGGGGGGGGGGGAATTAAACATGTTCAGCCATTACATGCATTATATCATATATAAAAATTATTTTAAGAAGAAAAATGATTTCTGGTCAAAACTTTAAATGTTTTCAACAACAAGGATAAAATCCCCCACACACTGTACCTGGAAGTAAGTAGCAGTTAATTCAACCACACTTACTTTTGAGTAGACATGTGTAGGAGTTCACTGTAGATCTTTTCTAGATCTACCTTGTTGGGCTATTGCTTTATGAAATAAACCCTGATTTAGCTTTTCAGCAGTATTCCGTACATTTCAGCAATCTCCATATATTACTGAAAATTAAATAAGATTAAATAAATATGTGAAATAATGTTTATTAAGCCAAAACATAAAAGATGTTGTCTAATGAGTTACATTATGTAATTTTAATATAGCCAAAACCACAATTTTATAATTTGTCACTTTACAGAAGTATTACAATAATACCCAGATGCTACTTGTAGTACTTAATCACACAGTAGTTCCCTTACGAAAATAAGATATAACCAAACATTGCTGCATCCCTTTATCAGAGAACACCTGATAATGAAAATAAAAAATATAATACAAACTATATATTATCATCAAAGCAGAATAGTAGGCATCACTCAGATAGAGACAAAGAAAAAGCAAGCTCCCTGTTAAATCAAATGTGTTTGCTTTGCTTTTATTTACCTTAAGTATTGGTAAAAGAAAATATATTTCAATTTGTTGTACCAAAAACTAAGTGCTAAGATTCATCAAACTGTTACTGTTCTTTTCATTTTAAATGTTACTTCATTTAAACATTTTGCAAGTATTGTATCTTACAAGACACCATAAGAAATAGTCTCTGCGTAAATTTTTAAAGTCTTTTTAAAAACTGTGTGTCACTGCTGGACAATTCATATATACATAGGAGTTTGAAAAGCAAAAGTAAATAAATAAAATGAAAGTAAATAAATAAATAGATAAATAAATAACAAATTATTCCACTGGAGTTATACTGTTTACAATACAATTTCTTTTTTCTTTCTTTCTTTCTTTTTTTGCATTCATATTGTAGGGTAAAATATTGTGTCACCCTGACATATCTGGTTTTTTTGGGGTAAAAGAAAACACATTGATGAGGAATAGCATAGAATATAGTTTTATGCTGAAATGACACTTTAAATACTACATTATTATAGATTAGTTCATATTTTCTAATTATCACTCAGAATGCATATCCTGCAGTTGAGTTTAATATTTATTATTATGTGCAAAATGAAAGTTTAGTTTATTAGCCTAACAGTGTGAAATTTGATTGAAATACTGTTTCTTTTATTTTCTTGGACCCTCACTTGCTACTTTGTTGTTCTACATTCTGTATAGCGGATGAAGCATATTTAATTAAAAATATTTAGCTTCTGTTGGACTAGAAGCAGCACTTGGGATCTTTTGCCTTTTTTTTTTTTTTTAAGACTTTGATTTTATAAGACAAGCTGGAGAGGAGTCAAATCTGCCACATGCTGTGTGAAAAAAATGCCACCCTGGTGTGAACAAAGGGTTTAGAATGGAGTCAAGAAGCATGCAAGCTCAATGTCTAAGCTTTTCCTGTGAATTGTTCTGCCACAACCTGCAGGATATCAAGTGGGCTGGGAAGAATAGGCAGCTCTTGGACGCCTTAGCAGAGAAACACTGGCAATTCAAAGTGTGAGAGAGCCTCTTTCGTTTTGTGCTTCATTACCGCAAACTGTTTTACCCAAAACAGAAACTAAATTCAAGACACAAAGAAAAGTAGGAGACTGACTGAAGAAGCTGCGGTATGTGCCCTATCTTCCTTCAGTCTGGAGCAAGGTGATGGAATTTACAAATCAGATAATACATGATATGAGCTTCAACTCTCCTTGGAAAATATAAAAATAACTTCTGCATGGGGGCGGCAGGGAGGGGGTAGGTTCTTTGACTTCTTCCTCAGCAAACTGCTCTGAAAATAAGGAAAACATTCGCTCTTCGTAGCTTTGTATCTTTCATTGTTCTTCGGTTGACAATAAAATGTAGAACTAACAAGTTGACTCAACTAGGTATTTTTTCCCCCATTATTTAATTAAAACCAGCAACATTTTCTCACTACTTGGTAACAACAAAGCTTCATATTATATTCAGAAAACAACTGTCTTGTTACTGGTTCTGTAAAATTATGCAATCCTTTTGAATAACTTGTATTCACCGACCTCTTAATGGAGAGGTAAAGTAACACACACCTTAGTTCTAATACATTGTTTCCTGTTTGTACATCGAGTCAGGTAGGACAGGATAAACTTTCTAAGATGAGATTTAGAAACAATTTCAACTATTCTAATCAAAATTAATTTCATCACATTTAGGACTCTTTCAAAGAATCCTGACGCACTGACTATACCAATGCTTCTTTCTCCTCTAAAAAACCAAAACAAAACTGTAGATTTCAGTATGTTATATTTTCACCTTGCCTAATGAATTCTGTAGAGGCACAGCTTTCCAATTCTGAATAAAGATCAATCTGCTACTTTCATTACCTTCACACAATCAATGCCATTTAAAGTACAGTGTAACAGTCAAGTCCAGGGACAATATAAATCTCTTTAAAATTTATTCTCATTTCTAGAATGAATATCTCATGCATTATAAATTATTTCTCCTTAGTAAACCACTAGCTTTAAAAAATCACCCATTTATAAGAGAAAAGATAACAAAACCTAACTATTCTTCATACCATATCATACTACCAAAATTAAAAGAAAACAGTACACTTATCCTTCATGAACCCTAGATGATCCCTAAATATTTAATATTATTATATTATTTTAGTTTGTATGTGTGCATGAGAGAGTCAGAGAGAGAGACAGAAGGTACTGCCATGCGGAAAGGAGCTTCTCCCCCAAAAAATAAAATAAAAAAGATTATTCTGAAAATGTGATTAATTCAGCCAATCTGTGTGGCTCAAAAGGTATGTTTCAGTGCCTTGGTATCTGTACTGGGTTACCCTGCACAAGACTGTTCCACTTCAAACAGTACATTCTGTGGTAGGACCACTGAGTATGAAACAACCTCAGTGCTGTTCCATGTTCAGACATAAATCCTCCATGGAACCTTTAGCAAGAGAATAGAGGTGGGTGACAATTTCATTTCATTTTAATCAGAGTTTCTGACAATGTTTTGATGTGGGAAAATGTGAACTGGTAGATACATCAATCTCTTCAAAGGGATTACAGCCAGGCTGTCTTTTTTTAAAAAAAAACACACAACAACAACCAAAAAACATGTGTATGATCATTTTCACTTATAGTCTAATATTTTATTAGGATGTAATTATTATTTCAGTCATCTCCAACATGCATCTATAAGACCAGTTCATCAATTCTATAAAGGAGGACACAAATGAAATCTTTTTGAACCCTTTTTAATCCTTCACGCTTCTTTCTTTATAACTACAACATACGTTGTTTGTTTTTCCTCTGCACCACAATGGGTTTGTATATTCCTATGTCCCCTTCTCTAAATTTCCCATCCATACATGAGTCCCTCTGGATCACACCTATCACTCTCCTTATTTTTCTTCCTAAGAAAAAAGCCCTATTACCTTTGTTTGCACCAGCCCAGATATCTCTATATCACTATGTATTGCTTCCCCTTCTCCCTGTTCCTCTATCCTTTCACCACTCCTAGGATCTTCGGGCAGCCAAGGTGATTTTTCGCCTTTAAGTTTAAGAATATGCTGTTCTGGCTGCACTTCATATTCACTCATCTTTTACTCAATCTTTTTCTCTCAGGTTTTTCTGTGCCCTCAACCTCTCAGTTTTCCCTCTTTCTCCTCTCTCTCTTTTTTTTCTTATTCACTCCTTATCTTAACTTTTCACTCAGTGTGATGACAACATGTGAGGATACAACTGCCCCAGCAATCTGAACACTAAGGGAACTTAGTCACAGGAGAGCTGTGCAGTATGGAAAGCTGCTTGCCACAAGGGAGAGAGAGAGACAGAGAGAGAGACAGAGAGAGAGAGAATGATGCCCGCTGAGGAGAGGAGGACCAACCTTTGCAAAGTGAACAAGAGCCTTTTCGAAACTAAGCCCTGGCTTGGGTGCAGCTTAGCTGTTTTGCCACAAAAAGCGGGGATTGGATCAAATACTGGATATATAGGATTCCCCTAAGAGTTTCTGCAAATTGGAAGGGAAATAAAATCACCCCATATTGTGTAAGCCTGACTTGAGCTCTGCGAAAAATAAATACTCTTTCATTTCTCCAGGTTTTAAAAAATTGGTTTCATGTAGTCCTCTAGAGATTTAGTTTTATACAAAAATAGTATTCCCAGTTGATTTTTGCATATTACAACCAAATCCCAATCTTGCTAATTTGAAGCCAATGTGGGAAAGCATTTTGGAAATTTAGTAATAGTTGCAGGACCTAACACAACTCACAAGTTTAAAGCATATTAACTACCATATATATAGACACTCCTTAAGGTCTGGAGGCAACAATGAGTTTTGAAGTGTAATTTTTGGAGGGTTTTATATGGCAGTTTTGAAATTGTTTTTAATGCCTTCTAAACATTATTTTTTATTGAATGCATTTAGGATGGTGGTTCTCAGCCTTTGGTCTTCCAGATGTTTTGCATGGCAACTTCCAGAAGGCCCATCCAGCATGGCTAGTGGTCAGGGATTTGAGGAGTTGAAGCCTAAAACATTTGGTGGAATAAAATTTGGAAATGACTAATTTAAGAAAACATCCACACTATAACACTGAGGTTTTCTCCGAAGACAGCTAAACTGAGCATACTTCTGTTCTGTGTACTTACTAATATTGGAAACGTATCCCATTTCTGTGAACATTCACTCTTAACAAAATATTTATTGTGTCATTTGAAAATTTAGAAACATCACATTTACATGAATATGATAAAAAAATGAGGGAAGCTGTAAAATCAGTAGTCGGGCTGAAAACTCTAATATTTATTTTTTGTCTTGAACTTTTTTTAAAAAAACTGTAAAAAGAAGCCAAGAAAAGTGAAGTGATGCCCCACCACTGGGTTTCTTCCTCAGTCTAAATCCGTCTTTTAAAGTGCTATCAAAACTGCAAGAAAAAAAAAGTAAGCACAAATTCTGTTGCAATTCTACTGACACTGCATGCATAACGGTGTGGTTAATTGTTTCTGCCAAATGATTGCCATACATTAGACCAGGCATAGCCAATTAGTCAAGTTCCCTGCTATTTATTTAGTTTAGTTTACTTTAAACATTTATGCACCACCTTATACAACAAAATCTCAGAGCATATTACCATTGCATTAAAATCTACTGAGTGTGAATTATAGTGGGATTCTCAGAATTCAGAGATAGATATGATTAAGTAGTCTGCTAAAAACATCTGCAAAAACAAAACAGTGGTAATTTTTGGAAGATAACTGCAATATTCTTTAACTCTGTATGTACAAATCATGAAAATAATTAATATAAAAATTATAGACATTTTCTCCTCATGTTCAGCATTATAGTAGCACTGTCCCCCCCCCCCAAAAAAAAACCATTGTGGGCCTATATTTGTTTTCCTATTGCCTATATGGCAGCAATGGGACACAAAAAAACCCAGAAATTTGACTCAGGACAGTGGCTTCAATTAATGCAATGTTGCTACTCCATTCAAGCATTTACTATGCACTTTATAGGTGTTAGCTTAGGTGCTGACCCCTGTATCCAAAATAGGTCCATCATCTTACGTCTATAAAATGCTGTCTAAACCCCAGAGTGAATGTATGAAACATTTTTGCTCTCCTTTCAGCTGACAGGTCTCCCAGAGTGACTTACATGATGTTAATATATGTGCATTGCTGCCTATATTAATAGGAATAGCAATGGGTAGTAAAGGTCAAAGGTCTTATGAAGTGGCAAGGGTTCTCTTTGTTTACTACATGCTGCCGCAATTGTTCACTCAGCAGGCAGGGTTGGCCAGGGACATTTTGCTGCCTGAAGTGAAGGACAAAATACCTCCCCTCCCCATTTCAAGTACAAAAACCAACCAGACTCACTGCTGAATTTTGCTTCAGTACTGGCAGTGTCTTTCACCACGTCTGAGAACAACAGGCTGGCTCACAGTGCAAGGCAGACAATGATCAATATACTAAAACCATGTCAGGAATAGTTGGGAGAGTCAGGTAAGTGTAGCTTTGAGAAGACTGAGAGGGAATATGACAGCCATCTTCAGGTATCTGAATGGTCATCACATGGAAGAGCAGCTTGTTTTCTGTTGCTCTTGAAAACAGAGCAAGGTATCCGAATTACAAGAAAGGGGATTCTGATTAAGCACTGGGAAGAATTCTCTGACAGTAAATGTTTTTTGAAAGTGGAATGCACTATCTCATCAGGTCCTGGACTTGCCTTCACTGGTCATTTGTTTGTGATGCTTTAGCTTCAACAGCCAGGATATGATGAGTTAAGTTAACCTGTGGGATCTGTGCAATTCTATGATTCTACCCAACAACTTGCTACACCCGCTGGCCAGTATCTGTTGCCTGACGCAGCTGACACTCTGCCTTACGATAGGACTGGCTCTAGAATGTGACATTAAGTGAAGATTATATTTCCCCATGCTAGAGGGGAACTGCTAAAGTTTTAAGAAACATTTGAACTTCCCTTATTTTTCTCCAGGGCTTTCTGATTTGAAGAAAACCACCTGTTCTCCAGGGGACAAGTATCCCCATAACCTCATCCAGTTATTATCACCCACTTATTCTCATCCACCTTACGACAGCAAGTGTCACCACTGCAATATTCAGCCCATCTCCTTAGAGGTAGAGAGGGGTGAATCATAAAATCTCTGTAGCAGCATAGAATATACTAGTACCATTTGTCATATTCACCATTGTGAGGGGCTAAAACACCCCACATCAGTTAAAATCAATACACATTGATTTTAGTGCTTTTCTTGCCCTCAGGATGGCAGTTCAGTTTGCTATGCGTCTCGATGAAGGATTCAACTGTTGATGCATCCATCTGATAATGGCAACTGATGTGCCCTGTGCTACCAGCAATGATGGACATGGAGACAGCCATTGCCCCGCAGCAGTTGGTGTTCTCTGACAGCACATAAAGTTTATCTGTCACTTGCAATATGATCCTGTCTCAGATGAGCACTATTAAATCTCAGTTACTTCAAGGGAAGAGATCACTAAAATTGAAACAGTGTGGCTAAAAAGTGCTTAACTGTGACTAGTTTGTACTTTCAGTTGCCAGCAGTATCTCTATTATATTTAAATATTTACCACTGTCTTAGGTCCCTTCGGTAAACATTCCCTACAAAAGCTAAAATCATAGCAAATCACTTAATACCTAAGATGCCACAGAGTTTTACCATTCATTTAAAATTGGTGACTGATAATTAGATCTGGATATAAGGATATACATTTAATACCTGTATCAATATGTAGCTCTTCCAGAGCCTGGCAGCATTATTTATTTATTTATTTATTTATTTATTTATTTATTTATTTATTTATTTGCACCACAACTGTCACACAAACAACTGCAACAAAACATTTGTAATGCAAAAAAGGAACCCATATTTTCTTTAGTATGACCCTCAATTCCCCACTGCCTACTGTAACAAGCCTAAATATGCATTATTTCCAGTGACTTCAGGAGATCTTCACAGTTTCTCATCATTGACATAATTCAAATAAAACCTCTTTTAAGAAGTTTTGTTTTTGTTGTTTTTGTTTTGGCTTTATTTGTATAAACCTTGTGAGATTTTAGTTTCTGCTTTGTTACTGGACAAATAAATCTCTTAACACATTCAAGATATGCAAATAGTTCAAACCGTCTACAATTTTTTCCAATATTTCAATACTATTTCTATTAGTATGCTACTGATGTGACAGTAGATCACTAATAAGAATTCCGGTTTTTTTCTGACACATCTTCAAAAGATGTGGGGTATTTATATATTGGTAAAAAAAACAACAGTGCTATTCAGTCATTATGAAGTAACAATGTGGTGAGGGAGAGGTTGCTAGCTTTGGACCCTCTTTGCACATCTCTACAATTCTCCTGTTGTGGAGCATAACTTTCTGAGGAGCAGAGTTTTCTGTATGAATGGAGGTGACTGACATGATCAGAACCCTAATTTCATATTGACCACACAGAAAGCCTCTACATAGAGAAGACACTCTTTTTTGAAAAGTCACTATCTATGTGAGGAGAACAGCAGAAACATGCAAGGAGCAAGATACGCTAGTACAGTCCCCTTCCTCCCATGTCAATTTCATAATGTCTGAATAGGCTCATGTCAATATGGATACTATCATCTATTGGGCAGGCACTTTTGATTCTGTTGTCATGCATTTGACATGCTTTCTTTGTGTAAAATATACTTATTTGTTCACCACTTTGTGAAAATTGTTCCATATGGGTATAGCACTTTTGCTGCATACCTCTGACAGTTTTCAAGCACTAAGAGTGGATTTGGAGCCTCAGAAAATGTGCCATTATCACCATTACCACAAGCAGCATCAATGTAGTCTAAGGATGGTGAACTGGTAGTCCTCCAAACATTGAACTCCAGTTCCCATCAGCCCTAGCCAAACAGGATAATTGTAACAGATTATAAAAATAGGGACAGCTCATGAAGCTCATGACCTCAGCCCAATTGTTTTGCAGATGCCTCATGCCTGTAGATAGGAGTGATGGTTCACTCATGTCTGACTACCTGCTGTAATGTTTTCCCTTCTGGCCTGTGCTGTCTCACTTTGGTCCTTCTATCTAGTACTCTGAGGTCCATTTTTTTTCACTCTCACTAACGTGAGATCCCAAAATCCCTATACAAGCTTTCTGTATATTCCTATCTCTAGCACAAGTTCCTTATCTGTACCTTCAAATACTTCCACTGGCTTGCCATGATCTTCAGTCCTCTAACTCAGTGGTCCCCAACCTTGGGCCTCCAGATGTTCTTGGACTTCAACTCCCAGAAATCCTGGCCAGCAGAGGTGGTGGTGAAGGCTTCTGGGAGTTGTAGTCCAAGAACATCTGGAGGCCCAAGGTTGGGGACCACTGCCCATCACCCTAAATAGACCAAAAAGCTCTGGTTCCAGATTAGAAAGTTACAAGAGCTTATATCATTGTTGTGAAGCTCTCTTTATCCAGCAATATGGGGCTGATATTTTAGCCTGAAGCTGATATAAAGTTCTCTGAGCCACTGAAGGCCTGTGTGCTCCTAATGTCAATGAAGGTTCCAAAAAAATGCCCAAACTACAACCTATGCCATTAGGAAAAATAGACAAGGATGACCAGTTTTTCTCACCATTGCACAACTGGCTACAAATGAAAAAAGAGGCCCTCCTTGCACCAATAGAAATGTTATTTTTCTCTTTCATGTGTATTGATAATCATTTCATTGGCTATCTTCAGCTAGGCTTTGGCAGTAGGTGGCTCCTTCTTTCCTGTATAGAGACACCTTGGGTGTCTTTAATTGATAGAGGGGAGACCTTGTAAATCATTCTAGCCTCATTTTGCACAGAGACTGCTCTAACAATATTATTTTTCAAACATAATCCATGAAAACTGAAGTTTGTTTGCTTTTTCATTTGTGGGAAGTGCAGTTTACCCGATTAGGGTGGAACAGGAATGGGGCTCACATGCATTGCAAAAGCTACCTTGGACCAGATAGGCCAGCAGTACTCTAAGGCACCTTTTAATGAGATGTATACTCTGGCAAAATTTCATATGCTGCTGTATTTAAAAAATGTCGTGGGAGAGCCCAGCTGTCTTTTTGTAAAGCAATGGTACCTAAGCTGCATGCTTAGATTGCAATTCTCTGTTAACTAAGATTTCTGGATATTACAGTCCAAGTGCATTTAAAGAGCCATGCAGGGGCTATCTTGTATACATTTACGTACTTTTTAAAGGAAACTATAGATCCTTTTTTCCTTCAGAGGTGAGATAGCATGGAGTTACTTCTCTCTAACAGGGAGACATGCCACACTAACATTTTTTTTACTGATGTTGATGTCTTGCTGATGTTGCTGATGTTACTTTTTAAAATATTAGTTATTTGAGACCTTTTGTGTGAGATGTTTCAAAAAGTGACAAATTTAATGTTAAGCTCTGGCAGTAATTACTAGCTCTGAACCAAACATGACGTAAAGCATCATCATCATCATCATCTGCAATCAAATCAATTCTGATTTATGGCAACCTTTTCAGGAATTTCCAGGTAGGGAACATGCAGAAGCGGAATAATCTTCCTGAAGTCAAAGAAATGTCATTTAAGTTGATCAAAATGAAAATGAAGCAATAATAAAAAATAAAAAGAGAAGCATAGTTTATTTAAATACAGATTTAGAACCTTTAAATGTGTTCACATCAGCTTTTAGAATTACAGTTAGCATTAGGGAAAAGTTTTCTTTAGACACATTTCTTTTAAAAATAAATAAGTTAAAACTTATATGTTCTAGCCAGAGGCTCTTGTCTGTATGGCTAGACAGGTAGCCCATTTAATTAAAACTGCATTGACCCTCCTGTGTTTGCTCATACTGTTGATGAGCACTGGCAAGACAAAGCCAAATGCAATCTCAGCAGATATTGCTTCTCAGGCTTGTTTTTAAACATCTTTAATCTCTCATTCAGATCACATAGTATCTTTGATTTGTCTTAGCCCATCATCTCCTCCCCATACTCATCACTTCAAAACTGCTTTATCTGGAGTGGTGGGTGAGCAAAGTAGGAATCTATGCAGCCTATCCATCACTTTTTCTCTTAATTGAATGACACCACATTTAGATCGATAAAATGAAACATGAGACAACTTTGCATTTCCCCACTCACTTATTCTCCCTCCTCTATTGCTCCCAGACATCATTGTGCTCAGAAACATTAAGCATGACATTTTAAAGTACCTGCCAAACACACAAGATGTTGGTATATGGATAACATTATACAGAAAACAATAGAAACTTTACTCTGAAAGAAGCCAAAAAAATCAGTGCAAACAGCATGAACCATATCCATTTTGAAAGGATGTGTTATGGCAAAAGAGAGGATCCACAAATTATATGTTGTGTTGCTCCCAGTGTAACTCCATGCATCCTCACCTCACTTTACCACTTTTTACCAGTTTTGTCTGATTGTGTGACAAGCAGTGCAGTTGACTTTTTGGTTCAATTCTGCACATTTCACGAGAAGCCTAGGCCAGCTGTGATTTCCATGTATACAAGGTTTCTAAGTTTTTCAACAAATTATTGATGTCATCACTGTACAAAAAAACAAAGGCTGACACAGTTACAATTCTAACCTTTTCCTGAAAAAAAAGCTCTTACTTTGCCATGCCATCATCTGAGGGGAAGTGAAAACTGGACATTTTTAACATGTGCAATCATGAATTTTATTGGTTTGGTCAATATCCTGGTGGCTGTTTTCTGAATACTGTTTTTCTTTATTTTGTTTACCTACCTCCATGTGGTTATATTTTAAAACTTCACTATATTTTAAAGCACTTAATAATTGTGATCCATCAAGTCAACTCTGAGTTATGGTGACTCCTTTTAGAGTTTTCTAGGTAGAGAGTACTCAGAAGTGTTTACCTATCCCTTCTTCTAGGGGCACTATGGGACTGTGCAGTTTGCCCAAGGCCACACAGGGTGGCTCTTCTAGGATACACATTCGGGAACTGAACTTCCAACCTCTAGCTCCACAGCCAAGTACCTAACTCACTGAGCTATCTACTCCTAAAATACATTCACATAAATTAAGAGACTATCTTGATTATTACCTGAATTATATTTTTCAGGGTTGCGAGCTAATGTACAAAGTAGTAATATTTACCAAAACAACTGCTGGCCAACATATTGAAAGACTGGTAAATCGTTTATGAAGGAAGGAAGGAAGGAAGGAAGGAAGGAAGGAAGGAAGGAAGGAAGGAAGGAAGGAAGGAAGGAAGGAAGGAAGGAAGGAAGGAAGCTCTCTTTCAATTTATGACTATTTCTTATGCAGGAACAATTGCCTACCTAGTAACCATGGTGATGTTTCCTTTTATAGATGTGCAAGTAAGGTTCAAAAACTACACAGGACTGAAAGCATGTCTGTCTAGATCCAATGGGTCCTATTTCTACTAAAGGATAACTGACTTGTGTATCAGCAAGAGTTAACCATTCCTTAAAATGTAAACCAAACTAAACTCACGAACACTCATGCTTTGAGTCTGAACAAAGGATTTCCATTTATTTATCATGGCCAGTGTTCTCATCATACAGTACATTATGTGACCTTAGTTCCAGGATGACTTGAACACATGCAAGTAAAGTACTGGTGGTGATGAGGTTATATCTGTTGTGTTACAGTAATTTTTTGGGTCTTTTAATGTTGCAGAAGGAATGTTGCAGAAGGAATTTCATGCCTCATTCTTGAATTGGGGTGGATTTTTTCTTTAACAGTGGCAGAAGATAAAGGTGCAATAAAGGGGAAAACTGGAGGGGAGATACCATTACACCACATCACATGGCCACAATCAGCTCAGATCAAGCAGGGCTCATTGGAATAGTGTTATTATTTCTGTCTGCAGATCATTGTACCAATTTTACATTGAAAGGTTTAGAAAAGAGGTACTAATTTTAATGCAATTTTGAAAAAAGGAAATGCATACAATTATCTTTCCCCTTAACTATTTCAAATTTTGATTAGGATACAGTGGCAACTTTTATTCCTTCCTCACCTTAACAAAATTCTTACAAAAGCAGTTTGCAGCATTCTAAGTTCTGAGTAAGTTTAGCATTAGTTATTCAAGGACATTATTTTTCCCACAGAGAAAAACAGAAGATGAAGAGAATGCAGATGCAAATGTTGTGCTTAATTCTTTTTGTGAAGATAAATAAGAAAAAAATAAGCAGGTTTTATCCCAGACACTAAAGAAACTTCCCTCTCCACTACATAGAAAAGGTTCTTTAATATAACATAATGAATGCAATTTCAAGGTGTAATTTCCTGCTTCCTAATATTCACAAAAATCTTTAATATTAACTTTAAAATTAATTCTCCCCTCCCTGTTTGATACTCAGATGCAATGGGGATTCAAAATGAAGGCAAACAGAAACTCATCAGTATGTTGGTTGGCTCAAACTAGACTACCATCTCAAAACCTCTCATCACAAGTGATGTGTTGACCATTTTGTTCATCATTTAAAGGACAAAGATTAGACTCAGCTGCATATTCAGTTCTTGCATGCCCAAGGAAGATTTCACATTTGCAGCATGGGTTGTAGTACACTTCTGGAGCACATGCATTGTCAGGAAATGTAATACAGTATATACAGCTTTCTTGAATAAACTCGGAAACAGTGCAGTGTTTGATGGACCGTTTGTATCTCTTTGATCAAACAGTCTGTCCTTTTGTACTTGTGTTGCATTCTGCCTTGCTGCTTTTTGCACTAAATATGGGGGATACAACAGGAAAAGACAACAACAGTCTTTTGTCCCATTACACTGGAAGTGAGAACTAGTGACATTTCTTCACATCCCTATTCCCAACTCTAGCCTTTTCAAGATAGGCAAATATTCCTTCAATAACTCTATGTATTTTTATGTCTCATTCTGCTTTTTAAAAGTGTTAACTTCCCTGAGTAGACTGATACGCTGATGTTTCAGAACATAAATGAAATAAATAAATATGTCTGAAAAACCACAGCATAAAATTTAGCAGATAAGCCACCCTGAGTGTCCTTATAGGAAATAAGTATGAATCAACATGAACTATAAATAAAATGAGTGAGTGAATGAATGAATGAATGAATGACTATGAAGAGGTGAAAACTATTGTATTCTCTAATGAACCATGTCCTGGCAGTTCTACATTAAGACTAAATGACTGAAATCCTGTTGTACATATATGCAAACAGTGTAATTTTTGGAAGTGAAGTGCCATAAATTGAGAAATCTCCATAGATATTATCAATTGCATACTAAGGGTGCAACTATATAGGGAACTTGACTTGAGTTGATTTGGAGTTTTCTATCCCAATATCTTGGCAGTTTTTGTGCCAACATGGAAAATTATCAATTATCTCCAGGGAACTGTGTTGGAAAAATTCACACCACATCTAGAATTGTTGTAATTATCAGCCAAGCATAGTCTCCCACCCTATTACCATTGCCCTCCTCCTCACCCCTACACCCTTCCCCTTCATCCGTTGACTTCTTCCTTTTAAAAAAAAACAGTATTGAATTGATATAACAACCTGTCAGTCTAGCACAGTTGCTTCCTGTGTGTGTGTGTTTTAAAAAGAGGTTGGTGAGTGTGAAAAGCTGAGCATGGGAGAAGGAAAATCCAAGCTGAACAAGAGACTCTGGAGCCAAGCCACTTTTGAGGAAGAGATCTGGTGGGAAGCAGCAGCAGCAGGAATAGGAGGAGCAGGAGCAGGAGGAGCAGCAGCAACGCTCTGGAAAAGACTTCCTATACTCCAGCTTCTTCCATCCAGCTCCAATAAGACCTTGTCATTCTCAGCATCACCTAACACGACCCCATTGCTCCATTGGATCTAGACAGACAATCACATGGAGCCCAAAAGCAAATCAATATACACAGAATTTGCCCAGAATACTAGGAACCCCTGATAGCAGATAAAAATTTATCAACTCTCCATGGAAAAAGATCAGGTTTCCCCACACTTAGCTTTATTTCATGTAGTCGCTGATAAATACTTTGATTTTAGCTATGCCAACTCTGGTACAAACCACAGAATTAATTGCATTGCAGTTACATCCTGAACTACATGATTCAGCATGCAACAGATATGGTATACAGAGATTTCTCAATCTACAGCAATTTACTTCTAAGAATTATGCTGTTTACGTAATTGCTGAATAGGATTTCAGCCAGTGTTTTATATTTAGATGAGTACATACAACTAACAAAAAGTATATTAATAGACCTTGGCAAGTCTTTCTAACTGGCATAACGGTAACTCAGCAAGCAGCTCTTGTCTCTCATAACTGGATAAGAACAGCTTTCAAACTTTTTGCTGATAGGAATTCAGATTTGGTTTCAACTGAGTTCTATCACTTGATACAGTAGAAAGTAGATAACTGAGGTCTACTTTGGAGGAAACACAGTTTTTTGAACATAGATGGCTGATTGAATGCAAATGAGGTGAAAGTAAGAATGGACAAATGTAGGCATGAAAATCCTGATATTAAGTGAGAAAAAGAAAAGCCCTTAATTTGTTTAACTGTATTTAAAGATGTTATAAAAATCAAACATTGTACAGTATCTCTCCATATACCATATCTATATCTACCTGTGTTTACGACCCTGAGGCTATTTGCTCCAAGAAAGATCTGAGAGTAAGGTAGCACAGAAGCAAGTTCTATGTATGACCTTGATGTCAGTGCAAATTATTGAAAGGAACCTATAGATACTAATTAGACATGGGGACGAATAAAAAAACAGATCGCGATATTTGTCAGAAATCGCTGATTCATTAAATATTCATCCCTTCATATTCATGGGTTCCAGAGACCCCCACGAATACGAAGGGATGACTATTTCCCCATTTTTATTCGTCCCCCATACGAATATGGGGGACAAATATGGCTTTCCCATTCTGCCTACTGGCCTGCCAATCAGGTGATCGGCGAGCCGAAAGGCAGCCCCCTAACCCCACAGCCTATCCCCCACCCCCTTCCTCTCCCTACCTTAGCCACCGCCACCCCCCACCCCCGCCAAAGTCCCCCAACCGTAATCGCCGCCGCCGCTGTCTCCAGCTGGCTTCCGCAGCCACTGCCTGTAGAAGGGGACACTGGCTGTCCTTTGGAAATATGGCAACTGCGGCTTCATTTAGGGTAGGGAAGCTGCGGCTGCCATCTTTGCAAAGGGCAGCCTGCACTCCCTTAAGGCAGGCTAAGGGAATCCAGGTTGCCCTTTGCAAAGATGGCAGCTGCAGCTTCCCTACCCTAAATGAAACCACAGCCACCATCTTTGCAAAGGGCAGCCAGTGTCCCTTTCTAAAGGCCATGGCTGCGGAAGCCAGCTGGAGACGGTGGCAGCAGCGATTATGGTGGGGGTGCGTTGGCGGAGGTGGCACAGTGGTGGTGTGGGGGGGCGGTCAGGTGTTCTTTTAGTAACCCCCCACGAATAGACAAATAAATTCATGCTTCGTCGGTTAATGGGGGGGAGCTTCGTGCTTCCTGAACTTTGACGAATCACGAAGCAGGACGACTCGCCAAAATGGTGAGTCGTCCCCATCTCTAATACTAATCATAAGCAAACAATTTTCAATCATTCCCACAAAATTACGTATGAAGAACATATAGCCTTCCAAAAGTGGCTGGACTATATCTCATCTCCTCTTTCCCCATCAATGGCTATGTTAGCTAGGCTGAGAATAGTTGCCATCTAGAAGGCTACATATGCTCCAGCACTGATTTACAGGATACAAAATAGAATATGCAACTTTTGTAGTTTTATAGAAAAAAATCAATTTGTACTAGATCCAATATTGTATTGTACTGAAACAGATACTCCCCTCCCCCCAAAAAAGTGTAACATACAAATCTCTCTTCCCCATGCAGCCTTACTAATTTTGCATAGGAGCATTTACAGGACCGATTTTTTTTAAATGCACATGGCTTCCTATAAACCTTCATATCTAGCCAGCAAAGACCAATCTACATTAGATAATGATGCTGTAGGTAATGTTTCCTCTTGGTTAAAAAAAAAATCAAAACAAAAACACACATTAAAAATCAAAGAAATGCAGGAGTAAAATATTTAAACATTGATATTCAGGGCCATGTTCTTATCACTTGGATAAAAAAAAAGTGATGTGACCACATTGCTAGGAGATTGTATTCATTATCATACAAATGGAAGATTTCCATAGATTCCCACCACAAACAACCCTATAACATGAGTCTATTCTTTTTTTTATTTCAAGAAAAATATGCCATTTATATTATACCACCTGAACTAAATTGTAATGTCATCATTCCACTGATCGGTTTTCAGTCTACACATTATACAGGCTATTTATTAGGATTTTAAGGATATTATGCAGTGAAAAAGAAAAGCAATAAAGAAGTTTTGTCACCAATTACTGCAAAGAATAAGGAAAAGGCAGTTAATTTGGGAGAAATTGCTTATTTAATACTGGGTAAAAGTGAAAATTATTATAACTATAACCTTTATCACTTTTCTTCTGGAGCTTCTACTAGTCTGTACTGCCTGTTCAATGACCACAATAAATATTATATATGTATATATGCATGTATGTATGTGTATATATGCTAGCTTGTGGGATGTAAAAAGTCATTATACACAAAGAAAAAATGGGGCATTCCCTGCCGACATCACTTATATGAGATAAATATCCAAGTGAATTTTCATTCAAGCTTTTAAGAAAAATGGGAGTTGTGAGAGCAAACAGAAAGATGAAAATTATATGATTGCATAACCTAATTTGGCATTCTTCAGGGGAAATGTGGAAGAATATTTTTGTTTTGTTTTGTTAAAAGATTGTGTATAATATGCTGGAAATTGATCAGCAACAGAGTGCTGAATTCAATTCAGATATCAAATCTAAACCAGTCCCATAAACTCTAGACCAGTTTCATCTCTTTAACTGCTCACGGAAAAAATAAACATAGACCCACATTTCTTCCTGTGTTTTTGTTCTGGTTTTTGACAGTGTTTTCTTCACACTGATTACATGCAGCATCACCAGCTGCCTGTGATGGGAAGCAACGTCAGCCCAGATGTCTCCAGACCTGCATTGCCTCATGCACTCTTTCTGCCACAGCTTTGTTGTGTTTCTGGCATAATAGCTCAAGGTCACTGGGGCTCTCTCAACATTGTAATTCAGTACAGCTACTCAGCAGAAAACCTTCACACAAGTACTGGCCTCCTCATCCCAAACCAGCAAGAATGCTACACAAAATCGACACACCTCTTCCATGAGACTGCCCAATGCATCCACCTTTGTGCCAGGTTTAATACCCTTGCCTGCAGGCAGCCATTTGTCTCATGATGCAAATTCAATAATGCATTGATTAAAGAAAACACATTATAGCCATTCATATTATATATATATATATATACACACACATGCACATTCTTAAAAGGTCTGTGTTTCAATAATGGTTTGGAGACGTATTACAAAACCTACTTGTCTGAACTATTTGGGAGTATGAGGCACATAGTTGAAACACAGTGCCAAAGCCTACCATGGCAGTGACTTTTGAAATTTCCATATCAAATTATAAACTTTGAAATGCCTGAAGCACAAATAAACATTCTAAAGGCTTTTAGCCACAAGGAGATAAGATCTCTCTCTGGGGAGACTGTTCGAAACTGCTCCATTGCCTTTGTGCAGACTACTGGAATGTGCTTGCTTTTCATTTCTTTCTTTGTGTCTGGCTCACAGGCCTCACAGGCAGTGTCTTAAGCCAGGCAGGGTCAGTGCAAACAGAGAGCAGCATTCATAGACAGATCAAGTTTATGTGAGAATCTGCTCCTCCTGTGCCCTCAATTTCCATTTGAATTGTTAATAAAATCTCAGCCTGAAAAGCACATGATCCCATCAGTGGAGAAGTCATGCAGAGAATCCTCTAGCTCAAAAAAATAAAAACACTTTATCCTTTTTTTAAAAAAGCCATCCTTCTGCCACATTCATGAGAATTACGCCATCCAACCCCTCCTAAACTTAGCCTTCCAACCCCATCATCATACCTGATGGCTGGTGAGGGAGCTTGCCTTAAAAAGAAAAGACAAGAAAGCAACAGATTCAAACAAAAACATTTAGCAGAGGAAGAAAAATCCTCCTCCCAAAACTAGACTCACAAAGATTTCATTTCTCTCAGACCTCAGACATCACTGGTTCAAGTTCAGATGTTATCCACCAAACAACAAACACATTTATATTTTAAATGAATTTTGAAAAACAGATACTATTTGCTCCAAATACATCCCCACCTCTTTCTCAATTGCACAAACTGTTGGTCTGCAGAGATAATACAAGGTCATGTACAAAGCAAAAGAACAGAACCATACCCCAATTAACTTGGTCTCCCCGTGAAAATAATGTACAGGAACAAGAGCCATTCTTTGCTTCGTGCATCAGACATGCTTCTTCCTAACCTTGCACAAACTAACTGGGCCCTTCTGTTTCTCCTGGCTTTGCTCCTTGCAAACTCTATGAATGTATTGAACGCTTTGCAGAGGGATGGGCTGATGAACGAAAACATGAATTTCCTGCTTACCCCTTAATAAGGGTTAAAGGGGGTGCTAGTGATCAATCGCAGAACAAAGAGAGAGTGACTGAAGATTCTAAACAATATATCTTGAGCTTGGCTGTCTAGATTGCATTATCCGTGTCGCTCCTTAAAATAGTTCTTAGTTTGAGAACAAAATGTATCTCAAATAACTGACGCATAAAATATGCATGACATCCACCAGGATTCTCTCAAATTATGAAATAGCCTTTATGTAACATTTCAGGTGTGAGTGCAAGATATACATAATCAACTTATTTTCACATGATCATTTATTTTTCACATTGGCTGTTCAAATCTGCCAGCATTGGCCACTTGTATAAAACTCACAAGGACAAGTGGGTATTGGTCTTACCTTATGAGATGTTTGGGAAAGAACAGTGGGATACTTGTTTAAATCTGGCTCTGTATGTGGTAAATATTCAGAATTTCATAATGCTTTAAGAAGCTTCAAGGAATAATGAAGACAGTAGTGGAAGATGGAGAAGGAACATGGGACCAGGGGGAAATGTGGTGTTTGGCCACTGAAAATGGAAACAGAAGAGTTTCAGTAAAATGGAAATTCAGATCATTTGGTAGCACAGCTTACCTTTGCCTACTTTGGCCTGGACAGCAGTGAGAACAAAATAGTTCAGACCAACACAAACCACCAAGCCCAAATAAGCATGCATGGTGGCCCAGCTCAGGAAGTTTTGTTTTTATCTGAATTTGCAAAAACAGGAAGATTGCCAAGCATTGATAGGGCTACCTTACATCACTAATAGGCTGAATTTTGTTTCGTGGATCACAACATATCTATCTACTACTGGCACAGGAGTAGATAGATATGTTTGGAAACTATTTAGAATGCATAACACTCTGAATAACTTTATAAGCAGGGGTCTTCAACTTTTGGCTACCTGCAATCTGTAGACCCTGCCTTTGGCCTTCTCTTTGTAAATTTAGATGCCTCATGACTCAAGCATGAGTTAAGGATGTACCACCATTTCTTTCCACATGAAAGGGAAATGTAGGCATTGTCTGTCTCTTATTTCAGTAGAGAAGATACTTGGGAAGTTCCTTTTCATCCTGAGAAGCAAGGTGAGTTTCTTAATTTGCAATCTAATTAAACAGGTAACACAGCAACTAAATCACACTGGCCTTTTTTCCAACATTGGCACTGTGAAAGAAGTGGAAATCACACCACAATGACCAGTATAGTCCACACCACTTCTACAGACCTGTTGGATAGCTCAGTGGTTTGGGGCAGAACCAGAGGTTGGGAGTTCAAATCCTCACTTGTGCCTTCTTGACAGAGTCTGGACTTGATTATCCATAGGGTTCTTTCCAGCTCTGAAGTTTTGAGGCTATTATTATTATCGTTCAAAACACATGGGAAAGGTATAATCACATTTGCCAGAGAGAAGAACTGTGTGGCAAATGTGGAGCACACTGGACAATGGAAATGTGCTCCTGAAATTATTTTCTTTAGGAAGTCTCCTTGTATTAAAATATATGTAGTATTTCCAATACAGACCATTGGCAAAAAAAGAGAAACAGAATCTAAATTCATAAAGCAGGCATTGGGAATTCTTGTCCAGTTTGTCTTTACTGGAAGCACCTAAAATTACAGCCTTCTTCACAATACAGTCTGCTGTTTTATTTCTAAAAGTCAAGAGCTAATGAACAAAAGCTGAAAGTGGGCAGAAACCTGGATAGTTATGGGGACCTTACTTGCTTCTCTTTCCTTTCAGGACAATTGTAAACCTCATGAATCACAACAAGCAAGGCCCAGTTCACATGTTCAGTTATCCTGAAACTGTATCTCTTTAACTCACTGTGCCCTCTGATTTATTTATAGAAATTAACAGTGAGACTTGAAAGTGGAAAAGAGGCTATGAATAATTAAGGGCTCTTGATAAACTTTCCCTTTTATCTGCAGTCTAAGAATAAACCAAGATACTGTGTTATCAGTCTTATGGGTCTATTATCATGATCTCCTGACTCAAAATAAGAGTTAATGAGCTTGTGTCTACCACCTGGAATTAATGACTTCCAAAACTAAAAACAACACAGGATATCCTTGATTGTGCAAATTACTATATTTTACTTAAAATGGCCAATTTATGTTAGAAAAACATCTCTGACATAGAGTGAAATGGTCAAAATACGTCAACTTCTATGAGCTTAGGTCCAACAAATTAGTAGGCTAAAAGAAATAAAGCTTCCCAACTTTTTGGTAGTCAAGGCTAACTCGTAAAAATAAGGAGAACAACTGTAAGAATACGATCAACACAAGTGTCTTCAGAGATTGGAAATGACAAGTTACAAGCAATGGTGCTACCTGTACCAAGTTTTTTTTTTTCCTGGTAGAAGACATAGCAAAGTTACATTTCAAAAGCAATGTGATGAAAGGGACAAAATGACTTTATTAATGTTGTGAACAGCAGCTCTAGCTCTGCTTAAAATACATTTCCACAATTTTTTTCTGGTTTTATGCCATTCTCTTCTCAATCTTAAAACATTATTTTAACAATCCTATAAAATGTTACAAAAAATAATGAAAACATAACGGGCAATGCAATAAAGAATGCAAAACAGTTTTTTTTTCTACATTGCAAGAAGCAGCAACAATGAATTAACTTTTAGACACTAAGGTGAGTAATGAGAATTAATTACTTTTCAAAAACATCCACACTCTGAGTATTTTGCTTGCTCTGCCTTAGGAACTGAGTGGAGCTGAGCACTGGTGTGTGTTAAAGGATAGCTGGGGGCACAGGTAACACTAGGCAAGTTCCAGGAGTTGGAGGACTCAATGGACAACCTCCTCAAGAACATCCACACACCCACAGCAACCAAACTGACCAGTAGTGGATGATTTTGCTGCCACAAGAATTCAGTGGCACCTGCATTGACTCTGTTCAGAAAAACCTGTATCATAGAACACTGCCAACAAACAAGGCAGAGAATCTCATTCTCTTCAGAAGGAAAGAAGGGTGTCCCCACTCCACCCATGATGGTGCACAGTCTTTAGTTTGTTTGTTTGGAGGAGAAGCAGGGGCTACTATAGGTGACATGAAGGTGGCTCCCTATTGCTAACTCCTCACCTTGGATTTAGGGGGCTTCATAGACCTTGGATTTAGAGGAGACCAACAGCACATAGATGTTGATTCCTTCTGCCAAAAATACTATGTGAAGAGTGCAGATTTTATTATTATTTTACTATTTCTTTGATTTATATACTACCCCATTAGTGTGAATTTGTAATTTTTCCTCTTATACCATTATCTCTCCAGACAGACAAATCTTTGTGTGTGTGTGTGTTTTGTGCCTGAGAAATCAGACATGAAAAGGGAGCTGTGCTATCTCCCAACTGACCAACTACAAACTTAAAAGAGGACCGAGAAAAGTTTGAGCTAGAATAGACAGTGGCCAAAATTCTATTGAGTTTTTACACCAGTATAAAACAACTGGCATAAATCTCAGAGCCAATGCTTATGTTAAAATTGTAACTTGCTACAATTTATGCCAGTTGCATTATGCTGGCAAAGCATAACTAGTAGGATTTTGGCCACTGTTTTCTTCTTAAGAGAGCTCTCCTAACAAGAGTTAACTTTTACATATCAGGTATTATGGACAGAAATTTCTTATTACAGAGTATTCACAAATGAGAGGTAACTAATAAATCATATGAATTGGGCTTAACTTGAGCCTGGAATGATACCTGAAGCAAAGTCTGAAATTGCATCCTAAGCCATAAAAAGACTTATATCTACACCATGTTAATTCACAGTTTAATATCACAGAATGAACAGCAGAGACATGTCTAACATAGCTTGATTTATACGTTATGGCTTCAGCGAAGTCTACTTTCTACTTACCATACAATCTTTGTATGCAGAAAGATGTGTTAGGATTCATTTATTTTTAATACAAGGGAACAATCAAATATTTGATCCCATCCAATCTTGGCTGGTAGTCTAAAGTGGTGCATTTCAGAAACCCATGAGATAGGTGCTTGTGTAGTTTGGCTTAGACTAGTAAGAGGAATCTTCTTTTATCGGGAATGGTATGCACAACTTTAGAGAACAGATTTGGATGGTCTAGAATAAAAAAAGATGTATGAATAGAAAATATTTAAGCAAGGGTAACATTCGTTTGTGAACAGTCCTTGTAAACAGATGCTGAGGCCAAAAGCAATGTTCATTCCCTATGAATTAATGGATTTAGCCTAGTGGGTGAGGAATCCTGATGGAAAGGTTGTGCTAGTGAAGTTTTTATTGAGAATTTCTCTCTCTCTGTGTGTGTGTGTGTGTGTGAGAGAGAGAGAGAGAGACAGAGAGAGAGACAGAGACAGAGACAGAGACAGAGACAGAGAGAAAAGTGGGGCCGTTCTTCCAAAGAGTACAGAAATTAAGCCTTTATCTCCTTGATTTACATAATGGAATATCAATGTATGTGTACAAGGGGGATAGAAGCAGATGCTTTGTAATGGTATATCTATATTTGTCCTTATACTGGCCTGCACATGAAAAAGTTCTGGGAAACAAAAATGTTTTAAGGCTAATTCAGTGACCTGGGAATTAAGGAGATTTTTGTTGGCACACTGAACACACACAGCTATTCCTATATCCAGCTGCTAATTATATATGTGTTGTTGTTGTTAGTTGCCTCTTTAAAATAAAAATCAAAGCTAGGTTTATAATTTCATTTGCATTCTTCATTTTTAATAAACAGTTCAGATAGAGCACAAAAGAAAGACATACTTGCACCCCAAGGTTATTAAGCAGACATAATAGCTAATAACAGCCTGGAAAGGTATAAAACAAATAGAGAATATTATTTTCACTTGATCATCCAAGTCACTAATTTTTATCCTTCAATGTAATTTAAATCACATCAATCAAGCTCTTACCATCCCAGTGCGCATACTGGGGTGATAGGCAGAAATTTGTGACATATCAATGTACACCAATAGAAAGCAAAGCAAATGTATTGGAATGGAAGTACATAACATTTTAAAATTAAATTAGAAAATCTTGTTCTTAATTCCAAGGGGATTTCTCCACCAGCATATTGAGTTATATATTCTTTTCTGAAGTCTGGGTCAAGATCCTATCAGCTTTATTATGAAGAGTGTCAATAATGGACTGCATGAAGATAAAATGTTTAATTAAAAATGAACACTATATAACTGATTAGGTCCTAGTTTCAATTGGAAAACAGGCCAATCATATATTGCACCTCTTTTCCTATTAAACATTATTATTACACATGGTGGAATTTGTAAAGAGATGAACTTAAAATGTTTCATCTCTTAGACAAATTAGTTTAAGATTAGTCACATCCTGGGCACATAATAATCTTTGCCGATCTGCACCAACTATGGAAGGGAACAGTGAGGTCTCCTTTCCAACAACCTTCATGCTGGATTTCTAGCTGATACACCCAGAAATGTATGGATTCTACTATTATGAAGACCTGGCAGCACCTTTGAGGAAGGGAGTTCCTCTCCCCAACTGTGCTAGAGACTTCAGCAGCTGCTTTAGCTCAAGCCACACTCACAACTATAAAGCAAAGGGTTGTTTAAGTAGCAACCATAAGCTTTCAGGTTCAAACACCAGCCAATGAAACTGACAGCAGAATTGTGCAATGGTATAATAAGGATAAAACACAATGGTCCAAAATTTCTGCTTCCTATTACCTGTATATATGTCTCCTATTCTCTCAAAGATTTGCTACACAAAAAAGGAAAGCATATGCTATCAACAGGACAGGCAGTGATACAGCAACATATGCAACACTGTGACTATAATAAAATTGACTAACTATGAACTGATCAAACTAAAATATCACAGTTAAAGAGAAATGGATGGTGCCTTTGTCATTTTGCACTCATTGAAGTGAGAGAAATATTGCCCATATGAACTGTTTGTACTTATCTAAATCTTCCTCCTCTAATGTATGGGTTCATCTATAATATTGAGTTCTGTATGAAACCTTACACCTTTAATCTTCTGTCTTCTTTTCTTTAATCTATGGTATGATGTAAATTCATTAATAAAGACATATAAAAAAGAAACTAAAAATACTTGCTAAATTTCTTGTGCATGTCAATTTAGCCTGTTTCAGTAAAACCAGAAACTTCCAGCCTATTCAATTATTATTCCAAGAAGTCCATTTGACTGCAAGAAACTGATATAAAGAGTGAGTAGTAGCAATGTAGTGCCTGTGTAGAGTTATGCCATTAGAACTTGTCCTTAAACCTGAAAATCAATGTAATTGATTAACAAATATAGTAGAAGCAGAAGTGCTAGATAAGATTGTAACTCAGGATAGTATGAATGCTTTGAAGGCAAAAAGTCTGTCGCCAGAACCAGGGAATGAACACAAGGAGACAGAGAAATGAGAAAGGGCAAAAAAATAATGCAGATGCTTTTCACTTGGGACTTTTAATCTTTAAGAAGAGTATGTCAGCAATATTCAATAATATATGAGATTATATTAACAAATAAATAAGTGGTCTTCAATTGGCAAGCCAGTGTCATGGATTATCTTATACTGTAGCAGAAACAATTAACAACTGTGTCGCCATTGCTGGCTGAAAAATAATCATAAGCTTCAAAACCTTTCCATACTTCTAGTTATAGACTTCTGCCTGATGCCCATAGTGTGGATGCACAAGACAAACATGTAAAGTGTTGCATCAGTGCTAGCATCCTAATTTCAGAAGTCCAGCAGTGTTGTGCAGTAGCCATAATATACCACAGCCATCCCACCAAAGTTACAGAAGGGCAACGTCGGTGAAACAGGAGTGCAGACTGTTGCTATTCAGATTCAGAGCTCAACCCTTACTCTAGTGTAAGGATTTCAGCTGTAGAGGTCTCCCAGCTCTGTGATACTTTAATCATACATATACATACTCTGGTAAAGATGTACTTGACCATAAGGTAGCAAATCCTGACTGTTCTCTTTCTTACATACAACAACATGGAACTGCAACAGTTTTCTTGTCACCACCAGGGTGGATTAAAATTGATGATTTTTTTAAAAAATAAAAAATAATTGGGTGTTTTTATTTAAATCGGATTTTTAAAATTTAAGTCAGATTTATTTGAATGAAATGCTTTTGGAGCAAAAATCTATCTAAAAATAGTTTTCTGTTTAAAATACATCATAATTCAAAGGTTATTTAGCACGAAATAGAGCTTAGTTATGTAGCATGAGGCTGTAAATTCATGCAATATTTACATTTTGGTAAACTAATTCAAGTTATCCAAGCTGAGACAACATGCATTTTTTCACACTAAAAATGGTTTAAAATAAACAAAGTTCAGGGAAAAAACCTTAATCCCACTGTTGTTCTGCAAATCTATGTACAAACAATGAACACATTATAATAGGACTGCAGTATCTGTGGGGGAGGGACGTGGTGGCGCTGAGGGTTAAACCGCAGAAGCATCTGTGCTGCAAGGTCAGAAGACCAGCAGTCGTAAGATCAAATCCATGCGATGGAGTGAGCGCCTGTCGCTTGTCCCAGCTCCTGCCAACCTAGCAGTTCGAAAGCATGCAAATGCAAGTAGATAAATAGGTACCACCACAGTGGGAAGGTAACGGCGTTCCGTGTCTAGTTGCGCTGGCCACGTGACCACGGAAACTGTCTACGGACAAACGCTGGCTCTACGGCTTGGAGACCGGGATGAGCACCACGCCCTAGAGTTGGACACGACTGGACTAAATGTCAAGGGGAACCTTTACCTTTACCTATCTGTGGGGGATCAGTTCCAAGTCTCCCTGCAGATGCCAAAAAACGCAGATGTAGTGAACACTATACATTGCATGGTCTCTGGATCCCTCTCGTAGCCAGTTATGGTAAAAACACCTTGGAAATACATATAAATACTATTTTGGGGAGAGTACTTAGTATATTCAGGCAGCACATAAATGAATGAGCGAATTCTGATTCCACGGATGGGGGGTTCCTACTGCACCTTAAATGCTAGGTTTGAAGATTGTTTGGAAGATAGTTTGCTTTTTAAAAGGATATTTTGTTTAACCAATTTAGTTAATAAACATTGACATTTAAGCAAATACAAGAATATGTATGCTATATAATGTTATTGTTTTAGTTACATAAAACAATTTAAGTAGTTCTCCAAATGTGAGTGATTAACCTATTAAAATAAAATCAATCAGTTCTGATATAGCTGTTTTACTAATCTAACAAGTTATTATTCTAAATATGAACTCTTCATCTGGTTGCAAATATTAAAGATTATAATTACCAACAAGAATCAGCTTTTACATTTAAAAATCATGATTTAAATAAAGTCTTACTGACTAATGATTTAAATTGATTTAAACCAAATCCACCCTGGTCACCACCAAGGATAATGAGGAACTTCCTAGAACTCCCAACAGAGTTCTCACACTGGCATTATAATTTCCATAATGCCCATTTGTTGGTACAGAATTATTCCATTTCTGTATAAAAATAATTTGCTATATGAGTTGCCCAAAATTACATGATTATTATTTTAGTCAAGAATTCTAAACACTAGATGAATACTTATTTTCTTAAAAATCGACCAGTCCTTCTGGGCTTGTTCTGTGTGTGCTTTGCCTCTCAAGGGGAAAGGATGCTAGAGACACTACTTGCAAATCATAGAGACTTTGAAAAGAAAAGAAGACGGAGCTTTTTGTCTCCCTCTTGGCAGGTGGCAAGATATCTCTTGGGGCCATAAAATTCCTTGTTGAGGTCTTGTCACACTGAGAAGACAGAGTTTAGCAAGTGTGTTGACTAAACATTAGGAAGACCCTACAGACAGTAAGAACTATTCAACAGTGGAATAGAGTACCTGGAAGGTGGTGGACTTTCCTTCACCTGAAGTTTTTAAACAGAGGTTGGATGTCCATCTGTCAGGAATGCTTTAGCTGTGGATTTCCTGTTTTAGCAAGGGGCTAAATCTAACAACCCTTGCAGTCTCATCTAGACATGAGCACCAACTACCAATTCAGTGGTTCATGCCAATTCGTTTACCACTGCAACAGGTGTTCAGCAGTCCGGTGCGTGCCCCCTCTGGCAGGCATCCACTCAGAAGCGGTGTCTGGCAGGGAAGCTGGGATGCTGCTTCCAGATGGACATCCACTGGAGGTAGCAGGGCGGCAAATCGCCAAACACCTGTTGTGGTGGTAAACTGGTACAAACTGCCAAACCGGTGGTTTGTGCCATCCAACAGTACAATTCTCCCATTCTTTCTATTCCTATTACAACCCTGATGAGGGGAAAAAGCTGCTGTCCATATCTTTGCATGTCATCTGTACTATACTCATGACAATATTAGAATGGTGTGAACACTGCAATGGCATATATCTGTGAAGATTCTCAGTCATCCAGGTGAGATTATCTGGAAGTTGAGTCATGGCAACTGGACACTCATTTGATGATCAAGATGTACTCATTTTGGACTGAGAAGATAGGTGGCTTGAGAGAGGGGTCAGGGAGGCCATACATGTGCATATAGAAAATCCCTCACTCAACAGGGGCGGAGGCCTAAAATACAACCTGTCTCCTATTTATCATGCTGCCTTTTCATCTGTCCCCAAGAAGATTAGGACCACACACACCAGAAAGATCACTGTTAAAGACTGTTAACAACCCATGACAATGGGTGGAGAAGGACTGCAGAAGTGGGGTTATCCCTCACCTCCAGTCCTTTGTCCTTCTAACAACCTTATTTAGACCAGGGAGAAGTGAAACCAACCTGGAGGATATATCAGGGATCTCCTACCAACTCTCCTCAGACTGAAGAAGCTGCTTGGATGAATAGCGAAATGTTTCAACCTAACAAGAAAGAAGTCCAGTTGCCATGACTCAACTTCCAGATAACTGCAATGGGATCTGTGCGCTGGGATTCCAGTGCATGTTTGCCTTGTGGGTTTGTATCTTCAAAACCAAAGGGGGAAAGACAATCAAGGACATACAAATAGACCCCACTGTGAGGTCACCTCGAGTTCTGTAACCATGGAGAGAAACATAAAGTGGCTACAATAACATCTCTAATCTCTGCCCCTGTTTAATCAAATTTTAACTAAATTATTTTCCCCCACCCAGGTTTCTAGAAACTGCAGTGCCACACACTGGAATAAGGTTAAGTACAGGGCTATCAAGACACCACTGCAGTTGACTACCTTGGAGTGCCAGGTGTCAGACAGACCACAATCAACAAGAAAACCAGCAACCGATATAAGCAGAAGTGGGATCAAGTATCCAGTCCTTCAGAGAGAGTGAACGCATAATTTGCATTCCTGGTGATGATTGGGAACAGATGGATAGAAATACCAACATTCCTAATAGTACCTCCTCATTGTCAGGATTAACTCCTGGACAGACACAGAAAATAACAAATCAAAGATCTTACTGAGAATTCTTCATTGTCTTCAAATACAGAATATTGTATTCTCTTTTCACTGCACACTATCATCTAATATCTCTTGTGTTATCCTGTCAAGTATAAAACAAACTGAAAATGTTCCTAGCAGGACAGCAAAACAATACTACATCTTAGCAACTTTCTCACATAGCTGTCATTTTTAAAAGTTATATAACCAATATGTAATATTTTATCTTTATGTATTTTCCCTCCTCTATATTGCAGTTATTTTTTTAAAGGCCATATTCATTTAATACAGCCAATTGTATGGCTGTCCTTCAGTCTGTTATAATGGCAACCTGAAAAAGCAAGCAAGCAAACAAAAGCAGAGTTGAAATATCCCAAAGAGCTTGAGAATTGGAATTTAATTGAATATTTCCTCTCGTAGTTCATTGGCACTTCCTTTCTAGTCACAGCCTGCTGCTTAGCCTGATATGTCTGTGTTCTGTACCTTTAGGTTGGTGTCAACTTGTAGTGACCCTAACAGGGCTTTCAGCGTAAGTGAGACATTTAAGGAGTGGTTTTATCAGTTCTTCAGAAGGCATCCTCTACAGAGTCTAAAGGACAGTGAGACTACCACTCCTAATCGACTACCATGGCTGCTTCCTTTTTGTGCATTCATAACACATTCGTTTCCGCATTGACTTCAAAGTGTTAATGATGACATACAAAGTCCTAAACGGTTTAGGACCTCAATACTTGGCAGAACGCCTTCTCCCACCTAGATCTACTCGAGTCACTCACTATAGCCAGGAAAGACGGCTGAGGGGCCTGACGCCGAGAGAGGCCCGGAAAGAAAGAACAAGAAACCGGGCCTTCTCGGCAGTGGCCCCTCGACTTTGGAACAGCTTGCCGCCAGATATCTGCCTGGCACCCTCGCTGGGTGTTTTCAAGAGCCAATTAAAAACTTGGCTCTTCAGGCAGGCCTTCCCTCCTGCCAATACTTGATTTCCACTTTTCTTGGTTTTTTGTTGTTATCTTCCCATCTTGATTATATTATTATTGTAGATTTTAATTGTTGTTTTTAAATCAATTTTGTGCACAATATATTGTGAGCCGCCCTGAGTAGACTCCTGTCTAGAAGGGCGGGATAGAAATCTAATAATAAATAAATAAATAAAAATAAATAACAGAGCTGGTGAGAGAAATCTAGGTGTCTGTAAGTGTTTACAGGCATGGGTCTGTGGGTGGTAATTCCAGAATTTTGCCTGGGGAATCCTTGGAGAATTCTGGGAGTTGGGAGTCCAAAAAGAAAAAAAAGAAAAAGAAAAGAAAAATGAACGACACACCCTTAGTAGAAATTTTAGCAAGTATATCTTGTTATGCAGCTACACCTACTGAAAATCTTCTCCCATTCCAGTTTTTAATGTGGTGACCCTATTGAGAGCTTTCAAAACATAAAAATATAAAAACTTTGCAATCCATGTTCTGTTGCATATGGACATAAAAGAATATCCAGTCTTGTGGTGCTGGACACTTATGATATGACAAACAGATGAAAACAGTTCTGCAGGAGACCGTGTCTTAAACTGGCTGCACTATAGTTCTATTTCTGTCTGGATACTGCAGCAAATTGTGACCATTTGAGGCAAAAAATGTCCCATATGTGAGAGTTAAAGTCAGAAAAACATGCTGCATCTGTAAGTGACTCTCAAAAAACACGTTTTCCAAAATATGTCCCTTTGTTTCTTGAAATTAACGAAAAAGGAAGAGGTTGGAGTTAGCAAAGAATGTCACTGGAAAGCAACGTCAAAACAATGCATACTCATAGAATCATAGAATAATTGAATTGGAAGGGGACTATAAGGCCATCAAGTCCAACTGCATGATCAATGCAGGAATCCAATTCAAAGCAGATCTGGTGGTTGTCCAATTTTCTCTTGAATGCCTTCAGTATTGGAATGCTGGAACTAACATACCTATAAGCAGCTCCTTTTCGGGATTGTGGCCATAGTTTAATAGACAATTAAACAACCTAATGCTGTATCAGAAACCAGTACATACTATCAACCAAATACTATATATTTTGTGTTACAAAGTAGAATTTTGAATATCTTGGTTCATGGATTCCTGTTGTCTAAAAATTAATGTACTGCACAAGATATTTCTTGGGTATAGCATGAGTTATATGCAACACTCCCATTTTATATATTTAATTTTTTAAAACAGTTAAATTTAAAAAATCACAATTTGAAAACCCTTTGGCCAGATGTCCCCAAATTTTGCACAGAGCAAGAGCAGACTTTGTGCTACATCTGTGCCAAATTTAGTGCTGATCTGAGGTCCCATTACATTTTTTTGTTTGGGGCATCTTTTGGTTTTTCTTGTAGAATGCATTTCACTGTGCTTATGCAAAATATATGGTGCGACTACCTTCGTACCATAATATGGTTGGCTGGATAGCTCAGTGAGTTAGGCAGAGGCTGGGAGTTCAATCCCCCACTGTGCCTCCAGGAAGAAGAGCCAGCCTGAGTAGCCTTGGGCAAGCTGCCCAGTCCCAGGATGCCCCTAGAAGAAGGGAATGGTAAGCCACTTCTGAGTACTCTCTGTCTAGAAAACCTTGAAAAGGGTTGCCATATATCAGAATTGATTTGATGGCACATGATTATTATTATCGTTTTTAATTTAACAATAATAGAAGTTTAACTACTTCCCCGTCCCAACATGTTGCGGGGGGGGGGGGAACACTTGGGAATAAACAGACATGTCTTGTGTGTTTGTTTGTGAAAGGACTTGTGATCTTGGTTCTGGTATTTACCACACATTCCTCAGCTTGTGCTCAGAGGCTACTTTAATTTCTTAATCCCTGTTCCACAATCCCATTCCCTGGCTGTAGTTGGTGAACTTCAGAGTTAGCAAAACTGAAACAGAACCTGCAAACCACTAATTTTCAAGCATTTACAATAATAGAAGTGCATCTGTCTGCTTGCCTGCCAGAATCACAGCTCCAAGACCATGAAATGTAGACACTGAAACTCAGTGCACACAGTAAGGGAACACTAGCAGTATGCACATGGGTGTGCACTTATTTTTGAAAACTTGTTAATCTAAATCTCTTTTTGATGCCTGCAGTGCCATTTTCAATGATTAGGTGGCAGAATTCTCACATAAACTGATGGGTTTGCAGTAGATACAATTTGAAGACACCGGGAAACAGTGAAAGGCATTGAGTTATATAGGCTTCTTTCTTCCTTTTAACAGATACCACACCCACAGACATGGAGTGAGCAGACCCCACCTTGGTAGGGTTATGTCTGGGGATACCAGCATTTATGGTTTAATTCACATGTGGTATCCAACAATAACACTGTTTAACTTTGCTTGAAATTTTTAGTGTATCAACAGAGTGTATATAACAGAGGGCAATTCCGGCCCATGAGAAGAATGTTACTTTTGTTATTCTTATATATCTGAAGGGATGTGATGCCCTCTCTGTAAGAATGTAACATTCATAATATGATTGCCTACAACTCCAGTTCTACAACTACAAAGCAGAACTGGAGAATAATGAGAAATGTCACCCAACAAATTTGTAGGACATCAGGTTGAGAAAGGCTGTTTTCTAAACTTTTAGTCCTAAAACTCTATGGAAAACAAATTGCCACAGGAAACCATCAAGTAACGTCACTAATTAATTTTTTCTAAGCAGAGATGTTGACAAATATAATAAATGTAAGTTAGAAACAATACCACAATGTAGGATGCAATATCTTTAAGTATTTATCTCAAAACAACTTATCCCCACGATTTATTATTTATACAAAAGATGCTCAAAGGAAAGCAATAGATCATTGAAGTCCTTACATGTAAATGTCACAGAAGTTATTTGTTCTGCATCTTGCCTTCTTACTAGTTTTACAACTTACACTTATACTTTATTTTTGCTCCTTTGCTTCCCACTTACCCATGACCTGAATTATTTAAACAGTTTAAGCCTTAAGAATAGAAATGGTGGCTACATTAGCAAGGTTTAACTGTAGTCCTCAAACTACTGATGGAAGGACCATTGCTGCCAAAAATTAGTAATTTGCAATCACAGCTAAGCTCTAAGTATTCAGAAGAAACAACATGGATTTCAAGAGTTTTCAGTGGGACTACTCTATTTATTTATTTATTTATTTATTTTATTTACAATATTTTTAATCTGCCTTTCTCCTTAAAAAGTACCAAAGGCAGCTTTCAACAATTAAAAGACAGTATGTAAGATTAGTAACAATGTGTATAAAATACAAAAAGGTCAATAAATATAATACCAAAAAACATAATACGATACCAAAAAATAAACTCTAGTTGTAACTTCCTACTGAACCGTTTTAGCAACAGATTTTCCACATTAACAGGCTGCTGCATCAAATAGATTTTCCTGTTGTTTCCAACTCTGAATCCTGGATGTCTCTACTGCATTTTAACATACAATGTATATAAACAGTGAAGATAATTTACATACCACATTTCTGTTGGGGGAAAAAACACATACCATTCAAGTCTGCCAACAGTACCTTCAAAAAAATAAGTTTAAAAAATAATGAAAGACAAGAATACAAACAAGCTTGAAAGAGACAGTGAAACAGTTTAAAAACAAAGTTAACATAAAATCCTTTGCTAAGTTCTCCCCTTCACGGATTGCTGCCTTGTCGTGGCGAAGGGGCTTGAGTAATTCAGAGAAGCTATGGGCTACGCCGTGCAGGGACACCCAAGATGGACAGGTCATAGTGGAGAGTTCTGACTAAACGTGATCCACCTGGAGTAGGAACTGGCAAGCCACTCCAGTATCTTTGCCAAGAAAACTCCATGGACAGAAACAAAAGGCGAAAAGATATGACACTGGAAGATGAGCCCCTCAGGTCGGAAGGCGTCCAACATGCTACTGAGGAAGAGCGGAGGACAAGGACAAGTAGCTCCAGAGCTAATGAAGTGGTTGGGCCAAAGCCGAAAGGACGCTCAGCTGCGGACGTGCGTGGAAGTGAAAGGAAAGTCCAATGCTGCAAAGAAAAATACTGCATAGGAACCTGGAATGTAAGATCTATGAACCTTGGTAAGCTCGATGTGGTCAAACAGGAGAAGGCAAGAATAAACATTGACATCCTGGGCGTCAGTGAACTAAAATGGACGGGAAAGGGCGAATTCAATTCACACGATTATCACATCTACTATTCTGGGCAAGAATCCCGTAGAAGAAATGGAGTAGCCCTCATAGTCAACAAAAGCGTGGGAAAAGCTGTACTGGGATACAATCTCAAAAATGATAGAATGATTTCAATACGAATCCAAGGCAGACCTTTCAACATCACAGTCATCCAAGTTTATGCACCAACCACCGATGCTGAAGAGGCTGAAATTGACCAATTCTATGAAGACTTACAACACCTTCTAGAACTGACACCAAAGAAAGATGTTATTCTCATTATAGGGGACTGGAATGCTAAAGTAGGGAGTCAAGAGATAAAAGGAACAACAGGTAAGTTTGGCCTTGGAGTTCAAAACAAAGCAGGACAAAGGCTAATAGAGTTTTGTCAAGAGAACAAGCTGGTCATCACAAACACTCTTTTCCAACAACACAAGAGGCGACTCTACACATGGACTTCACCAGATGGGCAATACCGAAATCAGATTGATTATGTTCGCTGCAGCCAAAGATGGAGAAGCTCTATACAGTCAGCAAAAACAAGACCTGGAGCTGATTGTGGCTCTGATCATCAGCTTCTTATAGCAAAACTCAAGCTTAAACTGAAGAAAGTAGGAAAACCCACTGGGTTAGTCAGGTATAATCTAAACCAAATCCCTTATGAATACACAGTGGAAGTGAAGAACAGATTTAAGGAACTAGATTTGGTGGACAGAGTGCCTGAATAACTATGGATGGAGGCTCGTAACATTGTACAGGAGGCAGCAACAAAAACCATCCCAAAGAAAAGGAAATGCAAGAAAGCAAAGTGGCTGTCCAACGAGGCCTTACAAATAGCAGAGAAGAGAAGGGAAACAAAATGCAAGGGAGATAGGGAAAGTTACAGAAAATTGAATGCAGACTTCCAAAGAATAGCAAGGAGAGACAAGAGGGCCTTCTTAAATGAACAGTGCAAAGAAATAGAGGAAAATAATAGAAAGGGAAAAACCAGAGATCTGTTCAAGAAAATTGGAGATGTTAAAGGAACATTTTGTGCAAAGATGGACATGATAAAGGACAAAAATGGGAGGGACCTAACAGAAGCAGAAGACATCAAGAAGAGGTGGCAAGAATACACAGAGGAATTATACCAGAAAGATCTGGATGTCCCGGACAACCCAGATAGTGTGGTTGCTGACCTTGAGCCAGACATCCTGGAGAGCGAAGTCAAGTGGGCCTTAGAAAGCATGGCTAACAACAAGGCCAGTGGAGGTGATGGCATTCCAGTTGAACTATTTAAAATCTTAAAAGATGACGCTGTTAAGGTGCTACACTCAATATGCCACCGAGTTTGGAAAACTCAGCAGTAGCCAGAGGATTGGAAACGATCAGTCTACATCCCAATCCCAAAGAAGGGCAGTGCCAAAGAATGCTCCAACTACCGTACAATTGCACTCATTTCACACGCTAGCAAGGTTATGCCAAAATCCTACAAGGCAGGCTTCAGCAGTATGTGGACCGAGAACTCCCAGAAGTACAAGCTGGATTTCGAAGGGGCAGAGGAACTAGAGACCAAATTGCTAACATGCGCTGGATTATGGAGAAAGCCAGAGAGTTCCAGAAAAACATCTACTTTTGCTTCATTGACTACACAAAAGCCTTTGACTGTGTGGACCACAGCAAACAATGGCAAGTCCTTAAAGAAATGGGAGTGCCTGAACACCTTATCTGTCTCCTGAGAAATCTATATGTGGGGACAGGAAGCAACAGTTAAAACTGGATATGGAACAACTGATTGGTTCAAAATTGGGAAAGGAGTACGACAAGGCTGTATATTGTCTCCCTGCTTATTTAATTTATATGCAGAATACATCATGTGAAAGGCAGGACTGGATGAATCCCAAGCCGGAATTAAGATTGCCGGAAGAAATATCAACAGCCTCAGATATGCAGATGATACCACTCTGATGGCAGAATGTGAGGAGGAATTAAAGAACCTCTTAATGAGGGTGTAGCAGATACCCCAGACGTCACCTGTCCGTCACTATGGAACCTTGGCAGAAGAACCAATGAAGAAGACGGAAGGCGGGGGTCAGAGAAGAAGGAGGGGTACAAAAGGGGGAGTCTGAAGGGATTGATATGAAGAGATTGAATAGAGATGAGATCAGAGATTTTGAAGGAGAGAGATTTGAGATTTGAATGATTGGAAAGTGAGAGGGAAGTGCTGGAAGGGTTGGAAAGCTGAGCTGTGGGAGTGGAAATAGGATCAGTAGGGTCAGAGCAAGATAGAAAGAACTAACAGAAAGATCTAATTGAACTGAATATCACTTAATACCTGTGATTTGCTTCCTGTGAATGAATATACTATTTCCAACTGATTATCTACCCCACCCTGTATAATAAACTGATTGTGTTTAGCAGCATGAGTGTCCAGCAGTTGATTGATGTTATGAAATAATAACATCTGGTGGCAGCGTGAGAAGGAGGAAAGAGCGTGAGCTTTTGTGAGGGCCAAATAAATAGGGACTACAAAAGCGAGACCGCGACAGAGGGTGAAAGAGGAGAGGGCAAAAAATGGTCTGAAGCTCAACATCCAAAAAACTAAGATCATGGCCACTGGTCCCATCACCTCCTGGCAAATAGAAGGGGAAGATATGGAGGCAGTGACAGATTTTACTTTCCTGGGCTCCATGATCACTGCAGATGGTGACAGCAGCCACGAAATTAAAAGACGACTGCTTCTTGGGAGGAAAGCAATGACAAACCTAGACAGCATCTTAAAAAGCAGAGACATCACCTTGCCGACAAAGGTCCGCATAGTCAAAAGCTATGGTTTTTCCAGTACTGATGTATGGAAGTGAGAGCTGGACCATAAAGAAGGCTGACCGCCGAAGAATTGATGCTTTTGAATTGTGATGCTGAAGGAGACTCTTGAGAGTCCCCTGGACTGCAAGGAGATCAAACCTATCCGTTCTGAATAAATCCTGCTTTAAGTCCTTCTCCTAGCTATGAGGGAGTCACACTCACCCAAGCTTGTGTACATAACACTAAATTGCTGTGTTATAAGACAACCAGCCCAATGCTTCTCCTGCCCTTTCATCTTTCTTTTGTTCTATTGTATCACAAAGCTGCAGAGTTTTTGGCAGTCCCCACCCATGTGGCAACCACAATACTAGAAAATGCACCAAAACACAAAGCAAATCAGGACAGTGGTTTGTCGTATTTCAAAATTTTCATATCCCTCAGCTACAGAAGATACTACAGTAAGAATGCTAAAACATAATGTGGACCTGAAAGAAAGAGATTTAAAAGGATTCATCCCTGGTGCCAAAGTCATTTCAACATATATTTTTTAGTATTTACAAGAGCTATCAAAAAGCATGCTGTCTCATGTTATTGAAAGCTCTGCCAAGAAAATATTATGACATAAATAGTAAATACTGTTAAAATCAAACAATGTGCTGTTAAATATGGGAAGAGTGCCAAAACAAGCATGTTCATCAAAATGCTTCCTTTGACTCAGTCTGAAAAAAAGGTTAATTCGTAAAATCTACATGTATCATGAAACAAACACCAGAAGCTAATTCCATATAAAATATTTAACCCATCTTTCTTACTTCAATAGTTTTCTTTTGCATTAATTCTCATATGATGCTTGCTATATCACTGTTTCTACAACTGACTGAATGCATAAAATTAGGTTTTTAGATGCTTAGCACTTCAATGGGCATCTAACTATCCATCTAATTACAGGGAAAGGGAATCAAACTGAAAGGTAAACTGTCACATACTGCATAAAGAAGCTTGTTAATTCAAACTCATGATATGACTGTAAGCTTTCTGTTACTGATCACTTTGCAATGAATCAATTCAGGGATAGCTGAGAATGGTCATACCCACTGATTCATCTTCAAATTCCTCTCATGTTTTTTCTGCATACAGACAACATACGCAGAGACTGTATTTCATGGTCTGTTTTGCGCAACATATAGATCATCATCATAATCATTTTAGAGCTGCAGAGCTGGAAGGGAGTCTATGGATCATTAAGTCCAGCCCCTGTCAAGGAGGCATAGTGGGGAACTGAACTCCCAACCTCTGGCTCCACACCCAGATATCCAAACTACTAAGCTATATATTGGATTTTCTCAAAGCACAAATGACTAACTGACTTGGCCTAATGTATATGAAGCTTGGACCAAAGTGAAATAGCCAAATTCAGTTCCAGGGTGAAGCCAAGCAAATTTATGATTCAATCTGGAGCACAAATTGAGTCATATAGGGCACAAAATTGCTCTGGATATTTTAAAGCAAAATTTAAAGGTGCCCAGTTTGTAAAGTCCAGAGGTTAGTTTAATGAAATTTGGTAGTTTTACTTCCCTCTTCCCTCTTTAGGGTCAATCATATCTATTTTCATGTACATTACTGCAAAAACAAGGAAGTTAGAGCCAGTTTACTTTTCCAAAGCAAACCAATGGGAGGCTTTAATCCATTGCCCACCCAACCCGAAATAACGAGACGAGACACAGTAATATGGGTTAAAACTAGGGCCACAACTTAATTATTAACTATTTAACTTTTAACTACCCCTTTTTACAAGGGGGCCAACTGTAGTGCTAACAGGTCTGGAACCCTCGTCATTCTTGACCAACCGGTCCAGACCTTTGCCCCTGGGAGTTCCTACCCCGAGAGGGTGCTGTTGAACTGTCCAGCACCCTCTCGGCCATCCACCTGGAGTACCCAGGGCCGCCCTCTACCCGAGTCTCTAGACTTCAAGTGCCCAGTGTCCCCTGGGGTCTCCCTGTTTTCCCTCCCCTCAGCCAAACCTCTGTAAATGCAATTCTTAGAGGAGGGATCCCTTGCACCCTCTGGGTGCTCACCCTGGAACTCACCTGAACCTACCCTGTTTAGCACTACCCGCCATCGTGATCGTACTGCCAGTGACCTATTTAGCTCCCATGTGCTTCCTGGGAATGAGAATGGGATGGGCGAAAAACCACCTGCAGCCTAGAGCCAATTTGGTTCAGGTCAAAAATTCCCATCCGGCCCCAAAGCAACCAGCTACTCTCATTCTTACCCTTCACTCGTCAGGCAGGGAAGAGGACGGCACAGGCCACAAGACCCATTTTAAAAACTCCCATTGAGCCAGGCCTGCCTTTCACTCTTCGAGTGGGTGGGAAAAGAGTCCCCGCCCAGGCAGTTCTGCGCCTTTGTGGAGTGCCATTTGGATCAAGATGCAGATCAAAGTAGATGGCACATGAACCACTCTGGACCACACTGGAATACATTCCAAAATCCAAAACTGTCCTCAAAACAGAATCAGGGGACATGTGTATATAGCCCTAGTATAGATTATGTGAAACAAATTGACACTTATCCCACTTATATTTGCATGGGTTTTTTTTGTTTTGTTTTGTTTTTAGAGAACCACCAGTCAACAAATGGAGGTGGATCTGGAATGTTGATCCCAACTGAATGCATTGGCTGAACCCAGATTAATGGTCAGCTCAGCACTTCTCCGAAATAGCTTATTCTGTCCACCTAAATGGCAACTATATTTGAAGATGAACAAATTACAGCTGTAGAGCTAAATCTGATCGCTGGCCCTGAGATCTCCATATGTGTTCACCAGTCCCATTCATTCAATGGTTCTAATTTAGCTGGGGCTAATAGCTGAATTTAGCCCTTTGATTTTAAATAAGGGATGGGAGAGGAATACAAAGGCATATAGGTTTCCTAAAATTTTGTTTCTGAATTTAGTATAAATATGTGCCATAACTGTCTCACAATTTACAATTCAGATGTTACTGAATACCCAGGTCTGAACGCGCTTAATGGGCCTAGTCCTGCCTTTCTTCATCGCTACCTTGCCCATGTGATCATCACCAAGTATGAAGTGGAAAGGTTTCTGCTTGTATGCAGGCTCTCCATGGGAGCATGAATCTTGAGAAATTTGTGCTCTTGCTTGTGGAGAAAGCCTACATGCCTGCAGGAACCTCTCCTCTACAGACCTGATGATGATTGTATGGGCAAAGTGCCAATGGAGGGAGAAGAACTAACAGACCCATCTAGGCATGTTGAAACCTCCAGATTCAGTAAAACCTGAATAGGATTTACGTTCAAGTAATTTATGATCTTACTGTAAGCAATACCAATGCCATGTTTCCTTTGATTTTTTTTAAATCTCTCCTGACACCTTCACATTTCTAGGTTTCCACATCCTTCATTTGCTGTCTGCTGACAATTAAGCAAATATGTATGAATGTACTTACAGGTAAATGTAAACATAGTCAGCTGCTTCCCAAATGCAAGCTTACATTGGGCAGTTTTGCTAGCATAACAGCGCTAGAGCTGGAATCTAACATCAAGGTAAATGAGGTAGGTTACTTCAGGCAGCTATTTTAGGTGCCCAGAAAGGTTAAAGTATTTAGGCATTTAAATATTAGTGTTGCATCTGTACTACAAAAAAAGAGAAGAAGAGCTTATGAGATCTTCTGCCTCAGATGCTGAAGTAACTCAGTTAGCTTTAGATGCTCTGTACCTTGATGGGTAGGGACATATGCTGCTGCACTTCAGGCAGCGAAACATTTTGGAGCAGCCTTGGAGCACCCAAGAGATAAATCCACCATTGTATGCCAACGTCCTACCACATTTGTTTTGAGACATATGGTAACATAAGCAAAGAGATGCATCTCTGTAGCATGTCATTTTTTTTAAAGCAGTGATTGATTATTTATTACTTGATTTATTTGAAAACCTATATTTAATACCAGCTATGGTAATTTAGGATGTTTTTTTTCATTTCCTCAGCCACATGCTTTGTTTACTACTGGACAGTATGAAGCATGCTCTACAGCTTTTAAATAGCATGAAACTGGAATATCCTTTCTCAGCCAGTTTAGTGAGCCTTAATTATGTTTCTGCATAAAAAAGGTCAAAGGACAACAGCAGTTTAAACACACAATCAGTTTTCAAAAACCCTTAAACTTTCTAAACAATAATTCTCTATTTTATACTGTGGAGGAGGGGCAGATGTTTCCTGTCACAAGGCTTGAAGAGAAGATAGCATTTTGAACTAAGATAGCCTGGATAAGCATTTGACTCAGTTAAAATAATACATGTGAAAGACGGCATTGCACATAACTTTTATCACCAAATTATCTGGAATTCCTAACCAACACTATTTAATATGATTTAGAAACCATACACAGGAAACTAAGAGGCATGCCAGCAATAAAAACTATATGGGTGTCATTCTTTTAGAATGTAGCTAAAGGCAAAGAGTAAAAATGCAGTTTGCCTCTTAAATATCGATAACAATGAAGACTGCTTTTGTTTCAACACAATATTAAATGTAATGTTGGGTAGGACGTTGTTGGGGGAGAATAGGTAGTACAATATGTATTGTATATATTAGAATATGTATATATTAAGCCACAATTTTAGAGAATGTTTGAACTGAACATTTTAATACTGTGCCACATTGGCATTTAGAGACAAACTTCAAGAATAACCCAACCCCTCTGGCAGTCACCAAATGTAATCTGATTTTCTTTTTTTCTTTCTTTTTACTTGTAAATATTGACATGTATTTGTAAATCTATGGGCACAGTACTGAATCTTCAAAACACATAGCACATTATTGTCTGATGTTTACTAATAAATGTTAAGAATGTAGAAGTGCCTTCCCTAAACACAAAACACTTGTAATGGCTGTTTTTCAACAGGTTATCTAGGTATCTATCACTTGGGGAACAAAGCAATCCAAATGCCAAGAAGAAATACCAAATAGGACTGGGAGTTGGCAAAGACGGTCATTGAAGTCCCATTTGGCATGCCTCACTCAATTTATGGATGGTGGCAGCACCCACAGTACTCACAATAACCCTGTTATGTGGGGAGATCTCCCATTTACAATATAAGGACAAGGTTATCTAGTAATGTTCATAGAAGAGATCTCCAATTCACAATTGTGGGGCCAAAGCCAGCTAATGGTCTTCATAGGACCAAGAAGAGAAATGCTACACCCAAGGAAAACCAGTGAATCAGTGGTAGAGGCCACCTCTGCTGAAGAGTGTTCCTTTCTCCCCTGCGACATGCTGCATGCCTCACACTACAGATGCACACTCAAGCCCTCACCCCAGGAACCCTTCTCCCCCCCAAAACCACCCCATGAGACATGCTCCAACCACTAGGTGACAGGGGAGTTTGGTCAAGAGACTCCTGGATATCACCTGCAGGTAGAGCAGTCAGCCTGTTACCATTTTGTTATATGTCTCTGCCACCCTAATAATCAGGTGAAGGATCTGGGGTTTCTTTTTATTTAATACAAATTGGAGAGTGGTTGGGGGATGCAAATACAGTTTCAAGCTATTATGTTGTGATTTCTTTCCTTGGGAGACATATATAGATCTCCATTGCTAGAGTTCATTTAATTTCATAGCTTGGGCTAGACGGCTTTGCTCAGACTGGCCCTTCTGCATGTGCTATATTCTTTCCCATGTGCTCACAATTGAGGAAGCCTGCCCCAATATACAGAATTATAATTTTACTATATTAAAATGCCACTAATAATCACATGGTCCACAAGTATATGATAGTAAATGTGGTCATCAGGGAGTGGAGGTGAGAAGAAAAGAAGAGAGAAGAGGGCAATTTTCAAAAGAAATGAAGAGATTTTTTTTAAAGTGAAAAAGCCTGCCAGAGGAGACTGGAGGAAAAGCCAGCCTTCCTGCTGCATAAAGCAAAAGCTGCTCTGGTTGAATTTCTGCCTGTTCAGAGAATAGAGAGAGAAGACTTTGGAATCTCATAAACAGTGGCTGCCCCTTTAACAGCAAAAGGTTTGAAGCTCCTGTTCAATTTTTGGACCTTCTGTAATTTCTGAAGAAAATGGTCACTTGCATCTGAATGGCGAGGTGGAATCACTTCTGTACTTTAAAAAGCCATAACTTTAAAACTATTGGACCAAGCATCACCAAATGTGGCATAAAGCAACATCAGACTATCTTCTACAAGTGTACAAAATATGTTTAAAACAGTTTAAAAGGTATAATTTGGAGGGGGCTGTCCCCATTTTTAGAATTGCCTTATAAAATGATTTTCTTTGCTGCATAATATCATCACTGCACTCTCATGCAGTGATAATAAATGATACAATGTTAAATGCTTTTCACTTTAACATTATAATCAAAACAGTATAGCTCATCAGTTAAATGGTTTGCCAAGTTGCCTTTGGTAATTAAGAAAACATGCATATTTTAGTACTATTTATTATTTTTATAACACATTTCAAGATGACATATCTTATATATCTGATCTTTATGTCCCTTAGAAAGAAATCTGCAAGAAAGAAGACAATATTGCTTGTCATAGTACAGATGGGAGTATGTGTGTGCACATTTACCCCTGCTGATTGTGGCTAAACCACTTGGTAAGTCCATTTTGAAACAGGGATATATGCCCATATTTCATTCTTTTTGCTACCATGCTGGACCAGTTGTGATTAACTTCCACCCTGCCTTTTTTTTTTTTAATTCAGTCTGAAAGACTAAAAACCATTTATTTGTCAAACAAACAGGGTGGTGTCTTTTATCTTTTCATGGGCTGGATCCATCTTTACCCGCTGCAAAAACCAAAACAGAAAGCAACAGAAGAAATCTTTAAAGTTCTACATTTCCTCATTCTTTTTTAACACTATAGGAGGAAGGGAAATAATTGATTATGTTTGTAATAAAGATCAAATATATATATATATATACATAGATTGCAAAGTCATCCCATGACTCTAAATCAGTCAATTAAACCCATTCCTTTCCGTGGCCAAGAATTTAATATAATTAAGGATGCAGTGTTCCTTTAATAATGTCACAATTGTTTCAGTAGCTTCTACACTTCCAGTCAACTAAGATAAGCAATGCAATATTTCAGAGCTCTCTAGAACTGCCCGTCTGTAGTTTTTCACCTTCACCAAACACAAAGTATTAACAAGAAGATTATTTCAGTTTAATTAAAAGCAAAGGTTGCTATTGTTTTCTTCACATAAAATTGAGGTATTGGTAGAAAATACAGCCAATCAGAATTTCAGCAGGGGGAGGGGCCCTGATAAACACCTCCACAAAGGGCAAGGAGGGGAGGGTAATCAAACAAGATGTAAGCAGCCAGACATCTTTTGTTCTTTGATAAATATTTGCCTTTGTCTTTTGTGATAGCCTGTGCTGCCTACATTTAACCCCCAGGAAGAGCCTGTTGTTTCTGCAGAGAAAATATTTAATTAAGGTCATTGCCAATTTTGCAACCCCCTGTGTGCCAAACGAAAAAGATGGCAAGAAAGCAGGTAGTGGGGAGGAGACCAAGCCAGCTCCACTCAGCTTGTAAACAGGAAAAAAAAATGTTATTCAAGCTGCAAAGCAAGGAAACATGCCCCTCCCTGCTGGTAAATGACAGGAGGAAGTTACCTCCCACAGATCCAACCCTACAAGAATGTAGGAAGAAGACTGGCAAGCAACTGGAAGAATGAGTGCTGTTGAAGAAAGAATGAAAATAATGTACTTTAGATGTTTTGTTTTGAGAAAGAAAGAGGTACAGACAGAGAGAGGGCAAGTGAAGGTCTGCAGGGAGAAGGAAAGTAATACAGCATGAAGTTATTTTGGTAAAGCTGTTGGCTGTCAAAACAGTTTGTTTCCCTTTTGCTGCTGTATCCCTGAATAGGGATAGGAGGAGTACATACTAAATGTCTTGTTTTCATTGTTTTAGGCTGTCTCGACACAAGCAGAAACCTTGATGAGGAATTCTGAAGTTTTGTGAGATTCCTTTCCTCCACCCAAGAGTGAACCAAAGAGCTTTTTTTCTTTCCCCTAAGTCTCTGTAATTTGCATAAAATATCTCTAATGTCCTTTCCTTTGGGAATAAACATATATAAACCTAAAGTTTCTAATCTTCTTGCCCTTTGACAAGCAAGCACATACACACATACAAGAAGCATTAGGCTGGTTGTTAAGAAAGATGGAAACAACCTATTCACAGTGTTCCATATTCCTAAAGCAGCAGCCTGTTGACATGTGGGCGGCAGCACCAATACAACAATTCTGCTTTTTAAAATGGTATTTTTGTACAAAATACGGTTGTCACCAACTCTACTAAGAGCATCAGGACATTCCTCACCATTCCTAGTGAGCAGAAGAATGCTGTAATTCCTTATCTTGGATGGCACCATGGAATAAGCATGGATATTGTTCCTGAATAAGATAACTTCCGAGGTTCCACAGACAGCACAGACTCGATGGTTTCAGCTTGCTCCGAGGGCTACGGAATATGCAAAGGGATGCAGGATGCACCTCCTCTTGCTGTCACCCCTGAAAATATTACAGTTTCAACTGGTGAGCAGAGTGTAGTAAAGTTTCATTTTAGACTACCATCTCCAATATGGCCGCCAGTTGTCATCCAAAAATGTCGTTTTTCGCAGCCACTCTACTGAGGTTGCATGTAGAAGTGGAACAACTCCATTCTAAATGCACTTTTGTGTTACTTGTAACCAGAATCATATTAAATATATTCCCTAGCACTAACCTTGAAACAACAACAAATTGCATATGGCCCTCTGGGCATACTAATGAAATAAAAAGCAGAGGAAAATGAACTTTAATACACTTGTATACATTAAAAAGGATGGAATCAAAACTGAACTCATGCATTTTTTCTTAATCATAAAACATTTGGTGGAAACAATTTATTAAAAAAATAATGACCAACACCCAAAATGGCTAAAGCATTAGATAAAAGTATCAATTCTTTTCAGCTTACTATCCCAGATAAATAGCATTCACACATGCACAGCAAGAGTGGGGAAAAGTCAAAGGATTTTTAAAAATATGCTTATGTATACAGTCAACCCTCGACTTACAAACTTAATCCGTTCCGGAAGGAAGTTTGTAAGTCGAAAAGTTTGTAAGTCGAATCAGCATTTTCCATAGGAATGCATTGAAAACCAATTAATCCGTTCCGGCTGTTTTTGGTTCTTAGGTCGAGGGGCGGTTTGTAACTCGAATCATTAGTTCTCATAGGAACTAATGCAAAGCCGGTTAATCCGTTCCTACCACTAGGGGCAGAATTTTTTCTTTTTTTTCCTTTTAACCTAAGATGACTTAGGCTTTTTTTCCCGGTTCGTAACTCGAATCTAAGTTCGCAAGTCGAGTCAATATTTTTCTATCAGAGCGGTTCGTAAGTCGAAATGTTCGTAACTAGGGCCGTTCATAAGTCGAGGGTTGACTGTAATTTCTCAAAGATGCATTAGTTTTGAGAGCCCTGTTTTAAAAGAAAACAAAAGAGAAGCATAAAGGAATCCCCCCCCCCAATTTATTTATTTATTTGATTTATATACCACCCATCTAGAATGTGTCTACTCTGGACGGTTCTAACACCTTACTTCTAAATTGTACTGTTGTATGAGATCTAGTTAAATGATGTCACATGGTGTAATGTATTGAACAAGAACAACATATATAATTAAAAATCAGTGTGTGTGAGTGTGTATAGTAAACTTTTAGATGTAGACTATGTAGGTTAAAACCAGTTGCTAATTCCAATCTGAGTAGTTCACAAAAATCAACAGATTTACATAAATTCTGCCTTAACAGGTCTCCTTTAGTCAATGAGTCTACACTAACTAGGATTAACAATTTGATTTTGTTACCAAACCTATTTCATCCAGACTGAGTTTAATACAGAGTTATTGGAATAGTTGTGAAAGAATCTTTTGATCTTCTGTATTATATATGACATTTAAATTTCAGGTTTCTCTTTGTGTATATGGCTGGGGGAAAATAATAGCACAAAGTAATTTCCATCTAAGAATTTGTTGAGCTTCACAACAAAGGATGTAATAAACAAAACTGGTGTGCAAAGGGATCAATCCAAAATTATCTCAATTGATCTACCCAACAAGTGGAGGGAAAACAAACTCCCTTAAGAGTGCTCAGTCTAATAATGAATAGCAAATAATTACTTGACATTAGCATCAGCCTATGGATGACAATAAGAAATTATTACATTGCATGTTGGACACAAATGCATATGGATAAACGGTGAAGCCTTTTGACACTTGAGAGGTACTTCCTGAAGTCTTATCTTTGTCTCAACAGCACTGCTGCTATAAACAAAGATTATTGTGAAGCTGAGGCTTGGATAGCCATAAAAATTCCCTGAAATACTTTGCGGACACTTGAAAGATAGGATAAAATATGTTGTGTTATCATAACATTCAGAAAAATAATAATTAAAAAAAACAAAATGTGAATGGCAAAGGAAGCTTCGTTTTGAATTAAAATGTTAAGTGAAACACTTCCTATTCCATTCCAAACACTGCAGTCAGGCTTTAAAGCACATACGTCAACAAAAAACTAATGAAAGCTTGCAGTAGAAATTCAAAGATGTCACAGTGAAACATATAATTGCATATTTGCGCACAGATATTCAAAAATCACCATCTGAAGGTATCAGCATCATAGGCCGGAAGCACTCTCTCCTGTAAATCAAGAGTGAGCAACCATATAAGAGACTCCTAAAGAACTTAACGGGAAACAAGAACAGAATTGGACTTTTCTAGAAGAACAGCAACGAGGAGTGTGCAGCCGGTATAAATAAATACATCACTTATAAATAAATAAATAAATAAATAAACGAACAAACACACACACACACACTTCTGCACTTACAGTACTAGCTGAATACTAAACTCTGCTGAGAAGTAAAACAGTCATTTGTTTCCTATTGTAGTAAATATAAACAGATCTGAAGCTTTGGAAAATAAATAAAAGTATCAGGAAGAAAAGGCCAGCCAAATAATCACCTTTATGCATTTTAAGTGAGTGGGATTTTTTTTAAAAAAATTACCCACAGGCAACAAGTCAGTTTGCAGTGCAGTGCAAAGAAGTGCAAGCAGAAGGGACTTCACTATTTCAACTTAAAATTTAATGGAAAGGCAACATACATATGCAAGGCCTTTCTTTAACAATGCAACAACATTTGACAAGCAAAAGCTACTTCTAATGTACTTCCAGCAGGATATATACACCCAACATATCTCAAGTGGTGTGCTTGAGGAAAATAACCTTTAAGACCCTCAATCAAACCTACCTTTAAAAGAAAATCTTTTCATGTTACTGGACTTTCTGCTGTGGTTGACCTTCCTAGGATATTTGTCATGTCACACCATCCATTTCTGGCACATCTATCATTACCATGAGGATATTGAAACTATTTGAAAAGTATGACTACTCACTAAATGAGGACGGAGACATCTCATGGATCAGGAGAGGGGGCATCACTCATTCCAAAATTTATCCTGAATCCTTGGTTGACGATTGGTCATTTTCTTTCAGTTAAGAACCTTCTTAAGGCTAAAATATCCTCTAAAGAAGTTTTCTTCCTGCCCTAACAAACCTCAGGAATATTTGGTGTGGACATGAAAGAAGGTTTTCTTGGTGGTTGCTTTAGTAACCTCTGTGGATGATTTCATTTAGCCCAGTGGGTGTGGAAATCCTTAGGAAGGGGCTATGCTTATAAATGTTCAGTGCTGAGAAAGAGGAGATTGGAGAGAAAAGGAGCTTGTGTTTCCCTGAGAGCAGGAATGAGGCTCTTGATTTAGATAATGAAATGTCAATGCATGTGTGCATGAAGGGGCATAGAGGGCAAAATTCCTTGTGGTAGCATTGTGCATTTGTATATATTTTTGTATTTTATTTTTAGGATTTTAGGGTTTTCCTCTTGAAGCTACGTATCTTTGTGCTCTGATTCATTTCACAAAAGAAGGCTCAGATACAGGGATGCCTTTGTTTGCTTGCTTGCTTGCTTTGTTGTTCAGTTAAAGAGATTGTATGGGACTTCTCTGTAATTTATTTATTTATTTATTTTATTAGATTTATACCCTGCCCATCTAGACCTATGGTCTACTCTGGGTGGCATTACAAAATTTAAAACAATAGAACCAATAAACATGCAGAAATCCAAGATGTTAAAATGTAAATATTAAGATACAGCAGGGGGGAAAGCCTGCCTAAATAGCCATGTCTTAAGTTTACTTCTAAAGACACCCAGAGAGGGAGCCAGGCGGATTTCTACGGGCAAGTTGTTCCAGAGGCGAGGTGCCACTGCCGAGAAGGCCCGGTTCCTTGTTCTTTCCTTCCGGGCCTCCCTCAGCGTTCTTACATGGAATTTAGGGGCTATATATTAATGTAGCATCCAGTTTGCACTGTGTTTTTATTATTTTAATTGCTCCTTTTGATTCAAAATTATGTTTCCAATTTTTGCAAAGCCAGTTGTGTTTCTAAAACTCATGTTAAACAATTGTCCTGTAGAATCAAGAGTACTGCACTTCAAGGCTATGCAACTTTCCTCGGAGGGAGGCTAGGATGGTCCATTCCCCTTTTCCTTCCACCAGCAGACAAATATATTTTTATTCAAACAGACAGTTGGCCACTGATTGAGTCATAAGAGCCTCCAGCAATGAGTGCTGTTTTTCTTATTGTCGTTGTTTTCAAACAGATATTGAAATCATGTTAATTTAGTGTTTTTTAATGTAATCATTTATTTAATAATGTTTTAATCCTGCAATTTGTTGTGCATATCTTTAGGTTACCTTGTTGTTTGTTTTTAAATTCATGTTGTAAGCAACCTTGTATTCTGCAAATGAGAAAGGTAATGTACCAATGAAAGAAAGAAAGAAAAAAGACTAGACTGTGGATGGGTTCTGTCTTGAGTCCCTCAGCTCCCGATTCCCTTCCTCTCTTCAAGAATGAGTCCATTGGAGAATTCATGAATTTTTTTTAACAATAACATAGGTTCAGCAACAATAACTTTGGTAGGACCAACAGGGTCTTCTAACTTCAGAGGACATAGCCATACTTCTTCCTCCAATTTCATGGGTACCCGCGAAACCTCTCCTGATTGGTGGGCTTGCGTAGAGCCGTACTGTGACTGGCACACAGAATTCCACAACAAGGGTTGCGAGCCCACTCCCCTTTGGCTGGCTTCTCCAGAACTGACTTGGTGGGTGGGAGTTCCCCCTTCCTCAAGGGACCCTCTCTCTTGGAGTATACTGTACCCATCCATTCTACCCCTTCTAGGTCAGATAGCTGGACCCTCACCTCTTCTCTGCTGTTCATGTCTTTCTCTCCCCCCCCCCCCAGTATGAAGGCTTTGGCATGGGCTTGCATCCTTTCTCTATCTCCTCTCGAGGTAGCTTCATGTGAGCTACCTCCTTAGTCCAGGGGTCTTCTAAACTGATCCATCTTCATCCTACTGGTAGATCGTCCTCCTCCCTCCTCCAGGACCATTCCTCCTGTTCCTCTACCCTCTCTACCACCTCAACCCAGTCTATCCCCTCTCTTATCTCCTCTTCCACTATGTCTTGCTCTTCTCCCTCTACGATTGGTTCTTTTTCACTTTCTCCTGATTTCCCACCTTGATCATTGTCTCCTGTCTGCAGTTTTGGACCTTTCCCACCTTTACTTCCCTCGGATGTTATCTGCAACCCTCCTGCAAGGGACAGGAGGCTATACACAGTATCAAAACCATCTGTGGGGCAGGGTGTGGCACACTCATGGGTCCAACGTAGTCCGGCGCTACTTTCTCACATAGACTTACCAGTTTTTGATATGAAATTGGTCTGTGATGGACCAAACAGGGCTAGTATGGATTTCAACTAGTCAAGGGCAGAGAAAGGAAGTTTACAAAAGCCTGGCTGATTAGGATAAATCAGGCATACATTATAACTGCTGTACAAGCAAGATGTAGTGGGAGGGGGGAATGGCTTCAAATCAACATATTGAATGAGATTAAATCTGCAGCTAAAATGCCCATTCGTTTAGCGATCCTGGTTAAACAAATACGTGCATCACAATATGAATATCATTAGCAATGGCAGAGCAGCAATATATAATGGCTTAATTCAGAAATGATACTCCCATGTGTCACCCTGGGCAAGCCACAATTTTTTTCTGTCTATCTTTCCCCACAGTAGTGTGATATAATGGCATAATCCCCATATCCAGCACCTTAGAAGAACAGCAAGACAGGCATGTGAAAAATGAATAATGCAGACAAGGAACCTTGAAATTTTGTGTCTACCCCACAAGAAATTTGTGGACATTAAACAAGAGTTGCAAACATTGCTTGAATTACACAGTAATAACTGAGCTGTGCCAAAACAACTTACCACTTTGTGTTGCCAGCAATATGGTGAAAATCCCTGAAGACCTAGAAAATGAAGGTGATAAAAAGGAGTTAAATATCCATACAAATTTCAAAGCTTAACTAAAAGGCTGCTAGTTTTATTGGGTTTTTTCTTAGATATCTATTTTCAGGATGTCAATAAAAGGCTAGTTTTTAAAATTGAGAGTGATTACTTCCATTAAAAATATCGGGGGTACTTTGCCTGAAAAAGCAAACGTGCATTGGGACATAAAACATGAAGTCCTTTATTTGTTCATATGCCAAGTTTTGTGTTCCTCACAAGCACCCCCCAACCTCCCTGCCCTCAACCTCAACCCTGACCTGATCATGCTGTGTAGAAATAAAGAGTAATTCATTCCTCGCGCTAGCCTACACTTGGGCCTCTCTTCTGAACAAAGATTATTCACAGTAAACAGTTATTATTTCTGTGCAGGAATGACATATAATCAGCAGATAATTTTAAAGCCATTACACCAATTTTCTCATTTGGCCATTAAAACACAAAAACAAAATGGAGACCAAATAAGCCCCAGAAGCAAACAAACCTGCAGCTGATGAAAATATGATGTTCAAAAATAACAATTAAGTGTTCAGATTACCCAGTACAAAGTAATAAAAACTGCATTCATAATTATGAATTTGAAGTATGATTTCAAATTAATGAGATTAACTATTAGAATCATATATTCGCATTCACTGCCACAAAGATACAGAACAATAATTATACTCAGTTGTTTGGAAATTTGGAACATGCTCTTTTATTCATTGCCACATGCTGTATGAGTGACCACCTGACTTCTTCATTTTGAGAAAGGATTAGAAAGTAATGGAATAACTCTAGCCCTCCAGATATTTGTTGACTACAGCACCAATCATTACTGGCCATTGGCTGAAAGGGATGATAAGAGTTTGAGTCCAAAAATTTTTTAAAAAGGAAAGTGTGCTGCTTATATACAGCCTCATAGTGCTTAAGGCACTGTCTGGGCAGTTTACAATTCCATTATGCTACACATTGCCTCCCCAGCAAGCTGGCACTCAATTTACCGACCTCAAAAGGATGGAAGGCTTAATCAACCTGTGGCAGGCTATCTGGGATTGAACCTGGGTTGTGAGCAGAGTTTTGGCTGCAGTTTAACCACTGCCCTCTAGAGCCGGGGTCCCCAACCCCTGGTCCGTGGCCTGGCACCGGGCTGTGGCCTTGGCAGGACCAGGCTGCGGAGACAGATCTCCCACCCCCCGCACATACACCCCCCATGCACACACACACGACCCGCCCACATGCACGCACGGATGCCCTGCCCACCCGCGCGTGCTCCCCACCCAACAGCACATGCATGCACGCTCCCATCAATGCGTGCGCCCTGCCTACCTGTGCATGCATGTGTGCACACCCTACCCACCCGCGCATGGACCCCACCCACCCCAACCGGTCCACGGTTTGGAAAAGGTTGGGGACCACTGCTCTAGAGGACTCCAAGTCCCTTGCTGCTGAACTAGCTAGATTCATAGATAATCAAAGGTAAGAACTGATTTACACTATTGTGTGGCTAACAGCAATTGTGTCACAATTCTGATGGGAAAAGTTTTTCACACCTTCTCTATATACCATGTTTGTTATTTACTGCCATTAATTTTGCACAGCTACAGGTGAAGAGTTTAGCAAACCAATAGCCAAAATCAAAGCTGCTTGTTGAGAAACAACAGACAAGTAAATATTCAGTGTTAGTAGCAAATGCAACAGGGTGATTTGCTTGCTTGTGAAGTTCTAGTTGGATGTTGTTAGAAACACAGCATTGGATGACAATGACCTTGGCTCTGATCTAGTAGTCTGTTCTCTCTATGTCTATATTAATATGCAATATTTTTAAAAAAGAATAAAATGTTCAGAAAATACATGAAAAACTTAGAGAGGGAGAGAGAGACAGGCCCTTTGCAGGGGAGCAGCAGGGCCATTTGGCCTGGGCCTCTCCTTACAGGGGAGATTCATCTCAGCCTAAAGATAAAGCTAAATAAAATTACATTGTCATGCATTTTTACATGCAATTCTTTATATTAAAGTATTTTTTACTCATCTTCCCACACAATGAGAGGGGTCCAGAACATGTGTATCTCTCTCTCTCTCTCTCTCTCTCTCTCTCTCTCTGTGTGTGTGTGTGTGAGAGAGAGAGAGAGAGAGAGTTGTATCTGCTGAAATTCCCAGCTACATTCCCTTACTATCTACCAGTGTCTCATTACAAGCCCCACTAGTGACTACTCAGTACTAGAGATGGGCACGAACTGCCAATTTGGCAGTTCATGCTGGTTCATTTACTGTCCAAACAGGTATTTGGCACTTCCCAGCCCCATCTCCTCTGCCAGGAGGAGGCAGGGCATGGAATTGGGACTCTCCACACCAGCCAAAACACCCCAGAGTCAGAGTGGTGGGAATAGCACATTCTCTCAATGCATGTGGGCTCTTTCATGATCCAATAAGCCTCCCAGCATACCCTATTTCTTCAGAGGCATTTTATAGGCCTATTTTGAGCACACACAGGGGTGACTGCAACAACTGGACATTTTAACTCCTTGCTGTAGCTATTACCTGTAAAAAAAAGGCTGAATTATTTAACTGTGAAGTCTCATCCAAAGAAATAACTGCAACTATGCACAAATAGGTTTGGAAACAGCTCAGGTAAGTTGACTTCAGAACATGAACACTTGAATTCCTCAAGCAATCTTACATGAAGTCCATTAAGTCTCTAAGTTTTACCCCACAACGAGCAGATCATGTTTGATTCACCACAGAGCTACACATGCCAGAAGAAACTGTTGGTAGTCTAAACATGCAGCCCTACAGGCCTCCAAACATCTGCCCTTGATCCATGGAATCTCTCAAATTACAGCATTCAGTGAAATAAAATGTCCCTAACAAAGTCTTTGTTTTAAAAAGTGAAATAAAATAAAGCAAAACAAAGTCTTAGAAAACAGGCAGAAATCAAAATAAGCAATATAATTCATGACCATTTGTTTTTAAAAGATCTCTGAAAACAAAATGCTTGGTTTGTTTGTTTTGGTTCACACTCAATGGGAAATTTGGCAGAGGGGACATTACACACACAAAAATCCGAAGAGGAAGAAAAATCAAAGGTGGGAAAACACTTCTGCTTATAATGGAAATTCTTACTCAGAACCAACACCTCTGCTTGCATTGTGCAGGGCCAGCCAGGTTTTTTTAAATGACCCATACAGGATGTTAACAATAACACATAGCATTAATGACTTATATCCACAAAAGGTCATTAACGGGGCCTCTTTGATTCTTCATTTTACTTATCCTGTCAATAAAGTGCTTTGTTAAACTCTTGCTCTGGCCTCTTCAGGATAAAAAAGGAGGCAAAAATAACAAAAACAGGAGATGTAATGAACTGGGGCTGAGGAAGGAGAGATTGTACAGTAAACTATGACATATATAATATGGTGTCACTAACGACACACTCCCTATGACTTATATAAAATATCAGTCAAAGTCCAGAAGTATGATTTTCTGCTCACTAAAATCAGAACATGGTTTTAACTATACACTCTGTCACAGAATCACACCACAATGGAAATAGCAGCAATCATTCACTGCAAATCTGTGTTCCTCATCTTTGAGCTAACAAAGATAATTAAAATTCGCCACAGAGAGAAAAAGGCAAGACCATAAACACAGCAAAGAAGGGTTAGTAATAGTCCTGCAGGTAAGGCAAGTAATTAGAGTAGTTAATTTCCCAAACCAAAAAAAGTCATCAAAATTCCATTAGATGCTACATGCACATCCCTGAATCCATTGCCTGCTTCTTCAAAAGAAAAGAAACATGCCCATGCCAAGGAATACGAATAAGAATAAATATTATTCTATAGAGCTGGAAGGGACCCTATGGATCATCAAGTCCATCCCCTGTCAAGGAGACACAGTGGGGAATCGAACTCCCAACCAGATATCTAAACCACTGAGCTATCCAGCAGTTGAAATGACAGGAGATCACCTATGTGCTGCTATAATATCCATAATTTAGCACCAAGAATGTTACTAACATTTACTACTCCAGTTACTAACTGGAGATCATATTGTTAACTTTCAGTGAGTCATATCTACATTTTTAAATTTCCAAAGCTTTTGATGTTATCAACCCATGCATCATCCCACTGCTAGAAAATACCACATTTCCTCACCTCACACATAGTCAAATCCAAATGCCCATCTCTGTCTCAGGACAATATTTCCCATCACAATTCTCTCCAGACCAAATGCTCACTAATATGTATGTAGAAGTTTTGTAATTGTTATTGTTGTTCATTTAATTTGGCTTTTAGGCTTTAATTCTATCACACGTTGATGCTCTGATGGCATTAGTGACCAGGCAATGGGTGTGGTTATTACTGAAACAAAATAAATGTTTATCAAATATATTTATTGATGTTAGATAATTTTATTACTCTTGATCACCTTCCACCTTCCTCCTCAATGTTAAACCTCTTATGAAGAGAACAGTCTCTTCATAACATAGTTCCCAGTAAAGTGGGCAGATGTGTGTTTTTGGATGACAGCTTTTGGAGTACATCTATTTTGCCTGAGGAATTCTGGGAGATGGAGTCCTCTGCACACCTCTAGATCTTAAATATTCTGAGTCATTGAGTCAACTACCTTGTTGTTTAAACATGCTTGTCTTTTCTTGTTTAAACATGCTTGTTAGATGAATCCCCATTCTAACCCTTGTAGGGATTAGAAACATATGCCCATATGTAGAGGGGAGTGCTGTATTTTTGTCCCCTCCACCTTCACTTCCATTGCAGAATGACAAATCTAAAAAGACAGAGAGCCTCCACTATCTGCGAGGATTCTTCATGTGGATCAGCAACTTAATTTTTCAGGGTCCTGACACACATGGAGAGCCACCACAGACAGGAGAGGCTTTCCTTCTCAGACTCATTGCTCTCCTCTTGTGGAACAGTTAAGGAAATGACAACAGGGAGGGGAAGGGCAATTACAAGACAATTAAAATTGTTATTAAAATGCAATTGAAATTAAACCATTTACATCCCCTTATTAAAATACTAATCTTGTATCTTTGAAATTATTGCACAAATGTTATAGGATGGGTTGTATGTATACCATTAAGTCTAAATGTATGCCTACTACAGCTATGGAGAAACAGCATTTTGTGTCTGGTACCGCCAGTGGCTTTTACAATTCTCTGGATTAAAATAGACACAGTGTAGAAGGCAACTCAGATGAATAACTCTGAAATAAACCAAGCAGGAGAGAGATGAATCCAAGAAGGCAAATGGATTCAGATGATAATTTTGATTGCAGTGAAGTGAGGATGGGTGGGTGGGCTTCAGGGGCTTGAATGGATAAATCATTATGGTGAGGAGGAAGAGGGAGAATGAATGGCTTGCCACTGCTACATATAAATTACTTTCAACTATACTATGTCAGCTGTGGAAAGAGGAGAACTGATTAACTTAGCCTGATATTAACTGACTGAAAATCAATAGCCAAACATAATAATTCATACACCTGAAAGGTATTTCAAAGGTCATCTCTTTCAATGACTGGTAGTTAGTCTTGGTAAGATAGACCAGAGGGTGAGACATAAGACAACCAACATTAAAGAATAAATCCTACTGCTCAGCAGAGCAATCCAAGGTGGTCTTGCTAAAGACATAATAAGGCACCACCAGGAAGGAGGAGGAGGAGGTTTTGTTTTTAACATTATAAGCTGCTTTGGGTTCCCTTGAGGAGGAAGGCAAAGTAGAAATATTTTAAATCAGTCAGTCATGTCCTATCCCCTCTCCGTCAGCAAAAAAAAGAAGGACTTCTGAATCAACTACAGTCTAATCTGCACTGGGGTACATACATAATTTTTACAGATAATGCATATGATAAAACAGATGTATGTTCTTGAGCCTTATGCTTGGCAGCTGAAACTGCTCTCTGGTTTGTCATAAAAACTATTAGGCTGATGATTGCCAGGTATGCTGCTTTTTCTGTAGTCATATGCATCTCTGCAATATCCTCTCCACACCTGGGAAAATATCTGCTTCTCCGCTTGGTGGCCCTTAGCTAGGAGCTGAAGATCTTTTCATTCTCATAATCCTTTAGAGACTTCAAGATGCCTCAGACAAACAGAGAACAGAAGTAGGTATATTAAAAGAGAAAGTGATGACAAAGACATAAGGAAAAAGGAAATAAGTCTTTCAAGTATTCTGAATTGTTAGTTAACACTCAAGGAAGCGAGTATGAACCTTTGAAGAGGCAAGTTTGTTCTATCCATAGGCACGCTCCATGCTAGTCAGAACCCATTTTTTCTGCATTCTGGCTCATATGAAGAGATTTCAAAGATATAGAAAGCTCTCGTCTTCAGACCTATCAATTTTCATGAAACCAAAGTGGCAATGGAGAGATTGGAACTAGGATGTTCGGTGCTTTGTGTGCTGACTAAATATAGTTAAGACCACTTGGACAGGGCTTTAGTTTTCCCTTTTTTCTATGTCTCCATCATCACTTCCTCCTGTAATGCGTCTGAATAAGGCTTAAGACTGAAGTGAAAGCATGAAGCCCGGGAACTCTAAAAAACTACTATTCATGGTCAGGCTGTGTCAAACACTTAACAGAGGTTCTTGCACTTCAGACTGAAGCCTGTGAATACAAGGAAAGGCAATAATCTCAAAGCTGACTTGAATGAATACACTTGTTGCTTATGATAGCCTCCTTCCAGAGATGGTAAGCATGAATTTGGCTTGATCAAGGGCTCTAACCTATATTGTTATTATTAGGAATTAGAATTTCTCCAATCTTGGCCTGAACAATGAGAATCTGGAATTCTTCAAGCAACCAAGCACGCTATTAAAGTCTAAAAGCAAGGGCACACAAAGGTGCCAAATCCTCTGTTGTAGTATAAATCTTAAATGTTCTGAACTTTTCTACAACATATCATGGCACCTTTTCTTTATTCTACCTTAGTGCAGTTAAATAAACGATACTTCATCTATGTCTAAAAGCACTGGTGTCTCAAGGGGCTCCAATCACACCCAGGCAAACCACAGTGTAGATCTGCTAGAGGCCTGTCATGAAACTGACTCTCTGTGTTCAGAATATCCAGTTACATGTTTCAAACACAATAGAGTATTTCTGCACTAGTCATTACAGTTGACCTTGTTTTCAAATATGAATTTTCGAACTGATTGCAACATTATGGATTAGTATATATCTAGTTTCTACTGGCAGCTATAGAAGACACAGAGCTCATTATTCAAAGTGTTCCAAACAGAAAAAACAGGACCCGGGAGGGCCTACTCCTAACTTACTAATTCACAGAAGCATCTGAAAAATCCTGAGGAATCGACCATTTGAAGTTTTTGTGTCCTGTTACACTCTCTTATGAACTATGTATCATTGCATACACAACACCATAAGAGGGTGTCTTCTTTCTTTTGCGCAATTCATGTTATTTTGGTGATATTTGGTGGTTTTGCAACTGCCAAAAGAGAGGTTCTAACTTCTAAACCATGAATGATTTGCGTCTACCAAAGAGTGTTTCTGTGTGCCAGTCAGCCTGCCTGCTTCCTTGTCTTTTCTATTGTGCTGTCCAGGCGCAGGGGGTCTGTTGTGCATAGATATATAGGTCTGCTAATTATTTTTATTATGTACTGGTGTCTGCTTTTGGAGTAGATTGATTCTATGTTATATTGCCTACACTTTTAAAAGTAACTTTAAAGGGTTCTTAAGGGCTTTGAAGAGTGTCAAAAATACAAATTGAGAGACATGGATGGGAAATTTCAAAGAGGCTTTCTCTTTTGCGTAGAATAAAATGACTCCTATGCAAAAAAAAAAGAAAGAAAGAAAAAGAAAATGGCATCCTCTGGTATGCGAAGAACCCAAAATGAAAGAAACATCTATATTTTTATCATACATATCCCTAGGAATTAACCAATCTCAGTTCTATAACACCACAATTTAATCTCAGTTTCCTATTATAAAATTGGCACATATTTCCCAAGTGAAAGATAATTCCACAGTGCAAGCAGTCTGTCTAGAACAGGAGGGAGCAAAATGTAAACTGCATGTTGTCCCCCATGGACATTTCTGGGGCCCTCAGCACTGTTGGGTCCCCGAAGCCCACAGACACATTCCAAATAAATTTTAGGGGGCAAAAGGGCAATATTGTTATGTTTTGAGAGGCCTCCTGTACCCCAGCGCCCACATATCTGCTTTTTTTAAGGTCACATGATGGCTTCCCTGGTTTTATTTAATTAGTTAATTAATTTTAGTTAAACAAATTTTTGAGTTAGACAAAAACCCACTGGCACAACATCTACAGTATACAACCACTGTGTAATTTTTTTAAGTGTATAATACTAAGTAAATTAAATAGGTACATTGGGAAATTGCAGTGCTGGCAAATATGAAAACTGACCCTCAGTTCTAATGAGTTGCCCACTCTGACCTAAAACAATAAATGGACATACAGGTTCCATCAAAGCACTTATGCACACATCAGCTGCATGCAGAACAGCATCCCAAGAATGTGCAGAAATAATTCATAGCATGGGTTCCCAAGTACTCCCTCCAGATCAAGAGGTTTGAATATGCAGAAGAATGATCTTTTAATTGAATCCACCTGTGTTACTCTGCTCCAGGACACTATCATTTTCCCCAACTGACTAAAGTGTTTTTCCAATTGTGTGCCTTTTTAAGCCATTCACACATTTAAACGTCCCCAACAGGTATGTGCACATTTTATTTTGTTGCAATGCCCCATAAGCTTTGCAGATGCACAAACTCTTGGGGCGAAGTGCATTTCTTCTTGCAGCAAGTCTTGAAAGTTACAAAACGATAAAGTTTTTAATTTTTTTAAAAAAATTCAAGAATTATATGATGAACAAGTATTGAAGCTATACAAACTATAATAAATGAAATTTTACAAAATAGATACATAGTTCTGGATCAGAGAAAGTCTAAATATCAATCACAACTAGTGCAAACACTGTATTTATATACTTAGTGCCTAAAAGCAAAAATAAATATTTCAGCATTTACACTGAGGAAATTAGGGCCAATATCAAGGTTGTGTTCAATCACAGCAAATCTTCTTCTTCAGCTGTTCTTGTCCCAAACACCCATACTGAAAGTAGATGATAAGGGGCTTCCTTTTTCTTCCTCTTTAACCCTCAAAAACATGAAGAAATAGTACAAAAACTAGAATCACAGAGTTTAGGGAGGCCTTGCTGTGGGTACAAGACGTTTGGTAATGGACTTGGGTAACAAGAGTTTATTGCCAAACTGTTCTCACTGTCAAGAAGTTTCTTGTAGTTTAACCAAAAGCTACTCCAAAGTTTCAACCAAAAACCATCCTCTGTGAACTAAGCCCACTAGATCTACATTCTACCTGCTAAAGCAGCAGAGAACAAGTTGTGGATTTCTACATGTCAGACCCTCAGGTATATGAAGAGTACTATCAAGTGTGCTATCATCAGATGAGTTGCCAAAGGGCTGCCTGAATAAAAAAAAAAATCATTTGCCTACCTATGAAAAGATAACCTGGGGGCAGGGAACTATGTTAGCCTTTCCTGGTAGAAGTTCCACGGCCTGGGAGGAACTGCTGGGAAAAGATGCTATCCTAATTAGCTAATGAGGGCAAGGGTTTGCTAAGCTGTCATTAGACCAGTCTGAATCTAAACCTGTACTGTACTGAGTTAGAATCTGATCAGCCATGGGATGCTGGAAATTATTTAGGATTAGGTGTAACTCCGCTCCTCCCTTACTATGCCCCTTTGCTTCCCCTTTTTGCTGTTCTACTGATTGACTGGAACTACTACAACAACTGTGCCAACAGATCCTTCTGCCAGTAACTGTCTAAAATCTGCCAGCATGAGGAGGTTCTGTTGGTAGAAGAGGTATCTGCATGTTCCAAGCCCAGTACAACCAACAGATTCTTGTGTTAGGATTGCATGAAATGTCGTTATCACATCCCCACTAGATGTGTTGTACATTTCAAATAATCTTCCTGTACATTACACTTTGTAATTATCCTTAAGATCTTTTTCAGTTCAGGAATCATTATCAGTGATGCTGAAGGGTTTTTATGTTTATGTTTTTAAAATCTAATTAAAATATGTACTCATTAAGTTTTCCTAACATAATGAAATTTTGTATCAGCAGAAATAAATTAACAAACAATGGCTGAAATCCTCTTGGCATAACTATGCCTGTGGAAGCTTGGTAGTATCATCAATGACTGGAAATTAAAGACTTCTTCCTCCTATGCCACAGCTTTCATGGCTACCACACAATGCAGGGGATTGGAGCTGTGGGAGCTGTGGAACAGAAAAATTAAGTGTTTAATTTCAGAAAATTACTCCCTGCTAATGACATTATTGGCCTTCCACAGACATAATTATGTTAATAGAATTTCAGCCTATTATAATTAGAAAATAATAATGTTCTACTGCTTAAGGCTCCTCTTCATTAAAGCTGGTTGATATGCTTAAAAGTAATAACACAAAATGTAAGAACGATCATGTCAAATTTGCTTCTAATAGAATGAATTCTCACATCCCTGATTTCCTGAGCATAAAGAAAAACAGATCTTTATTTCTGTTTATACATGCTAGATAACAAATTATCTTCCAGGTTTACATAAATTCAACACTAGGTGTAAGAAAAAAAATCCCAACAAAAGCAGAGATAACTGGGCTTGAGTACCTCTTCTTCCTCTATCACTTTTGCATATTTCTACCCATAAAATGCACGCAGTTCACAAATAAATTCTCTCAAAATATACATGCAAAAATTGCCAAAATTTTACTGCTAATCCCAACTATAGTAGACCCACTGAATCAATGGAGCGACAACACTTAGGTAAATCCAGTTGATTCAATAGGTCTATTCCAGTTAAATTGCTTTTAATTTTGATTTTAATATTGACAAATGTTTATATATTTTTAAATATAGTTTTATGGCATTTTTAAAACTGTGGTCATTGTATAGTTTTAATTGCTGTGAGCCACCTTGAGATCTGTGTGAGGAGAAAAGCATGCATGCATGCAAGCATAAATAAATAAATAAATAAATAAATAAATAAATAAATAAATAAATAAATAAATAAATAAATAAATAGTATATTGTTGTGTAAACATAGAGTAGAAGGAAAATTGTGTGCAAACACACACACTACCCTGCTCTGTCAGGCTTCTCATTGCTGGTCCATTCTCAAAGTGATTGCAATATCAGTCACACAACTGCTTATGCTAGTGTAGGGGAATGCTTACATACTTTCCCTTCTGCTCTGTATTTAGGCAACACAATACTGACTTTTGTATCGACGTCCCTACTTTTTCTCTAAGGCTTGGATTCAACGGACTCTGGAGGGGAAGATCTCCTTGCCTTTGCATTTGTCCCTTCACCCTAACATCCCCCTGTAGCCCCTTAATCTCGTGTACTGCACTTTTAAAAAACTGAACCCATTTCTCTTAATTTCCACACCATTTTTAAAAAACAAACTGCACACATAACATGCAAAATAAATCTATCTTTTGAACAGAAAATTCCATGTAAATTAAAATCACTGCAGGAGATCTGGATTTTGAAAAACTATTATTTTCACGCATTCTTTTACACATATCAGAAACACATGTTCATAAAAGCTTGTATTTGCTGAACAGCAAAATGGCCCACCTAGTAGAAAGCAGAAAAATAAAGTTAAGTTTTTAGTTGCCTCATTGGCGTCTTCTTGTTATCCTGTGATATCTAAAGAGGTCCGTGTCTTGCTACTGTTGGAAGCACTGAGATGCATCTGTCTTGCACCATATTGTCATATGTGTGGTTCTTCCGTGTCTCCCCAGTTGTGACTTACCTGTGCATGAGATAGAAGGCAGAACCCCATTTATCAAGATCCTGGGTCACACAAAGTATTCTCTGCCTCTTTGCTTGAATGCAGCCAGATTTCTACACCAGAACTGCCTGTTAAATAGATGTCTTAAGCCAGGTTCAGAATACATTTGGACACTGTAGGTAAATTGAGCACATGCAGCCCCATCATCACCCCACTCTGAGTTGTCACACATTCTTCCAAAAGCCTAGACAGGGCTTAGCCTCCAAATCATCATTTCAATGAACAAAAACTTGGAAGTTCTTTTCTAGAACTAAGTGCAGGAAAGAAGGGTCTTCATTTTCAAGATGATATTGCCTGACTTAAACCTGGAACTCCAAAGTTAAAAATAACGAGGAAGTCCAAGTTAGTCGTACAGCCAACCTAATGAGCATGCCAAAATGTAACACAGTGAACTAGTACAAAATTTAATATAATATCTTTATTTAATGAGAAAGCGGCTAGCCAGCTAATCATTCTTCTGTATAATCAGCTGTACGCCTGCAACAGTTATTTATTCACACCTACAATACTTAAGACAGTGTTTCCCAACCTTTTTTGAGTCATGCCCCCCTTTTATAATAGCCAAGTAACCTGAGACACACACACCCCACGCTGCTCCACCATCTTGTTTTTTTTCTGGTAGATCTGGTACGTTGGTCTATAAAAATAATTTGGGACCAACCTTGCAGGTCTGACTTTCCCAGTAGCAGATAATACCACTGCTTGACCTCCCAGACCAAACTGTGCAATAATTCTCTGATGACTGCTGCTGCCACCACCACCTCTCTGGTGACAGAATCAGACTTTAGCAGCCTGGGTGGTATTTAAGAGAGTAGGCGACGCACAGCAATGCTTTCTGGCTTCCTTCTGCCTGTTCCATCCACCCATGAAAGAGCAACTGAAACAGCAGCAACACCGAACTACTTTCTTTTCCCTTTCCTTCCTCCCTTTCCTCCTGGAGGAGGAAAAGGGGGGGGGGGAAGGAAACCAGAAAGGAAGAGTTGAGTGAGAAAGCAGAGGAGGTGAATGTGCAGACAGGCCCTTTTGAGGAACAGTAACCACTCTTCCTTAAACTGGCTCATAAGGCTCAAGCTCCACAACCTTCCCTCTGGAGCGGTCTCGTTGGGTTTTGCCCACAACCCATGTTCTGCCATGTTGGACTGTGTGGCCAGAGCTACAGCAACCCCTGGAAAACACTTTACGACCCCCTTGGGGGTAATGACCCACAGGTTGGAAACTCGTGGCCCTTTTGAGAAAAATGTATAAAAATGAGGGAGGTCAGGGTTGTACTCATGAAGTAATCCCAGCTGTATTAATCTGAAACTATACATTTTGGCCCTGTCTGCACAGCAGCAGGGAAAAAGTTTCTGCACCTAGGCCAGTCTGCATATAAGTAGATGGATCTTTCAGGATACTGGACTGTGGCCAAAGCTACAATATGTCTTTAAGCTCTGTATATGAGCTGGAATGAACATGCAGAGGAAAAGGAAGAGTAAGTAAGATGTCAACACAAACACACACTTTCAGGTTGTTTATTCATTAAGAGCGCTATCCATGGGCAAACATAATTACTCAAGAGATGCTCACCCTCCTGTCCTTAAATGCTACAGGACCATGTGTGTCTATGACCTTAGTTCTCTTGTCTGAACTATGAAATCCTTAATTTTAGTTTATAAATTGAGCATGCTCATTTTCACTGTCATATTAGCAGGACCTCTTGCAACAGGAATTAACAAAACATTTTGTTTTAGTATCCCAAGAAGTTGGTAAATACAGTGTTAAGTACTGTGGAAACTAGCACATATTGGTACTATCTGTTTTTCAGTCTGATGCTGTGCAATATATTAGACAAGTTCCAATATCCACTGAATGGCATACAACTTGTAAACGCAATTTGGGGGAAAGCCATCCTGTTCTACAATCTAATAACTGAGCTGTCTGGGCAAGTAGATTCACACAACTGAAGTAGAAGATAACTGCAACTGTCTTCCTAAAATAAATGAAAGTTCAGGTATAGCATTTGTAATGGGCTATATAGGATAAGGAAATTTTATATATAAATATATATTTCAAATATATATATATTTAAAAAACCTACTGTTCTTCAGCTACAAGCTGCTAGTTCTGTTCCTGCATTGATTCTCTGATTCCTTCAGGTCTAGCAATCTGAGGCTGAAATCTTATTTTACTGCTCTGACTTGGAAATGTCTCTTGTCTTCAACATTTGATGCTGTTGCCACACTGACCTATTCCATGTTAACTCCAGGTACACAAACACCAGCCAAGCCACTCCTGTCATATTATTTGTAACAGAAAAATAAATACCTTTTGTATCAAAAATAATCAATACAGTGAAAAAGCAGTATTGGTAGGGTTTTTTTTTAAATTATGTTTGTTTAAGACTTAAAATACTATAATAATGTATTGTTTTCAGCTTTTATACTGTTCATTTTTAATACTGTGAGCTGCCTTGGATTCTTTTTAGGAGAAAGGAAGGGTGAAAATATTTTCAATAAATAAAATAATTAAAATGAATAACTCAGTGGCTTAGGTCTCTGGCTGTGCAGCCAGAGATTGGGAGTTCAGTGTGCCTCCTTGAGAGGGGCTGGACTCGATGATCCAGAGGGTCCCTTCCAGCACTGAGGTTCAAAGATTATTATTCAAAGGTTATACATGAAATGAAACAGATGTTTAAAAGAGATGTGCATATATGGTGGCCTTAACATTGAAATCCTAACACCCAAATAAGGAGTTGTAGATCTAACAGCATTTGTGAGTCCTGCAAGATGAAGTCTCTCTCCTGTTGTCTGGCCTACTTCCACCTGACCTTGGAGGCAGGACCATGACCCATTCTACTTAAAAAGATGGCCACTGATTCTGCCAGAAGTGCCTATAGACTGTCAGGTTAGGTTCTTGCTGAGGATTCATGGAAGTAGCAACATTTAGCTTTGGGTCAAGTGTACTATTTTTGCTGTTATTTGGACTTTTCTTTCTGTCTCAATAATTCTATTTTATTAGGCTTTATTGTGATTTAAGTGTCTAAGCCTAGTGTACATTAATTCATGTGAGATGTTTAGTCCATTTGGATATACAACTATTTAAATCCTGACTTATATATGTTATTGAATTATATGGAAATGCTGTATTTCCTGATGTTGATGAAAGCAACTTTGAGAAGCATCATTCAAACTCATTATGGTGACTGATTGACTGATTTACCGTCTTACAATCCTTTCAAATGTCCAAAATCTTCAGTCACATATTTTTTTTAATTCTTAAAATAAATATTGTTATTTCCATGCTACAGCTGCAGCTGGGAAGGTGGCCTGCATAAGGCCACCTAGTTTTGCACCTTGGTCTCTTCCACAAAATGCTATACCAACTCTATAATGACCACTCTGGCCAACACATAGTTTTGAGGGTCAAACTGGATGATATGTGGAATGTGTGAATGCATTTCATGCATGTGCTTTAACAAATTAGCACAGCATGAGGAGACTGTGAAAGTGTGTCCAGAGTGGGATTAACTATTTTCTGTAACAATCTTAACAAATCCCCACTAATGGTGGTACCGATGGACAGCTTCCTTCCCAGGGCAAAGAGTGTTATCAAGTGGGATGATAATTGCATTAGTATTAGAGTTCAGGTGGGAAAACCCATCCATGTGTGCCATGCCATGCTCCTGGTACATGTTGTAAGGAGGCTGAGCTGTTGTTTTAATTAAAAGCAAAATCAGTTACTGTATCATTTAGCTTGGCCATGGCCCAAAAGAAGTTCCATTGCCACTTAGGTTATCCTGGTAGGTAATACTGTTGATACTTTAAAAAAAAAATTTCTTTCCAAAAGGAAGCCATGGTCATGGGCTGACAGGACTTGGCCTGGGGTGTCAATGATAGTTGCTTTTGGAGGTATCTACTGTAATTCATAGGACGCCATAAGTCGGAAGTGATTTTACAACACATAACTGTTTCAGAGATGTTTCCCAGGATGAACCACACTCAGCTGGAGAACAAGTATCTTGGTCTATTCTAATCTAAGTTAGCAGGTTTAGGGGAATTCTCCAGGGAATAAATGCTGAAAATCTACTAACAAGCAATAATCTGGTCAGAAGAGTATTGTCTGACTCTGTATAAGACATGTATAGGCAGACAAAAAGATGGGTAGAAACTAGTTCACTATATAAGCTATATATATATATATATATAAGCTATGTTTTGAGGCTAACCCTTTCTGGGATAAAAGGTTATAAATAGATCAAATGAGTTAAAATGAGCTCATTCAATACTCAAGGTCAAACCCTGACCACTGAAAATAGACTGAGATTCAGACATCAGTTTGTTTACATCGTGGTGGTTAAACTGATGTACTGCAGCCAAAACTGTGCTCACAACTTGGGGTTCAATCCCAGGCTCAAGGTTGACTCAGCCTTCTCTCCTTCCGAGGTCGGTAAAATGAGTACCCAGCTCGCAGGGGGGGGGGAATGTGTAGCCTGCATAATTAACTTGTAAACCGCCCAGAGAGCGCTTGAAGCACTATGGGGCGGTATATTTATTTATTTATTTATTTATTTATTTTATTAAATTTATACCCCGCCCATTTAGACCCAAGTCTACTCTGGGCGGCTAACAATAAAAATGGCATAAAAGCGATATAATAAAATAGAGAACAACAATAATAATATCGTTCAAGATGGGGAAAAGATAAAAATAATCAAGTGATGACAGGAGGGAAAGCCTGCCTAAAGAGCCAGGTCTTAAGTTGGCTCTTTAAAACACCCAGTGAGGGAGCCAGACAGATCTCTGAAGGGAGACTGTTCCAAAGGCGAGGGGCCACTGCCGAGAAGGCCCAGTTTCTTGTTCTTTCTCTCCGGGCCTCCCTCAGCGTTAGGCCCCTCAGTCGCCCTTCCTGGCTAGAACGAGTGATTTGAGTAGATCTAGGTGGGAGGAGGCGTTCCGCTAGATATCGAGGTCCTAACTGGGACAGGGTGATACTAGAAGTTTAAAAAAGTAAGTTTCAGAACTCTGTTCTTGAAACATACAACTTGTTTTTCAAAACGCTGACTTTCTATAGCATTTTTTTTAACAAAAATTGCACCTAGTCAAAATAGGTTTCTTACATGGAGCCCAGGGTGGATAAAAATCAATGATTTTTTAAAAATCAAATTGATCCAAATGACAATTTAAATTTTTTAAAAAGATTTTCTTTGATTTAAATAGTCAAAAATCCATTTTTTAAATTTAAATCATAGTTTAAATCAATTTGATTTAAATCAGATCCACAGTGATTGAGCCTAACCAAATGAATTTTGTCTTCAAGAATCAAAGGGGGGAAAAAGAGCTGAAAAAATCTTGTCCACACAAAAGCTCACATTAAAAAAAATATAGAACTGAAGTCTTTAAGGTGCCACCATGTTTTTGTCTTTTTTTACTTTTTATTTCTATTTTGATTTACCAATAAACCAAGTTTTACAACAATTGCACCCATGATTCACAAGCCAGTACAGCCAGTGGCATTATGTTGAATGTAGGATTCTGAGAGATGTAGGTTTGTGAGTTTTTAAAAAAATGTGTTCACAGTTTTTTTTTTAAAAAAGGCCTTCCTGGTCAACACAAACTTCCCTCATTCAGCAATGTTTGTAGATGCTATTGTTGAATTATTTGGAGAAAAAAGAAAACTTTGCTGATATTCTGCCCATCACACAGAGGTGTATCAGTAGAGCCACCTACTTTCTGTCTACTCTCTGTGTATTTCCACTCCAAGAATTCAGGATGCTCATCTATAAACAACAACAGGAGAGAACTAGAACATCTCCTTCCCTTTTTTTAAACTGGTGGCTTTAAGGGAGCTTACAAACAAAGGGACACCCCTGCTCACTGTTTGTTGTCACCGTCTGATATTCAGAGATATACTGCGCCTGAATATATAAGTTGTGTCGGCTCCCATGTCTAGCAATTACAAATGGACTGACTAATTTCTTCATTAATCCCGTCTAAGATACTCAAAGCTGGCTTCAGTTTATGAACACAGGAGTCTATGTTCAATGTACACCAAAGGGCCCCAAAGTTAGAGCTGAGAAATAATTTCATTCTGTTTGAATTATGGTAAAAACTGAACTCATACATGCTGAATCAATATGCAAGCTAAGACATAGTTAGCCATTGGTATTCATATTTTGCAGAGAATTCTCTGAACAAAATATTTGTACTAAAATACTGATATTTAGGGAAGGAACACAAAAATGGGTTAACTAAAAAAAAGCATAGAATGAGAAAAATTTCTCACACACAAAAAAATTCAGCAGGCAGAAATGGGTACAAAATTTATATATTAGGAGTAAAGCTCATAAAATGGGTTGTATCTTTTGTAAGCCATGTATCCAATATACATTGTATCTCCCACAAAAGTGTCTCCCCAAGCAGAAGTGAGGAGGTGAAATTCTCCTCTCTCCCACAGCCCCTTCTCGTGTCCTAAAACACCTGTGTTCCCGAGCAGATTCTCAACCTTTTTTTGGCCACGGTCATAAATATGTATAGGCTGAATCAGGATTGTATAAATCTCATAACAAACCTTATAAGGTGGTGTGTGAAGAATTGTTTCCAGTCTGTGGCCCCCTTCAAATGTGCCAGGGGCCCCCAGGGGACCATGTGGCCCCCATTGAGAATGGCTGCTCTAGAGGACTGGAAGACCTTCCGAACAGGACTGGATGGAATGGAAAGACTTTAATAAGGAAATTAATAAGTATAACTGTTTGGAATTTTTGTTTGGTATTTCTAAGAATTAACAATTGGGATAGAATACAACTGGGGAAACAGAAACAGATAATGCTGTTGAAAACTTTCTTCTGTTTTCTTGAATCGTGTCCCATTCTGCTGCACTAGGATATCTAGAACCAAGAGGTTAGGATTTTAACTTCCACATTTGGGTGTAACATCTAATCGGACTGGTCAATTTATTGCAGGGAAACATCACATGCCTCAGAGTTGAGGATAGGTTATAGTGATCCCCTGCCAAATAAAAAAAATATGTGATAAAACTAGGATTTCAGTTTTGTTTTTGCTTCAAAAAACCCCAACACCTCTCCTTTATTTATATGTGACCACAGCTTTTTCTTTATTTGGCTGGGATGAGGAGGGAGAGAATCAAAAGTTGTGATGTATCATAATAATTAGACATAAGATAAATTACATGTCTTGAGGAGTCTATTTAAATTCTTCCCAGGCTAGGAAACATTCCATAAATATTTTTTAAGGAACTGCCCATTCTATTAAAGGCCAAAATAAAAATAAAAATGCAGTATCATATTGTTGAGCTGAATGCCATCACTAGGTTGAATTGCATTAGCATGAAAGGTTATGTTTGCTAAGGTGTACAACAATGGCAGTATACAGAATACTCTACATATCCTTGCTAAAATATACTGGCTTGGAAGACTTTGGATGAACATTGCATATGCACCCTGTCTCTTCCCTTTAAGATGGAGCTTAGTCTTTTTCTTTTTGTTTGAACAAAAACATTGGTTTGTCAAAGTCTGCACCAGAAAAAAATGGTTTGAGTGGCCCTCCAAAGCAATATTAAAATAGTCGGGGCACATCAAGGATTCAGAAATCATAACAAACTTGGTTCAAGTCAAAGAGAAGTAATGGATTAAGTTTCACATGCGAAAAGAGAAAGGAAGGAGATCCCATATTTTCAATTTCACAAAATAATTAGAAGCAACTTTAAGATCAGCTTAAGCAACTCTGCTATGTGTTGCCACGTGAAATTATACAATGATGTTCAAGAAGCAGATGTTTTTAGTTCCCAATTCTGAAATGTCTCCCTTATGGAGGTATACCAGTCCTTCTGTTTGTTTGTTCCCCCCCCCCAGGCATATGTTGAACATTCCTTTATTTTAATTAGCCTTTATCATTGACAATTTGCTCGTTTTAGAGTTTGTTTTGCTTTCACCAAATATGTTATTTTAGTGTTGCAATTTTCTAAAGGTAAGTTCTTTTTCTTTAGGTGTACCTTGTACTTTGTGTTATACTTCTCTCTTCAAAAGCCACTTCAAGTGTTTTTAACAGAAAAGCAAAAATGTAAGCAATGAAAGAAAGTAACAGTCATTGGTCATCATTATATATATATTACTGAATAGATGAAACCATAAACAGCTGTATGTAAGGAAGTGGAAAGAAATTTAGTAAGTCTAATGACTGCAAAGGTTATCATAAGATTATCACAAAACAATAATCACAAAACAAAGAGTATGTTGTATTTTTTTTCATAAAATTTAGATTGATATCTAAAAGTACTGTTTTCAAAATCAATAACTGACGCTAATACCATAGGGGTGGTGGAATATTTCCAGAATAGCTTATATAAAGTGCTGCAAATAGTATTATCAAAAAGGTATTTATTCTTACTTATAGTGGAATTGCAAAAATTATGAAACATTCAGGTTTTTAAACAATTGTGAATAATTCTATTGGAAGGACTGTGTGGCAACTTTTCCTGCACAGTGCTGAAAATCTTCACTTGCCTACAGCTGTGAAATGCCTTATTTATCTGTGAAGAGCTGGTATATTATAGGGTTCTGCATTGACTTCAAATTAAATCCTGAAGCCCAGACTGAAGCTGTTGTATTCAGGCCAATATATTTGAGGTCCAGATCAAGATGAAATGGCTAAATTTGATTTCGGGGCAAAACAAGATGGTCCAAAGCAATTGGGATTGATGTAGCAAATCAGGAAAGTCAGACTGTGGGGAGGAATTATTTGAAGGCAAAATGATGGTGTGATTGGGAGGGAAAGGAGGGGAACTGGGTTCAGTGAGAGTTCTAACAGGCAATTGGTGGTGAGAAGTTCACCACCACTCTCTGGTTATAGTCCTTGGAGGCAGCACTAACTCAAGCTTTCCTGCTTCCTGACGTGAGAAGAGAAGCACTGCTGTGGCAGGTTGCTCTTCCAGAGATCATTGGGTGGGTGGGAAGAGGAGGAGAAGGAGCTCCATCTGGCTGCATGTCCCAGTTGCTCCTTAATTGAACAGTGCCTTGGCCCAGATGGCTGAGTTGTGGCTGGGAGAGTGAGCAGGCAAGATTGACCATTCAAACTGACTCCACATGCTTTTTAAGAACTGGGGTTTGGTTTTTTTTAAAAAAAACAACAACACATACACATAACTTTTAAAGGGCTTAGTACACAAACCTCTGGTGCCAGCTGTCAGAAATCTGGCAAATGTCCCCCTCCCTTCAGTAGGGTCGTCATGTTGCTAGATTTTATGTATATCATTGTAAAACCAGAAAACTGGTTGATCTTCTGCCCATCACATGATTTTGTTTTCCAGTCCAAGTCAATGGGAAGTTGGAGATCTGAATATACAAATCAGTTTGGATCCCTGAGGCACAAATCACTTTGATCTGAATTGAGATCCATCCTAATGCCCTGAATTAGCCTCTGAACTCTTTTAGGGACCCATGCACAGCTGTAACAAATAGCATGTTACAGGCTCAGTTACTAGCCAATGTTCGGGATACAAATGGGAAAACTGACACATATATTTTAGGTTTAGAGCCAAGTGCAAACTAGATGTGTAGACATTTAGTTCCAGTTTGTAAATTGTGTAGAGAAACCAACAAATGTCCATGTGGCAGCATAGTTTGCAGGTTACATTAACAAACACGACCCTGAACCAGTGCTAAAAAAGAGATTCCAGAAACATGTTCCCAAAATATTCATAACATTTAACAGATTAAAATGGAATGCTGTCATTAAATTGTATTGCTTTTTATCATTGATCTCAGATTTAAACCTTGTTTTTCCTCAAAGATATGCATAGAGCTGTGGATGCTTTCTCTACCAGTTTTTATCCACACAAACACAAGTAGGTTGGGCAAGATCTAGGATTATTTTCCAGCTCCTATATTTTCAGGAAGGGGACTACCAACTCCTCCAGATGAAACAGGAATTGACTGGAAAGTCTTATGTGGTTTCAAAAATAACCCCATTTTTTAAAAGAAATTAATTTTGGGTAAAGCTGTGTGAGTGTGTGGGGTTTGTGTCTGTGTGTGAGGGAGAGGGAGAGACAGAGACATACCTGTCAGAGAAGAATGGAGTCCTCTATTGGCATGATTCTCCTCTCTTTACAGAAAGAAAATGTAAATATAATTAGGGAGGCTTTTTTCCTCTTCTGGAAGGTTTCTTGGGACCACAAAAAGACCCCTAAGATCTGCACACAGCTCCTGTATAGGTAGGTGAGGATGACTCTGATCCTGACCTGCACATGATGAGCTGTATGGCTGAGTGGGGAATTCAACCTGAGGCTCTCCGGGGCCTTTTTAATGCAAAGCATTCAACATATCTGCTTATGTTTCCACACCTCTTTTGTTTTATAGTGACTAATATATCTTCCTGTCTTTGTGTGCTGTTGAAAACAGATTCCTTATGGTTACAGCCAGACACATGTGCTCAATTGAGCTTTCTTTTGCTTCAGTATAACCCTGCCCACAAGTTATAACTATAAACTAGAGAAATGTGCTTTACCTGGCACAGCGTGTATCGTACGTTTTCCCCTCTGTATGTGTTGACATTTATAAAATAGTGGAAGTTCCAGGAATATAGCCTACAATGGCCTACATCAAACTGTTATTCCAAACTACAGTGGACCCAGTACAGAACTGTTAACTCACAAAGTCTCCTATTGACACAGTATCATCTCTAGTTTGGATTAATAGTTTGCTTGAGGGCATAATGACAGAAAAGAAATTCCCAGCTGAAATTGATGAAAATTGTATTTATTTATTTGTTTGTTTGTTTGTTTGTTTGTTTGTTTATTTATTTATTTATTTATTATATTGATATCCCGCCCATCTAGCCATTCGACTACTCTGGGCGGCGTACATCGAACAAAATAAACAATTAAAATAACATCAATATTCAAAAATAATAATTAATCATTCAAGATGGAAAAAGACAAAGAAGATAGGTCAAATAGTGTTTGGAGGGAAGGCCTGCCTGAATAGCCAGGTTTTTAATTGGCTTTTAAGAATACCCAGCGAAGGGGCCATACGGATCTCTGGAGGTAGATTATAGTCAGCATAACTGGGTAAGACATACTGCATACGGGCAGAATTATGTTAAAATTCTGTAATCTTGGTTTCAGATATGAGTGGATAATGGGGATATGTTGTGCGGGTACCATTACTTTGAACATTACTCAGGCATTCACCTGCTCAAATGGAGCAATACATTCCTCATGGGCACAGGGATGTGCATGTGCATGTAAACCCTGACCCTCCCCATGTCCCAGTCTTCCAGAAGGGTCCTAGAAAGAGATGGGCACTAATCAGAAAAATGGTGATTCATTTTGATTTATGATTCATCAAGATCAATGAATAACTAATAACAAATTTATGAATTTTTGCTGACAAATTGATGAATTTGTTGATTCATTTTTGCCTTTAAAACCGTATAAAATTTCTAGATGCTCCCACAGCATCTAGAGACATCAAAATCACAGGGAAGCTTCCTCTGACTCTCTTCTACAAGCCCTGCAAGACCCACTTTGGGGGTATATATCTCAGATGTCTAAAACCCAATCTTCACCAAACTTGGAGGTATTGTAAAGGAGAGTCAGGAGAAGCCCAATGAATTGATGAATCAAAAATCACTATAAATTCATTGATTCAGGGGCATTGATTCATACGAATACAAATCAATGAATTTGGTGGTTTGGTTTTCATTGATTTGTATTCGTATGAATACATGAATTTGGTGATTCGGTTTTTAATTCATGCCCATCTATATCCTAGATCTTTGTGGGTTCAGGGTAAAGTTCAGAAAAAGATTCTGTAAGCATACTTTTCCATTATAAATGCACAAAGAGCTCTAATGCTGTCATATGTATAGGTTAGGGAGGTGAATTTATCAGGCTTTAACTCTTGGAGAGAAACTGAGAAAAAATATCCCTCTATTCTCCTCACAGAAAGATTTGTCAACTCTCCGTTGCCTGCCTGCGAGAAAACTCACAAGAAATCTTGTAAGATTTCACACATAATTCCTGGGGTTGTTTTTTTCTGCAAAAAGTACTAAACTGTACAAGATTATTACCATTCCTGCAGAGGATGGCATCTTTTCAAATCGCAATGAGGTTTAAGTCCTTGATCAATCGTTTTTGGTTTGTCTAATGAATGCATCATCCCCACATGGCTCTTAGAATAAGATAGTGTATCTCTCACCTTCCATGTAATTCACCTGGCAAGGGCAGAAGACACACCAATCTGTGCAGGATTGCTCCAATTCTGTGTAGAATTGCATTTTTTTTCTGCACGTGCGTCACCAAAAAAGGTACAAAGTGAGGCAGAATTTGGCAACTTCCTGCACAGAACAATGGATGAATACATTATTTTAAACAAGGAAGAGGAAAATTTCCGACAAGCCAAAAATGCTGCCGGTGCAGGGGAAAGTCTCAGCATGGTGAGACTTGGGAAAACTGCTGGGAACAAGAAATGTTGTGAGTTCTTGTCACCTTTCTGGAAGAGGGAATATTTGGTGGTGGAGCTTATAAGTGTTTGAGTTCAGGCTAATACACTAATAAGCTCCAGTTCCTGAATAGGGCTAGATGCTTATCATGATTCAGGTACCAAGTTCTTACTTTTGTAGTCCAGCACCCAACACCAGACTGTTATGCCTTTCTGACTGCTGTGAGATTTAAATCCTTGATCAATCCTTCTTGTCCTTTCCCTTCCCCTGTACTTACTTTTGTAACATCTTGGCTGATAAAGAAATCAATGATCTCACAGGCTTTTTGTGCCTTTTTGCTTTGTCTAATAAAGGTTTAATCCCAGTGTGGATTTCAGAATTGGATACTGTGACTTAAAAAAATCAGGCAAGGCACAGGATGGAATGATCGTGTGTTAACAGTATCCTAGGGAGAATGCAGATTTTGAGCAGTGATGATGTGAGCAATTGTGTTGGTTTTCTGTGCAGATCCTATATTTTCATTGTCCACAAATGCACAGTTGAATACATGCTTCCATGTGTGCAATCAATCATCACACTCACATGGCTCTTCAATATGCAGCTAGGGAATGCTACACCATAGCCACATTACTCACACATGCACTCCTGGAAGCCCTCCCCATGCTACAGAAGGAATGAAGAGCCAAAGACAATGACACTCAAGAGCTAAATTTCTTTAGGACACTTTGGAAAATGGATTTCTTGGCCCAAAGATTAGGTGTTATATAACGTCAACACATATTTCCAAAAGGCTTTCAGTCTCTGGTTTCTAACCACTAAAGATAATTCTTCTTTATAGCAGATCCCAAGAAGTGTCACTGGCTGATTTTTTATTTATTAATTTTTTTTGTTTTTTTTTTTTCAATCCCAGTGAGGCTCATTAATGAGACTTCGGAGGCCAGAGGACCACTTCAGAAATCATTTTCTCTCAAGGAAGGGGGAGGATACTTATGTTCAGAGCAAGGATCAGAAATGGCTGTTCACATTCTTCCGCCTACCTTTCCCCACTCAGTCTCAGATTCAAAACAAGCTCTGAAAACACTCAAAAACAAATAACCCGTAAGGGATATTGTGAAGGAATTCAAGCCATGGTTTCCCTCTCTTTCTTGCTGAAGAGTCTGCTTCAGTCTCAGTCCACAAAGGGGACAGAAATCCTGCTAATGAGGGAAACATAAAGCATAAAGCTTGATCAGAAGCATGCTAATTTTCAACAGCTCAGTGAGATCTATCTAGACTGAAATAATGTAATAATTTTATTTAGTCATTCCTTTTATTAACTGTGTTTCTGTACAGTACAATAACTGGAGACCTCTCAACTGTATCATTGCCCTTCCCCCATTCTACCTTCAAGACAATAAAATTTTTAAATGAAGCAAGAATAATGGAAATAGTGACAGCAGGTAAGCAACTAGAAACATATACACTTAAAAGGTTTTTTCTCCTTGCTGTTTGGCAAATTTTTCAGTCATTTTGGGACTATAAGCATTGTGGGGGGGGGGTAATAGATACAATGTATATTCTTCAGAAAAAAGTTGCAAAAATATATTTCTCCTTTAATCATAATAGACCAATCAACAGCTTTCAATCTGTGCAAATACTACCATATGATTTTCTTCTTCATTTGTTTCTCTTTAACAAAGCACAGAAATATTTTATAGCTTCACGATTTCTTCAGGATTTCTAATTGTCCACAAAAGAGAAATAAAAGCCCATAAATTTAAATGAAAGAAGTTCCAGTTAAGTTGGTTGAGCACTTTGAATGTGTTCGCTTTTTGAATAGCAAGGATTTCAAATGAATATTACACATGTCGTAATTTTTGGCATGTACAGATGATTTATTACTCTGAATTTCACCCACTCAGCAGATTTTGCAGGCGTATTTCTTAGCTCCTTGTCATCTCATAATGTTTAATGCAGTTATCTTTTTAATAAACCCCCTTTTCCCCCAAACCAGCCACTTACTCTAGTTAACATCAGATTGCATTTATTTCAAATTAGGCATCAGTATTCACAAATATTTAGGATAAGATCTGTTCTGCATCTGTCAAATAGATTTGCATTGAAAGCCTATATGAGATTTATCCCCACCCCCTACAGAGAAAGAAAAAGAGAAAGATTTCATAAATAAAAATTCAGCAACATATGCAAAACCACAATATTCTATCCAAAAGTAAAATGTATGCATCTTGGAACAAAGGAACTCAAAAAGTAAGTTATTATTATAGGAGTTTTTAATGGACAAAAGAAATACAGAAAGCAAACTGTCAAGAGTTGAAGCCACATGTGTAACAAAGAGTGCAGAACTTTGATTCAAACGCATGTGTTGGGGGGGGGGGCAGAGGAAGGATGGTCCCCTCACTTTTTTATCTCAAAAAAATACAAGCAGAAATGAGTCTTGCTGGCAGGCAGATAACTTTGCAGGCCCTGACCCTTCGCCTCACCAGGAATTCAAACACAAAGCTCTTTTCATAGTGACCATTCTATCCATTTTCAAGATAAGGCTGCAAAAGAAGTGCTAGCAGAGAAGTTAACAAAAAGCAGAGTGTGTGCAAATTGTTGCTCATCTCTCACCCCCTTCGATATACATGTACCGATGCACACCTGGGAGTGTTCATGCCCTTCCCTCTCCCACAAAGAAGCACCCCCACCACACACTTCCTTTGGATCAGAATAAAGAACCGAGCCTGGGTCACTCAGAGAGCAAAGACCCTCCCTGTGAAGTACACAGAAAATAAGGGGCCATAATGAACACAGACAATGCACAGTTCAGAATCAAGAGTATCTCCTCCTCGCACATCCCACAGAACATCTGGCATGCATACACAGAAATTTGCTACTAGGAAATTTGCTTTAAAATTCTCTTGACTCACCATCAGAAAGCAAGAGTTTCCTGAAGTTAGTGGCACTTTCTGCCCTGCTCCATTCCATAGTTCCCCTAAGGGTGGCTGAGGCTTAATAGCTCAGAGCTGCCACATAGAGGCCCCTTGAGTGAGATGGCTTATTTGCCTGTCAGCCTGCACCCAGTGTTCCTGCCCTGTGCAAGAGTGCACTTTGCTGAACTCCCAGTAATACTGCCATAAGCTTGTGCTGTTGCCTGCAGAACAGATCCCTAAACTCTGGACTCCCCTTTCTTTTTCTTTCTTTCTTTCTTTCTTTCTTTCTTTCTTTCTTTCTTTCTTTCTTCCTTCTTTCTTTCTTTCTTTCTTTCTTTTCCTTTTCCTTTTCCTTTTCCTGTTTCCGTTGCAAGGATAAAAGCTTTAAGATGTTAGCCTCCCGGTTTAAAAGTTCTTTAGTAAATAGTGGGTGGAGAGAACTCAGTTCTGAACAAGGAAACTGCGCATAATCAGAACTTGGAGAACTTCCTCCCTTCTTCCCTCCTCCCCCCTCCTCAACGAAGCTAAGCTGCCGGGGCTCCTTCATAGAATTTAGGAATGTAAAGGGAGGACTCTGAGAGGCCCAGTCAGACAAACCTTTCTCAATCAATTAGCTTGCAACCATTACTTGTGACCTAAGGTCACACAGCATAAGTGTGTGGGGTGTGCCTTGAGGAGGACCAAAGCTGCTTATTAAAACTTACATAACCCAAAGTGTTCTAAAAAAGAAAATCAAACGTAACTTACAAACTCATGGGAGGGGGAATATTGCCCTACCTTACAATTCCACAGGAAGCACACTCAGAAAAAAAAAACCTAAGTGGATATTGTAATTATAAATCCAACCAATAACTTCAACTTTATTTTAAAAGTATTTTTCTCAGTTTGAAGCATGTGTGAGAGTGCATGTGTGTGAACTAGATGAATTCAACATTTGCTTTGCAAATCATAATGTAAAACTACCTATGCAAAGATTATACAAAAATGAGGTGCGTTTATGTGTGCAAAATATTATCTGCACAACAATCATGCACACAAGATAGCAAAATGAGGCTTTAAAAATAATTGATCCATAACCTGTGTTGTGGACAAGACCTATCCTTAGGACAGAATGGTTTCCTGTAGGCAACGGTGTCAGACAAGGCTGCATCTTACCCCCTTATCTCTTCAGTCCATATGCAGAATGTATCATACAGAAAGCCAGACTAGATTCTGATAAAGGAGGAGTGAAAATTGGGGGAATAAACATCAATAAGTTAATATATGCAGATGATGCCATCTTTACTGGCAGAAAGCATCAATGACTTGGAATTAATTTTAGTGAAAAGTGGAAGGAGAAAGTACCAAAGCAGGACTACAGTTGAACATGAAGAAGACCAAAATCATGACTACAGAAGAACTACACAACTTTAATGGAGATAATGAAGAATTTGAAATTGTTAAAGATGTTGTATCCTTTGGTTTAATCATCAATCCAAATGGAGGGTGCAGACAAGAACTCAGAAGAAGACAGACTTGGAAGGACAGCAATGAAGGACTTAGAAAAGATCATCAAGTGTAAGGGTGTGTCACTGGAGACCAAGGCCAAGATAATCCACACTCTTATAATCAGTATGTATAGGTGTGGAAGCTGGACAATAAAGATAGCTGACAAGGGGAAAATTTATTTGTTTGGAATATGGTGATGGAGGAAAACTTTGCGGCTCTCTGGACTGCCAGAAAGACAAACAAGTGGGTCCTACAGCAAATCAAGCCTGAACTATCCCTGGAGGCAAAAATGACGAAACTGCCATACTTTGGGCAAATGAGGAGGAGGCAAGATTCTCTGGAAAAGACAATAATGCTAGGAAAAGTTGTAGATAGCAGGAAAAGAGGAAGACCAAATATGAGATGGATTGACTCCTCAAAACAGTGTTCCCCAACCTGGGGGTCATGACCCCCAAGGGGGGGTTGCAAAGTGTTTTCTGGAGAGCCGCAGGTCACCTTATATGTTGCAGTCCTTGTTTAGTAATTTTTTTCTTGACCTTTCAGAGCAGGATATTATAGTATGAATGTGTATCTATGAGAAACAGGCTCTTTGGGAGAGAAAGAAGCCTCTACTTCCTGAGAAGGGATGATTTTACCCCAATTAAAAATATCTATTTATGCAACTGTGGTGGGGATATTGCAGGTTACCTGGCTATCATAAAAGGGGGTCACGACTCGAAAAAAGTTGGGAACCATTGCCCTAAAGGAAGCCACAGGCTTGAGTTTCAGCTGAGCAGGGCTGTTGAGGACAGGACATTTTGGAGATTGCTCATTCATAGGGTTGCCATAAGTTGGAGACGACCTGATGGCACATATCAACAACAACAACAAACATTTCCAAAGAGACTAATAGAAACTTCTTTTCACCAATTAGCTTACACTGCACAGGCTAAAAGCAGTCATCTGCAAAAGATGGTGGAATTTCTCTGCAACAAGTATCCAGTGTTTCATCCAGTGAGCTACTAAGGCCACTATAACAACAGACATAAACATCTCTGACCTTTTAAGAGCTATGCCATATATTATGTTCTTAATATACTGGAGAAGTAGGCTTATTTCTGTTGCTTCCAGAGGTTCCCACACTTCAAATATGGACCCCTTGGTGTGAAAAGACAACTTCAAAAAGAGCTTGAACTTCATATCCTGCTAGCCCAGCGACAAGGCGATGCTGCACTGGAAAAACCATGAGAGTGCCCTGCTTTCAAAAGCAGATCGACGACTCCATTGGCTAGAGCAGACAAGATCAATGCCCCATAGGGGCCATGTGCTTTTATCTCAGTCCCCAGAGGAGCCTCCAGTTCAACTAAACAAGATTTGCTCCGAATTTAGACTACTTTTAAAAACTGCTATTAAAGAGGGAGGAAAAACGTTTCCACTGCAAAAGTTGAGCAAACACAAGATGGTGAGAACAAGAACCTCAAAAGCACAGATACAGTGAGAATGCAAATGTAAACTATAGAAATGATCCCTTTGCTGAGCTGTTTCAAAAACCCTCTGCTTACATCCCCATGTGCTTCATGTAGGGCTTAAAATTCTGCAAAAACGATGGCAAATCTGAAAATAGACTCTTTCCATTATTTAGCATAAATCCCTTGTTTACTTTGTTGTGGCTTGGAAGTATTATTTTATGTCCCTTTGTTTATGGTACAAATATGTGCAATTTTTGTGCTACATTCATTCGTCTAAAGAGTCCTGTGGATTTCCATAGCTATGTAAGGCTGGAGTGGGAGGTGGAGAGCCAAAACTGATTGCAACTTTCTTTCTTAGATTAATTTCCCAGCTGTTTTTAAAAACTGAATATGTTTGGCCCATAAAAAACAAAGTATGTTCCTTATACGCCACCTCATAGCACATAAAGCACTCTCTGGGCAGTTTACAGTGTAATTGTACAGGATATACATTGCCCCCTCCCAGCGATCTGGATAGTAAATTCACTGACCTCCAAAGGATGGAAGGCTGAGTGAACCCAGGTTGTGAGCAGAGTTTTGGCTGCAGAACTGCAGTTTAATCACTGCACCATGTGTCTTCATGAAATGAATGGTGATGTATCTCTGATTACACATTTAACCTGTTAGGTTATTATGATTTTACTCAGTGGGAAACAAGACAAAGCTGCAGTTATACATATATGTATTAGTAGCATTGAACACTTCTGTCGCAAGAATTTCAACCATTCTCATTCCATTTAAGATCTTCCCAAGCTGGGCGATTGAGAGTTTTGACCCCGAAAGAGGCTTGGAAAACAGTGACCAGAAACTGGGCCTTCTCAGTGATTGCCCCGCAATTGTGGAATGCTCTCCCATCTGAAATCTGCCTGGTGCCTTCACTGAGAATTTTTAAGCGATTACTAAAAACATATTTATTTAGATAGACCTTCCCGGACTCTATTATAACTTGATGCAACAGCACTTAAATAGCCAAATATTCGTTCAGTGTTCAACCCCCCACCATTCTTTTAATATTTTATTTTAATGTCTTCCTGATAATTGTTTTCATTTGTTTATATTGTATTGACTATTTATATTGTTGTCCTGTTATTGTATTATTTTGTCTTTATTTTTTTTTTATGGTACTGTGTAAACCAGAGGTCCCCAATCCCCGGTCTGCGGCCCGGTGCCGGTCCGTGGCCTGAGCTGGACCGGGCCACCGAGACGGACCTCCTGCCCCACCCCCCCGCATGCACTCACCCCTGCACAGCCCGTTTGCGCCTGCGTGCACGCTCGTGCGAGAGAGAGCGTTTGTTCGCGCATGCGCATGAGCGGGGGGGTGCCCCGCCTTCCCCAGCCAGTCCGCGGACCAAAAAAGGTTGGGGATCGCTGGTGTAAACCACCCAGAGTGGTTGCCAGATTTTGGGGGGGGGGGGTGTGTGTTACAGAAATTAAATAAATGAATGAATGAATATAATATAATATAATATAATATAATGGAAAACACATTCTCCTCAAATAGACTATCAAAAGAAGACAAATTTCAGAGTAATTTTCACAGGTGAGGTTCAGGATTCTTATGCTTTCTTTACTTATGAGATAACTCAGGACACAGCATCTGTCACTGTATGAAAATCTCTGTGGCGGCTGGCAGCACCCACAGTTTCTTATATTTAAAGCCCAGGGGAAGATGTCATAAATTAACTCCTTCCTCTGGTCTTTTTCCCGCACAGAAAATCTGGGCATCTTGGAAAGCTACAGAGCAAGGAAGTTATGTGTAGGAGAAAGAAAAACAAATGCCACCTCCACTGCCATCTTGCATTCTTATTATAAGCTCAAAAATACAACCAAAAGAAAATCAGAAAAATAAATAAAGCTTCTTTCATGGGGAAATAAACCTTTTGGAACAATTGACGCTTTGATGATAGTACACACATACTTGGTTGGGGTCCTGCGAAGAGAGGAATCATATTTATTCAATGTTTAATTCCTAATTGCAGCTGCTTATCCAAGAATCACCCACATAAATGGAATAGTGTATCTGACTGGAAGCAATGTCTGATCTGGATAGTTTCTCAAAGGGCTGCCTAAATGGTACCTGTTTTGTTTTAAGCACATTTATTGCAAGAATTCCCTGTAAAGGTCCACATCTTTTCACTAGGATTGTGAAAAATACTCTCTAAACTCTTCATTCCCTTTGATCTAAGCTGCCCCAACTTGCCAAAACACTGCCACATGGAATTTTCAAGCCCCACAAGATTCCTCACCTTCCGGTGAGTGAAAGAGCAAGACAAAGAGTGCTATTCTTTTTCATTAAAGTATCCATAATTTACTCAAACCATCTGTGCTCAAAACCGCTGTTGTTAAAGCACAGATACAGCCACAAGCACAGAACATACGATAGTTTAAAAGATGCATGCAAACCTGTCCAATGCTTTTACTCTTTAAAAGTCTATGCAGTAACGCAGCATCCACATCATTTTGCACAATTCGGGTTTTTAAAAATCGTTCTGTTTGATTTGTCGCATCCATCTCTAGAGGAATGGTGTAGCTAGTGCTTTGCCATAATTTGTCCTCCAGTGTTCCAAAAGGTTTATTTCCAAAAGGTTTATTTCCCTGCTATGGTAACAAGATGACGATGACAATCTAGAGCCTCTATATTAGTACTTTGGCTCAGAGCATGTATTCCAGAGTCCCTTTCTCCCCTATGCTTCTCTTCCACCTCCATCTTACTGATCAGTGACTTAAGAAAATGAAGTTGCTCGGTTATACAAATGAATGGATCTATTTCTAGCCATTTAAAGATGATCCATAGAACAGTGCAGAGACAAGAATCAGTCAATGTTGGCCGGAATCTTATTCATAACTGTGCATGTAATGCTCTGAAGGCAGAGTTTTCACATTGGCAGAAACCCTGCTACTTTGTGTCAACACTCATGAGAGTAAGAAGGAAGAGGAGGAGGAGGATGAAAAGAAAAGACACAGCCGTCTCATCTTTCCTAAAATCATCATCTCCCCATCTTCTTAGCAGAGCTACTTCTCAACTGTCTCATGTGGATAATGCCTGGCATTAGCAGTCCTCGAGAGCAAACTACTGTGAGAGGAGTAGCCAAAGACACACTCTCACAGAGAGAGCGAGAGAGAGAGAGAGGAACCCAGATAGAAGGCTGAGAAGCAACCACACTACAGACAGGGCCAGGGGACAAATCAAAAAAAAGTTTTTCTACTGGTTGTTTATTTAAGACGTAAAGCAAGGCAGATACATTATGTATACATTAATTTATAAATAATCTGTATCAATTAATACATGGAGGTAAGCAGATTTTCAGAAATTGAAGCTAACCCAATGCTGTTGGTGTATCTAGATCTTTATGTGTTATGCAACTTGACATGTGGGTTAAAGCATGTATCAAATGCTCCAACAGCAAGCATAAACATGAAGCTACAAGCTGTGCAAGGCTCCTATGGCAGAGCTTTTAAACCTCAAAGCGAACCTGAAAAAAAAGTCAGAGATGAGGGGAGGATTTATGCTTAGAATTTGAGGATGGTGAACTAGTTTTGTTTGGCTGGTTGTGTTGTTTCTCTCTCTCTCTCTCTCTCTCTCTCTCTCTCTCTCACACACACACACACACACACACACACACACACACACACACACACACACACTTGCTACTTCACTTGCTGGGAGCTTAAATCAACCACACAACCCTGATACCTTCTCAGAATTTCTTCTCTTTTATTGTTGGTAGCATCAGAAACGTCTGTTTTTCCTATGCACTGTTTTGTGGGCATCTTAATGTTGATGAACTGCCTTTAATCTTACATTTTCCACCAATACCCAGCATGGGTAACAAGTTGCATGCTCAAGCCTTTCAACTGATGGAAACAATATTGTGGAAAATACACTATGAAGCCAGCGACAGATTTAGAGAATGCTTTTAATATAAAATAATGTTCATATGCTGGAAATAATTATATAACTGTCAATGTCTGCACTCGCTAATAGGTGTTCCAGACAAAATACATCAATCCATATGGCGGCTCCCTTCTTTCCTCTCCTTTTCTTACTGTTTGCTTAGTTGACTCGGTGCCTTCCACCATTTCACTGTTCTTCCATGTTAAAAAAAGAGGCCAACATACATTACAATATACATGACAGAAGTCTGCAACAGCCATATTAATTAATTAATTAATTATATTTCCTAGATTTTTATACTGCCCCATTAGTGAAAGGCACTACTCTGGGCAGTTAACAAATGATAAAAATCAAAGAGAAATAGCAATAAATCATACAATAACAATAATAAAATAAAGAATAAATCCCTTCAACATATCCCATGTCATCCAAAATTAAATGTCTGCTTTCATGCCTAGTGTCATATAATAATAGCGGTGTGCTTTCAAGTCAATTCTTACTTATGAGAACCCTTTCAAGTGATTTCTAGGTATAGGCTTCTCAGAAGTGTTTATCATTTCCTTCTTTTGTGGCTGTTCTGGGACTGTACACGTTGCCCAAGGCTACACAGTCTGGCTCTTCTGGGATGCACAGTGGGGAACTGAACTCCCAGCCTCTAGCTCTGCAGCCAGGTACCTAAGAGCCAAAGTGTTTCATGTGTACGTGCATGGAGAAGCAATTCCAGATAACCTAGTAGAAGACAGAAACCTGACAACAGTCATTTTCAGGTTGCTTGACTAAAAGTTGCACCATGCTAAGTAAAGTCTGCTTGTTCCATCTTTGAGTACTTGATGGCTTCATTTCACAATGTTTGAAGAAGCAAATATTACACCATATGTTGTAGAGAGACCTGTTGCTCATAATTTACTTTAGCTGTCTTCTTACAACCTGCCTGATCCCTCACTATGACAACAAAGGAATCCCAGGTATGTGTGTTCTTTGCATCCCAACTGTGTAGATTTACCAGAGACTGCCAGGATTTTTAGATTCATGCACAGGGTTCCACCAAACTGCCTTCAATCTAAGAACTGTTTCTTTGTTCAGCCAGTAACCTGTAGCCCCCATGTGAGTTATCACCCCTTAATCAAAGAAGTTCAAAAAGCAGGCTTGAAATGTGAGAAACAGCTTATCATTATTATTTTTTAAATTCATTTTCCATTACGTAAGGAAATGGGAACAGCTTATCATTAGATGAAATGAGAAATCTCTGAATTCTGTAAAGAAACTTTAAGAGCCCTGCAGGAAATGTCTCCATTCAACTCTGTTTTTAAGCAAAATTGGGATGGATCTGGGTTTCCTTATAATGGCTTTGTATCTGTTCTCTCTTTCCATCATTCAGACATATACATATACTCTCTAGGGAAGGACAAGAATTGTTCTTGATTCAAATATACATAATCATTTTGCATCACCTGAAATTTGTTGCCAGACGAAATGCACCACGCTACAAAAATCCACCCACCTGCAAGACCTGAAGAGCACTTTGAAGATCAAGGGTTCAGAAACCAATGCATGCATTTTAAAATGCAAAATAAAATAAAATAAAATGTGCAGTTGAATCCTTATATATAAACATATTTTATTCACTGGGAGGAAGGCATGCATGAGGTAAACAGTGAGCACAGTGCATCACAAATTTCAGTGTGAAAAAAAGAAAGAACCAAGCCTTGCAATGTAAAACAAACACGGAGTGGGGCCTGCATGGAGGTAGGCTCTGAAGAAATGAGGTCAACTTCAGAATGAGAATTTGCCCAGTCTTCTCCATTGTTTGCCTCTTTTTAGATAATATAATTCTCAAGAGCATCTTAAACAGCTGAAGGCTAAGACCCCATTTTTCAATATGAAGCCAAACTGAGAACCCAAGCCTAGAGCATTTTTCCCATTTTGGACAACCAAACATCATTTCATGGTCTGGTGGTTCCCCATTCCTCTAAGCCAGATAAATGTAGCCCTCCTACCTGATTTCGTTTCCTTAACACACACACACCCCAATCTACCATTGTCTGCAGCTCTGTGTCACTAGCACCCTCTTTTATCTGGCTAGTGCCAGCTTTCTTTCCTTCTTTGGCTAATGCTAACTTCCTCGGCCTTCATATTTTCTATCAATTAACTATGCCTCTTAGAAACAGTATAAGTACACAGAAGCTGCCTTTTATCAAGGAAGACCCTTCACCCATCTAGGCCCCTATTATCCACTTTGAATGGCAGCAGCATTTAAGTCAGGATTCTTATGGAGTCCTACCCTGAAACCCATGGTACTACATGGTGGGTTCCCATCCAAATGAATGTTAATTGGGCCATCTTAACTTCTGAAATCAGTTGAGACTGTATGTTCTAGATAATACGGTGTTCAGAACTAGATGTGTTCATTGTGATAAGTATACTAACCCATGTGGTAAGTGACGTATCAATTAGGACATTTTTTCCTTCCATGAAGAATACATATGAATCTGTCACTTTAACTTGCGGGGATGTTGATGGTTAATTTGATCTAGAACTCCCTCATTTGTCTTTCCAATGGTCTTTAGTATCTACAAAACTCTTCAAAAACCACACTTCAATTTAGTGTTTTTTTTCTGTTAGCATTTATCATTATTCAACTATACATAGTTATTGGGAATGTAGTGGACCAAATCCTGTCGCACCACTGAAATTTATTTTAAATTACTTAAATGAGTCCTATCCCCCTCCATTTTAGGTTCTGAGTCTCCCAAAAGCTCTTTTTGCCCTGGGGAAGACTTTTGGAGACTTAAGATAGGGGGAGCCTTTAATCATCAAAAATTGCCATTGGGTTGCTGCCCCCAGGATTGGGACAATTAGACTCCTCTCCTATTCCAAGGCTCTCAAACTCTCCCCAGGGCAAAAGGGAGCCCCAGGGAGCCATGGAACCTGAAAGGGAGTGGTGGTCGGAAGCATTTGATTAATTTAAAATAAATTTTAGTGGCACGAGCAGACGACATCATCAGCTTCCACTGCAAAAAGTTACACAAACAGGATTTTGGCTAATCTTGGTCTTGGTCACTAGTGACACATCCTTAGTCGTAAGGGTCTTTTCTAGTTCCTACAATTCTGCCGTCTTGAGTCTTCTGATTTCCTGATTGTATCATTAGAAGATAAGACAGTGCAATCTCCATTAAACTAAATATTAAACTGAGGTATAGAACATTCTTTAGCAATTTTGATTTCTTCATTGTCACAACTGTTGCTGTTATAAGTCACTTCAGACTTATGTCAACCCTATGAATTAGTGACCTCCAAAAGGTCCTGCCATTAACAGCTCTGCTCAGGTCTTGCAAACTTAAGGTTGTGCCTTCCTTATGTTCAGCCTTCTTTTTTGTTGATACTGCCTTTAACTTTTTTCCAGTGCCACTGTTAATAGTTAATTAATTAAATTTATAGTTATTGTCCTAGATAAAGTTAAAGCTTGATTTGATTTAGAATCCACTTCTAGGGGGTGGGGGAGGATGAGAATCAATCTTTAAGAGGGACCATTTTGAGCAGCATGAGTTTGAGGAGGAAGCAGACACAGGCAGATAACCGTGCTACCAGACTAAGGCAGATTCATAAATGAAGAAGTGGTGTATAGTAGAGAAGAGTTACTGACCCTTTTGGAGAAATCACCAGTGATTTCTCAGTGGTGTAAAGTGGTGTAAGCAAAGAGGAAGGACACTGTTGGCTTGACCTTTGTATTTGTACTACGGGGTGTGTGTGTGTCTCATGGGGCATTCGTACAGTCTGTGAATCTGCTTTAGAAACCAATAGGGCAGCTAAATTGGGCTCCTTTTGGGCTGCAGCACAGCACAGCACATGGCTTCTAGGTTCCCGTCTGCCACTGTGTCTGTCTGGCTTGGAATTAACTGCAGTGTTCCTCAGCTGCTGGTCTGAATAGAGTCAATGGTACCCACAGAACTGTTCAGCTAGAGGTGTTCACAAGCTGCCAATCTCTTGTTCACTAGCAAAGCTGATGTGCTTTTGGATTTCCTTTTCCTTCTGCAAACAGCAGGCCTGCCTCCTCCTTCTGAACTATTGAGCTTCTCCCTGTCATCCCATCAGCCTGTCATCGTCATCCTACCAGCCCGCCACATGTCAGCTGAGCAAAAACAAATACATTTCATTTTAATTTTGCCAAGACAACGAAAAATCAGCAAGCAAAGAGCTGCTTGTGACAAGGTACAAATCCAGTTGAACAACAACTGGAGAGAATGGGACAGTTCTGAAGACTCACAATTATACTAATATTTGACAGGAAGTAAGATATTCCAAACTTCCTTTCCTAAGTCTTTCAAAGACAACACAGCTGCAGTTTCTAGATGAGAACTCTTGCCCTTCAGTGAAGAATTACATAGTTTCTTTGTTAACCCTTCTTTTTACAAGGATATGGTTATTCAAGAGGAACATTAAAAGTGCTCTACTCACCTTCTGGCCCCCACTGTTTCTTTCTGGGCTACTCAGTGCAGCAGCTAAATTTAATTCTTCATTTCTTTTGAGGATAGCAGCATATTATTTCCCCTACCTCTTCTGTTTGTATTCTTCTTTATCTCTCAGATAGATCCTTTTGAAAGTGAACTTGTTAAGAACAGCACATCAGCAAGGTATTCCCACCTTATGGATGGTTGGCATACCAGCTGGGTTTAGAGCACTAATTTATACATGCAAAGGATATCTGTGATATTTGACTTTGACATGAATGGCTGTAAATCAAAATAAAAAATGAATACTTGAACAAAGAGGAAAAAAATACATCTGATGAACAAAAATCGGTATAATTCTTCCATATCTAGCATGCTCCGTTTTTCTTATCCAAATGTTGTGGGTCTCCCTCCCCATATCTGGATGGAAGATAAATAATAAGATACATCAGCATCTCCATGTCGAGAGTTCCAAGGAAATTATTTTTTAAGAAAATCAAATGCAGCTTAAATCTGACTTTTCTATATACCCAGAACACTGAGGCAATCCTGTTGAAATGAATTTTACTTCCAACACATATGGCACACAATCCAGGAGAATGGGTAGTTTCTAGATGATTTCACATTACTCTTCTTTTGAATATACAATCTTGATTCCTGGCGGCACTTAGAAAGGGGGAGGGGGTTGATTTCCAAGTGTCCAAGAGCCCTTTCTCATTCTTTTGAGGGCTATGTACTCCTTGCAGCATCCTTGGTTACCCAAAACACCCCAAAATTTCAAACTGCACACTGAGAAGCCTTGATGAAGATACAGTTTATCACACAGTTCTTTATTTTATTTTATCTGTTTATATAATTTCTATACCACCTATCTGGCAACCCAGGCCACTCTGGGCGGTTTACACAGTACAATAAACCAGAGTATAAAGACAAAACAATACAATAACAGGACAGTAGTATAAAATAATCAATACAATATAGACAAATGAAATAGTTCTGCCCCTTCTAGGGCCTATTTTTGGTTTTCAAAAGGGTGAGCAGCCTATCATCTCTATTTTTTAAAGTATTTTAAGGACTAAAACAGCTTTTTGGGGTGTCAGATTGTTTAATCCTTGCAAGGCCTTTTTATGAGACCTTAAAAAGGATATGGTTTGTATTTTGGGGACCAACGAATTTTGGACTGGTGTTTCATGGTTTGGAAATTCAGAGGGGTCTTAGAAGGACACACAGGCCATAGGTTGCCCATATATCACTTAGAATATTAGACCACCATGTGACATGAGAGGCAAAATACCCTCTTTCCTTCTTCCAAAATTACCCCTCAGCCCCTGGTTAAAAAAAACCCTATTGCTGTTTCTCATGGTACACTGGAATGCTAGGAAATTCATTATGTGTGTGTGATTCAGTCCTTAAGGTATCACACTAGCCAATCAAAGATTAAAATAGATACAAGAAAACCCAACTTAAGTTTTGTTAAATATTTCCATTATTGAGCTTATGCTGTGAACCACAAACAGCCGTTAGGAGACTGAAACATGTTAAACCTCCTACATTAAACATTCCAATTTTTCTGCAATAAGAGCTATATCTTGAAGCTTTCCTGATGTAAGTAGTTGGTAGTACAGATTTATTGGCCAAACTCCTACTGCCAGTCTCACCTAGGTCAGACCCACTGAATCAACTACTGGATGGTGAGTCAACAATTATTCAAATTGCATTGATTCAATACAATACAAGTCAGCCTGCTCCATTTGAGGCTACTGCTCAGATTCAAGCCCTTGTTGCAAATCTTTATTCCTAAGTAGCCAATAACTGAATGCTTAACATATTAACTTGATGGACAAGTGTTTCCATGAAATGTGATTTTTTTAAAAAAAAATCAATGGATTATGAATCATGTCAGAGGGCAATTTTGAGAGGTGAAGGTCTCCAGCTCTTAAACAAGCCTAACAATGTTGTCTCTATAGAAAATGTCCAAACAGTGACTCTGTTTCAATGACCTTGATGCTGACCTGGAACTAACCCCCTAAGGTGCTGGGAGTAGTTTGGGCTCTATTTCCACTTAGACAGTTGGGAACCAGTCTGTTGAGACTACTCCACAGGGTGCCAATTAGTGACAGCTAGATGCTTTCTTAATGTGGATCCCTCACAAAGAATAGAGCTGAGACCCCTAGGTCATTTGCAAGACATTATTAGGCAGCAACCATTGCAGAAATTACTGGCAAAGGTGACTATAGTACAGCCACCAGGAAGGTGAAAGAGAGGCTGGACACTTACTGCCTTTCAGCATCGCTATAGGATGTATGTTTATATCAGAAATCTATTAAAACATATTCTAAAAGCAAAGCAAAGTGCACTGTTTATATACTGCCTCGTAGTGCTCAAAGCACTCTCTCGACAGTTTACAATTTAATTATGCAGGCTACACATTGCCTCCCCCCACAAGCTGGGTTCAGAAGGGTGGAAGGCTGAGTGAACCTAAAGGTGGCTACCCTACCTAGGATTGAATCCATGTTGTGAGCAGAAGTTAGGCTGCAGTACTGCGGTTTAACCACTGCACCATGACAAAATATGATTATTTTGAAAGAGAATGTGGCTACACATAAGCCAGGTTCGCATGTCACTTGTACGAAAAGGGCATTACACAATTCCTGGGCAGGAGCAACACATTCTTCACCCTGCCTTCAATATCAGGCATGAAGTCCATTCTTTCTTTAAAACGTCTCTGTCTGCATGGTCATCAGAAAAAGAAAAAACCTTTGATTCATGTTTTTCATCTGCTCATTTCCCCCTCTAAGATGGCAGTCATACTGTTGGAACAACTGACCAGATAATGGTTAATGTTCATATATGCGGTATGTAGAAATGGGGCACAAGAAGGAAGAGGCAGCAGCAGAAATGGAGTATTGTGAAGTTTGGATCAGCTACATAGCCAACCTGTCATCCAAGCCAAACCAATGTTTTGGAGCAAAAACCGGATTATAATATGAAGACCATTTTAACTGACTTCCACATGACTTGTCATCACTGCACTGAGGTTATGAAAAAGAATGTGTGAATAAATATTCTGTTAGTCGGATGTTATGATAAAAGTCAGATTGTTCTTTTTAAATAAAAGCAGGAAGAAATGGACCACCATCTATCACAAGTGACAATGATCATATTATTATCTGCCTTAAGTGACAATGATTATATTAAAAGAAATGGGGGGAGAGACTATTGGCAAAGACTGTTGAACTAAGCAACATCTGGAGCCTTGCTAAATGTTCTGTTTCTTATTATTCTTAGATCTCCTTCTTTATTTTAGTGCTATATTTGCAGCATTCTCTTTTTTAAAAAAACACAAAACGGTGCAATTTTTTCATCCTTGTTTAATTTCTGTTGCCATCTGACTACCAAGAGTGCTCTCTTCCTAACTACTAAGCACCATTCGTACCTCTTCAATGATTCACCATCTCAAACCCCAACATTTTGTCTTCTAATACAGTAGCTCTTAAAATCTTTTTGATTTTAATTGATAATAATCAATTTTGACTTATGGCAATCCTTTTCAGGGTTTTCCAGGTAGAGAATACCATTCCGTTTTTCTGATGGTGCCTTGGGACTCTGCAGCTTGCCCAAGGCGGCTGGCTGTATTCACAGGACGCACAGTGGAGAATCAAACTCCCAACCTCTGTCTCTGCAGCCAGATACCTAAACCACTGAGCCATCCAGCAGCTCTTATCTCTTTCTAAAAGAGTTTAAAGAAAAAGTCACTACCATCTAATCTGAAACTAAGGATGATTTCATATTATATTCTAATATAACTGGTTAGGCAAGCCACGTTAGAGTTATAATCAGATGCTTGCCAATATTTGGCAAATATTTACTTACTAAATGTTATCCTCTCATAGTTCCAGTTAGGAAAAGAAAACTAACAACAACAACACAAAATAGATCCCTTAAGCCTGAAGTCTCCCTGTCCTTGTTGTAAGAGAACAATATTTTGCAATTTCCAAGGAGGTAGCCATGTTAGTGTATTTCAACAAACTCACTTATAGTCATATGGCACCTTTAAGACTAACGTATTTATACAGTCTGTAACCCCTATAGACTATTTGGTTGAGCTCAGTGGGCTGGGAAATCTTAGGGAGGGACTGCAATTCAAAATTTCATTTGAGAAAGAGAAGGAAAGTTGAAAAGAGCAGGAGCTGCTGTTCCCCTGGCAGATGATATAGACCCTTATCACCTTGGTTTAGAGCTTTAAAGACTAGAGCTGTTTCCTTTATGTTGTGGATCTCCTGCCTTGAGTGATAAAGATATTTGAGACTTTGTTCTTGACGCATTTTGCTTCAAGAAGACATTTGTATATTTCATTTTTCCTACAAATAACTCATTGTGTTGGTGAAGGACATATATCTTGTAGCATCCAGTTTGGGGTGTCCTTCTCTTCCTGTTGTTGGTTTGTTATTTGAAAAACTGCATTATGTATATTCACATTTTTGTAATGTTCATTCTGTTTGCCACATTCATTTAAAGAAGATAGCCCCAGAGAACCCAGAGAATGATGCAAGTTCATTTCCTCAGTATCAGATGAACTGGACTGCCATCCTTAAAAAACTCGTGCTAATAACACATATTAGAAATGGGCATGAACCACCAGTTCAGTAGTTCATGCCAGTTCATTTATCAGCTGAACAGGTAGGTGTTCGACAATTCAAAGCCCTGCCTCTTCCAGCAGCGCCCACTCAGAGACAGCTCCCAGAGGAGGCAGGGCAGGGAAGCCAAGCCAATGCCTCCAAGTGGGTGCCTGCCAAAGGAGGTAGGGCTTTGAAGTGCTGAACATCTGTTCAGCTAAAAAACGAATGGGCATGAAACACCAAACTGGTGGTTCGTGACCATCTCTAATATATATACGCTGTAATATATCTAATAATCCACAATTAGGTTTAGGACTATTTTGATATTAGATCTAACATGATATGAAGACTGTTTAGAGATTACCAGTTATGATAAACCTCATTGATATATTTGTGTTCATGTAAAGTTTGTGTAGCTTGTTGTGGCTAATTGGGGCTCAATGACAAGGGGCTGGGGCACTCTTGGGAATGTGATCTCCTGCTACCTTTGATCCCAGTCTTTAATCTTGGCCTTTCTGATCCTTCATTCCCCTTTTTGGAATGTTGGCTACCCTACCACCTTCAGCCCACTGGACTATGTTGGCTTTCCGAGACATGGAAACTGGAATGTTAGGAGTATAGCCCTTAAGGATTCTTGGTATTAGTCATCAGACTTTCAGTTTCTCAACAATGAAGTGATGTACTACTTTTCCAGACAATGTGCAGATATTTAAGATGGGACGCTAGATGACTGAACAGCCAGAAGATGTAGTAAAGAGAAAGAAGCAGGACACTTGGCTTCAATAGGTCTCCTGCCCCAGCCAGAGTGCCTGTTTCATTTCATTCGCTTGGAAATTACTTTCAGAAGTTACCTAATTACTTATCATGTCAAAAGTGAAGTAGTTGGTTACCATTATAAGAAGGGTCAGAATCATGAAGTCCATGGCTTACAGTCTCCCAGACTGATTTTGTGTTAGTGTTGCAATTTTAAAAGTAACTGTTTACTTTGCTAGATCAGTTACATTTTTTTTAAAAAAAATCTGAATTTTACAAGTCAATGGCCTGTGGTATTAAACACACTGTCTAGCCACTAACAGGAGAGAGCCTTCTCTGTTGCTGCACCCAGACTCTGGAACTCCCTCCCACAGGAGGCCAGGCTGGCCCCATCTTTGCTATCCTTCCACAAGCAGGCAAAGACCTTTCTCTTCAGGCAAGCCTTCTCTCAGTAAACCAGCTACCTTTGTGTGATTTTTAGATAGATTATTATTAGAGATGGGAGTATTCGTATTCGTATACAAATACGAATATCCCTCCACAGGTGCAGATAACGAGGGTCCAACCCCCTGGGGCCAGACCAACCACTCACCTATCCACCACTGCCACGGGCTCCGCAATCCCTTCCTATCACTCCGGAGCTCATGATGCCACTCCTGGCAAAAGGCGGGATGATGAGCCTCTCTGCCAGGTCGAAGAGTGGCTAATCCATCGCAAGCTCTGGAGTGATAGGAAGGGATCGTGGAGCCCAGGGGGCCGGACCCTTGTTATCTGCACCTGTGGGGGAATATTCATATTCGTATACAAATACCCCATCTCTAATTATTATGCATTTCTGCTTTGACTGGATTTTTAGAACTACTTGTGTTTTCCATTTTTGTGTTTTTCATTTCTCATAGTGACTTTTAAAATTTTTGTATACTTATTGATCTTTGCCTCAGTATTGCCTGTTAATGATATAAGATGCTTCCTTATTCATTTTTCATAGTTTTTAAATATAATCTTTTAATGATGTTAACCACCACTGTATACTCATTATTTTCGACTTTAAATATTGTCTTTTATTGTTGTAAGCTGCCTTGGGTCCTTTTTCAAGAAAAAAGGCGGGGTAAAATATTTTAAATAAATAAAAAACCTCACTGTCACATCAACACCTTCAACAATGCACAAGACAGCATCACAAACTAACATGTGAACCACATTATATTTTTTCCACTATTTAGTGAAACCAGACACCAAAACTTAAAAGTAAATAAAATTACACCACAAAATACATGAAGGCATTTCCTACTGTTACAATTGTAATATAACTTACCTACATTTTTGTTAGTGGGGGGAAAGACACACGTTAGAAGTAACTAGATTTTTTGTAACTAATTGTGTTAAAATTGTATGTAAACTTTTCTGGTATTAAGAAAGGTAACTCTGGACAGCAGGAGAGCATTCTGTCCAATGTACTGTGATTGAAATGCGAGTGTAGCTACATATCTATCCAGAAAGGTAAAAACAACCTAGTTTTATATTATTAGCAAAAATCTGAGTTTGCCTATTCTGCCCTCTTGTGCCCATCTATTAAAATAAAATGTTTAATGGCATGAGTTCACCTTATTTCTCCATTCACCACTGTCCTTCCCCTTAACATGAAATAACTTCCAGAATATCAATGATCTTACATATATTTCCTCTGACATAATTTGTTAAATGGCGATGTAGATAATTTGATAGATTGAATTTCTACATGTCTTCTTGTATAAGAGTACAATGAATAAAATGGCTATGTCAGATTTCAGTCATCCAGGACAATCTAATGAAATCTGTCAATTTGAACAGTGATCTCATGATATTAACATGCCAGGTAGCCCAAAACATCCTCCAAAAGGGAGGGACATTATATGTTCAGTTACAAGATATAATTTACTAATGAGTCATATATTTTGTTTTAAAACTTTACCAACTAAGATACTGAAAACATATTTGTTATACATTTGTTAATGTGGAAATACAATGGTATAAATGGTTTAGAAGCTATATATATTATTTCCCTTAATCCATTTATGTAATTATAATGAAATACATATTAAGATTTCATTTGAGCAAGGGAGAAGTTAAGCAACATTTGAACTGTTAAGCCACATTCCCATTAAAACATCATAGTTGGTGAGACTCAGCATGTGACAGATGTCCTTTCATGTTACAGTAATAAATGTTAGTTGACAATGCTATGTAAAATGAGCACAAGGTATGGGTGGTAATTTCATTTCAGTATGTTTAATCGAAATTTACCAAAATCTGAATGTGAGGTAAAATGAAACTTTTTATGAGTAAGGAGCAATGTATACATGTAAGCAAAACCACAGGGCCACCTTTAAAATCTGAACTGAGTAACTGACTGCTCCTCCATCAAATGATAGAGGTAAGATGCATGAAGTTATCATAAAATACTACTTGCCAGATGTATCTACATTAGTATGAGCCACCAAAGTAATGTAAGCAAAATCAAAAGCCCTGTTCGCTCTCCATGCTCATTGCACAAAGAAAGAGGAGCCCACCATCTTCCTATTTCTGTTGTCCTGAACACACCACAAAGTGCTTTGGCTATTTCCATTTTAACCTAAACTACTTTCCAATACAATTTTTAAAAAGCCAGCTGTCTATTAAAAGAAAGTGACAATTACACAAAAACAGGCATCAAAAGATGATTCCATATATACAATATATTAGGCAATTTCCAGGAATATTATGACCCTGTAATGATATTGGTAGAAAAATGTCATTTTTTTTCATATAGAGATTTTGAATGTCACTTTTGCGCAGCTTCCACTAAGTCATGAATCAGAGTTTAAGCCAGAAGGTATATATGCAGTACACAAGATTGGTGGAACACAGCAGTTAGTTACACATTTTCAGTGTCGTTTTCTGCTAATTAAAAGCATCACTGAAGTTCTGTTCTTTTTTTTTTTACACCAAAGAGACAGTGTCCATATTTCTTTATGAGAGAAATGGCATATCACAAGACGACTGCAAATACATTTTTTCCACGTCAGTGCAATTCTCTGGACACTTAGAGGGTTGGAAATATTTGTAAACTTTATGGCAGCTCAGCAAAAGTGATATCAAGATACATGCTGGCATGCAACACTGCGGGAAACTAGTGCTGAAGACTGCAATCATATGATTATCTCATTATCAAAATATTTTGACATTACCAGGAATCATACTGTTTAATATGTGATACTGCTTTGAAATAGGAAGTAGTTATAAAAGTACCACAGAAAGCCTTATAGAATGCCTTCTTTCTAATAATGTGCCTTATAATTAGAGTGCTGATTAAAAGCTATTGGCTTCAGTCTATGAGTTGTGATGCATTTAATTAGGTATGGTGAAACAGAAGGGGTCTTTGACAATCAGCTGTGCTCATGAAATTTAAAACAAGCATTTCTACATTGTCAGTGGTGAGATAGATAGATAGATAGATAGATAGATAGATAGATAGATAGATAGATAGATAGATAGATAGATAGATAGATAGATAGATAGATAGATAGATAGATAGATAGATAGATAGATAGATAATGCAGTATATATATAATTATATATATTATAATAATGCAGTATTTTATCAACATACAGATGACAGAGCACGTATACATTCCACTTTTGCTGTTAATTCGAGAAATACATTCATGTAGTTCTTACATTATTTACCCATGAGACTATTTGTTCCACAGGAGTAGGCAACTTGTTAGCCACCCAGTTTTAAGAACCATCTTTTTTATACTTCCCAACCATTGGGCATCCTCACTAAAGCCTATGCAGACTCAATAGACTCAACTGAATGACTAACTGACTGAGTCAATCAACAGTCACACAGAAAGGATTAATTCAGTTTTATTGTAAATGTTCCCAACTCATTGGAGTATTTTCTTTTTAAAATGTGTACCGTATTTCTGTATACTTTGTTTAGTTTTACTGGTCTTTGACCGCAATAAACTTTTACTTATTTACTTACTGACTGACTGACTGGTCTATGGAGGCTGTTTTCTGAAACATTTGGAGAATAAGAGGCTGACAACCCATGCACTACAGGGAATGTGCATAACTGATTCGCATAATGGTGGAAATCTGGTTGCAGAATTTCGCAAAAGGCATAACTGTTGAAAATAAACTGGTGTTAAGAAATCTGTGTAGACATTATCTGTTGCATCTTTAGTTGCACAGCTCAGCATGCAACAGATAATGGCTATGGAGATTTCTTAATTTAAAGCAAGCTGTCCAAAAGTTAAGTGTTTGTGCAACTGCTTTATAGGATTTCAGTCACTGAATCTGAACCCTATCCAACTTATATAATAAGACCATCTGATGTTGCCTCCATCTTACATAAATTGATTCACTTCCATCTAGTTCCTCATGATGGCCAAAGGCTAAAAAAGGAACGAGACTACAAAATCTGCACTAGATTAAAAGCAAAACTTCAGCGAAGCTCTATAAACAAGCATATTAATCATACATCATTCAAATATCCGCTCATGTGACATGATGTGACACTGCTGATCAAGAATAAGTATCCCTGTTATGGTTTAATGCCCAGAAGGAAAATAGTTATTACCAACTGTCATTATAGGCACCAACCACCCAGTTCATTGTCATGATTAGAATATGTTGCAATCAATGGCATGAAAAACCACAGGTATGTAAAATTGTGCCTTTAATCTCTTGATTCTGGCTTTAATCTCTTGGGAAAGGTTATTGGCCATGACCAGAAGGACAGTCTCAAACTATACTCTAAACAAATGCTAGACTGACAAGTGCAGCAAACCCAAAAGCATTATATATGTGCCTGAAGATGTCTAACAAAAACATGCATGCCCTATCCAACTTGATAAAAACTCCAGACAGCAGCCTGAAATTAGTAATACTAGACCTGATGGACTTCTGGTCTCATCCAGCAAAGAAGCTCTTAGGTTATTGTGGGTCTATTAGTGATGTAATGAGATTCAAAAGGATCGGAGAGAATCTGGAGACCAGTCTCAGATCAACCAATCCTAAGCAATGCTTAGACAGCTTTTTCCATTAATAAGCAGAGGAAATCTGTGAAATCCCTTTCTTTGACACACCTACATGGAGAGAGAGAGAAGGATGGCCATGGTGATCCGTGAAAACAGTCTCAAAATAAAGATTTGTATATTGACTGGACACTAGTCAGTGTTGAAGATAGTTTACACCTAGCACTGCACTTTGAGACAAGGTAATAGTTCACCACTTGTGTAAACACAGAGGTTGGCTATATCTTCATATCTGCAATTAGCGTTGAACAAAGCATCCAGGCTCCTGAATGATACAAATGACTCTAAACTGCAGACATCATGGCTGTGACATCTAACATATATACTATCCCCTTACTTTTTGTCCTATCCAACCTGATAAAAAGTTATGGAGAACTCAAAACTGGACACTTCTGTGGCATATTGGTTGGCCTTAAGGAATGTAGACTTTTGATGGATGGATTTTATAATTTCTGCAGTTTATGCAATTGTAATTCCATGCACTGTGGTTTAATGAAGTGCACTGCCTCTACTTGAAATATGGTGACCTATCCTGAAGCATCCTAAATATTACATGCCTGTTCTCTCAATACAATGCCCAGCTTCAAATTTTTACATACATGGTAACATTGTATGTTGCTCTCTTTTTTTCCTTTCCTTCCTCCCCCCTCTCTAATGCACCTTCAGCATTTTTTGGTAAGAACCACATGAACACAAAATTCTAACCAGAGCCAACCCAAGACATTCTGCTGTTCAAAAAATGCCCAAAAGGCAACAAACTGGCTTACAGAACATAGGACAGGCAACATAGCATGGAGCACCCTCTTCCAAAACCCTGCTGCTGCATCTCAACAGGTGTTACTTAACAGTAGAGCCAATCTACCTAGCATAACTTAAGACAGAATCACATCTGGAATGATAAGAAATGTTCATTTTTATCAGACCATGAGTCCAACAGTTCCTCATCATGACAACCACTGACTGAGCTGCCGGGAGTATTCTGAGAGCTATTGTCCAAAAAACCCCCAAACATTTCCCATCTCTGCTCTTATACAGCACTTAAGTCAGTGGAACCAGAATTTTGAATGAGGATGCAGTTGTTGCATAAATATCAAATAATAGCTCTTTTGCTTATTTGCCTAGTTAAAATTTAGGCAATGAGGACCTCCCATCCCCATACTCTGGTTCTCTATCCCAAACTTCCAGCTTGATGAAATCATCATTTTAAGAGCCACAAAAGAATTTTCATGTATACAATACAGTGACAAGTCTCCCTGGATTTTAAGTAAGCGTTCACTTGCCGAAGTTTCCTCTGCCTTAATCACACCATCTTGGTGCCCTTTTCAATCCGCCTAAGCGGGTATATGAAATGAGTGACATTAGTCATGACCTATGCCATTCACAGCAGGTACTGACAGACAGCTAATGCCCATATTCTAAAGTGTTCCATGCTGTTTCTCAAACTTTTGGGTAGGCTCTAATTTAAATATGAATAACATTCAAGAATTGCCAATATTTGTAAAGTCATGATATAGAACTGCATTAAAAGACAACAGATTTTTGTGCACTTTTTTTGAAGAAACACCCCCTAAACGCTGGGAAGGTGCTCACCAAAAGTTGCCTTAGTCAGGGTACAATTGTTTTATACACTTTCCGCTTACTTCATTCTTTTGTGAACATCTCTGGAATAAGTAATTACTGTGGGAACATTTCTTTACAGCTCTTCTCAAACAGTGGAATTGGCAGAGGTTGGTTTTATAAAGTTCACAAACTGAATGGTGCCTTATTGCCATAAACAAAGGGATTTTAACTACAAGCATTAAAATACACTAAGAATACGAGATAAGCAAATCTGTGAATAAAGATAAGTCTTTAATTGACAAGAAAATGAAGGATTAAGCTAATGCAGCATTATAAGCAATATGCCAAGGATTCAAACTCTGGCCTACATCACTGTTTTGGACTAAGTGATTATAAAAGCTTTTTAAATGACAGAAAGCAGGACGCCCCAGAGACATTCTCAGCCTGAAATTCACAGGAACGTGTGCAATGGCCCCCTAGCTCCTCCCAGACCGCCTTCTGCATGTGCATATATAACTCCTTAAGATAACTGAAGTCTTTAGAAATTAATTAAAAACAAACTAAAGGACTAAATGCGACTCACAAATCCCACTATGGAGCTGTTACGCTAGCTAGAAGTACAAATGCCTCCTCAAAGATAAAGGAAAAAGACATCAAACAATTTATTTTAAAATAAATATGTTTGTAAGACGAGTTCTCTCTTATTTTAATGGATCTTTAAAAATGTGTTTGGTGCCTAAAGTGAAATCAAACAGACGTGAGCCCCTGCTATATAACAGGATTGTAATAAACCTGCCCTGCTTTACCAGGACTGGAAAACTGCATCAGAAACACTCCGAAGAATGGAACTTTAATATATAAATGAAAAATGATTAATCGGGGATTATCTGATAAGTATACTTTCTTCCCTGCTCTCTGAACAGCCATAGCTTGTCTTATCAGAAACTTCTGAAAATAGTTGCAATGCGAACAAAGGCCAGTGTTCAGACTCATGCAACTAAATCCAATATAATGTGGGGTTGAATCCAGGTGTGCTACTGGAATTCTGTTGGTTTTTCTAATTGTGAAAACTGTAGCACACTTATTCCAGTAGCAGTAGAAGTTGCAATGAAGATACAGGTAGAAGAAGAAGACTGGATGCTGGCCATATAATCTGGTTCACATTTCTTTGGATCTTACTCACTGCTATCCATGCCAGACATACAACCAAGATAATATATTTTAAAAAATATTAGAGACAATTATTAGTTTTATAGGGTGTTTTTATTTTTATTTTTTTGTTAACCTGAATCCATTCCTGTTAAAACCCTGCAGGAAGTGGAAAGCTGCTCACATCTCTAAGATGCCAGGCCAGGTTTCCATTTGGGATATTGATGCCAACAGTAGCAGTACAGTGGCTGAAATCTTGTATGTGTAAATTCCATAGCATAAAGCTGATGATAACATCAACCCAGGCAATTTTTTGGAAGTTAATGTTTCCTTCTCCCATCCCAAGACCCTCATGGGTCCAGAGTAACATCTTTCTCTATCAGGGAGAAAGGCAGGGTAGAAATCAAACAAAATTAAAATAAAAGATATAAAAAGCTAAGGGAACAATGGCATGGGAGGAGCACGTATTTAATTACGAAAAATTGCCACCACTGGGACTTTACTTCTACCAGCAATTTTCTATATTTAAAGACTTTGTCCTTCTGTCCTGCAGGCCCCACAGATTCACAACGACAAAAGTGTTTACTTGGGATTTGTGAGGGCCTCAGGATCATTGGAAGAAATGTTTAATTTCCAAAAAAATTGCAGCAACAAATGACATTATCTGCCTTATGCTGCAGAATTTCCACAAAACAAATTTCAGCCAATGGCCTCTTCTGGTTTCTGTTCAACTCTCTCCCCAGATCAGTTTGCAGGTTGTATCTGAAAATGCTTATAAGATGAATTGGAAGCATTGTGGTAAATCCTGACAAAAACTGTAGTATTCTCAGTCATAGTCTTCCTCTTCCTGTTTCTGCTCCTCTTAAATATTGACCTTAGGCTTGATCATTGTTGCTGTGAATTTCCTTAAGAAAAAGTCCTGGTTTTAGGTCACTTAGTTTTAAATACCAGGAATTTAAAGACTTTGTCCTTCTGTTCTCAAGTCACAGTACTCCCCATCAAGTTGGACTTAAGTCGCACCAGTGACTCGACTCAGACTCAACTTGTTTTTCCCCCCAATGACTGAGACTTGACTCGTGACTTGGAACCCACCCACCCCCTCCTTTTTTTCTGAGAAGAGCTTGTTTTTCATAGGGGCTCGGATTTGGGGCTTGGGACTCAAGATTTGGGACCTAAGAATTGGCCTCATACTTGGGAATCAGACCCTAACACTTGCCAACATCCCTGTTAAATACCGAGTTCACTGTTTTAGTTTTTAACTTTTGCATATTTCAACTCTAAGACACCTTGAGATTCTTCTTTTTTAAAAAAAAACAAAGGCATCTAGGAAATGTAATAAATTGCTGCTGCTACTGCTGCTACTACTACTAGCAAAATATTTCAGTGAATACATCTAAAGAGCAGTTCACCTTGCAGAATCAAACACTGATGGCATTTGCAGGGATTTTTATGGTAGTGGATAAACCTACATAGATGTATGTCAATATAATTCATATCTTGGGCTGCCACAATACAGTGACTAAGAACCCTGTTGCTTATTGTAGTATTTCACAACTGGAGTAGGACCACTGAATTACTACAGCTTAGGAGAAGCTGGCTCACCAATCCCCACTGATTCAAAGGGCCTTTTCTAATTACAAAATTTTACACTAAGTAATAGGATTTTATTATGTTCACAGAGAGGTGTCTCTCTCTTTGAATAAAATAAATATATTTAGGATTGGAGAGAGAACATATAGCCTGCATAGGAAATTTGAAAGTCTCTATCCACTGCCCAAGACTCTTTTTATTCTTTGCTCCTCTTTTAGTTAACAACATTTTGCACATTACAGTTTACCGGAGAAATTACTAGATAGGAGAGTGCCCACCTGACAAGATAAAACCCAAGTCCCTAAAATCATTTTGATACAAATCAGATTATTTTCGGTAATATGACTCTGCTGAAAATGTTGTCCTCTTTCCCATATCTCCCAAGCATGCTTTTTTCTTCCTGGTGGAGCTCAAGTGATTTCTTCATTACACACTCTGGCATACTACTGCTCTAAACGTCTGGAACTCTGAACAACCTGTGTTGGTACTATTCTGTCATTTTGTTATGCAGCATTTTGCCAGGATCTATGACTAGGTTTTGTCTGTTGATTTCCAGTTATTCACCTAATTAAGGCTAAGATCCAACAGTGTACTTATTTCCATTGAATCTCAATGCTTTGGCCAAGATTGGCAACTCCCTCAAGAGCAGGCTTCTAATGTCAGGGAGAACTGCTATAGGAACTGGGGAGAAAGGAAGGAGCTATTCTGTTGGCATTCAATACCATAGTTCCCTGTTAGATCTTAGTGTAAGTATATGGCAATAAACTTTTTATAACACTGGCTTTACATTAGTAATGTTAAAGAGAGCTTCTAATAAATAATATAACTCCCTCTAGAAATTGCAGAACCTTGATTTTAAGTTCTCATGCAAATGTTGGGCAGGCATCTGTCAAAAAGAATTTTTAGGCACACAATATACAATCTTGTCTCAGAGCTCTTCCAGATAGATGAAGCAAATGCTCCTTCCCCTCTATGTGATTTTATCTTGATGATATCAGTATTTTCCCCACAGTTCAGAAGACTAAAGTGGGTACTGAGACAAAGTGTGACATAAACCCTGGCCTTCCATGTTAAGAAATCAGCTCCTGTAAGCAGTTTTTGTTGCTACTGTCAGATCATGTTGTGTCAGGGCGGAATTCTGGTAACAAGAGCTTCGCAAGTTGGAAGCTGTCAATTCAGGGCTGATATATGACAACAACAACAAAAATCAAGCAGAGAAGAACATTTCTGAAGGGTTTTCTCAAGATTTTTGAAATAATTGTTTTTAAAGATTTCTGAGTGGGTTTGCCATGACTGTCTGCTACCAAGGTATTTCAGAAGCTGTTGATTTCATGTTAATCTCCTAAAAGAATAAAAAGCAAAAACAGAAATCTTGCAGAGATAATTTTTAAGTGTTTTTCCAAAGTTTTTAAAAATTTTCAAACCATTGCTTGGAAAGGGGCTAGATTTTTTTAACAGAGAAAAGAAGTAAGGTTTTAAAATTAAACCCCAATGAGATCTGCCATCACTAGGCACCAAGCAGCATCAACTGGATCAAAAGAGTGAGGAACAAATGTTGCTTCTGAAGTCTGTAGAGAGCACAACTCTAACACTCTTAATGAGGAATAAACCCACTGATTTTAGTTATAATATTTTTATAGAGTCAACATTCTTATGCTTGTATTTTGTATTCCAATTCTGATCATACACAATGCTTGCATTTAGGCTTTAAAAGCCAAGATATGCACAAGATTTCTGAACCTGCTTTGTTTCTGCTCCATGCACTCCATGATGTGAAAAAGTAAGCAAAAGGTCTATTTTTCACCATATCTTTTCATCCAAGCCAGGAACAATGGCTAATAATAATAATCACATGTCATCAAGTCAATTCTGATTAATGGCAACCATTTCCAGGGTTTTCTAGGTATAAAGTACTCAGATATGATTTACTATTCTCTGCTTCTGAAGGCACCCTGGGATTGTGCAGCTTACCCAAGGTTATACAGGTTGGTTCTTCCCCTGGAAAGCCCAGTACAGGATCAAATTCCCAGCTTCTATCTAACTTACTGAGCTATTCAGCCAGGAATAATGGTCTGTGGCACACAAAATAAGGCAGGATCTGAAAATCACTTTTAAATTATGGTTTTATGTCCTGCCTTGTTTGGAGGTGACCACACATAGTTTCTTGTCTTGGATATCAAAGGAAGTCATGCTTAACTTTGTCTGGTGTCTCTTCCCTCTCACACGATGAATGGAAGCGTAATGTTAGAGAAGTGGACCAACTTGATGGTGCACAATGCTTGCATATGTCTCAGCTTTTAAATCTGACACATGGTTCTCCATGCACAAGCATTTTATATATCTGGAATTGAAGGAAACTCAGTGGAACATTTTCAGTACAGCCATAAGTATGCTTTCTGTATGAGCAAGTAATAAAGTAAAAAAAAAAGTACATTAGCATTACATTTTAGGTTTTTGATATGGAGAGGAATTACATATACTCATGTATTTTCAGAACACTTTTTTTTGTTCTCAACTTTGGAAAGCAACCGTGCTGGATCAGACCACTTGGTCTAACATAGGAATTTGTATCTTAGGACCAGCTGCTGCTAAAGATGACTTAATTAAACTAGAGTTAGAGGAAAAAAACCTATGAACACTCCATTACACAAACTCAAAGAGATGTTGTTTATATCACCTTCAAATCTGAGTAACAAGCTCCTTCAGTATTCTTTCCACACCAGTAACAGTTCATAAGGACGCTACAGTGAGAATGGCAGCATTGCTTTTTCCAGATCCTTAAAACCCTGGTTTTTTTTAAGTTGGTAATAAAGAGAACTGAAGCAACTATAAAAAAAGGAGACTCAATTAAAAAGTATTTTAAAAGAAACTATTGAAAGGAACTGGCAGTATTGGGGGGGGACGACAACACAACTGAAACACAAGGAAGCACTAGAAAAGCCCCAACTTGCCTTGAGTGGAAGTATACCTGTCCATCTCTGATTACCAGTCCATCAAGTTTCTAAAGAGCAACTTTTAGCAATAAAAGCTTTCAGGCACTCAGTTATGGTCTAAATGGATTCCACAGGCATGAGGCTCTTCTACTAAATGAAAAGACATGTCTGCCTGCAGGCATGGAAAAAAAATGTGGACAAAGAATTTTGCAGAAAGTAACCAATGAATACACCCTGTGTGGTGTTTAAGACACTCTGCTGTAATGCATTCAAATACATTTATTTCTAATACCAATAATACACTTTTTAAAGGAAATACAATCTGAATAAAATAAAAGTCAGCAGCTGAACTAGCCTTGGAGTACCCTGTGAAGCTTGCTTAAACAGGCAACTCTGCAGAGGCAAATCCTCCTGCAAGGCCATTTATAACTGGTGCCCTCTTCTAGAATGCCCGATGCTTTAAGTGAGCTTATTCTATGACCAAAACTGGCACTGATTTTATTTCAGGACACAAAATAAAAATTCCAGTGGATTTGGCTCTTTGTCAGGTACAACAGGCTCAGGCCATTCAGGCAGTCACCAGCAGCTTAAACGGCGGCGAGAAGCAAAGAGGAACACAATGTAGGTGATGCAACATAAGATTCATATGTTCTTCTTGCCTTCTACTAATAACTGATGTGCTGATAGTTAATGCTTCCAAAGGTTCTTCAGTAAAATGGACATGCATTACAGCAGCTGATCTCCGATAATAAAAAGACATTTGTGATGGTCAGCAGTATGTTATTAACATCATACATAATAAATTGGTAGGTGGGGTGCACCATATCCCAAACATGATGGATTTCAGCATAAACATCATTGCTAACATTCTACTCAACAAATGATGATTTTTTTTCTATTGGCTTCATGAAAAATTGGTCTGCACAAGTTATTAGCTCATGAAGACAGTCAATTACTTATGTATACTGCCCGCCCGGCCAGTTTCAATATTTGGCAAGTAAGCTACACTCTTTGGGGTGCAGGAGGACCTCCCATGAAGAGGGCATATCAAATCTGCTTAATTTAATTGCTTATTGAAATAACAAAGAGACAGGTCACCAAATGTTTCCAGAAATGTACTGCTAACTTTATACATGGCCAGTGCTCAACACCTCTGCATAGGTACTCTGCTTAGGTACTTGAGACCAGAAAGTGTCCAGAATTGGGTGCTTTACTTTGGTACGTGCTTACAACATTAGGATTTTCAAATAGATGTATGGGTTCTTGGGCTCTACATGGGTTAGAGATATTTCTTATTTTTGCTTCCTGGAAAAGGCTAAGGAATTGTTTTACCTTATGTTTATCATCATAACCATATAGGTTGTTCATAAGAAAAGTAAACAGAAGATGTTTAGTAATTTACAAATGAAAAATGGAACTTGTAGTAAATGAGAAGGCACCGGGAATCAATAATCCTGAACTGATATGGAATCAGCACTTTCTGTGTTAAACAGCCAGCTAAAAGAACAGATTGCACTATGCAGCTAAGAAGACCTTTACTTTTAATGCTAAGGCTAAACTAGATGTAAGAAATAATGGGTTTCTAGTCACTCCTTGACATAAGGGCCCTAAAGTATATACTAATATAATTAGTAGAGTGTCCTGTCCTTCAGGCATGTGCAACTAAAGGAAAAAGTGTTCCTACACAGCACACACATAATCCAAAACCCTGAGTATCCTCAGCCAAAGGACAGCCAAGCCTCAGACTCCCAGTCAGTTTCCATAGCTGAGCAGAGATTCAAACCCTGTTTTCCAGAGTTCTGGTCCATCACTCTATCCACTACACCACACTAGGAACCTAAGTGTTATATACTCCTCATTTTATTCAATATGCAAGAAGAGGGACTAGTCCAGTTCCTACCATGTCACTTTTCTCACATGGAAAACAATATGCCGGGGTGGGTGGGTCCTTTTTGCATGGTCAGTCTCCACACAAGAAGGAATCCTGGAAAATCAGAGCTCTTGCTCAGATGGAACACAAACACTTCTTCCTTTACATCACTTTCTGCATGAGGAAAGTGATGGCAAATGTAAGGATAGGTGTTCACTCCTTATACGTTGAATAAAGCAGGGTAAATAACAGCTGTAGGACTATAGATAGGCCTATGTTTGTTTGTCCACAGTTTATCTTGATGCAGCATGAACACTAGTTTAATATACAATCCTTTGTATGGACATCAAGAAATAAACATGTATATATGTTTAAGACACAGTTCATTTGCTGGTGGCTCTTTTTTCCTTGGAAGTATTTCCCCTGCCCCCATACATTTAAATGATTTTTAAAGTTGTTTTCATTTGGTGCTTAGCCTGTTTTAATGTGAGCATCTTTTTAATATGAGCATCTTTTTAATTTATTTTTGAAGGCTTTTACGGCCGGGATCCAATGGTTGTTGTAGGTTTTTTGGGCTGTTTGGCCGTGTTCTGGAGGTTTTTCTTCCCAATGTTTTGCCAGTCTCTGTGGCCGGCATCTTCAGAGGACAGGAGTTAGAACACAGACAGAGTTCTAACTCCTGTCCTCTGAGAACGCCGGCCACAGAGACTGGTGAAACATTAGGAAGAAAAACCTCCAGAACACGGCCAAACAGCCCGAAAAACCTACAACAACTATCTTTTTAATTGTTTGGACGGGGCTGGGAATGCCAGAGGTGGGTGGGTGAGCTGTTCAGAATGCACTATTCTGAACATTCAATTTGTCATTTATGCTGTTACCTGGGTAATTTGCCTGCTTTCTGGTCTTGTGATGAGAGGAAGGGATAGTGGAAAAACATGGCCTCAAGCAGAAAATATATGAGTTATTCTTTTCCAATCACCCTCCTGATGTCACAGCTTCCTCCTCCCCTACCACCACCACCAGTCTCATATCTCCATAGAATATCTACCTCCATGTTTACAGAGGCATTTAGGGAAGAGACCATGCAAATCATTCCATTTTAATTACTCCTCCAGATGCTCATTTTACTCCAAAATTTGAATTTTAAAAGTATTTCTCAAACGACACTTTCCATAGGAGTCTCAGTCATTTTCATTTGTGTGAATGTCCCACAGACAAATGGTGAGCATGAAAGGAAATGGTTGTGCGACCTATATAGGCTGCCAGAGAGTAAGGCATCAAGGAGGAGGTAAGCCAACATTTATTAAGATTATACTTTCAGGTAAAAATTTCTACAGTGTTCTGATAGAAAAATGTATTTGTTAGTGGTCATATAAATAATTAAAATATGTAGAGGTAGCCTTGGTGTATATAAATAGTGGCCTTTTTCACTGTGGGTGAAGATATGTGATCTTGCGTTAGGACACACATTGTTCATCAACTTAAAGGTTTTTAAATATGTTGCAACCACCATATGTAGGTAACCATATAGTATTAGGGAATTTGTAGTCCACCTGAGAAAAGGAAGTTATACTGGTAAAGACAATCCCAAAGTGACCAAAAGAGCACTTTTGAAGGAGCCAATAACAAATGTGCTACTGTTGGTCTATTGTTCTCTGAAAAGCTGCCCATTTATTTTAGAGAAATAATTCAACTACCAAACAAATTGTGGAAATTCGCCAGATTAAATATTATCAGCCATGACTCCCCATTTCTAATATTTAAAACCAAGAAATTAATTTTCAAGTATTCCAACTCCTGGTTCAAGTGAAGGGGCAGATAATCTGAAAAGAAAATAACTCATTGTTAATTCACTTTGCCTGAATACTACACAGAAAGGTTCAGAAAACAACACTCACCATCTCCCTTCTTGAATTCACTGGCTTGTCCCTCAGGAAAACTAAGCCTGCAGTCAGACCTTAACATAGACACTTCATGTTAACCTTGCTGTGCTCTGAGTAGCCTACCTCTGAAGGGCCTAGGGAAGAGGAGGTGCACAAACAAATGAAGATAAGGCATTCCAGAGCTTTGATTGAATTTGTAGTGCCTATTCAAAGGTAGACTGGAAGACAAGAGAATCAAGTGCGATACAGAAGGCCATGGGCGCAACTTTGAGCCTCTAGTTTCATAATCATGGGATATAAGATAGAAGCCTACAACTCCAACAATTTCCCTAAATATGTTTTTAAAGAAATGCCCCTATCTTTCTGTCTACAGTATTAGCAAGATCACTACCAACCAAGTTTTTCCCCCAAAAAGGGACAACCTGAAATAAAAGTGGAACTGCTTTGATCATCATCATCAAATCTTATTCTTGCACATTATTCGTTCAATTCTTTAGGTTGCCATATGAGTTGAGAATGAATCTATTAATGACATATCTTCTTAATTTCTGTGTAGTAAGTACACATTATTCTCAGGGCCCCCACTCCTAAATGACTGATTTAAATAATAGAAGATAAAGGCAATAGATGAAGTTCGGAGTATTCACAAAAGAGAAGCAGGACAAATCTGACTACAAGCCTTTCCAATCAAACTGCAAGTCCTTCAGTTGCTCTAATGTTTTCCATTTTCTGATTGAGCAAATTCTCATGAATGATAGATAGTGAAGCATCTTCAGCCTTCAGCCTCACCATACTCCTTTACAATTCTCTATTCATTGTCAAAGTCATTCCATCTCAATTGTTTCTCAGTCTTTTCCTCTCCAATAAGCAACATTTTGTGCACTCAGAAGGCACAAGTGTAAGTGTCATGTGAAGTTTAAAAACAACAATAAGCGGGGACAGCATTTCATGAATGCATTTCTGTTGGCTATCAACTCCTCTTGCTTGAGCACCCATCACAGGAGAAGAGCACTTGCTTGCATCTTGAGCAGCAAGCATGTCAGCACCTGCCACATGAAGCTAAATTTGCCTCTTGACCTCCAAGTTCTCTTTACAGAACACACTCCTCCCCCCCCCGCCACGCTAACTAGAAAGTTTCTTCTGTGCTTATTATGGTGAGTTCTGTATCAGTGCAAGAGGACAATGTTGCTTTTTCAGACCTTCTTGACAGAAAGCCTGTCTTGTTCTTTATGAGTGAAAGTTGTTTCTGAAGCAACAAGACCAGACCCATGCAACACGCAGTCATGGCACTGCAAATGGAAATGACCAACCAACCGAGATAGATAGATAGATAGATAGATAGATAGATAGATAGATAGATAGATAGATAGATAGATAGATACCCTATATTTTTTGTGACAATAGTTGGAATTTCTATAGATGAATAAAATATATTTACAATCTGTAATCGTGTGTGTGGGTTTACAGATTATAAATACATTTATTTTATACGTCTGTATATACAATTTCCAGTTATTGTTACCAAAAATATAGCTTCATGAGCTCCTTTCCCCACTGTAGCTTAGGGATATTTGAGGATTTCATTTAGACTTCATTTCAAAGCAAAGCAAACTGATTTCCATGTTCAGAGCTAATATCTGGACTGAAACACAGTTCAAATAATGCACATTTCTGAATTTTGCAAGGCAATTCTTATCTCAAACATTTGTCAAAATGTATACAAAAATGTATTTTGGAATAAAATAGATAGAAAAATACATATTTTGTGAAACAGTTGCTACCGTTGCTGAGGACACCAGATGGAAAAGCAGCAACCCTGTGCTTATACCTCAAGAGCTTTGAAAAAATTCCTCTTTTTCAGTGCAAACCACAGAATCCCCCAACCAATACTGATTATGGTCATGGTGGCTGGGGGACTCTTGTGAACTGTACTCCAAAAAATGACTTTTGGAAGCTCTGGCTTAGATTCAGTTCCATGGCCTGCTGAACTTTTGTAACCAAAATCCTCAATTTGCTCCCCTCCCCTTTTCCTTTCCCATTCCTTTACTTTCAATATAATGTCTTTTACATTGTAAACATGCACACAGGAGCTTTCTTATTTCCAAACCATGCAAGCTGTTCTGGAATCTTTTGGCTGAAAATCTGGCTGAAAATGCTTAGTTTATTCAAATAAATTAAAAAAGCAAAGTAAAGCAAAGTGTGCTACTTATATATTTATTTTATTTATTTTATATTGCCCAATAGTGCTTAAATCACTCTCTGGATGGTTTACAATTTAATTATGCAGGCTACACATTGCCTTCCAAGCGAGCTGGGTATACTCAATTTACCGACCTCGGGAGGATGGAAGGCTGAGTCAACCTTGAGCCAGCTACCTGAATCTATTGGGATGAAACTCAGGTTGTAAGCAGATTTTTTGACAGCAGTTCCATGAAGTATCTTAAAAACCCCTGTATTCCAATATTTCTTATTGCTCAAGGCTTAACCTTTTTTTAAAAAAGAGAGATTGTTTTATGTATGAGCAAAATACATAAAAAATAACTTTCCAGTTAGAAAAAGAAATTTATTAGTTTATTTTAGGAAAGCTAATTTTATTCTAATCTCTCTGGGTCAAAGTTCAAGCAGTTAGAAAACTCTCGACAACTCCAGGAGCCATTTTGGAACAGTAAGCTTATCTGTTGATTCTAAGGGAACTTCTGGATTCATATTGCTAAAATGGCTCTTCAGTTCACTTGGACATCTACATTTAGGAGCAATTCCAGATGTTTTCATTGCCATTTACCTCTTGACTCTTTCATCCAAATGAAATATGATGGAGACTCATTCTGAATTCTTATATCATCAAACAACTAAATCATTTACATAGGTGTTTGACATATGGCGTTGGCCTCTGCATATCCAGCAATAATTCATTAATATTGTAGAAACCACTTTAAAATGGAAATGTAATGTAATGCATGACCCAGAATTTTATTCATTTACCCAAGCTTATCCCTCTGAAAGGGGGATTGTAAAACAATCAAGGAAATGTAAACCTTTCCATACTGGATTCAGTGCCAAGAAGCATTGCCTCCACTTGCCCTTTGGTTAGAAAAGAACTGCAGTGTGTTTGACCAGCAGTGAGGATATAAAACCACATTCAGCATATGCATTCCCACAGGCAAATGGCATATCAGCATGCTTCCATAGCCATAAAAGAAAATCACATATAATTTAAGAAGACCACTTTGTGACAGATAAAAGGAGATTGCTTTGCCTGCTCTACTATAATGAAGGCCAGCATGGTTGCCACACTTATAATTATTAATTTATTGGAAGCTGTCAGCTATGTCTTTGCAAAACATCTTGGAAATGAAACACTCTTGCAGCTTCAGCAATCTGGTTGTTAGCAGCAGAAAGGATGGGAGCTTCTTCAGAGTGATTTATGAAAAGGAAGAGAAAACTAACAAAACGGACAAATAGAGTTACAGTAACTCAATATTGCTGGGCTGTGAGCAGCTTAACAACCCCACCCAAAGCCCCACCTTTCAATTTCTGAGGGAAAAATACTGACCATTGCAACTGTACAATTCCGGAACATTGCATTTTTGCCTTGACCTTCATATGAACTTTAAAGACAGAAAGCAGGCAGTGTCTACTCCCTGCCAAGCAGTAAACAGCATGGCCAATTTTGTTCACACTCAAGACAACTTTTCTGACTTGGTCTCTTCTGTGGCAATCCTCCCCCATTCCTTCTCCCATCAAGAATTACACCCTGGATGGTTGTACCTGTCACCTTGTCCTAGCTAGGGTGCTCCCAATTTTTTTTTAAGAAGTTATAGAATCATTTCTGAGGGAGTGCCATCTTTAAAGCACAGAGTTACATGAAACTGCTGTGGATATATTTGAGAACAATAGCTGTTTGCTCTATGCTATAACAGGAAATTGCAGAAAAGAGAGATGAAGGATCCATAGCAATATGACATTACACAAACAAGACTAGATGAAGAGACAGAAGCAGAACAAGCTGGATTCAGGGCCAAGAAAGCCTGTGGAAACCAGATGTTTATGCAAGCATGTCTTATAAAAAATTGAAGAGAATGGCAAGTTGCCCTCATTAGCAGGTTCATGAGCTTCATGAAACAATAGCCTACACAGATTAGGAATATTATTTCACAGAAGTAGCTGTATTAGCTTTTGCATGCAGCAAAAAGAACAACAGGGCCTGTGGTACTTTGAAAAACTAGTTTCATTTGGAATAGGCTGCTGTGGGCTGTAGCCCACACTATAAACCTTAACACACTGTTATGCATTACAGGGTCCAGTTTTCAGTAAATTGTAAAAAACCTGACTACGAGAAGCAGGGAACTGACAAAGATGACAGGGTTCCTGTCAGCAGGCTGTCTTGCTTCTCCACGGGACCCACCAAATTTCCAGCCTCTAGTTCCCTGGTAGATTTGGGAGAGACAATGTTCGAATATAAGAGACAAGAGGAGTTCACAAGTTTGTGAAATAGAGAAAGGGTGGGAAAAGAAGAACAACCTTTATGAGAGGAACAGGGGAGTTGGGAGATGAAGGATATAAAAGAAAAGTTAAGAACAATAGAGAGGGAGGCAAAAGAAGAGGAAGGGGAAAGGGGCTTCTGAAGGAGAAGGGGAGTGAAAGAAACCCAGGAAATTGAGGATGAGAAAGGAGCAGAAGAAGAAGAGGAGAAGTGGGATGATGCTTTGAAGGAACAACAAGGAGAGGTGTTTCAAGGAGAAGTGGTGATTTGAGAGGAACAAGAACTCCACCAAGAGTAGGAATACGTCTTGGAGGAGGACCTGTGGACTTGGGAGATTGTCTCTTTAAGGGTGCCTAAAGGTGGAACACCATAGAAACTTGCAACCATCTCATAGGCCCTCCACTTGAGGAGAGAGAGAGGGGAGAAAGAAATGCCACCGGGCACTGGAGAAGGCACTGAGAGTTTATTCCACTGTTCCTAATCAACCTTGGCTGAGTACTCAAAAGAAGGCCTGTCAGACCCCTCTGCATCCTGAGCACAGAAAAGGAAAGGGAGTTACCCAGTCCCCGTCACCTGAGCTACCATAAGCCATCCATGTTGTGACACCCTTTGCATAGATTATTTAAGGCAAGCTCTTCAAACAGCTCAAAATCAAAGTACCTGTCATTGAGTGCTGGTATTGGGTAGCCTCTGGGGGGGTTAGAAAAGGGGACAGATGTTAAGCAAACAGGGCTAAGCCCCAGTTCAGACTTGTTGAATATTAACTTGTTTAGTAAGTATAATTCTAGTTTAATCACAGAATCATGGAATCATAGAATCATAGAACAGTGAAGTTGGAAGAAGCCTATAAGGCCATCAAGTTCAACCCCCTCCTCAATGCAGAAATACAAATCCTGTTGAATTTGTTACTTCATCTCATTCTATTGAGCTAAGTATGGAAGATAGAAATCCCATTGGCCCAGCAGGGTCAGATGGATTCACACTGACGTTTTGTCAAAATATCACATGATGGGTGTAAGATGCACAATATCCTTACCTGCTAACGTATTGCTCCTTCACCCCACAGATCTTTCATGGCAGAAATATGGCAGGAGCTTAAAAACTATCTTGTGTGTTCTTGGACTAGAATCTAACAGCAAGAATCAGTAGCTGGATCAGGGGTTTTGAAATCGGGTTAAAGTCATGTGGTAGTCACATGTTATTTGGGTTGGTGCGTGTGTCCTCTTGGGAAAACTTAATCAGTTTTTAAGCTGTGTTGTACAGCAGTTGAGGGGGCTACATGCGCCTTTAAAATCCTTGCAATTGAGGCTTTGTCCTGCACCACTGTCCTTTGAAGCAGCGGTCCCCAACGGTTTTGGGACCGTGGACCAGCTGAGCCTCTAAGGAAGGCAGGGGGGGGCCCCCGCAGGTGCGGGTGCGCTCGGGTGCATGTACAAAGTGGTGGGGGAGCGCCCGCCCGCTCACCAGCACCGGCGTGAGCGCTCCCCCACTCCTTCGCGCATGCGCAGGGGCACACGCATGCATGCATGCGCACCCCTTCGCGCGGGCACTCGGGCACATGCGTGAAGGGGTGGGGGGAGAGAGCGCGTGGGCGTGCAAGCGCCCCAGCGCATGCGCGAAGGGGTGGGGGAGCGCTCACGCCGGTGCTGGCATGCGCACACGTGCACAAAGCAGCTGTGGGGAGGGGAGTACGTGCGGGGGGGCGGGAGGTCTGTCTTCGCGGCCTGGTCCGGCTCAGGCCACGGACCGGCACTGGGCTGCGGACCGGGGGTTGACGACCTCTGCTTTAAAGAATGCTCAAGCTGTTCCCTGGAAGGCAAAGAGAAGCAGCATTTAGTAGAAGAGGCACAGAAAAAGAGAGAGAGAGCTGCTAGGGACTGAAAAGAGAAAGAAGCCAGTGCATGGCTCCAAAAGAATAATCTGGCCCTTTTCGGCTGCAAAGAACACAATCAGAATGGACTAGAGATGGGGGTATTTGTATTCATATACGCATATCCCAGCGCACCTGGAGTTAACAAAGGTCTGGCCCCTGGGGCTGGACCATCCAGTCATGCATCCAGTGGTGCCGGCAGCCCCTCTCTTCCTTCCAATCACTCCAGAGCACCGCTCAGCTAGCCACTCGGCAGCCTTGCAGGGAGACTCATTGTCCCTCCCTCTGCCAGGAGTGGCTAGCCGACCGGGAAGGGAACGGTGCTCAGGAGTGATTCAAAGGATGAGCGGTGGTGGTGGCAGTGGATGTGTGAGTGGATAGTCTGGCCTCAGGGGCCAGACCCTCATTAACTACAGCTGCGCAGGGATATTCATATCCTTATACGAATACCCCCATCTCTAGAATGGACTGTGGATGTCTCATGTTCTTCTCCTTTCATCTTAAACATCCCCCACCACCACTGTCCTTTTCTTCAACAGGTTTTCAAAGAGGCAAGGAGGGGAACATTTGAGATTTGATCTCCCCCAAACCATTGTCACATCATTGGTCCTGTTTGTGCCCATACACTATACTACAAAATTCAGGGGTCCTTTGGTGAGTGGCTTTGCAGAGGTGCAAAACCACAAATCCAAGAAATGGATCCTTATGGATCCACATGATTTTTATGTAGGATCATCCCCAAATCACTGTCCAATCTATGCACAAATATGCAACTTATGATTTGACAGTAGTTTCGGGAAGATCCTGTGTAAAAATCATGTGGATCCATGAGGGATTTATGCCTTGGATTGGTGCTTTTCCACCACAGCAAAGCCATGCAAAAAATGGATCCATAATTTCTGTGGTGTGGTGTGTGGGTACAAAAGGGATTTCTGATTTAATAGTGGTTTGGGGCAGATCCCATGAAAAAAATTAGGTGTATCCATAAGGATCCATACCGTGGATCCATGTTTTTGTACCATTTGAAAGCCATAAACTGAAGGGCCCATGATTTCTGTGTTGTAGTCTGTGGGTACAAATGGGACCTATGAATTGACAGTGGTTTGGGACAGATAAACCATGTAAATCCCATGTGGATCCATGAAAATCTGTGCCTCAGATCCATATTTTTGCCCTACTGCAAATACAGCTCTTCGCTCCTGATTTAGCCTACATATCTCTTGTGCCTGTTGCATCTGACCCTGAAGCTTAGGCTTTCCCATCTGCCTACCTCATGCTTTACCAAAAGGCGGTGAGTGGTGGGAATGGCAAACCCCAGAGACACATGTTACACTGACAGAGGTGTTCTCATATGCCAGAATGATTCAAACTAAATCAATTTCACAAGCAGGTTAAATTAAACGTCTCCCTGACCAGTAAAATACCTTGTGTCTGAACAAAAAAAAACACTTCCTGGATAAATAAATCCAAGCTTCTATATGTGTCATGTGGTCACCTTTTAAAAAACTGATTTAAAACATGTTAAAGCTTATTCAAATATAGTTTTTTCCCCCTAATGTAACCATGCTCTAAGGGATGCTATTCATTCTTATCACTTAGGTTTAAAATTCACCAGACTCTGTGAAACAGTGGGACTGAAACTGAAACTGAAAGTCTCACTGAAGAAAGTACTGTACCAAATCCTATTTGCTTCACCTCTTTCTTACCCTGAAACAGGATTGCCATAAGCTGAAAATATCATTTCTGGCTACTGTCCTGTTGCCTAAACATGGAGGGAAAGTTGTGTCAGCATCCTTGCCATTCACGCAGGCTCTCCATTCCATGCCCATTTTCACACTGGTTGCTATATCAGCCACGCAATTCCTCACACAATGGGAAGGCCACCTGAGCAGGGGAGGGATCACTTACATAATTTTCCTCCTGGTCCATGTTTAGGCAAGAGGATACTAGTCTATTAAATCATCTGACATCTTGCAAGACCAGGCAGTTCTGGCTTCTTCCTCCCCTGGCCTTCATCATGTCCTTATTTGCTATAATGGCCAGATGATTATAAGGAATTTATAAAGAGAGTGTAAGATATTATAGAAACAAACAAATGGGCATGCACATTTTTTTGTTTGTTTACAGTATTTTCTCTGTACCCATTTTTACACAGAGATAATATACTTCCTCAGCCTGCTTGGAATTGCTCACAATTAGTATGGTCAAAAGCTGGTTGGGAATGATGGGAATTGTAGCTCAATATATGTGGAGAATGTGTGATGTTCATTACTCATACACAGACCACTCATTCCCTCACTTCAGAAACCTAAACACACAATTGAAATACTCAGTCAAACAATTATTACCTTGATAGTACTGGCTCCTCCCTTTTCTTCTTTTCTGTTTTTTTTGTTTTTGTTCTTCTTTTTTTATCACACTTTCCTCTCAACAGCATATGGCAGCAGCTCTCTCTGGCCTTTTGTCCAGCCAGATTTACTATATAACACTTAGATTTCTCATTTGGCTGAACACATGTTACCTGCCTTTAAAATAAAACCTTTGGAATTCCGCTGGTACATATAAGCCACCTCAACATGCTTTAGATCATATACTAAGCCAAAGTTCCTGTAATCAATAACCAGATAGGTTTCAAAGGCAGTAGTTTGCCTTTCTTCGCGGTTTTTAAATTTACACCCTTTGGATTATTTGAACTGCTTGTACATTGGACTGCTGCATGTCTCATCATGACAGAACATCCTGATTTCAAATCCTGTATCTTAATGTGTAGGTTCACTGCAAATTCTCCACATAAATAAAAACTGTTTGGAAATACACAGCCTGATATTAATTGACAGTATTGTAGATTTAAAGAGGGGGGGGTTATGGGAAAACATAGAACTGATTGATAGACCATGTGACTCTCCATATGGAAATAAATCCTGTTACTAAACAGATTGCCAAAGTCATAAATTACCCATCAAGCCATTCACATGGTTAAAGGTGCCACTAACAACATAAATGTTCAATTTACAGCTTAGCACATTGCCATCAGGATATATATCCGTTAAACAGAATATTCAAAATTAATTTGAGTAATCCATTTTTTTCATTGCACACAATTTTATGAAATTTTTTAAAATGCTCAAGATGTACCATTCCCTTGAAATCAATGTGTGTAAATTTCCTTTACTGTGCAAGCATATGGTGTTAAGACAGCAATGTCAAGCACATCAACTTGACATTAAGTGTCATCACACTCAGCACCATGTACTTTTAAATAAACATGCATGAGATATGATTAAAAGGAAAACTGTTTCAAGTTCTAATGAATCCAGTGAGTTTTCCCAGCACAGAAGGAAAATGACGTCAATTATTGATAAAACTAGGTTTTTTAAAGTTTAGTTCAGGAGTAGAGGATCTTTAGAGTTCTCGGGGGGGCACTAACTGCCACCCCTAAACCTTGGAGAGCCATATCCAGTATAACAAGCCCCCAAACCCCACCCTCAAATTTTTCTTACAAAATTAAGGATTATCTGAACCTCTGCGCCTTTCACCCTCTAGTGGTAAAAAAAAAAAAAAATTAAAAAGTGAAATCTGTGGGAAGTAGAGGTGCTGGGGGCCCTTTAAAATGTTGCAAAGTTTGTCATCATGCTCCCTAGAGGATACAGCTGACTTTCCGAGCTATTCTATTAATTTGAGGTGGCATGTGGGTTTACCAATATTGTCCCGTCCTTACCAGTCTTTTCATTCGTGTAGTAGCAATGAAGATATGACAATTGCCACAACTATTCCTCCTTCCCTGAGGTCTTTGGTGAAGAATTCTACAACTATCAGTATCAGCTACTAGATTTGCATATTTTGAGCAATCTTCAATATGGGAGTCAATGGAGAAATAAGAAAGCTTCATGTGTATAGAAAGCTTTAACCAAAGGGTGCGCAACATCAGTGGGCCCAGGGGGGGAATTTTGTCCCCCACCCCAGCCTGCACACAAATAAACCAGCACCACATAAACTAGCAAAGGGGAGGGGGTGGCACTGTAGTGGTTTGCTACCTAGATTCAGCAGCAAACCCCTCAACAATGGTTCTTAAGCTGTGTGATTAAGTGTAGTGTAGTGCCTTAGGGTGCTGCCAAACCCAGCCAGGGGTGCCCTGGAATCCCCTCCCAACAATTATTATTTTCAATTTTAAGATGGAGCCTCTTCTCTCTGTTCTCCTGCCACTGCCTTCTCATCCCCTCTCAGGCTTTTCATTACTGCCTCCATCTCCTGCTTGCCGAACCTGGCAGCAACCACCACTGTTCCTGCACAGCAAACAAAGAATAATGGCAGATGGAGTTGGCAGTGGCTGGACTTCCCCCTTTCCTTCTCCCCCCTTGCCCAAATTATTCAACTGGGGGCGCCGCAGCCAGTGGCCAGTAAGTCAAGGGAGCCGCAAGTTGAAAACGTCTGGGAACCACTGTCCTACAACAAAACATTTAAAACAGAGATTTGCTTGCTTTCAAATGATGTTTCCTAGTTTTAGGCTTAATTTTGGAAAGAAAGTACCAAAAGGCATTTAAAGCAAAGAAAATTCTTGTTTCATATGCCCCCCTGGCTACACATTTCAGTGCTCTTTGAGGGACCATTAATGGTACTTCAGGGCATTAATAGCCCCCCTAACGCAGCTATTGACAGTAAGTTGGACATCTGTACAGAATAAAGAAGTGTACACAAGTAACTCACTGAAACATATAAGCCTTGATATTGGCCTTATCTTACATTGCTATCCGGTGGATGTTAGCTACTGACTACAAACTAAAGCATTTATCAAAGTGCATAAGCTTTCCTACAAAATATATAAGATTACCCAAGCGCATGACTTTGATATAGAATGGAAAGGTAGGTTAGATTAATCCCAACTCAGCTCTGATGGGCAGCTATCAAGCAAGCAGAGGACAAGAAGGCAGACAGAAAAAGAGAGGCAAGGAAATGGCATTGGCAAATAATTGAAAGAAAAGAATGCTAGGGGTTTGGTAGACAATATTCAATGTCAAGATGTGGTGGGACAGTGATGAGGAGCAGAAAGGTTAGGACAGAGATATGAAAGAGAATTTGAAAATGAGGTGGAAGCGATAGTATAGGTTCTTACTTTTCCCAGAGCAGAAGAAATATAAGAAGGAGTTTAGAGCATTCTGCACCTCAGGTTCAGGTCAGCTTCACGTTCAGGCTTGATTCTGCCACAAGAAACTACAGCAGGTGATTCCACCATAAGAAACTAGGGCAGGTGCCTTTAACCTTTTTTTCTGGAAAGCTTGTAGGTGAAGCATGAGCTTATGCATTCCCTAGGGGCCCTGGTTAGACAGATAATAATATACTAAACTTAGTTTTGGGGAAGGAAATTGAACAAGGACAGTAGGCTGGAACTGCTGGGAGAAACCTGAGGAAAGTCTGATCAATTCCAAATCATCCTGAGGAAGGAAAATCTGTTAAAAACCTTGGTTTTAGAAAAAAAAAAAAAACTTGCAGAGGACAGGAAATTAAAGCGATGCTAGGATACTGAGTTTCCTTGCCATTTCTGCATAGAGAGTGCTGTGTGCAAAATGGGATAGGATGGCTTGTAGAAAGTGCTATATGTAAACATTAAGTGGAAGCTCTATCCTTAATGGCTGTTAATGCCTGCTAATGTGATTACTGATGGTGGAACAACTTATTGAGTGGAACACTTTTGCCTGCTAGGAAATGCTGGTAAAATCAGTAGTAGCTTGATTAATATAGACAATGAAGGCCTCTGTAGACAAAAATACTGGCTGAAATCCTGTTTGTAAATTATGTCCATGTAAGGCTGATTACATCAGCAGGCGTACTTTTTCAGAAATTAAACATTTCTTATTTCTGTCCTGAGATTCCCACGCCTTTCATTATCAAGAAGCCATGTGAGCTGCCAGTCAGGACAAGGAAGTCTTTGATTTCCAAAAATCACTGCCACAAGAATTACTTTATTTCCTTCAGGATGACTTTACTACTTCTCCCCTCCTGCAGCTTCCCAACAATGAAGGGGATTACAGAAGAACCTGGAAGGGACTTGGGACTGAAGTTAGAAAAGTTTTAGTTCAGAAAAATTGCCCCTGCTATTCGGTCATCAGCCTTGCATGGGCATAAGTTACAGAACAGAATCTTAGTCACCAGTTCCATTTCTGGAAAATGTGCACCCTTAAGAAGAGAATACTATTTCTTTATTCTAACATGAGCCTGCTTTGTTTTGTAATTGGCCAACTGGGAAGCTTTGTTTGCAGGTTCTGCGTGAAGTACACAGCACTTAAAAAAAATTTCTGCTTGGACAAGTAACATTTTGAGAAGAGGAAACATTTACTTGTCTGACCGTCAGTAATTAGAAAGAACCCAGTCTAGCCAAATATATTTTTCTGCCTGAGGGGCAGGACAAGATTTAGCTTCTCCTTGATGTGCAGTTGCCAACTAGACTAATAGTTGAATTTTACTTGAGTATAGCATAATTCACTGCTCCTGAGAAAAGATAGCTTAAAAGCCCATAACAGGCTGTGTGTCATATTCATATCCTGAAGAATAGCCATTGAGCTGCTGCTATCGTTCACCCCAGCAGCTCCTACTTGAGGCAATCATCTCATTCTGCCTGACAGAAGAGCTGAGAAGGAAAGGCATCTGCACATTCTTGAGTTTCCATTTGTTGCAAATCATGGTGGTTGTTTTGAAGAGTTAACTAAATCATTAAGCACTAATAGCAGCTCTCTTTCCCTTTCTGATGCCAACCCCCTAGTCAACCAGACTTTGGAGACAATACTGAGAGTTTACAATCAAGGTATGTGAGGCATGCTTCAAAAATTGTAGGGCAACTACATTCCTTGGTAACAATTACCAGTCTTAAATGCAATCAAACACAAAACAATAGCCACAACAGCTAAGCACCTCAAACTAAGGCTATTGTTTTTGTATACCACACTGTGCTCTTGTTTTGCTTAATTTTTCAAAAGTGGTTCATCTACCTGAAAGTCCACCCTTTCTAGGTATCTTTTAAATGAGTGATTGTGTGTTCCTTTCAAATCAAAATGCAGACCACTCCCCAACAAAGAAAATGTCCAAAAATGTGATTGATTCTCTCCAGAATATTGCTCTGCAGAAATTAGGAAGAGTCTTCCAAATGCCAATATTTGTTCAGTAAAATGCTTGGAGCCAGTTCAAGTTAACAGCAATGAGTTGCACATAATATTTTCAATGGAACATTCAGTAACAAATCCAGGTTCGCTTTTCAGGAAGGATTTCAGGATGTGGAACAGAAATGAAAAACTAGAAGAATAGAGATGCTACATAAGATGCACTTTTGGTATCAGAGACATTTGCAACCCAAAGGCAAAATAAAATATCAGTCTAAACATTTTTTGCACCATTGGGCTAAATCCAATTTCAGTCCCAACTAGAGTAGCTCCACTGAAGTGAACGGGACATGTTAGTCAACATTAAAATAACTTCTGCTTATGGAAAATGGGACTACTCTAGAGGGACTAATATTAGATTTCACCTATTGGCTGTTCTAGGTAGTCCTCTCTTAAGAGGGACCCACCAGCAAGAAAGTGAAAGTAAAGTATATTTTGACACTGTGATTCTCTTGATATTGGGATTCTAAGTAGGTATGTTTCATATGCCTTGGTGGAACAAAAAGACCAAGCTGGCAGTTGGGTCCAAGAGTAAGCAGCACATACAAGAAGGCAGAACTGACATATCTCAAAAAACTATAGGTAAATAAAAATGTCCCTTTCAAAGTTAGTTATTTAACTATATTTTTTCCCAACCTTCTAGAGCAAGCTCTCACAAAGTGTTATACAACAAAAATGTTTTTAAAGCAGTTGACATACAAGGTGTAAAATGATATGCAAGGCATGGCTCCCCAAAACTTAAAACTTTAAAGAATGGGAGATGCTTAAAGACAGGAGATCAAGCAGAGTTCCTGCAAGAGAGAATTCCAGAAGCCTGAAGCCCACACTGAAAAGGCCTGTCTATGGTAACCCCTACCCAACTTTCTCAATGTTAATTGTGGCCCTGAGAGCAGAATCTCTGAATCTCTTAGCAATGGCAAGTTCACATATATGCCAGTTGCCCTTCCAATAATCAATTCCCAAACTATTCAGTGTTTTAAAAGTTAGCACCATCACTTCTCACAAGCACTCTGGTGGGAAAGCTTTTGCCAACTGAAGTTTCCAGACTTTTTTATAGTCATAGATGGAGAGCACTGTTGTAGTCTAGTTGAGATGTAACCAGTATAACACCAGAACTGCTTTTTTGTTAGGTTTCAGTTATCAGTTTAATCTGATAAAAGGCCTTCCTAGCCATCACTTATCAATCCTGTGATTAAACAGATATATTAAGTCACTGACATAAATTATTAGGGAATTTGGAATTGAGTATTTATTTATTAGACCTTCTGATTTTAAAAAAAGGACTTTCAGAAATACACCGTATATCAACCAGAAACCTTATGGGTCAATTATGCTGATGTAAGTGCAGTGGCATATGTTTACAGTGGTGAATTGCCACCAGTTAACCAGTTGCCACTTAATCTCTTGTCACACTCGGGTTGCACAATTTTGGTGCACATTGAGAGTTACAAGTGGCAAGTTATTCAACAGAACAGTTGGCACTGCAGTTTATGCTATTGGACTTACTGGCATAGCTAACTAATGGGATTTTGGCATCTTTAGCAATTTAGAAATGGGTTTGGAAACATAACCTTCAATTACTCTGTGTCACAAAGTTAGGGAGAGGTTTTACAAATTACAGTGTGGATGGTATTTGACTCCACAAGGGTTGAATATAGTGTATCCAAGAATTATTGAGAATTGCTAGAGACATGGGGTACCAGGTCAAGATGTTTATCATGCATTCTGGTCTTGCCTATTACTTAGAAAATTTTAGACTTCTGTTTTGGAAGAAACCTAAATCTTCCACTTGATCCATTAATGGTATTATTTTTGCTGTGTAAAAGGACTAGTGGAATCTGAAGATGTAGAATTAAATGCATGCTTATTAATAGCAGAGTGAAGACACATTTCTCTTAGTTGGAAAAGTTTTTTCTCTAAAAACTAGACTTTAGAATGACTGCACTTGATATAAGACATAGCATATATGGCAACACTGACTAATTTAATTAGAGATCAGGAAGACAGACAATAAGATACCCTTGTTGTTCTTAGTTTATATTCTGCTGGAATAATAAATCCAACATTAAAATTATTCCTATCAGTTTTTGACCATAATATGGTAGATTTGGACATTCAGAAAAGAAAAACAATAAATCAGGTATGTTCTTACACAGGACATAAGCTCCTGTATAACTGCATCAAAGTGATACTTGAAACCTATCGGCTGTGTGTGTTTGCTTACTTTTGTTTTCCCGTCATATCCCCTGTCATTTTTTTCTATGAGATTTTATATTCAATTTTTTATTTCAATTGTTGTTTTTAAATTGTAAGCTAATTGTTTTATCTCCTTTTCATTTTGTATCGTGGCCTGTCAATGAGAGGTGTGCAGGATTGCGTTTTGAGGTTACAACTCCCAGATTTACCCAAGCAATATGTCAAAAACATGTAGTCTGAAGACACAAATATACCTATGATACAAATGTTGTAAATAAAATAATAACAATGATAATAAAAGGGGGGAAATTCAGCCACTGATGTCACTTGCACCTGAAGAGATAACACAGGATCCAGAAGTAGTCCTGCATCCCTCTATAAGAAGCATAATTCTGTCCAAAACAGAGGTAACCTCCATCTAGATCAGCGGTTTTGCCAACTAACCATTCTTTGGATTTATCTAGAACAAGTTTCTATTTGTTTGCCCCCAGTAGTGCCCACAGGCACTTAAGGTTTTCACTGCCTCCATAGGTTTAGTTTATGAAGTACAGTCTGGAGTTCCTCATAGATTGAGGAAGCATCTCAGCCAACATTGTAAGAGAAGGGCTGCTCCAGTTATAAGACCACCATAAGAAAAACTGATATCATCTGCATACTAGTGACACCTCAGGACAAAACTCAAGATGAACTCCCTCTTAGCGGTTCCATGTAGATGTTAAGAAGCATGAGATTCATGTTGAAATCCTGAAGTACCCCAAAGGCCAAAGGTCACGGGGTAGAACAGTAGTCTAATGACACTACCTTCTGACCCACCATTCTGTAACATGCTACCGAGACTGTTGCAGGGCAACAGTCCAGAAGAATACTGTGATTAATAATACAAAAAGCTGAGGAGAAATCAAGGAGAATCAGCAGGATTGAACTCCTGCTTTTAAACTCCCAGAAAAGATCATCTGCCAGGGCAACCATGGCCATTTCATCTCACAACTAGACCAAAAGCTTCAGTGGAATGTATCCAAAAGATCAGTGTCATTCAGAAGTGTCAACAGCTGAAGCATCACTAACCTGCTAAGCACTTTGCCAAAGAATGTCAGGTTCTACACCAGACAGTAACTATCAAACAAATTTAGAAGTATCTTATCACATATGCTTTACAGTATCCTTCAGAAAAAGGACAGATGTTGTTATCCCCCTGTTGCCCCCTCTCTTACATTAGAAAAGTGAGAGAGGTAGGAAGCATCTGATGACCTGTCCTCCCTCAGAGCAGAGTCAGTATGTGCCAGAAGAGAGAGAGAGTGAGAGAGTGAGAGACAGAGAGAGCAAGAGAGATTTCTTATTCAAGTCAACATTAAGTCACTACAAAAATAGAATGCACAAATGGAAAAGAATGCATCTAGATTGGGCTGGCTTTTTCAAGACAGCTTAATTACTATAGGGTAGACATTGCTGAAAAGATAATATAGAGTATTTACAATCAGTATTTCATTTGCCTTTGATGAAAAAAACACAACATTTTCTAGAACAGAAAACAGCAAGTTGAAAACATTTTGACAATGAAAGCTGTGGAAACAATCATGGTTTTAATATGGGAATTATTTTCTCCATCCTATATTTAAGCAGTTAAGGGAATGATGGGGAGGGAAAAACAAGGGCAGATTTTCTTAGATTAAATATTAATACCTTGGAGGTCTGTTTTACTATTCAAACAGCACTGTCCCAGTATTACATATTTTGGCTATGTAGCTAATAAACAGAACAGTTCAGACCAGAGTTTTGAACAATCCAGTTAAACTTCATGGAAATGAAATGGGCTAACAGATGGCTTGAGAGTCATAACTAAATCATCTACATTTCTTTAATAGTTAAGAATTCCAGTTTAATATAATTTTCACCCTTTAAACTGTAATTTTTAAAACATTCCACGTTATGTTCCTTCATTTCCTCCCTCCTAATTCATTTTGGGGAATATCAAACTAAATGGCCTGAGTTTGCCACCAGTCCTTCTCAACTTCTGAAATTTACCCTTAACTCCCAATGGACAACACTCCACAGGCATATTATCTGGAAAATCTCTCTGTCAGTAGAAAACACTTTTCATGTCAAAAATTAGATATAAATATTTGGCATATGCACAACTTAAGGATAAAATGCAGAAAGTGAGAGCCAAGGAACACCCTCCACTTTAAAAAAAAAATTTTTTTTCAGTCCCTTCACCATCATTATCCATACTGTTTCCTGGATTTCATCACATGGCACACCCAATCCACTTTTTGACAAATTCCTTATCCTTTTTATATTTGCAAGCATTCAAGGTTCCAAGAAAGCCTAATTTATAATATGGAGGAGGTTGCAGATTTCTGGCACATGGTGCTGTGCAGATGTTATTCCTTAAGGAAGACTATCTTGATTGCCTGCATGAATAATGGCTCAGAGCTGGCACAGCGCCAAGAGTTCTCTCATAGCTGAATGTATAAAACTACTCTCCTACTGAAAGAAGGCCCCCAGTAGGATAATATATTATTACGCATGATTCAAATTACAGGATCTGCAGCAGGGGAGCTAGTGGCTGAATAAGGACAGGCATACACAGAATACTGATGATGGCATGATGGAATCCATCAGGCATTGAAAGAGCCATCATTTTAGCATTTAAATCTTCTGTATTATTTCCAGTGTGACTACATAGGCGATTATTGCTGACAAATATCATAAATTAATTTTGACTATTTGCAATTTTTAAAAAGAGGTCTTAAAGCCTGTTGCTTACAATACATTTTTTAAAATGTTCAAATAAAGGTATGCCTCCTATTGAGCATTTGAAGCCCATGAACTATAATTTAATAAGACAATATTGAATTCGCCTACCATCTGATCTTGTTCCAGATATTAGGGTACTGTAGAACAAAAGTTGCTTCATTCAATTACGTGGTCTGAAATCTCTGCATTCCACAATATGCCGGGTTGTTTTTAAGTCACTTACACAACAAATTACTTTATCCACAAAGAACTAAGCCCACATGTTTGACACATTGTTGGCTCGCTAAGCATTTTCCTCTTATAAAGAAGCACTGTTTGTGAACAACGCATAAAAAAAGGAGGAGGAAAGAAAGAAAGAAGTGAGGTATTTAGGACCATTCTTCACTTGGTATTTAAAAAAAAAACAAAAAAAAAACAGAAGTCTCATCCAGGGAAAATAGCTATTATTTGGAGGATTAATATGCAAGTGTTAAACCCCTCAAAACTATAACCAACTATACAGAGCCTATCTATGGCTTTGCTCAAAATAGCCTCCAGCCAGCTCATTCTCCCTGTCCCTCTCGCTCTCATGCCAACTTCTTTTCACACAGCCTCTCGTATTCAGATATTCTGGCAAAAGGGATGCTAATCAGGTGCATTGTGTGGGGGGTAGGAGGAGTGGGAATAAAATTTGCTCAGAAATGACCTCAATCCTATTCATTAATAAAATGACATCTTGGCTGAAAAGTGACTCGAGGAAGAAGAAAAAAAGAATGAAAGAAAAAGAAATATAGCACAGCACTGGTTTCAGATGTGACAGATGCTTGTAAGAGAAAGCAGAGCATGTTTAAAGAGGTTTTGCAGCACGCTAAGTCTGGAAGCGTTCAGAGAAATGCTGAAGTGCAGAGGGCTCTGAAGATGCAGAGATCTTATGCCGCAGCATCCTCTTTACCTTACATTACCTTCCAAAGCCTTGCGAGAGTGTTACCATGCAAGAAGCTGAGCAGGGATAGGGGGATGGGTAGTGAGATGCACAAAAGACAACACATTTTTTAAAAAATTAGATGCCTCTTTAATTGTACGTGAAGGAAAGATAGTTTAAAAGCTTCCTAAAGGGGGAAAAATGGAATAACGCCCACAATTATCAACACCTCCCTCTTCCTCCTCAGAAAACATAAGAGTTAAAAAAAAAAAAAAGCCCATAGCATCAGGAAAAATGAAGCCACCATTTTGCATACTGATTCAAATTATGCTGGTAGAATAATTAATTGAGCGATCTAATCTCGGGGGAGGGGAACAAGGGAAAAAAAGGATACATTAAATAAAGTTCATTACTGCATGATGTAAATGAGTTTCTCACCAATGATGTCACTGATTGGCTGAGCTGTGGAGCTGGTTTCGAACAGTGCAGTATGGCCGGATTGGCTGCTTAGCTCTTCTGGTTACTGCCTGCTTGGACAGCGCTTGAACCAGACACTTTTCTGCCTCTCCTGTTGTCGTATGAAGCAAATCTTGTTCAGCCCAGCTGTGTCTCCATAGTAGTGGCACCCTAAGAGATTCTCCCTCCTGCTTCCCACAGCTCATCTGTAAGGCGGTCGCTGCTGTGAAATACCAGCCTTTGGCACAGAGCCCAGACTACGTTGTTGTTAGATCCAACTATAATACAGAAAAGACATTTTTTAAAAAAATAGCAGTTTTTTTCACCAAATTACTTCCTAAGAAGGATTAATAAGCTCCCGATTGCAGCTGGTTTGTGTACTTTGACATGATGTCATTCGCAAACTTTAAAAAAATAATACACAAGATGACCTACAGTAAAGGAGAGCAACATTAGCCTGCTTAGAAGCAAAGACTGTCAGAAAAAGCAAGCACACAAGATGCTTCTTTGTTTACCTTGATTACAAAATTCTTCATTTCGCTCTACAGACTGTGACTGATTGCTTGGCACATACCCAGTCCTTTTGATTATTACTTTTTAAAATGTTTAGATGTACATAAAAAGAAGACGGCAACATGCCTGGGTTGCTTTGTTTCTTCTGTTTGAATCCATGTAATTTTTCTATGTAAGACAAGGGATCGCAATTAGTATTCTGTTTAAATATGTAAACTCAAGCAGGGCCATAATACCCATGCTTCCCTCCCCCTATTAAAAAAAGCCCTGCACATCAAAAGAAAGAAAGGGGGGCAGCCCTGTGCAGCGTTTACAGCTCAACTGTCTGACTCTCTGGGAAGCAGGAAAAGAAAAAGAAAAGAAAAAAGAATGCAGTGATATCAACTTTGCCAGACAATGGAGCACCTACAGGCTTTCCCCAAGACAAGTCTTTTATAACCAGTCAGTATTATGTGCTGCAGACAGCAGCCAATCAGTGAGCTCCTTTCTACAGCATTGACACAATAGGTGCAACTGGCCACACTGTCCTCCTAGCTCCTGACAGCAGTTCAGGTTCATTTACTGTGCGACTAGAATATGTGTCCGCCGTTCATATTTCAATTCCAAAAAGCTATCAGCAGCGGCACATCTCCCCCCCCCCACGTTTTGTTTTTTACTGTAATAATTACATCAGCTTAATTACAGTGGATGAGCTGCAGGACCACCATTCAGAAAACAGCACATTGAAGTTGCACCACATAAATGCGCATGAACATGCTTGGTTATTTACATAATAAAATGCATCAATTGATCATGCTTTCTCACCCGCTCACCCACCCACACTCTGTCTAGCAGGGCTCCCTCCTCCTTCCCAGCTACCACCATCCTTTAGTTATATGAATTATGAACATACAGGGGAAATACGTAAATAAAAAGGTGTCCAAACCTACATATTTTGCCCACCTTTCTCCTTTATTTCTTCTCTTCTCCCATTCGCTGGGAAACCAGAAGCCAAATTGGTTTCAGGTTAGGGTAGGTAGGGCAGAACCAAAACATTTCACCTGTTCCTAAACAAGACATTGGAAACATGTCCACACTGGCACCATTGCAGACCCACAAAGGGGTCCTCAGACGCACATATACAGGCCCCCTCCATGCTAATGAACAGTGCCCCCTCTAGCAGTCCCTGAAAGCACTTAGCTAGCCAAAAGATTAGATCACCACTTTTCATGTGTATTAGTTCAATATAATTGGCCACGTTTGGGGCCTTTTGGGGCGGGGGGGAGGGCAAGAGCTATCATGCTAATTTTTGTGGTTTTACATATTTCATGGGATTTACATATTCATGAAGAGAATAGCTGTTCCGATCACCAACAGAGCAGAATGAAAGGCCAGGGCATGACTCTCTACCATACAGATTGCTTGCTTCCACAAACACAGACACACACACACACATACACAAGATCTGAGAGAAAATGGTGCAGCATATGGTAACAAGGAAAGAAGTCATCTGGCTTTTATTTCAAGCATCAAGATATCTCTGGTGTACCAGTCTGTGTAAATCTACATCACGTAGCCCAAAGGTATATTTATATTATTAATTACCTTTGTCTGATAATTTTCTCCGCATTAAACAATCCTCCATCCACCTCAATTGTTCTAGTGATATGCAGAAAATGATCACAGCAGATGGACATTTTTTTCCTTTCCTATGTCTCATACAATAAACCATTTTAGAACTAAATTGTACTGTGACTTATATAAAAACTTTATACTTTGGATTAATCCTACAGTATGGGTTGTCATAAACTTACTTAAGTGTATATGTTTCCTATAGCTATAGATTCAGATTTTTAAAAAAGGATTTGAAGTATATTTTGTCGATGCATCAAGATGGCCAATTCAGCTCCTGTGGAAATATTTTTTGCCACTGATTTTTGTGTAGGGTTTGCAATAAAATGTGTTCTGGGGCAGACAGTTCTAAACAATTAAAAGTATAAAAGAGTATTCCATATGTATTTATTTACATGTTGTGTTTATCTGTTGTTTCACTTATTTATTATTAGCATCATCAAGCAATCAAAAGTACTGCCAGTGATAATTTTAATTTTGTTAAGTTTATAGTATAATGGAATAAATATTGCACATGGAATTTTAACTCATGATAAATTTTAAAGGGAGGACTGAACAAATGCTTAATTTTGTGAACATTATCTGAATATAGTTTGGACTTTTTAAAAAAGAAGTGCAGATAATTTACAAAAATAGAAGATTCCTTGAGGCTATTTAGTATTAAGCTGGGCAAAGTATTTGATGCCAGCCTTTTGGTTTTTCTTTCTTTCTTTTTTTTTTTTGTTCTAGCAAGTCAGGCAATGAAGTAGGGAAAAAACATGAAGGTATTGTTCCCATTGGAGGCCTAAACACAGGAACGTGCCAAATTCTATAGTTTTTATTTGGCTATACCTTACAGGTAGCCAAGGATGTTCCTTTTTTCTTTCCCTTTTTTCCATGATAAAAACACTGCCACCACTTTCAGTGGCAGTAGAGTAGCTTCAACGATATCCATCTTCATTTCTGCAGGAATGCCGTAGTGTACGTCATGACTTAGCTTTGTACCCATTGGAGCGTTCTGCTGAAAATGAAGACAGACTACAGCAAGACAGCCTCATTCCCATTAGAAGCAGTGGCCCTGGTTTTTGTGTTAAACACTCAACTACCTTGCTTAAATAAGCTACAAACATCTGAAGTCTATAATTTCAGAAAGCCCCCCTCTCACATCCCTGAAAATCCCCCCCACATACACTTTTGCAGGCAAGTTGCTCCACAGACCAGTTATCTGGAAGTTGAGTCATGTGTAACTGAAGAAGCTGCTTGGATGAGTAGCAAAACGTTTCAACCTTGAAAGAAAGAAATCCAGTTGCCATGACTCAACTTCCAGATGACCACACCTGGATGACTGAGAATCTTCACACACAGACCAGGTTGTTCCAATGGACTCCTACTGTTGATATCCAATCAAAGCCACCGAAAAACATGAGTAACATTGCTTAGCCACTGAAGAGAACATAGATGGGTTGCACAAGAACTTTATGTCAGATCATTTTTTACCCATATTTGCAAGATCATGCAAATTTCTTCATGTTCTGAATGGAATGAACATGAGACTTTAAAAACAACCTTGAGTATAGGAAAATCTGAAATGATACATAACTAATCAATCCAACATAGGGCTCTGAGTTCTTGGTTTTCAAAAGTCTGTGTTTAGATCTGCATATATCCAACCATATTCCTCCTGCATTTTTACCTGTATTTCATATACATCCATAGTTTTAAATTGTGCAATGCTCTGATGTGAATAAAGAAAGTTGGTTACCACTTCTGTTTTCTGAGAGACTTCTTATCCCTTCATGGAAGGCTGGTACAACAATATGTCTCCAGGCTGTTCAGTGTATGGGGTGCAGAGGAGATAAAGTTTTGGGTATTTTAAGAACTCACCAAAATTAGGCCTTTTTTTCATATTTAAGATAGAAATAACACAATTTTTCAGGAATTTGAATTTGGGATGAAAGTGAAAATTGGTGGCAGGGAAAATAAATGTAATATGTTTTCCCTATCTCTACATTTTCCCCCAGTATCCTTTCAGATGTATTCTAAGGAATGAGTTATTTGATTCCTGGAAACATTGCATATTTCCCTTCCATCATGTACACATACAGAACTTAATCTCAGGTCCTATTAATGACCATGAAATGCTTCCATTTATTTCAATGAAGGGAGTTAATCATTCATGCAACCACTGCCAGATGCATAAATGAACAGAGTCCCTAGAAATGCACAGGAGCAATCACTCTAAAGATACATCCAAGGTGAAGTGACTGCTTGACTATGCATTAGCTGACAAACAGTATTCCAGATACAACTTTAAAATGTAACAAAAAAATGTATAAATAATTTAATCCTCTATTTTCCAGTTGCCCTTCCCATTGTTCTCAATCAATGTTGCACTGGGAGCTGCCATGTAACTTCATTTCCCATCCTTTTCACACCTATTATGTCGTCTGCAAGCTCAGAGGGGGTTCTCAGCCCTTTGGTGCTTGTTTGGGGGATTCCCTGGGGAGACTGTCCCTTCCTACTGCAAATAATATTTCAACAGTTTGTTAATTTCATGAGCAGCCTGGTGGACCATGCCTTATATCCCCAAATTCAAAATGGTTAGGAATGTACCCTCAAAAGCACATTGTGTGACTACTTCCTCCTCCAAATCTTGTTTTGCATCACAGCCCTCCCAAGTTATTGCAGCTAGGGTTTTATTTTTCCAGCTCATTATAACTTATTTTCTTAATGGATCAGCCATAGGGATGAGATAACCAGTAAGGGATCATCAGATTGTAAAAAGAATGTGGCCATGATTCAATGTAGCTAATCAAGCTAGGTTACACAATAAGGTCCCAGAGCTGATTGGAGTATAGGTTCAGGCTGTGCAATCAATGTGGCTGAATCCCAAACCAAGTCAGGTTAATTTGGATCGTTACAGATCAGGCCCAAATTGATAACTCGGTAACTGATTGTATCAGAATTGTTTCAGACACTAAAACAGGTCAGAAAACTGTAAAGTATGAGATAGTGCCTCCAAAACATAGTAAAACAGCACCAGACAAGAAAAACACTATGGTGGGGAGGGGAGGGAGAAGGACAACTGGACAGCCCTATCTTCTAACATGAGACAAAAATCTCACACTAGCAAATATATTAGCAAACTATATCTTGAGGCAAACTATATAGGGGGTAGCCCAAATTCCCATGTATCTAAAATATGTCAAGATTTTTTTAAAAAACCCTATATGTTTGTTCCCAATGAAACTCAGTAAGAGATGCCAAGATTTGGATTTCTTAATTTCTGAATTCAAATTGGATCAGCCTCCAGACCTAGGATAAGGCATCACAACCATGGCCACTTACATGGTCATCAAAGCCAATCAGGAATCCTGCAATAAACTGGCTATGTAGGACTGCTTAAATATCCTGTCATATTTCATTCTGGGAGGCAGAGACTAAGGGCAAGCAAAGTCAAAGTAGGTGAATGTCAAGGCAGTGCAAGACTTTTCTTATAAAGTATGGAAAATTCATCAAAAGCAGCCATTGTGCAAGCCATAAAAAAAAAGTAAGTAAAAAATTATGAACCATTGCAACTCCACCCTAGTAGTCCAATATAGCAGAGGCCAATATTTCCCCTTTTTAATTAAGATGACTTTTCCAGTCTGCAGCCTTTTATTCCTATTAAATGCATCCTTGTTCCATTTACTCTGGACAGTGCTTTGGTTCTATGAGCTTCTTTAGTCATTGTTTAGTATCTGCTGTGTAATTACAGAGTAGATGATCTCTAAATTTAATTAAATAGATGACGACATGAAAGAAAATATGTACTTTCAAAGCAATCACAATATTTAAAAGCCTTGAATAAGGGAGAGGCGGAAATCCAGCACCAGATAATGGTCCTAATCCTTGAAGAACTGCAAGCTCCAAAACACCAACACCCTAAGATGTCAGTGAATACACAAACATAAAGACTAATATGTTTTCATTCTGCAGGAAGCAAAGAATTAAAAGTAACCACTTGTACCAGAGCCAGTACTAGCAGCATGATCTTTAGCACCTAGGCAAGGAGGTTTCATCCAGCCCCACCCAAGCCACAGAACTGCCCAAAGTGAGCTGGGTTTAGGCTGCAAAGAGCAAGATCTGATCAGCAAGTAGCCACACCCCAAGGAAGACAAGAGTACAGCTGGCTGAATTCCCAGGCTGCCTCGAGATGAAGACAGCCAACGCCAAGATCATTTTGGCCAAATTCCACCCAACACATGCTCTGCATTTGTATTTCATTGCCATATAATACACAATACTAACAGTAGACATGATGAAAGACTTCTTAAAGATTTAGCAAAATTGTGTGTTACAGAGAACCTAACTTGCTGAATTGCAAGACGTTAACTGAGTCAAGGAGATCACCCAAATTAAATATACCTTGTGAAGGGCCCAGCAAAGATATTTGCATAGAGCAACATTTTTTGAGCATGAAATATGAGCAGAGCAATATAGCTGCCAAGCTACAACTGTGTTCATGTTGAAACTTTGTTTTACATCCTTCAGGCCATAATTCTAGGCACAAACATGAGAACATGCCCTGCTGAATATAATAGGATTCACTTTTGAGTTAGTATGGATAAGAAACTCATTTGGTCTGCATTTCCATGCAGACCTACCAAAGTTGGACTTTCTAAACATGAAGACCCACTGGAACATAGTTAGATGACAAATATAATAGTTTTTTTTTAAAGTTTGCAGGGAGTTTGCAAAAAAAAAGTGGTTTTGAGGAATACATAAATTTTAAAGTGTGTGCATTGAAATACATGTATTTGAAAGTGAGTACAAAAATGTGTGTGTTTGATATATTTATTTTTTAAAAAAATGCACACTAGATGTCTAGGTATTTTGGAAAATGTGCATAAAAATCAATAAAGATCTTTATGCCTACTGGGGAGGAAAAGCAATTCAATCCAGAACTGAGATGTAATGGGTTCAGTAGTGGAAAATGTGAAATTGAGCTCACAGAAATCATCAGTCCCTACATTTGTGTCAAGATGCCTGAGATTGTGCAATGTGTCACTCTTCATTGAGGAAGTCCTGATTATGCAGAATCTTATAAATATCCTGTCTAGAACCCTTATGGCTAGACAGTCATCGGGATTTCTTCTAACTCTACATTATTCTCTGACATCTGGATACTACCAATGACTGGCCTGCTGTAAAATACACATTACCCTCCCATCCACTTTATCATTACCTCAGCACCTACAAGAGAGCATAATCAAGTAACATCAGGCTACACTTGAACCATGTAATACCCTTCACTAACATTTGGAGATAACTCACTCTATAAGTACGAAAGTATCTAAAAAATAGCAGTTACTCTGCAAAAGGACTGACGCCATTCCTTAAGTAACAACCATTGGGTATTGTAATTATAACACTTGTGGCTGGAGAAAAAAGTTAATTAAAAGTAGTGATTTCTTTGTAACTAGTTCTTTCCAAACTCTGAAGCTCTACTAACATAAGATCTGCTTGTTTTTCAGATGCGAAGCCTCTTGTATAGTATCTCAGAATGTTAGAGATTTAGCTGTTGACATTTACCATCCTTTGTCCTATCTATTCCAAGTGGCCACTGCAAATAGGATTATTAATTTAGCTGGAAGGGATCTAAAATTCATCATGTCCAACCTCCTGCCAAAGCAAGAAATCCACAGGTGGTGCATCCCTGCCAGGTAGCCATATAATAACTGTTTAAAAACTTCCAGTGAAGGACAGCCCACCCATCTTTGAGACAATCTATTCCACTGTGGAAAAACTGGCTGGATAGCTCAGTGGTTTAGAAATCTGGCTGCAGAGTTGGAGGTTGGGAGTTCAATTCCCCACTGTGCCTCCTGCAAGTAGAACCAGCCTTTGTCACCTGCACAGTCCTAGGGTGTCCCCAGAGGAAGGGAGTAAAGCACTTCTGAGTATTCTCTACCTGGAAAACCCTGAAAAGGGTCACCATAAGTCAGAATTTACTTGATGGCATGTGATTATTATAAATATTATTCCACTGTGGAACATCTCTTACTGTCAAGAATTTCTTCATAATGTTTAGGTGAAATTCCCTAGTTTGAATCTAATTACTTTAGATCCATCCTCTGGAGCTACAGAAAACAAGTCTGCTCCATCTTCCACATGACAGACCTTCAAATATTTGAAGATGGCTGTTATATTGGCTCTCAGTCTTCACTAATCCAGAGTGAACATACCCAGTTCCCATAGCGGCTCCTCATCGAGCTTGGTTTCTGGAACTTTTACCACCCTGGTTGTTCTCTGGGCATGTTCCAGTTTGTTGCTATCCATCTTAAAATATAGTGCCCAGAAATGGACATTAGAGGGAGAAGAAGTGAAATGAGTATCAACAGAAAAGAGGTCTGGCAGTGGTTTGTGCTTGTTTAGTTAGTGTTGCTTTTTCCTAGCCAGGCCTTACCTCCAAATCTGCCTACCAATCACTGTAAAGGAAATAGGGGAACTTCACCTCATATGAAGCATAGAGTGTAGACCCCAAAATAAGCAGCATCACATGACAACTGCTTCTGATGTAAATGCATGAAGTTGAAGAGAAAGACCTCTGAAAGATGTTTAGTAGTGTGGCTTTTTCCCAGGGCTGTTCAGAAGAAAACTGATTACAAACAAAGAACAACACTTTTTTTTAAAGAACAGATGTTCATTCAAAGAAATAAAGAACTATACACCACAGCCAGAGGACTGAATAACAATTAAGCATAAACATAAAATAGCTATATTTAATCAATATACTTGAGGCAAGTAAAGGATTGTACTTTAGTAAATGTCTTAATTTTGAGGACACGGAGCAAGAAAGCCAATAAATTATTGGCTCACTACCTAAAAAGGAAAAGAGCAAATAGTTCTTCAGGCACCATCTGTAGACATAGTTGAACTTTCCAAAGACCAAGGATTTATCAATATTTTTAAACTTTGATTCTCTCTCTCTCTCTCTCTCTCTTTTTTTTTTTTTTTTTATATAGCCAGACCAAATATATATATTCTAACTGGATATTAAAATTATCAGTCCAAATGTTCCACACAATTAGAGGTCGTTTTGGAGTCGTCCCCCCACCCCATGAACTTCCTTACATGAACATAACCCCCTTTAAAATCATTGGCAGGGATGGGGAATCTCCAGCTTGTGCAACAGCAAGCCAGATATCACATAAGTTTGATGGGCAAAGCATTTTGCTGCATCCAAGATAAACAGAATACTAGCCAAATAATCTAGTTTTCTTGAGAGTTAGGGAAGATAGGCAACTACTAAAACTCCAAAGTAAAAGAATCAAGAGTTATATAGTAAAAGTGGCCAAGGGAGTGGCATTTGAAATATTATAATTTTTTTATCTGAATGGCACATCTGTAGAATTTTATAAACTGTGTTTAAATTCACTAATCCTTCCACTAATTGGTCTGTTTAATGACTACCTTCATAAACACTGACTTCTGGATACACTGATTGAAATCAAGATTACACTTCTAAAAGTATCTGATAAAAGGCCAACATAATCACATTCGTACAGACCAATATCATTCATTATTCAGTTTGGATTGACTCCTTTTGTAAAAAAAAGAGATTTGGTAGTTAGGTTAAAAAAAAAAGACATTGAACAAACAAGGTTCCCTGTACAAATATTATAAGTGCTGAATAGAAAGTAACTGGTATGAGAAATGTACAAATACATTGATATGCTAAGAAAGCATTACATCTGTAATCTCTTTTAAGATGTTATTCTTTCTACAAGAAAGCCTGTAGTTTGAAAAGAAAGAGATCCAAATCAGAATTTTTGAGCTTTTCATGTCTATTACATTCCTTTTATTTATTTATTTTTATTTTTTTCATTTTGAGTAGTGTGTATTGCATTGAGACCCTGCACAATACTTCAACTTCTGTAAAGCACTTTGAAAATACTGGGGACAGAATCCTGTTGTTTATTTACACTGAGGTTGAGTGCAATGGTGTAAATCTCCATGGCAAATTGCCATTAATTAAGCAGCCACTTGGCATGCAATAGTATTCTTTGTCACATGCCAAGTCACACAATGAGGAACACAAACTGTGACATGTTAACTAGTGGCAACTTTCTTCTGCAAGCCATACTTATACCAGTGTCAACTAACCAGAAGGATTTGGGCTGGGGGGGGGGGGGAGAAGAAAGAAGGCTTGAAAACAGACACTTGTAATTCAGCAAAGGATCATGAAACCAGTATGTCATTTGGGCACCTTTCTCCCATCAAATCTGAAATACTTGGTAAGAAAAAAAAATTATATTCCCTGGGTCAATATTTATAAAAGAACTACAAATTTAGTCAAAAGTAATTATTTCTTGGTCATTTCAACTGTTTGTTACATCCATTTCCAACCCATTTTGCATCATGGAACTGCTCAGATAAAAGAGGTGTTTCTTTGATGGGAAGACAGTGATTTGCATCAAAATGATTTTTTTTCAAATGATCTCCATACAAATAATATTCAAAGTCACATTTCTCCCTATGAACAGCATTAGACTGGAGGGAAGCAGGGAGCAAGAAGCACAAGAAATGGCTGATCAGCTTTAGATAAGAATCCAAAATCCCTGTACAGGTCTTGACCTAAAATGCTGCCAGCCTGTGAAAATGTACTGCTTAGATAAGCCAGAATGACATAATGTAAAAAGTTATCATTAAGATAATGTTTGCTCGGTTGAATAAATCCAGGGATTACGAAGTAGACACTTGCCAAGACAACTTTAACTTGTCTGGTTTTCCTTACAGCACAGCAGCACTTAATGTGTATAGTATGCCTCCCTTGTCCACTAATTTAGTAGCGCTGCAACCCAACGCCACTTCATTAACTGGAAACTCTGAAGCCACTTGAGGGACACCCTGGTTGTATAATTTCATGTTTGAGGCTTTCTTGCTTGTTTCCAAGCTCACCTCTTTGCCAGCAGCTGGAGAAAGACAGGAGCAAGGGCAATTCTAATGAATACACATTTTAAAATAAATAAATAAAACAGAAGCATTAATGTGTGTGTGGTCCATAAGAAGCGGCAGGACATGTTAAAAGATCTAGCTTTTTAGCAAAGTATACTTTACTATCGATGGCCAGATATGATAGATTTGATGTTCTACCTAAACCTCCACTATGGACACATGATAGGTTAATTAGAAGTTGAAATATAAGCATGATGCTGTAGGGTTCCCGGAGAAAGGCACAAAAAAAACCCTGTCACTATCAACCACTCCTCCTTCCTAAGTTGACAGGCTAAAAGAGTTGCTCTTTATCTGGTAGCAAGGGCTGTTCTTGGGTGGTTATTCAAAATGGAATATTGCAGGAGAGCCCTGATAACATCCTTCCCCACCATGGTGCCTTCCAGATGTATTCGACTACAAACACACACACACCATTATCCTCAGACCATGTTAAGTGAGGATGAGATGTCCAAAACATATGAAGGAACATGGGGTTTGAAGAAGTTGCCCCAGTAGCATCAAGGTTAAAGAAAAGCTGCATGGCAGTTCTAAAGTAGCTGACCTACAGTTCTGACTCAGAAATTTGTGATCTGTTGTTCATTTTCAAAGCTCAAACTAGATGATGCAGTTTAGTAACAGTGACCCATAGAGTGATAATCCTCCTAGAGTGTTATTTCTCCCCTCATTATCTTGCATCACAGAGCGCTTTGCTTTGTGATTGGTCTTTACATGGTAAATATGGACTTAATTACAAGCATGACTGCTCAGGCATGAAGCTCTGAAAAATCCTTTCTGTGGAGGATGAGCATGGGAAAGGCAGGAAATATGCAATCCACTGAACATTTAGTTTGATGCTGAACAGCCACTGCAAAAACCTTTACCTGAGAGTTGTTTGCAGCACTGAGAAAGCTTCAACATTGCTTTGCACCAAAAAATAAAATAAAAGTCCACAGAGGACTAATAGTGGAGAAAGATCATTAGGCCATCTTGTCTAGCTGTTCTGTCACTCATCTTTGATGCAGACTGAAAGTTTCAGGTATGACTTTACTTAATTCCAGCGCTCTAGGAAGTAGGGAGCGTAGCACAGATTTATAAGCATTTTTCCTATCTTAGGGCCTGATCAAATCAGCCAAATGAACCCCAGTTATACCCCAGTTAGATTGTTACATTAATTTTGGTCACATGATGTACAGCCAACATTGATTCATTTTCCCAGTCAGCAGTTTATTTCCAGTTTATTTTCCCCTTGCCAAGAGGATTGTTTTCAATTGTACCAATGATGTGTTGATTCATTCCTTGCCAGTTTAGCATGTGTGCATGCTCCTATCAATTTATTTCCTTTGCAAAGGGCTCGGCTTTCTGGGTGCTGTGGGGAGGGCCCCCCAGATTAGATTAGCAGGGACAACATGTATGAACAGCAGGATGATCACTACGGATGTCAGGCACCATCCTGCCTCTCCCAGATGACCCCTCTTCACTCCTTTGCCAGATGGGATGGGGCAGATGAGGCATGGAGAACAGCAGCTGAGGGAGGGGGGAATCTCATCCAGGCCCTTCCAGAGGGCGCAAATCAGAGAGGGAAAAGTCATGATCCAAAGCAATTCCCAACTCCCCATCCACCCTTGTCCCAGATCTCTCCTCATAACTACCAGTCTCTTGTCTGCAATTTGTTCTCATCAGGCTTGTCCAAGGTTTGTGGGGGTGGGAAGGGTTACTTCTCTTCTGTCTTTTTTTAACCCTCTGCTCTTGCAAAGTATCATGCTTCTTTGCAAAGGGCTCAGCAACGTCCATCTCCTTCTGAAAGGAGACAGCCAGCCTTCCCCCCTCTTTTTGAATGAGGGCTTCAGCACGGACATTTCCTGGTCTGAATTGTAAAGGAAGGAGGGTTGCTTTTCCTCTGTCATTTTTTCTAACACTCTGCTCTTGCAAAGTATTATGCTTCTTTGCAAAGGGAAAGGGGAGGAGGAGATAAGGCTTGGGCCTCTCTATTGCACCACAGATCTTTTTTTTTTTTTTTAAAAAAGATAAATAAAAGTAAGGGACAGCACTGCCCCAGGAAACATCAGAGAAAATAAATCGATTCCACAATGTAGCCAGCCATAACGTTTCAAATAGGAAGAAATAACGTTAATTCAAATGGGAACGTTCATGCCGGTATATATACTACGTGACTGCAATTCAATACAGCAGAGGTATGAAAAGAATCAATACAACTGGGATTCATTTAGCTCATGTGATCAAGCCGCTAGACGGAGTTACTGTAATGAAGCCTATCTTCTTTGTTTTCCTTAATTAGCCATTGTTCCAAAAAAAAAACCCAACAAACCCTTTTACACCAAAACCCCTATATTAGAGCTCTTACACTTGTTGTTGTTTAAAAACAAGCAAGCAATTTTAAGAACCACAGTTCTACATAAGGAAAAAACAACAAAATGAAACACATGCACATATAGCCCCCTTTCGCAAGAAAAGCAAAAAAGGGCAAAAAATACAATCAAACCCTCAAAACAAAATGTCTAGAATATGGGAATATTTCTTATCCTCCCAGCATTCAATACCTTATTTTCTCGTCTTTGAATCCAGCACAGCAACAGGCAGGCAAATGAGGCGTGCTAGGATAGGTAGGCTGCAGAAATAATCTTAAAAAACGGGGGGAAATCCTCCCACTCCCAAAAAATTCAAGGAGTAAGGAAAGGATCAAAATGGAGTCACAGAAGGAAGGAAGGCAGCACAGAAATGAGGGCACCAGGGGTTCACATACCCAAAGGAATGACTGAAACAAATAACACTTCCACTAGATTCCAAACAATCTAGGCCAGTCGTACCCAACCTTGTGTCCCCAAATGTTCTTGGACTACAACTTCCAGAAGGTCTGGCCAGTACTGCTAGTGGTGAATGATCTATCCAAGAACATCTGGGGACCCAAGGTTGGAAACCACTGATCTATGCCTTTCTACAGATTGAAGATTCCAACTACCTACCCCAGACATTCTGACTGGCTGCTCAGAGCAGTATTTGTAACACTATTGGGTGAAAAAATTCCTGGGTGATTTGACAGGCAAAGGGTAAAGAAAAGATTAAACAAATAAGCAAAACACAAGAGAACATGAAACTTCTGTGGTGCCTCTTTTGTTAATACAAGTTGTTTATGTTTTAGAGACTGCCCTTTGGGAATCAATGAAAGGAAGGTGAAAATGAAGAAAAAGAATCCTCTTTCATTTTTTCCCCTTCCCACAAAAGTCCCATCCCTAATATGTAACAACTACATAGAATCTCCTAAGTGAAAAATAATAATATATATTTTTAAAGTGTTGTGCTGATATTTTAAGAATTCTGTGCAGTTTTCAAATGATCCACAGAAGTATTTTTTAATTATTTTTTTTGCTAACAACAATAATCTTGTATTTCATTCAGATATTAGCCCATGGTGTTTTGCACAAAAATACAAGTGTTGGTACAAAATACCAAATGTCTTTGTAAACTGGCAACTAGAATATCAGGCCTAAAAACCCAACAGGTAAAAAGAACAAAACAGAGATCAAAAAGTTCCAGCAAAAGACATGGGAAGTTTTATCATCTTTTAAACCTTTGAATGGCTTTGTTCCACAACTATCCTGCAGAGAATCTGATGTGGTAGCTGTAACTAAGGCCACCTAAACACAAAAGCCCCATCAAAATTCATTTTAAAAAGAAAATAAGGGAAAGAGGCCTCATATGACCTGCCTTCAGAGAATATATAGTGGACAGAAGAAATTACCAAGAGAAAGAAATGAGAGGTTATTGTTCAAGTCACTTGTAAAGACATTTCAGTGACTTCTGCCAACACTGATATTGCCAGAATAAATACTGGAGAACTCATGAGGTTGCTTTGTGAGATCCTCTTCAGTGTGGAATGCATTACTGCTGTCCCCATTTTTGACCTTTTCCTCATATTTAGTAACAAAAAACAAAGAATTTGCACAGTGAAGAAAGATGTGTTAAAGCCAGCCCTGGCTTTAGAACTGAAAGAACAAATCCCTCATCACTTGAAATACAATCAGACATTATTTCGTGGCAGCAATTAAGATTATATATCTCATAAACACCACAAAACAGTTTTAATGGCTGAAATGGTTTTTCTCTTACATAAGTGAAAGTAACTCAAAACAGCTGAGTCTGAGAATGCAGTGGAGGCCTGCCATTCCTGGATTTGGTTTTAAAGTCCCATTTACTACAAAAAGTTGGTTGTTGATGAGACTATGTAGAACCCGATTCAGCATTGGGTTGTTATATGTCAAGAGCGAAGACAGCTAGGAAATTTTCTTTTTATCAAGACAACGCAGTATAAAGGTAAAGGATAAGACACCATAGCCCTTATAAACACACCACAGAACAGGAAACTACAGATTAGCTGCACAATGTTGCAACTGTATTTGATGATAGTGGTCTCCATGTTGTCCACAATAACAGGACAAATCCTGGTCTGTTCCAAGACATCTTGTTGTTTAAGCATACATGCACTGCTCCCCTCCATCCACAACAAACCCACAACCAGCTCTGAACAGAACTTGGAAATGTTATTGTTGAACTATATTTCTCAGAATACTCAAGGCAGCATGGCCTCTGGTCATGTAGGAATTCTGGCAGTTTTAGTTCAAAAATGTCAATTTTCCCACATTATATGATATTCTTGTATACAAAAATTAAAAACCTGATTTTAATACTGTACCTTATTTTGGTATCATTTGTTGACATAACTTCACCTTAAAGTAACTGAACATGACAATGTTTTTGGCCCAGCCCCTAATATGTAAATAAAGAATTCAGCACATCTGCCACTGCCTCCTGTACCATGCTTCCACTCAGCTTCAGTCACTGTGGAGCTGAGAATGTTCTAGTGATAGTCAATGGAACAGCAGATACAGCTGATGTGTTCTTCTCCAATTCTAGCTGGAAAAACTAAGAAGATGAGCTACAGGGTTGACTGGATGTCGAACAAGGAGAATGCAGGAGGTGTTTCCAATCTCCCCTCATCTCCAAGGTGAGGAATTTTTATTATTATTAGGCTAAGAGAATTAAAAAGCTACACACAATGCCTGCAAATTCATGTAACCTCAACCATACAAAATCAATTAAAACTCACATGACTAATAGCCCAACCATATGCAGGTCCACTAGGGCTATGAGGAAATTTTGTCCATGTCTTCTTTATGGTTGAGATGGGCCATCCTATCACAGTGTCATGGTGTCAATGATTCTAAAACCTTTGTGACAGATCTTACCTCCATTGCAAGACTGAGACAAGTGTTTTTTTTAAAGGCTGTTTGCACAAATTTTGCAAAATGCATCCAGAGCCTTTTCCCTAGATGGCGCTAAGTACACACAGAAATAGTGAACACAAAGGGACAGGCTGAGTGCTTAGAAAGATACAAATAACCTGTTCAATGTTTCTTTTAATAGTCCATGAAACCCAGGACTGCTATCATTGGCCCAAATTTTGCATTTTTATAGGGTATACAAAAATCAATCTTGTTATGTGCAAATTCTCTCGGAGACCACACACACATCATCTCACAAGAGGATGTGTGCATTTGTATGCTTTGTCTTTTCACACAAAAATGAGCCAGGTTGGGATTTGTATCCCTAATCTAATTTGTCCAGTGACAAAAATAAATATAAATATAAAAATTAGTGGGCACCCCCAGACTATTAACCTGATCTACTGGGGGAGGGAGTTTCAATCTCCCTACTAGTATTTGGACAAACAATCTGCCTGTTAACAGTACAAGTCTGGTTTGGATTAAGCTTCTGTTTACCGGCCTTCATCCAACCCACTATCTAATGTAAAGCTTTACACAGAAATTGGAGATAATCAAGAACTTGTTTCCTGAAGGCAGAGTGAAACAAACATATGTTAACCTGTTTTATTAAAAGCATCCCTCCTCCAAAAAAATTAAACAGGAAAGAGCTTATAGCACAAGTTTTGCAGGCGAGAGCATCCACACCAGAATGTATCAGAAAGGTCCCTTTTTAATGGCAGCATGTGTGAACTAGAGAGATTGAGAGAGATTGAGAGAGAGAGAGAGAGACTGAGAACTGTTTATTTGTATTTATGAAACTAAATCTAAGTTTAGATCACTAGAATTCCTACTGGTAACTTCAGCGCAAAGAAGCTGAAGTGGGCACTGTCTTGTTGTATCTGACATGGTGATTTGAAGAGCGCCACCCCCACTGGTCTATAGTCTCTTGCAGCAGAACAGCAACGGATCTGCTCCTGAAATGCATTTGCATTTTGCACCTAAAGAAATGGGCTACAGGCCACAAAAGCTTATACTAAAACCACTTGTTTGTTTTTAATAAGACATTGGATTCTTCGTTAGTTTTGCTGTAAAAATGAGGGTGCTAATATTCATAATGCCTCATAGGGCCACAAAGTGCATCTGTCCAGATGGTAATGCATAGTTGTGTTGGTAATGCAACACTTTATTTCTTTAGTAGTATCTGCACATTAATTTAAGATTATGGATGTATAAGAAATATAGATAAAATTAAAAACAAATTGAAATATTACGGTAATTAACTAGTTTTGACCAGAAACGGGCTACTTCAGTAACATTATCTCAGCTATTTGCTAGATCTTCTTTTGTACACCTCATGGGGCATAAGATACATGCACATCAAGGCTGCATGGATTGAATTTCTCCACAGTGACAAAAAATTGTCTTGTGTCCTGTATCCAAGTAGCCCCATTTTACTTAATTATTCTTTGATCTTCCTACTTCACTTTGAAGTCTATGAAGTGACTTCTAGATGGTCACTGGAACACTTTTGTTCTTTAGCTTATAGTGTACATTGAACTTACTGTACATGGTAAGCATTCTACAAATCAAGTGAAGCTCAATCAAGAGCAAGACACATATACTGCTGAGCAGCTACTTTTGAGCAAGCTAAACATTCAGAAGCAACTGCTTTAAAGATACCTACTCAGATGTTCTTTAATGCTAACCCCACAGCCTTGATGAAGCTACCATCAACTGCTGGGAAACTAGCCCTCTTCAAACTCTGCCCTCTGTGTATAAAATTAATCCACATGGCAAAGGAGCAGGATGGCACCTCCTGGTTGTGCCTCCAACATCATGTCCATGTATTGAAGTCAATGTCCTCAAAGGAGTGGCCCAGGTCCATATAACCACTGACATATCCAATATTGGCAAACCCCATATTGCCTAGTAAACACATAACAATATAATATGCATAAATATCTATTTTGCAGAATTCCACTCCCTCTGAAAACACAGGGGCACAGCTTGGGGGTGGCTCCTGGATTCATCTGTGAGCTAGACATCCAGCTTTCGGTGGCTAGGAGTGCATTTGCCCAATTAAAACTAGCATGTGAGCTGCCAATTCCAGGAGAAGTCTGATCTGGCCATGGTGACACATGCCTTAGTTACATCCTGGCTGGATTACTGTAATGCAGTCTACATGGGGCTGCCTTGAGAAAGTGTTCAGTAACTTTAGTGGGTCCAAACCACGGCAGCTAAAGCGTTAACTGGGGCTGGTTACAGGGATTACATACATGGGGCTGCCTATGGAAAGTGTCCAGAAACTTCAAATTGTGGCAGCCATATTGCTAACTGGGGCTAGTCCCAAGGGTCACAAAACCCCTTCTTACAGCAGTTCCACTGCCCACTGATCCATTTCTGGGCACAATTCAAGGTGCTGCTTTTAACCTATAAATCCCTAAACAGCTTGGGCCTAAACTGCTGTCTCAAGGACCATGTCTTCCTTTTTGAGCCTGCCCAGGTTTAAGATTATCAAGGGAGACCCTTCTCTCAGTCCTACTACCTTCACAGATTCATTTGCTGGGGACTCATGAGAGGTCCTTCTCTGCCATCACTCCCAGACTGATGTGAGCCGCCTTGGGTCCTTTTAAAGGAGAAAGATGGGGTAAAATATTTTAAATAAATAAAATAAAATAAAATAAATAAATATGCACTCTCAGAAGTGAGTCTGAGATAATGTATCATGTTTGGAACAGGCCAGAAATTGCAGATCTGTTACCCTTCCACACAGTAAGTCTTAAACGTGGAAGGCAAGAGCTGAATGGAGCTTACCTGAATACTTTAAGACTTAAGTTTTTTACTGAACCAACTGCCTTGATCAAACAAATGAATGAGGAAGGAAGGCATATTCAGACCATGCAATCACGCTTGCTGACCCTGCCATCTTGAATGTGGTACCAAAACAGACTACCATTCTAGATGCAATGCATACCACCAGCAATACATGTTTACCAATATTTGATAGAAGGATTGTATTAGTGTGAGGGTTCGAATGTAGCCTCCGCCTTTTTCTCAAATAAAACGGGAGTCGTCTTTTAACTGAAATCCAAACTAGTATTTATTTCGTTATTCAATGGTGAAACTTCTTTCAAAGTGTCCTTGGCTAACGTCTCTTGCGGTGCCAACGGGCACTGTAAGGGCAACCAAAGATTTGAGTCAAAAGGGTTTAGGGACTTAACCTCCCACGGTCCTGGCAAGAATGGGTCATAACTCGGGACAGCTTGTTCTTCTTCTTTGTTTCTTAATAACGGTAAAGTCTCTTCGTCTCCATCCTCTCTCCAGAGCGGGTCTCCCTCTCTCTCGAAGGAACCCCACGGTCCCGGAGATATGCCATCCTCCACGCCTCCTCCGCACGCCATGCCTGACGTTCCTCCGCTTCTCTGGCCACTGTTTCCCTTTCTTCCCTTAACCTCCTCCTCCACTCTCTCGCCTCAGATTCTCCCCAGTATGACGGCCGTTGAGGAAGCCCCCTTCTCCGGCGATAATCTGCTTCTTCCCGTGGGACCTTTATCTTTTCCCATTTCCCAGTCCACGGGTCTTCTACCCAGACGGGTTCCCAACCCCCCGGTATATTGTCGTGCTCCCTTTTTATATCTCCCATTCCCGCTTCCACTACGGACTTCCCGCCAAATCTCCTTCTGTCTGAGTCACCACGGTCAGACCCCGTAGATTTGCTTCCAGCTCCCGGGTGTCTATTCCCTGGTGTACGCTTTCTCGAGAGGTTGGCGGCGGAGTGGTCTGCACCTCTTTAGATACCTTACGGGTGGACGGCACTCCAACGACAGCTTCTATGCTCTCCTCTCGCCTGTCACAATTAGGCATAGTTTTGGCTGATCTCCTTCTAGAACAGAAGTTTTTAAGGGCCTAAATGACTTGCATGTGGTGCAAAGTGACACCATCTTCTCCAGTAAGTAAAGCCTAGGATGTGAAATGGAGATGCTTTTTCATTTAATCCAGCCGATTCAACTGACTGATCTTTTCTAATCTAAAACAGTCAAAAGATAGCGGGGAGGGTGCCTCATCCCAACATTAAGGGTTTGAGCACGTCTTCTTCCTCTGGTTTAACCATTCTTCCGGCTTTTCTTCTAGTAGAACTTACTATTTATTGGTAAACCCTATCAAAATACAAACAGGGTCTCTGAAAGATGACAACTCAAAATCCATCATAAATTTCTTGAACTTGGGTCACTCTTCACTGTTTATTTTGTAAATTTCACAATCTGATAATCTGCTATACTTTGTTAGCTCATTAACACGCAGCAGAACACAAAGTGTTGCAGGGTCAAACTACTCACATTACTCTTTTTGACTGTAACCCTACTAGTTTCACCGCCAAACCATAAATATTTTCAGGAGTTTTTTGATACTGGCTTCTTTTTGGACTGACAATTTGGAGCTATTCACAATGTCTTCTACGTGAAGTACAGTTATGTTTTAATCTGTAAATGCTGAGTATATAGGCCATGTGTTTACTAAAATCATAGGAACCAAAGGTTTAAAATTTGCACAATGAATAATGACATCATATTTATCCTCAGGATAAATGTATTATTATTACTAACTTCTATTACTGAAAACAAGTTTCACTGTGTGATTGCTAAAAGAAGTAATTAGTACACTTAATGTATTAGTAACATATATTATGAGAAAGCATAATTGAAGAGAATTGGAGAGAAACTGAAAATAAATAACTGAACTGTAGAAAAAAACTACTATTGTTGTTTCTGAACTGTACTTGTGAAGGAATACTTGTAAAGAAGTAAGGCCTGGATCACAGTGGATACAGAATTCAAATGTAATAAAAAGTATGGTGGTGTTCTATTGTGCACTCCCTGTCTTTAGAGTGTCCCTCTCATGCATTAATTTTCTGCCTGTAGTAGTTTCAGGGTTACATTGGTGATCAGTCCAGATTAAATGAAGCTGGGTATAAGACTAGCCCTCCTCTAGAGTTGACGAAAGAAATACAGATACAGAAAGGAACTAGACAGGAGTGCCCTCTTTCTCCACTATTATTCATCCTTACTCTAGAAATATTAACTGAGCAAATTAGAGGTTAAAAGGATTGAAAGTAAGAGGTCATACCTATAAGCTCCAAGCTTTTGCAGATGATCTAGTTATTATATTGGAAGATCCAATGGGCTCAACTGAAGATTTGAAGGAGATGTTGAAAAATTTTGTGATATGGCAGGAATGAAAATAAACTAAAAGAAAACAAAAATATTGGTTAAAAATATGAGAGAACAAGAACGACAGAAGCTAATAGAAAAGACTAATTTTCAAGAAGAAAGAGTTAGATACTTAGGGATCCAAGTCACAAAGAAAACGAGTACATTATTTAAGGATAATTATATGAAGTTGATGAAAGAGATACAGAATAGCTTGAAGAGATGGGACAAATTACAGCTATCGCTGATGGGAAGAATAGCATCCATTAAAATGAATGTTCTACCTAAAATTCTATTTTTATTTCAGACAATTCCCATAATATTAAAACAGTCTTTTTTTCAAGAACTTAACAAGATAATTATGAGATTTGTCTGGCAAGGTAAAAAACCAAGAATTAAAATTAAAGCAATGCAAGATGCCAAGCAAAGGGCGGGTTTTGGTCTCCCAGATTGGGTTTTGTACTATAGATCCTGTGTATTAGACTGGATAAAAGAATGGATAACCTTAGAAAATGATAGATTACTCAATTTGGAAGGACATGATTTGCAGTTTGGCTGGCATGCTTTTCTATGGTACAAAAAAGATAAAGAGCAGAAACAGTTCAACCTGCATATGATAAGAAGAGCTCTACTAGGGACGTGGAAAAAGATCATCCAACATATTTACCAAAAAACACCAGTCTGGGTATCACCTATAGAGGCCTTTACACAACCTAATCTTATGACGAAAGCAAAACTTCTAAGATACCAAGATTTATTTAAAAAGGATTGTGAGTTAAGGTCTAAAGAAGAGTTAGAGACACGCAATATATATATAGACTGGTGGTCGAGAGCACGAGTGGAATCTAGGTATAGAAAAGATAAAATAGAAGGTTTTTACCCAGAACAAACGATATTTGACAAACTTCTGCTGGGCTCAAAAGATAAAGTAATTAAGAAAATGTATGATTATTTGTTAGAAATTAAAATGCAAGATGAGATAGTCAAAGAATGTATGATTAGGTGGGCACAAAATATAGGACATAACATTGATATTGATCAATGGTTGCAAATATGGCAAAATAATATAAAGCTCACAAAATCGGTTAATTTCAAGAATATATATAAGATGTTTTATAGGTGGCATATGACTCCGCAGAAACTATCAAAGATTTATACAGATGTGTAAAATGTTTGTTGGAAGTGTGAAGCACATGAGGGAAGTTTTTATCATATGTGGTGGAGTTGTAGAGTAGCAAAGCAATTTTGGATAGGTGTACATACTTTGTTACAAAAAATATTGCTTTGTAAGGTTCCACTAACCCCAGAACTGTTTCTATTGAGTATTATACCAGACAATATAGATAAGACAAAGAAATACTTAGTTATATACATAGTCACTGCAGCCAGAATTCTTTATGCCAAGAATTGGAAGAAATCGGTGATACCGGAACAAGAGGAACTTATTGAGAAGATACGGGAAGCGGCAGAAATGCATATCTTATCAAAAGTGCTGAAGGACTGTCCAATACAAAAGGCAACTGAACGATGGGATTTATTATATAAATGGCTCGAATCACAAGATAGTACTTGAATAATATAGATTAAAACTAGGATGTAAATGTAAATTATAACCTGGAGGGCAATCATGTAGTAGAACAGCGGAAAGTCGAGTTGATATGGCAATATGAATAGATTGGATGGCAGTACATTTTGTGTTCTCCTCCCCCTACTTTTCCCCCCCTCATATCCCCCCTTTACCTTCTGTATCCCCTACCTTATCCTAAATTGTTAATTTAAAAAAAAAAGAAAAAAAAAGACTAGCCCTCCTCTCAAATCAATTACCAAACTGAATGAAGGGAGCTTCCAAATTCAGTTAAGCCCAGGATCACAATAAAGTGTATTGCTTATATACTGTCCCACAGTACTTAAAGCTCTCTCTGGGCGGTTTACAATTTAATTATGGGGGCTATGCATTACCCCCCCCCCATGAGCTGGGTAATCACTTTACCGACTTTGGAAGGATGGAAGGCTGAGTTAACCTTGAACCACCTACCTGAGCCCAGGATCGAACTCAAGGCATGAGCAGAGTCTTCACTGAAGTATTGCAGTTTAACCACAGTGCCACGAGTCTCCAATAGTCACATGCAATGAGACATGGAGATACGGTCAACCAAGATGTTAAGAGGAATGCACATTCCTAAGGATTAGCCCATTTTCCCTCTGATTTCCTCAGAGATACAGGCCTTGGGAATCAAGACTTGCAAAATTAAACCCGGTTTACCTCCCAAAGGCCAATCACAGCACAAAGTATGTTAAGAACATATGGAGGTAAGGAAAAGCATGTGATATGACAAACAGATGTATTTTACCACTTGAGGGAATGTATCTTCTAAAACTCGCTAAATGGGCTGTGTTATCTGACCAAGCGGGGGAGGGAAGAGTTTACTGAAAATGAATAAGCCGCTGCTGAGCCGGGGCTTCAGCAGCGTGGCTTATCTTTGCCGTCTTCCCCGGAGGACGCGAGATCTCCGTTAAGTCTCGCGTGAGCAGCTTTGAAGAGGGGGAACAATAGGCTACTTAAAGGCTGTTCCCCCCCTCTTCGCTTCCTCTTTCTTGTCAGCATCCCACCCACCCGCCCTATATTCTAGTGTGAGTTTATCTGGTCACCTTTGGGGCCGGATAGGAATTTTTGACCCGTCTTCTGATTGGCTCTTGGAGGCGGGGATTTTTTTCCTATCCCACACTGGAAAAGGTGCATTGGCAATTTGGAGGTGGAAATTCGGTCACACTGGTGGTTAGTGAGGATTAAACAGGTATTTTGGGGAGTCCCATAGCAATAGCAGGTAATTATAGCTCATCTGAACTCCCAGCACTGCGGATTGTGTGATTACAGTGCTTGGGGGGAAAGATGCGCTGGGGACACACCCGGACCAACAGTCAGCAAGGAGAGAGTGGCTTGAGGTCCGGGGTGGTCAAATTTGTGCCGGCAGAGTTTCTCACTGTCTTCATGGCTGGGAGAACTTGGGCCAGGGACTCGCACATTGGTGGGTTAGAAGGGTCCGTCTAGTCCTACATTTTGAAACCTGAATCCGCACTACGGCAGGACCCCCCTTTGCCAAAGGATTGGCAACAATGATTATATTCAATAAAGTGTTGGCCCGTGTTTAATCCATATTTCTGTCTCGCGTATTTATTCCGGGGTAAGGGGACAAAGGGGACAATGTGGGACAGCTCATGCAAGCTCACAGTCTGCTCCTGACCCTTAAACCTAGATTCTGGTCTAATTCTGAATCAAGTTGGGCATTTATCAAAACTGTTTCTTAAAACAGATAAAGAAAAATGCAATAAACAAGACTGTTCCCTTTCTATATCACACAACAGGCTATCTAATCAGATGGCATAATTATTCTCCATGCCAGTTCCATACACTAGAATTAAATAATAAACAGCTATGACCTTTTTCATTCTTGTGATTCAAATCCTCTTTCTGTGACAATTCCAATCTTGTTATTTCAGCCACAGGCCTTAGAGAGAAGCAAGGGAACACATAGTAGTCTGCTCAGTTTCCAGGAAACATGACAGACTTTTGTTCACTTCTGTCATAAGGAGCAAGGTTCCAGGCAGCTATGACAGAATGATGTTCATCTTTTGTTTCAGGCAAAGTCAACAGCATACAGAAATAAGGACCAACTTCAGGAGAACAAGAAGTTAGTTACCTGAAGATTGGCAAGCGCTGAAATTAATTGCAAAATGCAAATAAGTCGCATTTGGATTTGCAAATATGGACCTGGTGCCTAACATCAGCAACACGGACTACAGGTAAAAGTAATGAAATTGTAGACAGGACATACAGAAATTAGAAAGTGAAAAATCTGATTGGCTGGCAAATATGCTTGAGGAAAAACCATGTTGCGAGTAAGCAAGATCACACTGTGTGTGAGCAGTGTTTGCCACTGCATGTAAGTCTGTGGTATGTTCATCGAAAGGTGTCAGTAAAATTGTGACAGACCACTGGCTGTGCCATTGTGATGACAGCAAATGCTACCTGCCTCTTCTTCCACAATCTGCACTAAAACCCACTCACAGACCAGTGTAGCTCATGCACCTAGCAGTGGAGTAGCATAAAACAAATTTCTATTAATTTTGACTTCTGGGCTTCTGGGTGCTGGCTAGGCTTGTTCCCTTCTTCCCAAAGCACCAGAAATTAAAATGATGATGCATAGAAATCAAAGCACATTCTAGGAAAACAGTCGGCAGAATCCTGTTGAATATTTACAACTGCCTAAGTGCATCAGCCTAACTTGGAGCAACAGCAACAACAAAACCACGAATTAACAAGTCCCCAGTTGAATTCATAGAGCCACAAACACATGCTTGTTGGGTAATACATGTTTGTTAACAATGGGAAATGATTCTGTACATTTGCTTACAAATAATCATATCTTTGAAACGTTTAATGCAACTCCAGTCAACTGGAGTGTTGTCAGGTGAAGATGAACCCTTTGCACTTTTGGCTTCAGTTGGAGGGCATTACGTTCCTTCCAAAAGACCAAGTGAGTAGCTTGAGAGTTCTTCTTGATTCTGTGGCAATTATGGTGGCAATGAGCACTTTCTATGCTCACACCACAACAAATCTATTGGCCTTCAAAATACTACAATATTTTGCAATTCAGACAAAAGCAAAACAAGAACAAAAAACAAGAGACCAAAACATTGTGGCATCTTAATGACTTAACTGCTATGTTTTGATGTGAGCTTTCATGGATCAAATCCACTTCCTCAGACATTAGAGTGAAACTATACGACTGTTATCTTTATGCATGGCCCTGTTCAAGCATTACACCTACAGACATGCATTGGGCTAAAAGGATGGTAAAGAAAGGGGTGCACAATTAAGTCACACTTCCATGTATCAGGGGCTCTTGATCACACAAGTGTGTTGAGCTGAACTTGCTTGTACTTTCCACTTTAGACCTTTGTGTTCTTCACAAAAAGGTCTTTGACTTCAGGGTGATGGAGATTAGGATGTTCTCACATCACCATCGCTGTCCAGATTCAGGCTGAAATGGCTGAATAGGGTTTCAGTGGATCATGAAAAGCTGACTGACTACTGAGGGATGGTGTGCGAATGGAGAACTGGAGAGGACTGAGAATGGATGGGAACACCCAGGCATGGCTAAATGGATGGACTAATATATACCTTGAGTCCTTTTAAGGAGAAAGGTGGGAAATAAATAAATAAATAAATAAATAAATAAATAAATAACCTACCCCAACCATTTTCAATGTGGGGTGTGGCTGGCACATTTGAAGGGGGGCACAGACTGGAAACAAGTCTTCACGCATGACCTTATAAGGTTCATTATGCAACTTATACAATCCTGATTCAGCCTATATTTCTTTCATATTGTGTTTATGATTGTGTCCAAAAGAAAAATAAAATTGAGAATTACTGCCCTACACAACACCATTTTTTTGTAATTCACACTGATGAATTGTGACTGTCTTTGTGGACAAACCAATTATGGTTTGGGGAAGAAACAGCAAGAAACCTTTCTTTCCCAAGCCTGGTGCAGGCAGGGGCTTGGAAGTAACACTCCCTCAAAAATCACCCCATGCTACAATTAGAGGGGGGACGACTCCCATTAATGTCCATATATGTTCCCCTCCCCAAACAACTGCTCCTTTTAGGTGTGTCTGTGTGTGTGTGAAAGAGGAACAGCCTTGGCCACTAAGTGATCCCACCCACATTTTGTAGGGTGCAACTTTGAAACTTTGGCCAAAAGGAACTGTAGATCTTAGTCCTCAAAATTTACCCTATACAAACTGCAGAGTTAACATGGTGTGTGAAGCAATCACATTTTATTTTTTCTTTTACCAGTGTTAATCATTTTTAAATCTACAATGTGTACTTCGTGCAAGTCCCATTCAATTGCAGAAAACCCACATCTGCATAAACAAGCACATGGCTGGGTGGCAAGTCATATTTACTACACACCCTAGAGCCTCAATATGGTCTCTTATTTATTTAATTATTTGATCACAGACCTGATCCTCCTCCTTCCTTTCCCAACCAGAAAGACATGTTAGTGCTTGTGGAAGCCATCAAGAGAGCCATCAACTCATCTCTTAAATAACAGACCAGGTTCTGGGCAGTATTTAACACTAAGAAATACCCAATAATCTGAACTAGGCTTCTAGCCAGTCCTGCTTTTGTGTGCATTGATTTCTATATTTTGTTTTTGTTGTGCTGTTTTTGGAGATCTGTGCAAAATTGCCAGCTTAAAAAGGTACATTTAAGCATACAATTTATGCCTCATATGGGAAACAGTAGGAGGTAAAACTGATTAAAAATTGGCTCGACCATGCCCATCAATGCCAATAATAAACTCAGCACATTTATAGACCTCCAAAATTTAATTCACTCTTTATAAAAAGCCTCTCTAAGTCCTCCAGCAATTAAAAGCGTAAGCAAACAAAAATTCAACTGGCTTTCCAAACTCCTTGTATTGTAGAGACACAAATATGTATCTTTGACATACAGAACTATACAAGAGACATACCGATCCATGACACGGCTATTTTCTTCAGGGTCACCCTTTCCCCCTTTTTGCAGACATCACACAGTTTCTCAAGTAAGAAACCTGACAGCTCTGTCATCGGACTTTACAAAGCAGCTGATAAAACCTGACAGGGACAAGAATTATACAATGGCCTGGCTGTGTTTGTAAGAAAAGGCTCAGCTGTTTTGCATGCAGCTCTAATGGAAAATGTTGCAGGTTTCCCAGAACAGCCCATAATTGTATTCACACACTGATACTACTCTGCCCTCTGCTGGTTATTTTGAGGACATGCAAGAAGAAAGTGTGCGTGTGTTTTTAACTGCTTAAAACTGAGTTCATTAACTTATTAAAATGTATAGTTTATTTGTAGTAGTCTATTTGCCCTTTCAAGAATTAATACCCAAAATGACTAATATCCACTTTTAGTCAATTAGTCATAGATTTATTTTCCTACGTTACGGTTTGTGAAGTCAAGAAACTCTGGATTGATGGTTGTTGTAGGTTTTTTGGGCTGTTTGGCCGTGTTTTGGAGGTTTTTCTTCCTAATGTTTTGCCAGTCTCTGTGGCCGGCATCTTCAGAGGACAGGAGCTAGAACTCTGTCTGTGTTCTGGTGTAGTGTGTGGGATTGACTCAACTCAACAATCCCACACACTACACCAGAACACAGAGTTCTAGCTCCTGTCCTCTGAAGATGCCGGCCACAGAGACTGGCGAAATGTTAGGAAGAAAAACCTCCAGAACACGGCCAAACAGCTCAAAAAACCTACAACAACCATCAGTTCCCAGCCGTGAAAGCCTTCGAGAAAACTCTTTATGTGTGCCTTGCTTTCAACTCAGCAAGATCAGCCTTACTTGAATAACTGTTTCTGCAGTATATTATATATAGATATTCCTTAGGTAAATAGAGATTTCGAGATGTGGGGGGAAATGCTATAGCTGCACAGTAGAAAAACTGCAATCACTGAAAACAGGGGTTGGCAAAGTGGGGCCCTCCAGTTCTTGTCAGCCAAGATTGTGGGGGTTGCAATCCAGCAATATCTAGAGCACTGCGCTGTGTCCACCCTGAAGAACGATAGCAGACCTTGTCCTGCTTGCACTTACAAACACTGTATGTGTTATACATGCAAACTGTACTCTTTTGTAAACAAAATATGGCCATATCTTGCCCACACAATGAATTTTATGCTATGGATACTAATTAGAACCATTTGTGTGTGGCCTGTCCTCAGCCAGCCATAAGGCAAAGCCAGAGTCCTTCTGCTGTGTTATGCCTGGAAAACACTATATGAGCTTTGGGTGCATGAGGGCTCTTGTCTAAGTGCAGAGTTAGTGGTGTGGCACTAAGAAGTCTTGATCTTAAGTGCATGACACTAATAAAGGAGAACACATTTACTAGCTGGGACATTATAAAGCAGCCTGAATGATAATCTCTGTAGTGTTCATAAAATTGTTATAGGTTTAAAGCAAACCATTGTTCGTGTATTTTTTCCAAACACCTGTTTCCTATGTTAATTGTCAAAGGAGCCCTCTTCAGGCTTTATGGAAGTATTTGTATTCCAGTAGTCAGACAGGGAGGATGCCAGCCCTGACCGTTCCTCTGTTGTTTTCCTCAAAAAGACCTGTTTCTGAAGAGAGAAGCCTGTTCTAACTGTGGGGGTTCTCCACACATGTGATCCTTTCATTATAGGATTCTTTTACCTTGAAATACACCCCTTTCAAGTGATGGAAACAGTGGTGGAGCTATCACACTCCCCTTCTTGCATGTAGAGTACATATGTGTTAGTAATGCATGAGCAGGGCTGAGCCATCATCCCAGTCCACATGATGGCCTTCCATGCAAATACCTCTTCTCTGGCCTGCATATTTTCATTGAAATGTGTCTGGAGAACCTTGTGTGGACAGCTGTACATAAAGTAAAGAAGCATATGCAGTGCGGAGTATATCCACAGTACAATTAGCCTCTTTGTCTTCAAGATGCTATGCAATACTGTTGTTTTGCTGCAACAGAGCAACATGGCTTCATCTGTGGAAATTACTCTGAATTCCAAGGAATAAACATTTGCCCAGGCAAAGCTGTGATTATGGTACATTCCCTGGCTTTACATATCTGCTGTTGGATTTACTGAAGCCAACTGAAACCTGGATAAATCTCCATGATTAGTAGGAATGTGCCCAGTTTTTACCACCTCATTGTACAGCCACATTAAGGCTACTTCACTGCTCACAAAGAATGGGATTCGCTTTGTGCATCTTTTGCCTTGCTGCATGCAGTAAAACCTTCCTACAGCTGGATTTTCTTTTTCAGATGCCGTATCCCAATGAGACAATTGAGTAATGTGGTCTACACTTTTCCCAGCCTCGTGATGCATGGTACTCAATTAAATGTATTAGGCCGTGCAAGAATATGCTGTCTGCTGAGACAGAGCATTGCAGACATTCTCTTGCACCTCTTGCTCCTTTTCCTAAGCAGCTTGACAACTCCATGAGGTATCGGCTGTAATTAAATATAATGTTCCACTCTTCCTAAGGACTCCAGATGTTGCTAACTGATGAGGAGGAATTAAATTATTCAAAAAGTCAGTGTGTATAATGTACAATAAGAAAAATAAGTTTCTCCAGTAAACCAGACAGAAATGACAACCTTATAAGAGATGCTTGTCCTATAGCCAAATTGTTGCAAGAGATTCTTGGATTACAGCCATACTCAAAATAGAGTTACAGAATAATTGAGAGGTGGTTTAATCAGATGGTCAAAGGATTTCAACCTCTTACCACTGATGAATCAGCTTTCAGAACAAAAGAAGCTGTTTTATAGAGAATGCATGCATTGCCGAGCATTGTCGAGCAATGCCGAGCATTGACGGCACCAGGAATTGGGACTTCACCTGTGTGACCTTGCTCCAGCTCTTCACATGTTGATCTCCAAGCCCAGATAGGGCTTGTGACTATTCTTATACCAGGCTGGCATCTGTATTTTCTTGGCATGAAGCTGAGCACAAAATCTGGCCTTCTGCATGCCGGCATGTTTTAAGAGGGCCACTCCACAAGCAGTGTGTGACAACATGCCCTGGTACGGTTGAAAGACAAGAACATTTCCATACAGCATCCATGTGCACCCATTTATCCCCATTTATGTCACATCTGGTTTCCCTCATAGCTTGGGTGACAAGCATGGCAATGAAAGGTTTGATACAACTGGGAGTTTCATAGCCTATAGAATAACCAGTATTTCACACCTAGATTGCAGAAAAACTATTATAAAATGGATATTGACAGAGACGGATTGTAGACGCTGTAATAAAATCTCACAGCTTTGATGATCTCAAACCTCTTGAGCATCATTTCACAGTTTATGGTACAGTATCATCACAATCCCTCAAAAGAATTACAGCTTTCTAACTAATCTCTCCCTATCGGTTACATGATATGGACGCCATGAAGCTCAAATACAAAGAGGCTATAGTATGAATGATGGCACTCAGGTCTCCCCCCCCCCCCCCCCCAATATTTGTAAGGCTGGGAGTGATAAATGGTCCATGAGTTATAAACGAGCAACAAGGTCAGAGCAACTGAAAGCAGAGTTCAAAGAAAAGTCACAATTTTACAGAGTTCAAGAAGAGGCCACAGACTGGAGTTATTCAATGCTGCTTGATAAGGCTAGGGAGGAGAGCACTAAAGAATACAAGACAGCAAACTGATGAGCAATAATGGCTTGTCACTGATAAGCAGTGGACAAGGTCCATCCGCTGCATGCAGGATGCTTTTCCTGCTGAAACATAGGGAAGGAAGAAAGAAAATCTGCCATGTGCACACCACCATCATGTGTGAATACTTCATATGCCCACTTACCACCTTTACACTGACTGGGAACCAACCTCTGCTTATAATATAGAGCAGAAACAGTATCCTCACACATGATTCATGATACATGACCAATTCCTGTATTGGCGGAAGATTATACTAGATGACCATTTGGATCTCTCTCAGTTCTTTTTCTATGACTCTGACCAAGATCCCAAGGAAAACATTATTGTCAATGAGCCCTTAAAAAGTTATTTTGGTTGGCACCACCATGTCATCCTTCACATCTAATAGCTTCCAGGAATATTAATGTTGAGTTTAGTAATGTTAGTTCTGTTTGTCTGCTTTTGTTTACTGATAGTGTGGACTTTTGTATTTTCTGTTTTTGGGAAGCGATTTTAAAGGATACATATCTTGATTCTGCATATGTATCTGCATATGCTAATATATACAGGTAGATATATACAAATTTAGAAATAAAGACTATAATTGAATCAGAAATATAATGTGTCTCACCTCTTGTGTCAGCCGATAATCTGTATGTCAGCAAAGTCTGCCATCCTAGTGCTAACTGCTCTTGGGCAATTTCAAGACTCCTGAGCTCTCATCATATTACAGTTCTTTATCTTTAAACAGAACATGGACTAGACTTCGAATAGGGGAGGCCTTCGTACAGGATTAGATGCTACTAAACAAAGCCACAGAAAGCCCTTTAAACATAAGTAACCATGTTAGTCTATGAAAGAAAATCAGACAAAAACAAAATAAAAGATGAAAACATTATGACACATTAAAGACTAAATGTTACATTTTAAGGATTTCATCCATGAAAGTTTTACAATAAAATATAAAAGTTAGTCTTTAAGATGCCACAAAGTTTTTGACTTCTATTTGTTTGTTCTGTTCTATTCTGTTGTGTTGTCTGATACCATTTTAAACAGAGGAATGCCCTCTATAATCTGAACCCCCGGCAAGCTTCTTGTACAATTCACAATTTACAAAAGAACTAACATTACTAAGATATGCAGATGACACTATCTTACTGGTGGAAAGCAGCAACAACTTGGAACAACTTTTAGGGAAAGTGAAAGAAGAAAATGCCAAAGTAGAACTGCCGTTGAATGTTAAGAAGACAAAAATCATAACTACAGAGGAACTACACAACTTTAACACTGACAACAAAGGAATTGAAATAGTTTTGTAGCCTTGGTTTAATCAACAAACCAATGGTGACTGCAGCCAAGAAATTAGAAGACTGAGACACAATTAAGAAATTAGAAAAGATCATCAAGTGTAAGGATGTGTCATTGAAGACCAAGACCAAGCTCATTTGAACTACTCATTTGCACTCTTATATTTTCAGTCACCATGTATGAGTGTGAAAGCTGGACAGTAAAGAAAGCTGACAGGAAAAAAATCATTTGTTTGTAATGTGGTACTGGAGGAGAGTTTTGTGAATACCTTGGACTGACAGAAAGACAAATAAGTGGGTCCTACAGCAAATCAAACCTGAACTAGCTCTGGAGGAAAAATGTTGAAGCTGAGGCTGTCCTTCTTTGAGCACATCCCGAAAAGGCAGCAGGAAAAAAAAAAGACCAAATATAAGATAGACTGACTCCCTAAAGGAACCACAGTCTTGAACTTATGAGAACTGAGTAGAGCAGTAGAGGACAGAACATTTCAGAGACAACTTGATGGCACTAACAACAATATTTGCTACTTTGTGTTTGCATACATGTGTGCATGTGCATTGTTTTAGTAATCTTTTTATTAGACAACGGCATGTACTTTCCCTATTACCTATTTGGCCCTTGGTTTTTTAACATTAGGTTTGATTTTTGTTTCAGTCTGCTGAAAAAAAGCTGAACGCATATTAGTAAACAATAACACCCAACATTATTATGAAGCAAAGTTTTTAAGCAAGGCAGCACAAAAGTCCCGCGATCTCTTTTTCTGAAAAGTGGCACATTCCTCAGAGTGGAATGATCATGTCTCTATGTCATGTACTTATGTGAAAAAAAGACAAACATCATGTCCATGTTTAAGACAAATTTAAAGGTAGTTACGAGTAGCACAAATGCCCTTTAGGAGATACAGCTGATTTGGCAGTATTAATCCTCTTTAAGGAGGTTGCCATATAGCCAAGTTTCCTTCCATGTATGTGGGGGGGGGGGGGAAGTAGGTGAAGGCAGATTTTGACAACAAATTCAAATACAGACAAGAATTCATCAAGTGCTTCCACTTGCTTTTTTGTTTCTTGAATCAGGACATTACTTCGTGTAGCGCTACATGTGTTAATCAGCTCACCGGTTCAAGGATATCTATGAATACCCCACAATGGCAGTTTGTTTATGAAGGCAGTTATGACCGGCTGTCCCTGTTGAGTATCAGTTCTCTCTGATCACACTGCATCCCTCATCCACACAACCTTGATTCTAGGGCCTAGAACTTGCATAGCAATCGATCTGCCAATGGAGGCAACATTCTATTTGCTATAAAGGAAGCACAGAAAGGAAGTGCCATTCAGTTCTTCAATCAAAGTTAATTCCACTGATTTCTTATCTTGAGGTTTATTTATTACCTAGTACTTTCAAGCAAAGTCTTATCAAACAGTTTACACAACTGAAACACAAAATAATGTATAAGCATACAATACAATAAACAATTACAAAGAACTGAGCAGCAACAAAAGTTCAAAAATTCAACCAACAAAAATGCCTTGTGACCTGGTCCTTCAAAAAGCCATGGGAGGAGAGTTAGCTTTCCTATACATTGGGGGAAAACAAGTTGCATTAAAATCTCTGACTCTGAATATCTGGATCAAGAGTAAAGCTGGAGCCAACATGACTCAAGGAAGCTGACCTATTTAAGCCCCAGTCTGGATGACCTCTTTGTTGTTGAACTCAAGCTCTAGCCAGATATTAAAGAAAGGGGTTAATTCTAACCCCTGAGAAAAGGAAGGAGGGTAGCTGTACTTTCGTACATCTCCATGTGAGCAGAAGATCTGACTTTTCAAGTTGTCCAGTCGTGTGGAGATGCTATATAGACAGGGACCACTCTCCTCCTCAGAGTTAGCTTTCCATACATGAGACCTGAAATGGACAGAGCAGGACCACCCTGCTTCCTCTGCTCTAGGGTTAGAATTAGTACTTGTATGAAATGAAAGAATATCCTGTTTGGCTTCCTGCTGGACCTGGAGCTAGCTTCTGACTCTTTTGCCTTGTTTTTCTATGGTGTGCTAGATTTTGAGGGGTGCACAGCGCTACAGTCCAAACTACAGCATCTTGGCGATGCCTAAGGTGTGCTCCACAAGTGCAACAGGAGTCAATACAAAACCAGAAATAATACCTCATGATACCCCATACCTAGTGCCAGATGCAGATGCCTCACTTAGCTTAATGGTCAGGACAGCCCTGCATCCAGTTCCCACTCAACATTGTCCACCCGTCCCCATCAAGTGGTGTCATGCATCTACCACTACAGAGTAAGAAGAAGCATCCATCTAGCTATGTAGACTATCACGTATTCTGCTTGTCAGCAGATCTCTGAGATAAAGTTTTCATAATCTGTTCCCTGATCATTTTAGCAGGAGATATTAGGCACTGAAACTGGCACCTTCTGTATGTGAAGCAGATACTATAAAGTCAAACAGTTAAAAGTATTGGCAGCTTTGGCTGCATTTAAGGTAGTGTATTTTTCTGGTTCACATTTTCACTTGGTATGCAGTGAAAAGGGAAATGTTCAGAATTTCTGACATGAAATACCATGATTTTCACCTTGCATTGAAAAATATTTTTAAAAACTATTTGACATTTCTAAACAAGAAGTCTCACAAGTTCCTTTGACAATGACTGCCACTAGCAAACCTTGTGCCTCTAACATTTGTCCTGCTAATAATAACTTCTGAAAGAAAGATGTGTAGTAACACTTATGATTCATTCTGGAGCACAGAAACAGTCATTGAGCAAACATGTAACTTGTATTATGACACATTCTTGCAGTGTTTTTTAACAGTACCCATTCCATGGTTCTAGATGTCATTTAAAAGTACAATTACAAAAGAAATTCATATCAACCAATTGTTTAAAATGAATTTATACAATCCATGGTCAGCATATCTTTCAGTTTCCTGTCATTTGGAGAAAACTGAAAGCATTAGATTACTGTTTTTCAATTTCTGAATTAAATGCAAATAAAAATGTATAGCTAAATATGTGTGTCTTTGAAAAAAGTGGACAAACATGCTTCGATCAATGGGAAAACGTAATTTTTTAAAAAAAGGCATTAATAAAAGGCAAACCAAAATACTGATAAATTCCCATGCAGAAGGAAACCTGAAAATATATACCCAATCTGAAATGGGGTGTGGAAGAGGAAGAAACTCTGCTCTCAATTAATCAAAAGCAATGTCTATAAAATGCCTTAAATGGTTGCATGCTATTATGAAATCACCCTGTATTAGCAACCTCTCCAAAAACCCAGCCATTCATGTATTTTGCTAATAATTTCTTGAGAAGATGAATTACCTTCAACCACACAGACCTAACCTAGAAATTGTGATCTGCAAACCACTGGTAGTTGATGTGATCCACTTTGGAAAGCCTGCTGAGCCGTTGGGAAAATCTGCTGTGCCTGGCCTTGTGCATTGTTTTTCTTTCTGAGAATGGAGAGAGAGAGAGGCCCCTTTGCCCATATGGATGAGTCGGTGGGTTGTGTTTTTTTGTGTGTGTTTTTTTTTTTTAACATCCCCTGCCATCCTCTAGTCCAAAGAAAGAAAGTAGAGGAACACTGAACTTGACCACAAAGACTACAAACATTAGAGCTGGCATACATTACATTGAGAATCACCAAAATTCCCTCAAATAGAAAAGAAAAGAAAAATGCAGGCATTTCCCTTACATTAGAAAAGCAACTAACTAACTAACTAACTAACTAACTAACTAACTAACTAACTAACTAACTAAATAACTAAATAAATAAATAAATAAATAAATAAATAAAATACATTTTATTTATTACAATATTTTTTTGAAATATGAATGTGCTTTGATTAGTAGACCAAACCAATTTTTTTGATAAAGTGGTCTGCAGTTTTCATGTGATTTTTCCCTAAGTGGGGAAATTCTGAGAACCATTATTCTGAAATGTGACAGCCAGTGTGGTGTAGCAGATAGAGTGTCAGCCTAGGAGTCAGGAGGCCTGGGTTCAAATCTCCACTCAGCCATGAGTATGTGTGGCAATGGTAAACCACTACTTGAACACCCCACAAACCTTGAAAATGCTGATTGGATTTCCATAAGTCAGAAGCAAGTTGGTGGCACATAACAAGTCTAAACACATGGAATTTGATTATGAGGGCATCTTCTGTATTATGTACTGATTTCACAGGTTCTGTGTTTTCAGAATCCACTTTTCCTTTTAGTTTTCATGTACAACAGTGTGACTTCACAAGTTAAAGAGATGTGGAAGTGACTCCAATACCTTCTATGTACAATTCCTGATCACAGGAAGTGACATGTGAATGCATACAGGTGTTTCCTTTGCACATAAGCCTGTTTAGAAGATGCATGCATCTCCTCTACTTATTTTTGTGTCCTTGGTAGGAAATACTATCAGTTCTTGGTGTGACATTTAGTGATTTCCAACCCTATTCTGTATATATGCATACAGCTAGATTTTTTCTGAGCTTCCCAAAGTCCCTCTGCTACCTCTGCTATTAGCCATTCTCACACTCACCCCTTTTTTGAACATGTATCCTTGGTGCCACAAACAGCATCAATACTGTCCCAGGAAACCTCTGACCATCATTCCTCCTGCCCTGCCCACACAGCTCATGGAATTCACTATGATATTGTATCATTACAATGAGGTTTCAAGGTGAGAAACAGTGACCATCAGTAGAGGAACCAGTGGTGTCTTACTGGTTACCATTCCACAATTATACCAAAGCCCCCTTAGACTTATACTATGTCATGATATGGGGGTAGGAGGAAAGAATGATTTATCTATTTCTTAAACATCTATACTGCCCAATTAGTGTGAAGCACTATTCTGGGTGGTTAACAATCCAAGTAATATAATATAACAATAAAAAGGAAATATAGTCAAGTAAGCCATATCAAAAAACCTAAAAAATAAATCTGTCAACAAGGATGAAACTGTTGGTCAGAGATGTGCAGGTGCTGGAAAGAACTCAGTATTCTTTTGGTGGACATTTCCAAAAATGAATTAAACTGCCTGCAAATTGGTTGACCGATTATGGGCTTTTCAAACCTAGCATCATTCCACTTTTTAAAGTTACTCATCCGAAAATCTCATCCAGAGAAATATTCAAAATGGTGAAGAAAGTTTGCAAAACCCATGACATAATCAATCCATAATTCAGGTAAGGTAATGAAATATCATGTGAAAAAATTAGGTATGAATTTATGAAATATAAGGTACAAGACCTAAAAATCTCAAGATGGATACTAAATCCAGCTCCTCTTTTGACCTTTCCAATTTGCACATACTTTGGAATCCAGCAACATGAACTATAATCAGGTTGAATAAACTGGTAGATTGCTAATTATTTGCAATAAACGAGCAAAGAATTCTGTCTCACAATTGTTCAATAATAGAATCAAGAAAACAATACTCCACTGTCCTAAATTACACTGCTAAAATGACCTGAGTTAGGGGTAAGCAGGACTGGACGTGGAAGGACAGCAAAATCCATTAAATTTTTATTCCAAAAATGGGACCTGTATTTTGCTCTCTGGGTGCTTTAATGCACTAGTCTCTTTTTGATGGATAGTTAAGCACTAGTTTTAAAAAGTTGATCCTGTAAGGAATATTATACTACTGTATTATACAATGCATATTGCCATAAACAGACAATAGAAAAAAGGCAATAAACATAAATTGGAATAACAAAAAGTGACTACAGAACAAATATAACTGCTACATATGAAGAGGCTTATGAACTTCATAGAATGTGGTCAACTTTCCCAATTACATCTTGCCACTTAAATACAAGAGAGAGATCACCTCCACAGGAGAGTTACTTGAAATGATTCCCAGGTTTACAGAGAATTCCAGCCCACACACAAAAGAAAAAAAGCTATTTTATGGACACCTCGGTTTAGACAATTTGCCACAAAGCCTGCTGATATTTCTTTCCATAACCTTTAAACTACCATTCAAGATCACATCTTATAAACCCACCTGGAAATTCTCTCAGAGAACTCTTACCTTGTGATTTAGCCTCTGATTTAAACAACAGTGTAAGACCAGCTCTTCATTTTCCCTCCTAGGACAAAGTTATCCCCCTTTCAGTTCTGTACCTCTATGTTCTCTGCTGACCTAATTTTGTCTGTGATAAATGCCAGAGTTCGACTAGAGTCACTTGAGCTGCTGTAAGAGAAGAATGGAAGTCAAAAATGAATGCACTCAACATTCCTCCTTTGACAGATTGCTTGTCAAGAGGCTAAAAGCCTTGGAAAGCTCTAGGTGAGGTAAAGCATTATAACAGCCATCCTTTAGATTAAATTGAATTCCAGTTTTCAACTAATTACTCCAGACTCCAATAATGAAGTTAAAGCACATTCTAATTGAAAGGTCCAGCCTTTTACTTTGGTCTCCAGCATGCTATATTAAGCAGCAGACTTTTTAAGGCACTAGGGATAAATCCTTGGAAGAAATAAAGCCCATCAAGGTTCAGACAGAGGTATGGGTGAAAGACTGCGAAAGTGGCCTTGGTCAACCATCTGTGCCTAAAAGATGGGCAATGGAGCTACGACCTTGCCCGTTCATCCGACTATCTGAGTGGCTTTTATGATCTGAACTGGCCTTACAAAAAACTTTCCACCCCCAAATACTATTGCTGTTATTTTCAATTCCTAATTTTGTGGGACTGAAAAATACTATGCCAATAAGAAAATGCAATAGATTTATTAGGACAAATTTTTGCCCCAGCTATTTTGGCTATTAAAAAACCTGTATGTGACAGGTGGTTGAAACATGGGGAAATTGTTCATGGCTTGTCAGATGAAATAAGGGCTACTCTTTTGTACACTTCCTTGCTAACTTGGCACTTCTTCCATGTCCTATGCATGCTTCTTTTAAAATTTATCTGAACCAGTTATATCAAATGTCTCCTACTTTTTTTTCGTGTGCAAATTGTTTATGATTGTGCCTTCAGTATCTTACCTTTCAGAAACTTCCATCACACAAACACCCTTCTCTATGTATTCCTGATCATGGGATCTTATCCATTATTTTCTTAAATAGTTAGAATGGCAAACTATCTTTCTGCTTCAGAAATGAAGACATCTATCTTAATTAAATCAAAAGATATACAAGCACGGAAAAGTTACCAAATAGCTTTTCTCAAAAACAAATAAACAAAAACAAACAAACAAAAACAGGATGCAGATTATAGTCTATCAATGCCCTAAACTAAAAAGGACATTGCTGGAAAGAAGTGCCATAAATTGTTTGGGACTCCAGCCTGCGTTATTCGAAAGGTACAGTATAACTTAAGCAACAAACAGTAATTTCTGAATTTTTCACCAACATGCAATTTCTGAATTGTATTATATGGATTTACTGTATGTATTTATATTCTAGCCACCTTTAACTATTCAAAAAAGCAATCTAAGGCAACTTTCAGAGTGAGACAAAATGCAACGAATTAAAACATAGTGGACACAAATTAGAAACTACACTGCATGTATAGCTTGTGTCCGTGGGCTACACTAGTGGTTCTCAACCTTGGGTAACCCTGGGTGTTCTTGAACTGCAATTCCAAGAAATCCTGGCCAGCAACAGCTGGTGGTGAAGGCTTCTGGGAATTGCAGTCCATAAACATCTGGATTACACAAGGTTGGGAACCACTGGGCTCTACTGTTATTTAGTTCAACAGATGAACTTCACAAAAAAAATGTAGGTGTCCTGTCTTACTTAGGATGTTGCCAAGCTCTGGGCAGCATCTGGCCTAAGCAGAGACTCTCCTTCACTGCCATCCCATCCACTGTCCATACACTTAGAGGAGAACTAGACATTAGCTTTGCAATCAGAAAGTGATAAACTATTTTCCTTCCGGAAAAGTAATTTTGGCAGACCTTTGTGGCTGAGTTATCACACTTATAAGCAAAGTCTTTGTTACTTTCAAATGCTAATTTGCAACTTGCTGAGCTGAGAAACATCACACTAGCATAGATAACTGCATTTCATCTGTAAAGGGAGTACTGCTAAATTCTAAGACTCTGGAACTCCCTCCCACAGGAAGCTAGGTTGGCCCCATCTTTGCTGTTCTTCTGCAGGCAGGCAAAGATCTTTCTCTTCAGGCAGGCTTTTCCTTAATGACTGGTGGTCTGAGAGGGGTTTAGAAGGGATTCTTTTGCTCTGTTAATTTAAATATATTTTAATATTGATCTTAGTTACCATTTTAATATAATACTTGTTTAATTCTTTTAAAATATTTGTATACCTACTGTTTTTAGCTTTTAAATACTGTTTTAATTATTAAAGCTGCCTTAGGGAGAAAGAAAGAAAGAAAGAAAGAAAGAAAGAAAGAAAGAAAGAAAGAAAGAAAGAAAGAAAGAAAGAAAGAAAGAAAGAAAGAACGAATTGCTTTGACCTTCACACACACAACACTCTTTTCTGGTTTGTGGATTTTAACTCCCTTTTAAAAAACTAGGGGAGGAAGGGGTTGTATATCCACAAAACAAAGGGTCCCCCAAATCTGCTGATACCTCCCCTCTTGTGTGGGGGCATGGTTGAAATGGCTACATAAGTACATGCATTCCAAAATAGATTTCACATTCTTTTTTCACCAGCAGGCAGATGTACTCCCTCTATTGAAATTACTGGGGCTGTGGTCAGTGATCAACCATCAAATCTGACCTGCTCAAAACCCCTACTTCAGCACCAGAATGTCTGCTCTCACAAGTCTGCACTCCTCCTGGTTGCCAAGGGTGATGCAAACCTGCTTAAAACCAATAAGGCTCTTGTGTATGTGTTGCTGTGTACAGCTTCCTCCTCTTCATACTGTCACATTTGTGGGTGAGAGAAAAGTGGGACTAGTGCACTGCCCTCAACACCTCTGGCAAACATACAATTATAGAATGTCTGAAGACTGTTTATCGGTTTGTTTGTTTTCTGTCAGTTCTCTTACATTTTGAATAGATTAAAAATATGTGTTTAGGGCAGGGGTCTCAAACATGCGGCCCGGGGGCCATTTGCGGCCCGCTGGATGATAGTTTGTGGCCCCTGCCTTGCCTGCCCCCCCTGAAGCGCCCACGCGTCCTCTGCTGTCAAGAGTAAAAAAAAAGCCTCGTGTCACTCGCCGGCTGTTTCACAAGACAGCGCCTCTTGCACCCTCCATCCGGAACTGCAGCCTGCTAGCCAGCCCGCCTGTCTGCCGGCTGGCAGGCTGCAGTTCCGGATGGAGGGTGCAAGAGGCGCTGTCTTGGGGGAGAGCCGCCGAGCGAGGTGCGCTGCCGGCCCTTTTCCCCGAGCGCCCAAGCTGCCGCCGAGCGATGCCTGAGAGCGGAGCTCACTCCCAGCCTGTCCTCGAAGAAGAGCGCCTCCAAGCCGCCAACAGCAGCTGCCGCCGCCTCTTCCAGGGAAGCGGCTCTCTGGCTCTCTTTCTCTCTCGGCACCCCCAGCACCAGCCCGGCCAGCGGCTGCCTCAGCATCCAGCAGTGCTTCCTCCTCCTCCTCCTCGTCCTGCTTCAGCCGCCTCAGCTCTGGAGGCTGCCTGGACTCGCTTCGCAAAGTTTGCTCCTCTGTCGTGGTGGGGGTAGCTGCTGCTGCTGAGTACGCCTTTTTTTGAGGGGGGCCCTCAGAGGAAGGTTGCTGGACCTCCGCGTGTGCGTGCACGCATGCGCATGCACGTACCTGTGGGGGGCCCACCCCGTTCTGTTTAATTTCGCGGGTACCAATGGGGGCTTTTCTCCTTTGGCAAGGCGATTCTGTGAGGGTTTTTTTAAAAAAATTATGTTGTGCCCTCCCCCCCCGCTAGGCGGTCGCCGGCGCTCCCTCCCTTCTCCACTTCTTCGTCCTGCTGGTGGTGGTGGTGGTGGAAGTCAAGAAGGAGCCAGAGGGGGTTGTGGCTGGCAACGAGGGCTCGCGCGCCCCTCCTCCTCCTCCTCCTCGGAGCCCCAGCCGGGCTAAGGAAACTCCTGGGCGGCTTCCTCGGGCTCTTGCTCCGCTTGGCGGAAAATCTGATGCGGCCCAGCCTCACCCAGCCTCTGCCTCCAGCGGCCCCCAGGTAAATTGAGTTTGAGACCCCTGGTTTAGGGGAAAGGCCTGGCCTTAGAGCAAGAGCTTACTAGCATCTCAAAAAGGTTTCATTCTTTGTCAGTTTTCCAAATTGTAACATCTTGACAGGAGGCTGCAGTTCTTAAAGGAAGTCACCAGACTGTAAAGCAATGACACACAATTCACTCCATTCGCAGTGGGATATTTCTGCTGCAAAACTGATAATATTCCACACATTTGTAAAAGCACATTCAGAGAGGTTTGAAAATGTCAATATTTAACAAGATGTATGAAGCTTCACCTTCAGTTTCATAAGTGCCCATTTGTTAAGAAAAATCAATATTTAAATGTATTACAGAGCAATAAAACACTGGCAGTGAGATCGGGAAAAAGATATTAAAATGGGCAGATCCATTAAAGTGTGGGTAGATTAATGCAATAAAGATATTTTTAGATTAAAATACATTGCCATAAATCAGTTTGTTCTAAGTTGTACAAACTTAATAGACTTCAAATGCCTTTTTGGCTCTTACCATACTTACCTACTTGCAAAGACTCCAAACCTATAAAATTCGAGAGCAGGAGCAGAATTGAGGAGAGGGGTATGCTGCCTGTCCAAAAGAATCATTAGAGTTTATCTAAAATCTTTATGCTAAATGCCATTTATATACTGGGGGGCGGGGGGATCCAGAACTCAAATTCTTTGGTTGCAGGAAAGATGGTACACAATGTTATTCAGTGGAACGTCTCCAAACTTCCCTGATATTGATGTGCAAAAGCTTTTCGATAGAGTAGTATTAACTCTTCAAAGAACTACACACTTATAACCTCCTCCCCATCCTCCATTGTACATATAATTAATTAGGCTTTTAAAAGCAACAAGAGTGAATTTAGTTAGTGTCTGCCACTGCTACAGGCCTCTGGCATTTTAAGAGAGCTGGAATAAGGTACAAAGGCTACCTCCATACCTAGACTCTGTGTCAGTATTTCTGGTTATTGTGAAGACCCAGAGGTGTTAATCTGGATGTCACATTGAACAAAATCCTATTGGTGTTCATGAATGGATAGATCACATTGTCCCAGCTAATGGCAGCTAATTGACAAGGTGAAAGGCATGTACTAGGTGCACTGTCAGATGCATGTCCAGGTGTATGATCCACACAAGCCCAGCACCTTGTCAAATATCTGAAGAGTCTACATGAAGTGTCCATGAACTTCAAAAAGGTGTTGGCCACAGAGACATCTGCCTACTTATCCCCTGGCCGAGCTTTTACCTTACATAATAGATAGACACAAATCATCCAGCATTTTCCTATACTGTCATGCTAGGTTATCACTGCGTGAGAGTACAATGATGTTATTGTGCAGCAGTGCAAATCAAAATTCTACAAGACAATTCTAAAAATGAAGGCAGCGAAAACAAAATTCTAACTTTGAAACTGGAGTTCTAATCAGCACCAAATTTGGCACAAATGCAGCAGCCTTCTCTTACTCTGTGCCAAATTTGGGGAAGTTTCAGGAAAGGATTTTTAAGTAATGATTTTTTTTATAAAAAAAAAAAGTAAAACTGTTCCCTCCATGCAGAAACAAGTGACCTTAAATGTCTCCAGATTTAAAAGAGATCAAATAAATTGAAAGACCAAACATGCTTATTTGGAAAGAGAATGGCTGGCCCCACCCACTTTTTAAAATTTGTCAGGAATCCAGGCTGCAGGGGCTGAAATACTGATATTCAAAAAAGGTCTTTCAAAGAAGAAAAACAACCATTTTGTTATTAGACTGGGCATGAATGGAGTAGGCTTACCAGCAAGAGCATTGCATAGTAGATACATTGCTGCAGTGTCATTGGCCCAGAAGCAAGATATTTGGAGTGCAATGAAAGGTCAAAGAAACGGTCAAAAGACAGGTTTAATTTCAAGAGCAAAAAAACCAGACTTGCTTTTAAAAAAGTAATGAAGTGACAGTCCACGAGAAAGGGACATTTTGCCATGCATCTCCAGGGAATTAGCATACAATTTTGTTAGGCATATTCAAAGTATCTCTGCATTACAAAAGCACAGAGCAGTTGTGTTTGTCCCAGCCCTGAGTGCTTTCAGTAAACATTCTCTCAGAATTTCTGAGACCAGGTTCCAGACACAAGTCTTCAAAGAGGAAATAAACTCCAGGTCTGGGGCAATCTGAACTTTTGGCCCCTTCAGTCAGGAGGACTCCATTAGCTGACTCTCAGGAAAAAGAACTTTTAAACTCTTTCCTGGCCAAACACATTGATGCTGGGAATGGGATTCTGTGTCTGGTTGTAAAAATATTTTAAAAGATCATTTTAAAAGAACAGAGAACACATATTCAGAAGCTGGCCTTCACACTTGTCAAAAAACAACTCTGACAATTGCTTTGTGTTTGGGTGAGAAGTGGTTGACTGATGACAAAGGGAACCTGATTATAGCACCGTGGATGTGAGTGGATATGATGAAAAAGGGAGTCAGCTTCTGGGATTTTCCCTTGCCTGATGTCACTTTGTGAATGGTAGAGCACAGAGGGGTATCCTATAGACCATCTTGTTGGTGTTGTCAAGATCAGGCTGCTCTTTGCTATGTAAAGCTCGGCATCCTTTTTCTTGCTGGCAACATGAGCACAAGATTCTGCAGCAATACAGGGCCTTTTCCTGGAGTTCTGAATTGTGAATACAGAAGCACAACATTCCATATTAATAAATGGGAGAGATTTTTTTTAAAAAAATATTTGAATTATATGTTATGGGAAATGTAAAATGGTGAATGCTTCTCTCCCAGGCACTGCTATTAGTAAAGGTTGCAATCCTATGTGCTTGTTTGTACATAAGTCTCACAGGATCCATGTTCAGCCGGTTGTCAGGAGAGTTTAGGACTGCACTGCAAATAATCAGGACTTTGATGGAAGATGATCATGTATGAAGAACCAAGCCATTGGCCCCCACCCACCTGATTAAGTCATTAAATAGAACCCCAGCTATGTGGAGTCCTCAGTGGCTCCTGTGTACTCAGAATAATGTTTAAATCTCTACCTATCCTCTGAACCTGCCTAGAAGAGCCAAGGTAAGTCTATAAAAAGAGAGTGATTAATAATATAAAGTATATCAATTTAAGATCAATATCATGAAAAATATCCTTTATTTACATTTTGCAATCTGTTTTCTGATGATTTAGTCATGTAGTAATTACAAAAGATGTTCTACAAATTCACATAAGGAAACTTTGCATCTCATGTTTTAATCCTCTTGCGAAACTGTCTTTACAATAAAAGCTTCAACTGACCCAGACTGGCAGTTCATTACAATCAAGGGAGTTACACCCAAATGTAAATTCAACATTGGCAACAGACAATATAAATACCTATGAAAGCATGCCTGTAGACATAGATATAGTAGATACGAATATACATATTGAACATGCAACTCATCTGCAACCTGATTAAAAACTTTGGAACTTTGGTAGTAATATTTTCATATTTTCAAAGAAAAGAAGACAATGAATAAGCTGATTTTTATTGTCACACATACACAAACACAAGTGCACACACACACGCGCACACAGTGTGTCTTTTAAAGAGTTCATTAGCACATTTGCAAAGCATCTGGTGTATCTTATGCTTTAAATACCCTTAACATTTACAACTGGAACTTTACAGCAAAGAAGAAAAAGAATAAAAGAAAAAACCAACCTGACATCTCAGAGAGGTCTTGCTCCATGTCCTTGGTGTTTTTCCCCTTCAATATTCTATTATGCCTCAGCAGACTGAGAGAGAAGCTCAAAATAACACAGTGCAACAAAATCTTTACAATCCACCGCACTGACACTGCAAACCCCAGCTGTGTAGTTATGCTTAAAACATATTGACAGTCTTCTAAAGCTTTTTGCCTTCTCCTGTATATATCACACAATTGATTTTCTCTTTTACTGAACAGCCATCACTTTATAAATAATAGGCACGAAATACTGTCAGAGTCAAAGACAACGTATTTCTGCTACAGCAGACAATGGTAGGTTATTTGGACCATACCGACAGATGTCAATGGCCAAAGGAAAATTGGGCCCAGAAGTCAGCCGGTCAAGCTGGAAGGACATGCTCCTATTTTAAGCATATTAAAATCCAGGAAAGGCTGAGTTCTATTTTTTGTTAAAGATAAACCATTGAAAAGGGTACTTAGCACTTGGAATAGTATGCTCAGCATCCTGTCTTGTAAATTATGCCTGTGTAAAGATAGTGATGTCATCACCAGAAGAGATTTTTGGTATTCAATTCATCAAAAAAAGAAAAAAAAACACCCTCTCCATTTGATGAAAGTGGGATATTGTGCTTAACTCATATAGTCACCGCACATACAAAGTAATTTGAAGGGACATAACATCTTTGGAGTTATTTTTTAAATCACCAGACAATTGTATAGTGACAAGATGGGTGGAGACTATAACAAGATATAGGCACTAAGAGTTGGGAACAAAGTGTGTTTCAAAGCCCTGCCTCTCTGGCAGGCATCCACTCAGAGGCAGCACCCAGAGCAGGCTAGACAGGGAAGCCAGGCTGCTGCCTCCGAATGGACACCTGCTGGAGGAGGAGGGGCATTAAAGAACTGAACATCTGTTCAGCTGATAAATGTGCCCATCTCTAGTTTCCATTTTTTGCAATCAGGCACAGAATCCCCTTGCAAGCATGATTCTGATAAGCCTGTTTGGCCAGGAAGGAGTGAAAAAGTTAGGCAAGAGTCAGCTAACTGCATCCTGCTTGTCAGGGTCCAAAGTTCATATTGCCCCAGACCTGGAGCTGATTTCTCCTTTGAGAACCTATATGAGGAAACTGTTTGGTCTCAGAAACCACTGGCCATTGTGGCTTTCTCCCTGGCAACTGCAAAAGTCACCAACAGCCCCTGGAGTGCAAATTTCATCAACCCTAATGAGCAAGGAGCTGCCTTCTATTGAGTATGTTTTGATTGGGTACCACACATTTATTTTGGGCATTTATGTTTCATCCTGAATCCCAAGATCACAGGTTGGAGTCCAATGTAAAAGCAGTTCAATACCTTAAAACCATTATAGAAATTTTTTAAAAAATTGAAACTGCATACATAAACCAATAACAATAAAGAAGCCTCCATGGCCTATTAAAGGCATGATTCTTAATCCCCAAAGGGATTAAGGTTAGTGAATAACCTTGTTTCAACATGACACAAAAATAAGGGGAGTGTTAGTGCTTGTTGAGCCTCTAAGGGGAGACCAGTGCATAAATAAGGTGCTACAGCTAATAAAGAGCAATGTTCTCGTAGCAGTAGTCTTCTTTGCCTACCTCAACATGGTCACCTGCAAAAATAAAGCCTGCAAAGTTTGAGTGGTATGGGCTGAAGTTCTGAAGGAAAGACACTTTGACAAATAGCAGGGTCCCGAACCATTAAGGGCTTTGTAGGTTAAAACCTTGAACCTGGCTTGGAAGAGAACGGGAAGCCAATGCAGGTGGGCCAGTACTGGGGTGATGTGATCAAACCTATGCACACCAGAAACCAGCCTGGCTGCTGCATTCTGCACCTGTTGAAGTAATACAAAGTGTATTCATTCTGTGAAGTTACAAATCTCTTAGATATTTGGAAGATATGTGTATAGCATTGCAGTTCATTTGCACATATAAATTATGACATGATTGGGAGTTATTTCATTTGTTATAAGTAAGAGATGTAGTAGTAATTCAGCTATCTTTCCACATTTCTGAGTATTGTGAAAAGGGGGAGAACATGTCTTATTTCAAATTTTACCCTAAAATTTTAAAAGCTGGTGTACATGTTACTTGTGATTTATGTACATTGTATATTACTTCCTAAGTCCCTTAACTTATCTTAATCTTATTTATCTTGCTTTTATACCAAAACTGGGACTTGGTGCAACATACAAAGATTTAAAAAATGGGCGCAAATAAAAAACAGTTTCAGGACTTAAAACACAATTAAATGATTAAATTAAATAAAAATACATGTTAAAAGCAACTTAAGAACAAGTCAATTAACATGCATGACACTCCTGTACTAATTGGTGGTTTTTATCCAGCCAGAACCCCAATGAGCTTCTGTTTGCTAAAGGCTTAATGAAAAAAGCCACTTGTGCCCTATTTTCTTGGGTCAGTGACCGCAAAATAAATACTACTACTGCTCGTACCCGAAAGGTTTATGAGGTGGCTGACACTGATGTAGGGTAATACAATATAGCAAAATGAAACAGGCAGACCCCTTCACATGCTGTTGTGCCCTCCTGAGTAATGCTGGGACTTGTCCATGTTGAGGTATTTGCTGTGCAAATTATCACAATCACTCCCTCCTATAGCAGAGGAGTGCCCCAACCCTGTGCAACTTTAAGGGTTTTTATACCCCAGCTTCTCCATGTTGAACCTGGCAAGGAGGAATGGGAGACAATAGCTACACTTCCCTTGTCCAGGAAAAAAAAGTGTTGGTTTTAGAGTCACACAAACACCTCCTCTGACCAGGCCAACATGTTCTCACCATGACTACTCGTAAAAAAAAAAAAAGAGCGAGAGCTTCTCTTAGAATAAGAGTATAAAGAGTAAAATACAGAGTACTTCATGCATTTTTTTTCTCTTCTCATGCCTCCTACTGATCTGATGACATGACATTTATTAAATAGTATATAAATGTATTTTACACAGCAAGTTCCCAGGCCAGTGCATCTTCCAGTCAATTATTCCAAAGCCCAGCTGAATAAAAGGGGCCTTTCTGTGCCAGTAAATTAAGGAAAGAACCAGCTTTGCTTCCTTGGAAGGAATTCCCAACTTCATAACAAGGGGGCTCAAACATCCGGATCTAGAAAGCCAGTAAAATATAACCTACAAGGACTTTGATCAGAAAGTGGTGTAAACCCTATTTAGTTATTTCATCCCTGTTTCTTGCCAACATTCAGGAGTGTGTAGGCCCTCCCTTCTCTTTTGTTGCTGTTTTTCTAGGTGGAGAGTGACATATATGAAGAGGAAAACTTCTCGTGTATAGGCTCTCATCATGAGCAAGAAGCCTGGGAAATCTCTTCACATATAAGCAGGAATCTCTCCTCTTCAGATTGACTACTCCTCACATGAGCAAAGCAACAAGGAGGCACTGATGATCATTGACTAGGGCTTAAATCTTGGTTGCTGCTGTGTGAGACATCATCTCCGTATCATTATGCATCTGTGGGTGTGCATGAGAGATCTTATTGTCCTAGAAATACTGATGTTAGATGCTTGCACAGTGACCACTGGATGTCACTCTTGTTTCACAGCAAAGAATTTGAGGAATATATTTTCTTCATGTTTAAGTAAATGTAGACTATTAGCCAAAAGAGCAAGGTAGATTGATCTAAAACATGTGTGCACAACCTGTCAGATAAGTATCTAGCATACATGCCCCTCATTGTTTTTTGAATAATTTGAAGTTGCTCCATACTTGCTCATTATTCTTATGTTTCTATTCATTCTTGTTGTATGCATTGATTCAAAACTCAACTGCACATGATTTGACACTCTCATGAAAACATGGGGCAATTTACAGAATAAACAGGTCTATGGCTTTATTCATCTAACATACCTTCTAACATTCTTAGAACTGGTTCATCCCCCTTGATCTCTTGAATGGCTACACCCTAGACTTTGCTGGAATACCTTCATCTGAGATTAGCCCTTAACTGATCCTTGCTCCTTATAGCCAGCCCTTCAAGGTGAAGGATGCTATAGACAGGGCACTGGGAAGGCAGAATATAAACATAAGCTGAGCTGTCCTATTCAATGACCTGAGCAAAGGGCTTCTTATGGGCTAGCCAAGTGCAGTATCTCTGTGCCCCACTAAACAAAACACTGTTCTGTATCTGACAGTAGCTCTAATATACATCAGCTTCTCATTGATTTCATTGAGTTTAAGGTGTCCTGAAATTTTTGCCATCAGTTCCTAATTTATCTGTAGCACCATTTGCTCAATCAGCTGATTGCTAATATATAAGCAGAATGGTCCTGCTGTGTGACACCAGAGGCATATCTCATTACCTCTTAGGTTCTTAGGCTGCAAATAGGATCCAGCACTTTGTCTTGTTGCAAGTTAAAATAGCCGTGTCCCCCCTAAAGTAACCAGCTGTGTAGCCTTTAGGCAAACTAGCATTAAAAACTTGGTTATTTGGAATTTACCTACTCATTTGCAGAGCCCACCTGCACTGATTTTCCTTGCACCTCACTCCTATATGTCCTGTACCCAAACATGACCGTAGGAGATGTTCCCATCATGATACATTTCTCCTAAATTCCCAGGATTGCAATTCAGAGGATTCATAAATGGAAAGGCACTCCACAAATCAACTCCTCTAACTCCTTTAGGTTCTCTGGTTTGGTTGCTTATGTTTCAGGTCATTTCCCACCAGGATTCTGAAATTCATAGGCTGAACTTTTGCTTAGCATAGTAAGTCACAAGTAGAATAGGGCCATTGACAGAGGAGTTGACTCAAGAAAATGCTTGGACTTCAACTATGGTCACCTCCCAAGTAATTGTCAAAAGGAAAAGTTCTGTACATTCATGGAATGTTTATTGTTACTGAATAAAAGCAGATTTGGATGAGTAGTCATGTGGAAGCATTTATGGCAAGCTGGAAGCTGTCTGACCATTTCCAGATGTGTCTAATCCTTGCACTTGCAGTCCTAAGGTACATGATTTTAGTCGCAGACTGCTCCATTTGTGGAAGATGTTTCGAGTATGTGATAGTAGAATGTGTCTCAGCATTATTGGATGAAACCAACTGCTATGGATACATTTCAGTACTGAATATTTTATGAGTTATCTTTAAAGAGAGATTGACAAGAAGAGGGCAACTTCACGGATTCTCCAGTATTACTTCTCAGGAACTTTTGATATCACCACAGTCTCTTTCTGAAACAGATGCTTGTGACGATAATTTTGAGTCATTGCTTCAAAGTGATTCTGAGCTCAGTTCAGTGTGTTCATTCCAACCCTTAAAGCCCTAAATAATTTGGAATGATGATACTTGTAAAAACATATTCCATATGAAGGTGACACTTAACATGCAAAAGCCCTTTTTGTATCCATCTCCCTGGTGAAGTCATGTGGGTGGACATTAAGGACAGGCATCCATATTTCTTATTTCGTAATTTTATATCCCCCTTTCTGAAAAAAAATGAGGCACTTCTAAAGTGGTTGCACTATTTCTGGAATGCCCTTCCTAACTGATATGGCAGGCAGCACACATTATAGGGCACACAAGGCCTGGAAATGGATTAAAAACTAGGGTGAGGAGATATGAAAACAGGAAGTGACCAGACATCCATTTGTGGGCAGGTTTTTTTTGGGGGGGCCCATGGGATTATGATCCTCCCTCATGCAAAATCTGGTACTCTGTGATGCCTCCTGGAACAGGAGAACCACTTTTTTGAGCTTTTTCTTTTCTGGTTGGGAGTCATGGAGAAGCTCCCCAAAGAGTGGGGGGGGGGGCTCAAATGGCTTGGGAGGTAACTCTATGTGCTCCACAGGCTACACTTTGCCCACCCCTGATATATGTATGTTCTCTTTGAGGTTCATGATCTATCAAACTTGATCAAATTGCCATCTTCAATGTTGCTGAGGTATCACTTTTCTGTAATGAAATTAAAACAATCTACCCAGCAGAATATAATACAGTATTGTACAGTAATGCTGCTCATCAGGGCCAAGAGACTTTGATAATCATCAGAATTCAGTCAAATTCAGTACTTGGACAAATTAAATTCCAGTATTAATTAAATAATGTGGTTTTAATGTGTTGTGTATAAAAAAAAGAGACATGAAAATAAGTAGTTAAAGCTTACCGGCTATTGAATGAACAGAACATGACAACAAGTGGAATTACTGTAGGCTAATCAAAACCGTTAACAGGTTATTAGTTAGCATTTCTACAGTTGCAGCAGGAAGCAATAAAGGAGATGATTTTGGAGGGAGGGATGTTTTAACTACTGTTACAACCAACCCATGGAGCCTTTATAGTACTTTTAATGTTATAGTACTTTTACTGTTGATAGTATCCAGATTAGTTTTTCAAAATAAATGAAGGTTATTTTGCACCTGATGTAGTATGCAAAGGACATTAGTACCAGAGGCACATGAAGTAATAAGTGAGGTATAGTGAACATATTTATGCCTGCATGTGTGATTGTGTACCCTGGCAATACAGATGTAATGAGCACTCATCGATTTTCTCATACTCAAAGGTGGCACATCAAGACACTAGCCTCAAAAAATTGGTCAACTGCTGTGGGCTCCGCCCATCAGTGAAAACATCAGTACTTTTTTGATGGACTATCAAAAAATCCCCAATAATTTTTCAGGCAAAAAAGTTGTATTTTGTACTAAGTATGAAGTTTTCTATGCAAGATACAAGATCTTCGCATGGAATATATTTCCGTTAGTTTTTCACAAAAAAGTGGTAGAATACAAAAACTGGACAAAAACGTGTTTAATCTTGTCCCGTGTGGAGAAATCCTTCTCATGTTTTCATTTGTACTTCTGAAAATGAAATTAGCAAGTATTTACATCCCTACCTGGGTACCCTATAATGTACCTAGAATCCTATGTATAGGAGAAGCACAGGATATCAATGAAATAAATCTCTCTGTGCTGCTACTTTTACTGCAGTACACATGTGGTTACCCCATTCTACAGAGTCATTTTTCACCCCATCCCAAATCTGTACATTGTCACCCAAGAAGTAGGACCTCTGCAGTAACTAATCTTGGGTCAACCAATCAGATCTGTGAGGCAAGAAAAAAATAGGGATGAAGCTGGGAGAAAAGTAAATTCAAGTGTGTATATAAAGATAAAAGAACTGATCATAGGAAAACAACAGGCCCAGTATATCTTTAGATATCTGCACACTGATTTAAATGAAGTCAGTTCACTGATCTTTGTTTCCATGTCACTCTCAAATGTATCAGATCCTTACAATTTAAGAACAGATTCTATAAACAAGATAAAATGGATGAATACTTGGGAATGAAGTGTACTATGGGCAAAAATAAGAAAGCATGATTTGTACACATTTAATATAATTTTCCAGTCTTAAAATAGCAACTTATATGGGTGAATAGCTGCTAAAGGACACCACTCCCAGCATACCATATTTGATCTTCACTGATAAAAGAGTACTTATTTAATGTGGTTTTTGATTTTTAAAAGTAACAAAATGTTCAGAATGTATTTGATGCAACATCCACAGTGCTGAGTGGATCTCAATCCAGTCTGTGCACTTTCTCCAAGGACCAAATATTAGGATAATGTAATATTGTAACAATAACATAAATCACATCTAAATTAAAAGTCCAGACTATTTTTCTGACTGAAAACATCCAAATAAACTATATTTTGATGGTTGTTGTGGGTTTTTCGGGCTCTTTGGCCGTATTCTGAAGGTTGTTCTTCCTAACGTTTTGCCAGTCCTTGTGGCTGGCATCTTCAGAGGACAGGAGTCAGAACTCGTCTGTGCTCTGGTGCAGTTTGGATAGTTGAGTATTTATAGCTGTGGGATCAGCTTTTGTCCTTTTCAGGAGATGGGCGATTGTGGTGATCAGCGTGTTTTTTGTTGTGGGTGTATTGTTGTGATAAGAGAGATTATCTGTCACTGTGATTGATGGGTGTCGTTAGCTGGTCTTTTGTGTGCAGTGATCACTGGTCCTTGTAGCTGGGTAGAGTTCGTTGACCTTTTGCAGGCTGTATTTTTCAGTACTGGGAGCCAGGCTTTGTTGAGTTTTAAACTTTCTTCTTTTTTGTTGAAGCTCTGCTGGTGTTTGTGGATTTTAATGGCTTCCCTGTGCAGTCTAACATAATGATTGCTGGTGTTGTCCAGTACTTCAGTATTTTGAAATAGAATTTCATGTCCAAAACTATATTTTGCATTTGTTGTTATGAGCTGTCAAGTCACATCTGACTTATAGTTACCCTAACAAGGTTTTCAAAGTATGTGGATATTAAAGGAAAGTTTCTAACCATAGCCAACCCCCAGTGAGTTTCTATGGCCAAGTGGGGATTTGAACCCAGATTCCCTGAATCCTAGTGTGTTACTGCATCCACTACAACACACTGGCTCTCTTATCTTGCATATTTCTGGGGGGACATTGGTTTAGGTGCAGCACATCTTTGAACTGTTTGTGTGTTACATTCCATATAAATGCCTAGGAATAATTTGGAAAAAGTGCAGTTACAAATGGTGTGCAGTTTACAAATTTAAAACACGACTTAAGTAGGGAAATTAGTATAGTGCTGGTATCCATAAAATAAATTCTAAATATTAATAAAAATTACAAAATCTCTGTTAAGTTCTTTATCATCATACATTTTCCAAGAAATCTTACACCTCAGTCAGGTACATCTAGCAAATAAGATGCTGTGTAAAATATTCTTTAAACACCCTGCTATGAGTACAAAGGAGCAAGGCAGCATTTACCTCAGAAAATTCCCCTTCCCTTCCCTGACCAGAGCCCTACATATAGGATACAGAACTTACACAGAGTTGGAAACTGGCTCATGTCTCTGCACAGAAAAAAAAAAAACCCATGCTACTGGTGCAGTGAATCCTTTTGGCCCATTATAAAGCCCCAAGACTGATTCTTTAATCGAACATTAGGGACTTGTGCACTTGAGGGCTAGGTTCGTGTGACTTAAGCTTTACTTAAGCTTCTATATGAAGCATGGCTATCAGGAAGGGCCATGGGATGAGAGAACTCTGGCAGGCTCAACCAGCTTTATCCTGGTCCTTGAAACCTGGCACAACTTGTCTACTTAGACTTCGTAAATGACCTGTAAGTGAGCAACAGGCCCTACAAAACAATCGGCTGCTGTACTCTATGGCCAAATGGAAGCTGTCAGCCAGGAAGTTCAAGGGGTCTGCAAACACTGCAAACTGGGAACATTGGGATGTACAAGCCTGAGGAAGCCTTCTACTTCAGATATCAAACCTAGGTATAAAAACATTCTTTGCTTCTCAAAGGACCACGTCTGTCCTCTACTGCTTGCCCCCACAATATATCACTATGATACACCTCCATATCCAAAATATAGTCTGTAATTCACATATATACAGTTCATTTGCAACCAAAGTAGCCATAAATAAAACTTTTTTATTCTTTGATGTAATTTACAAGCTACCAGGTACCATGTATTTTACACTGGTCACTTTAAAATTGATGCAGTAACAGAATGGCCCAGACTGAACAGAAAGCTGTTGATAATGAAGTAAAAAGATCTTAAGATAAAAGCAGAGTAACACTGTAACAGGTAAGTGGCAAAAAAAAAAAAAAAGGTTTGCCACAATAAAATCAGATTTGTAATGTTGCATGAGTACTGCCTGATAACAAAAACTTAGTGCCATGCGATTCTCAGCTTTATTGCCTGCAGTCTGGCTAATGTCTGTATAGTCCTTTTTCTTTCCTTGCAGTTATTAAAATGAGAGAGTTTAAAAACTATAGCAGCAACAAGCAAACCCTGTGACAGGAAGGCAAGGGTTAAAGAACTAAAAAAGTTTATACAGTGTGCTTAAGGAAGGTCTTCAGAGTTTATCTTCCATCAGCTGGAGTTCGACTGAGCGACAACATGATTCGGGCAAATCGTTCACACAGTTCATGGGTGGAATAAGAAGGTAACTTTGGTGGGTCACTGAAACCTTTAATTTCTGTAGAACAATCTAGTAATTTTGGCAGGAAGTCTGTCAGCTTTTCTTGTAAGTTAGCTGTAAAGAAAAAAAAAGTACTTATAACCAGCCAAGCAGAGTTACATAATTGTGAATAACGCATGAATGCAGCTTTGGGAATTTGCAGAAAAACTACACTCACATTTAACTACATTTACTCATTCCAGTTATATCAGAGAGCCTTACTAAAAGTCTTAAAATTCACCATCCATTTTACTTGTACCTGTATTGATTTTTTAAAGAACATTACTAAAATTAGACTCCTCTAGGGTACAGTCTCAGGCACTGCAGCCTGAAGGACTTTGTATTTGATTTTAGATTTAAAATTGTCCTCATGTTTAGCTTCAGCAGAGCTGACTTTCTACAATATGAACCAAAGTGACTGGGAGTGGTAGCAATGAGGAGGGATAAATGGTGGGAAAATCTCTTACTCATGAGAATCACTCATGAGAAAGATATGAGCCACAATTACATTTTCAGGAAGGGCCAACGTCACTTTGCTGCAACTTTGGTTGTTTCACATGATACAAGCCCTCTTGTTGTTTTAAAAAATGCACATGGGCACCATTTTAAAGCTGCTAGTGCTGGAAGGTTTCCTTGATACTGACAGCTAGGGGGGGGGGGGCTCAACATGAGGCAAAAATGAAGCTACCGGAGCTGCCCCTCAGGTAAGTACAATGTCACTGCCTGGCTAGTGCCCGGAAGGCTTTCTGGCCACCTTGGCAATGGCTGGCTGACAATGTTGTTTTTGCTGTCAGGAGAGCTCCATTGTCCCCTTTTTTTCTTGCAAAGCAAGAAAGCAAGAAAACCCAGTGCTAGTGCTGGCCAACTGTAGACCAGGGACTGCTCCATGTCCTGCTTTAATGCAAAGATTCACATTAAAGGAAGATGTGTGAAGCAGGCAGTTTGACAACTGTTTTCAGAAATGTGTAGTTCCTGCCATAGAGTATAAAGGAAAGAACGATGAGACTAGCTCTGTAGACATAGTTACATGACCCAGACCCAGCTGCTTAGGATTAGCTAATGTCACAAGCTAGTCTCAAATTCATAAGTATGATCCCATGTTAGGAAGAAGAAGTCTATATATATTTTCAAGCAATTGCACTTGGCTGAAGAACAAAGTCAAATGTAGACAGTGTAGCTGTATTCAAGGTAAGCAACCTTATGACTGTATGTAGATCTGCTATTTCATGAACAGTCTTAACAATAATTGTAAAATCAATGAGAATACCACTGCTTTCATGGTTATGAATGATCAGTCTGGGAGACTTGAGAATTATATGAAAATATGTTTTTAAGAATCAACTGATTTCAAACCCCCAGCTTTAAATCACTTCTCTTAGATACAAACGTTATTGATACAGATATATTAACACTATTCTGAAATTGAGATGTGTCAGTCCTTACTTTGGATTCTTTAGTGACATTACAGACTTCATGTTTTAAATTATATCAGTACTATATGTATAAAAGCAACTAGGCAATTAAAAGTAACTTACGCTCCATTTCCTGTCCAAGATATGAACACCATCGGTTTCTCATATCTTCTACAGCAATAATATCCTTTTCCTCTATTTCATCCACCAACAACAAAGGTAGACAAGGGACTATAAGTTCATTCATAATTTCCAGACCCTTGTTTACTTCTTCATCATCTCCAGATTCGAACTGTGCAGCAGCACACTCATTTAACTTCTTCATGCAACATCAAGGGGAAAATGAACATGATTAGTTAACCACATTGTGCCCTGACTGAGAATGCATCTGAAAAAAATAGGTTTAAAAGATACCTACTGGGTCACCTTTCATACAGTAATTACTTTATTCATTCATTCATTCATGATGTTTTTATACCACCCTATTTAGTGAAAATCCACTAGTCTGGACAGTCGCATAAGCAGAAATCATCCCCTAACTACCCATCCCGACCCTACAGAAACAAATAAAAAACCAAACAAATAACAAAACTCAAACTAATGACTAAATGATGGCAACTATCTTCTGAGACAGGGTTCCCAATCTTGGGTAACCCAGGTATTTTTGGACTGCAAACCTTGGGTAGCACAGCTAGTGGTGACGGGTGTTGCAGTCCAAGAACACCTGTGTTACTCAAGGTTGGGAACCACTATTATACAAAAAAGACTAATGGGTCAAATTACTACTTAAGGGGAAGAATGTCCTTAAAGACTTCTTTGAACAATTCTGTTTTTACTAATTTTTAAAAACTCTGGCAGGAGAAGGTTTGCCAAATCTCTAATGGGAGATCATTCCAGAGCAACGGAAACCCCTCTCACCTCCCTCGGCATGGCCACCTGTAACAACAGGGAGGACTGGGTGGAATAAGCAGCTATTCTTTGTGAGAGATGCTCCAACAGGTATTGAGGTCCCAAACCATTGGGGCCTTTATATGTTAAAACCAAAACTTTAAACCTGGGACAGAAAGGAACAGGTAGCCAAAGCAAACAAGCCAGCACTGGAAAGATATGATTGAACTTCTTCACTCCAGAAATCAACCTGGCTGCCACATTCTCGCTTGTGTAGAAGCCTCATCTTTGCAACATAGTGGTCCAAGTAGAGTAAAGGTAAAGGTAAAGGTTCCCCTTGACAGTTAGTCCAGTCATGTCCGACTCTAGGGGGCGGTGCTCATCCCCGTTTCCAAGCCGTAGAGCCAGTGTTTGTCCGAAGACAGTTTCCGTGGTCACGTGGCCAGCGTGACTAGACACGGAACGCCGTTACCTTCCCACCGAGGTGGTACCTATTTATCTACTCGCATTTTTACATGCTTTCGAACTGCTAGGTTGGCAGAGTAGTGAGATGCAAAAGAGGGAAAGGCTCCTAAACCTCAAATAGTTGTAAAGAAGAGGGATCGCAGCTTGTATATTTCCAGATACATGACACCTGCTGAAATCCTATTTTATACATGTATTGAAGGTGAGAGATCCCTACCCTCTTGAGCCACTGGTCACTCTCATCTCAGGTGAGATAGGCTGATAGAGAATAGAACATGATTCACAATGTCTCTAAGCAGACCAGCAATAACGATGCCATGCAACTTCCTTCAGAAAGGAGGATTTGATTTGTTATATCAAATAACTGTATGAACTGGCTCTGAATACTTTTTAGAGCAAAGTGGTGGAATCACGTGGCCCCTTGTTTTGGCAAGCTCCCCCAGGTTGTACTGCTGAATTTTGGCAAGATTCCAGGAAAAATATTCAAAGCAAGCACTTGCTGAATTCTGGGAGCAAATCACAATCATCCATTTGAGCAAACAAAACAAATGATTGTTGTAGGTTTTTTGGGGTGTTTGGCCGTGTTCTGGAGGTTTTTCAGGCCAAACAGCCTGAAAAACCTACAACAACCATCGGATCCCGGCCATGAAAGCCTTCAAGAATACATCAAAACAAATGATTGCTTGTTATAAAATGCTTTTGCCCTGTTCCTCCTGAATTTTGGCACTGAAGAGGGGTCCACCTCATGGCAGATCCTAGCAGAAGAAAAATGCCCCCCAGATTCACTGAGGGTGCCTTCCCTTCTTCTTATGCATTTAGGAACTTTGATAGAGGCCACTTCAATTCTCACTGAGGCTCCTTTTCAGCAGCATCAACAAAAATGCATTTGTTACAATGGACATCCTTGTAACAAAAGTCTTTGTTATGTCAAAGTTGTTCATCACTGTAATGTGACCCACATGCAATCTACGACTAAGCAGCATAGAATGTTTATTTAATATACACTGAACTATAACACAAAACTATAAAAATTAAGTCTTATTGTTATTGGCTTGAAATTAAAAGATGCTATACTAAATCAGTGCTTCCCAAACATGGGTCCCCAGATGTTCTTGGGTTACAATTCCCAGAAAATCTGGCCAGCATAGCTAGTAGTGAAGGCTTATGAGAGTTTTAGTCTAAGAACACCAGGGGACCCACGCTTGGGAACTGTTGTACTAAACTGAAGCCACAGCTTGATCTTGAATTCAAATTAACATTGAACAGAAATTTTATTTTATTTTTATTTAGAAACCCAGAAGCCAGGCACCAGTTGGGATATGAGAGTAACAAAGCATGGACAAAAGATTCTCTGGTCTTGTGCATGTGCAGCTGCTGGCACATGGAGCCAAGTAGAAGCAACTGGGCAGTTTGCACTAGCAGCCAGTAAGCCATAGTTCTGATGAACTGTGATATATTATTGATGAACCAACCTATTTATGTACATTGGATGTTATTTACAATAACTTAACCATTTTATTTGGAAACTGGCATGTTGTTGACTGTTGGTATCACAGCATGACAATGCTTGCAGAAAGAAAGAGGTTTTCTTTGGGTCCCACTTACTAGCAAACATTCCCTTCTATAATGGGAGATCAGTTCTTCATCGTGCCCTCTATAGATGCCTTTGGATGAGAGCTCTTTGTTCTTATGATAAGCATAGATGAGGTACAACAAGGCTTCCTGAAAACTGAAACAAAAATTAAAATAATTAGTTTTCTCCCCCAGAATACTAGAGTATAGATTAATGCTGTATCTGCAATCTAGAAATTAAGTTTGAAATAATATTTCTCATCTTAACATATGAATTCCCTCTTCAGATAACCCAAGATTAGTATTTTTATCCCACTTGGAATTATTTAACAGACCTCTCTCTCTGTTGCAGGAATAAAACAGAGGTGGCAGCACACACTTGTACTCCTGTTAAGCTACCTGTTCATATACTAATAAACGTATTAGCTGAAGATGTCACAATTAAGTCCTTCTGTGAAAACACCATGATGCAGACAATTCTTCTACCACTTCTTACACTCAGGTATTTTGCTACACCTGTGAGAAGAACCAGTATTTTGCAGGGAGTGAGAGAGAGATGTATAAAGAAGAGTGGATGCTATAATAGCAAGTTCATTATTGATTAACTTAGGACTAAGCTGCTCTGACACTGAGTGTAGGTTTTCCATACAGGCCGGACTGGGACTGTAATACAGGGCAAAGACTCCCAAGGGTTCTGATCCAGATTAGGTGCCCCTGTACTTGCCATGCATACACACACATTTGTAGCTTGGACTTAAAGCCAGAACAATGCAATCAATAGGACATCCAGTATGGCCTTCAGTTGGTAAGACAAGTTAATGGGAAAGAAGGGATGTGGTTAAAATTCCACCCTAAAAAGATGCACAAGAACTAACAGTATACTTCTCTTTCTACATCAGAAGGACTTGGACTTTTTTCCCTTTTGCTTCCCATTGTAGCTCTTTGTAGTGCCAAAAAACATCCACTTCAGTGCATTTCTCAGCCTTCTGCGCTATGTTTTAAAGTTGCACAAGAGGTTTCAGGAGGAACAAGGATTACTGATTCTGGTGGAAGGAGCAGGAGCCAGTGCACATGCACCACTGGATCTTCGCCATGGGGCCCAGAAGGCAAAGCTGACCTTTGATGGTCCTGACACCAATGATTTTATAAGGGAAGTAGAACCCAAATGCTGGAAGGACAGATCACTGGAAGGACAGATCCTGAAGCTGAGGCTCCAATACTTTGGCCATCTCATGAGAAGAGAAGACTCCCTGGAAAAGACCCTGATGTTGGGAAAGTGTGAAGGCAAAAGGAGAAGGGGACGACAGAGGACGAGATGGTTGGACAGTGTCATCAAAGCTACCAACATGAATTTGACCAAACTCCGGGAGGCAGTGGAAGACAGGAGGGCCTGGCATGCTCTGGTCCATGGGGTCACGAAGAGTCGGACACGACTTAACGACTAAACAACAACAAGAACCCAAATGCTTGGGCCTACATCAAAGCAGTACATGTGTCAGACAGCCATGGGAACAAACAAGATATGGTCATGATGGAGCCCTTGATAATCTTCCAGGAGCCCATAAACTGCCCTCAGTCATACAGCCTAGTTATACTTACACCTGTAATGCTATGCAACACATAGTTTTTTACTTTAATAAGTTACCTACTAAAGCACCGTGAAATTATAATTTTGTCCTCTACTACTTAATGTGACAGTGTGATTCGAGCCATCCAGACCCTTTTAGAATAACATGTGTAAAGTAAATTTGTGTCCACATATATTTCAGTGTTAATATGAATCTCCTCTAAGAATTTACTGCAGAATTTAAAAGTGCAGACAAGGACAAAGATACAACCCCTAAATGTTTCAGGTGCACCATATTTTTTTTTTTTTTTGAGAGTATTTAGGAAGGAGCCTGTGGATTCTTACTTCTTTTTCTGAAAGAGTTCCAATCCCACCATGAGATACAGAGTTGTCTCTCTGAAGTTTCTGTACTCTTGGTGCCACCACTGCATATAAAGGAGAAAATATGATTATTTTTATGAAGAAATAATTAAACCTCAATTTTATTCCTCTCATGCAGCAAATGTACAGTAGTTTTGAGACTGCCTTCTTCAGCATGGTCCTACTGATTTTAAAGAGTGTCTACTAACTCTGGATATGGAGATCCAACACTGCTTTAAGGTACAGTGCATCCTGCCAGCAAATATCGTACCAATGCAAACAAGGGAAGAAAATCAATTTCTTAAACCTTGTAAACACATTTAAATCTATACAAGGAATCCAGGTGACATGGCATTGATTATAAGAATTACATGTTGTTGTGTTTTAGGCCTTGGCTTCTCTGAAAGATATCAGGAGACAATTTATTTTACTTTACCCCATATAATAAAATGAAAGGTTTGAACGACAGTACTAGCCTCATAGTCCTCCATGTTGACTTCTTCTGGCTTTATCATTTCAATTTTGGCTTGAGCCACTTTCATTATGTTGCGGCACCTTGAGAGAGACAAAGAAAGAAAGGGAGAAAATGTATTATTGATAAAATTATATTTTGGAACCACATCAGAGAGAAAAAATCTGAGTTTCTGGGTATGGCAGTTGTTCCCGCCATCTCCTTCAGAGTATTTTTGTGGCCTTTTTTTTTTTTTAAATTGACAGACTCTCATATAATTTACAAACTGCTTATGGAAAACTTCTGATATTTAAGCAAAATAAACAAGGAGATAAAAGGTTTGGGGGAGGCATTTGCTGGCAAGTGCCCTCCTTCTTTTAAAGAGTAGATTTTCTGGGGGGAAAAGAAAGTGGATTTGAAAGTGGATTGTTCACATCTTTTCAGGAAAGAAACCTACTTATCAAAAGTCAGGAAGTAATTTACCTGATACTGATGTTGCATCTTTAATTTAGGTTTTTGGATGGGGCGATATTGGTCAAAATTCTCTTGGTGAATCAGTTTCTCCATATGTTCGTTCCATTGATTCAAATGTGCTTACTCTGTGACTTATTTTAGCACAGTAAGTTGCAGTTAGAGTAGACCCATTTCAATTAATGGAACTTACAGAGGATCACAATTTACAAAATCCCCATTGACTCAATCGGACTATTCTAGTGCAATTTACTACATTTTGCAACAGGAATTTGACTATTATGGACTAGGCTAGTATACATCTGAAAGTAGTGCTATAATAATGACAATGGCTCAAATGTACTGTTTTCATATTATAATGGGAAAGAGACTGTGACCTGACTAGTTTTAGTTTTTTTCCCCCTGTTTAAAAAGAATTAGAAACTTTTAAATATATGTGATCTATTATGACATTTCTGCCTTGGACAAACTTACCTGTCTAAGAGATGTAGTGCTAACGACTCTTCCATAGATATAGAGGGTGCCTAAAACAAGCAGGTTATGTTCGATTTTCACACTTGCCCCATGTACCATCTTTGTACCACTATTTTTCAGACAATAGCACTCTCTATTTTTATATTATTATTAGTTTTATTTATATGCCGCATTTCTCCCAACAAGGGACCCAAAGTGGCTCACAACATCCCATTAAAAGATTAAAACATGAAAACATAAAAAATATTAAAATTATCTGCTAAAATGGGGTTCATGGATTCAGTTATAACTGTTAAAAGTCATTAAAAACCTGCCTGAAGAGATGGGTCTTTAGCTTTTTTCAGAAGGATAACAGGGAAAGGGCCATCCTGATCTCCCGAGGGACAGCGTCCCATAGCCTGGGAGCTGCCACAGAGAAGGCCCTCTACCGTGTTCCCATCAGCTGTGCTTGTGCTGGCAATGGGACCGAGAGGAGGGCCTCCTCTGCTGATCTTAATTGCCGAGAAGGCACATATAGGGAGATACGGTCCTTCAGGTAGCCTGAACCCAAGCTGTATAGGGCTTTATAGGTAATGATCAGCACTTTGAATTGGGCTCAGAAACTGACTGGTAGCCAGTGCAGTTCTTGTAACAGATGCGTTATATGCTCCCTGTAGCTGGCTCCAGTCAGTAGTCTGGCTGCAGAGTTTTGCACCAGCTGAAGTTTCCGAACCGTCTTCAAAGGCAGCCCCACATAGAGCACGTTACAGTAATCTAAACGGGATGTAGCTAAGGCATGTGTCACTGCAGACAGATCCGACATCTCAAGGAACGGGTGCAGCTGGCGCACCAGCTTTAGCTGTGCAAATGCACTCCTGGCCACCGCCGAAACCTGGTCATCCAAGCTTAGGGATAAATCCAGGAGTACACCCAAGTTGCGGACCTGAATTTTCAGGGGGAGTGTAACCCAATCCAGCACAGGTAGTATCCCTATTCCCTCATCTGCCTTCCGACTAACCAGGAGCACCTCTGTCTTGTCTGGATTAAGTTTCAGTTTGTTTGCTCTCATCCAGCCCATTACTCATGCCAAGCAATGGTTTAGAGTCAAGACGGCTTCCCCGGAATTAGGTGGAAAGGAGAGATAGAGATGAGTGTCATCCGCATACTGGTGACACCGAATCCCAAAACTCTGGACAACCTCTCCCAGCGGTTTCATGTAGATGTTAAAAAGCATGGGTGACAAAGGAGAACCCTGAGGAACGCCACAGGCTAATAGCCAGGGTGTTGAGCAGGAGTCACCCAGCACCATCTTCTGAGTTCTCCCCTCCAGGAAGGACTGGAGCCACTGTAAAACAGTGCCTCCGAGTCCCATCCCAGAGAGATGGCCCAGAAGGATACCATGGTCGATGGTATCGAAAGCTGCTGAGAGGTACAGCAGAACCAACAGGGACACACTCCCCCTGTCTAGTTCCCGGCGTAGGTCATCCACAAAGGCGACCAAAGCTGTCTCTGTCCCATAGCCAGGCCTGAAACCAGACTGAAATGGGTATAGATAATCCGCTTCCTCCAGGAATCCCTGGAGCTGAGAAACCACTACATACAACCACTACATACAATATATATATTTCATTTTCTTATGTATTGCTTATTGTGTTTTATTATTCCTTATTTCTTCAGTTTGTTATTTATCTCTGATTTTAGACACCCTCAGCTTGCGCTGCTTCCTCTAAAGGAAGTCACCAGTTTTTAGAACAGATTCTGATCATCAGTATACATGATTGTTATTTCAATTTTGGCTTGAGCCACTTTCATTCTGTTGTGGTGCCTTTAAAAAAGGTATACATTATCATATGAAGATCAATACATTTGTCTCTGCTCAGAGTTTCACATTAGACTTCTGTTCAAATGTGCATGCTCTCCCTTGAATCATCTCCACATATTTTGCTAGCAGTTATAATTCATTGTCACAAGGTGGAGCTACAATACTATTTTTAAATAAACAAAGTACCTGCCTTAACAAAACAGTAACACCTCCTTTTGGAAAAACTCATTGCTTAGATTAGTTCAGAAATCTGTTAAGTTCAGCACAAAATGTTGGTGTAGATGTGCAGTTCTTAGTATAATCATGTGAAAGTATTTGGGATAACGGCTATTTCTTTAGCCGTTTTCTGTTGTAGGGACAGACAGACTTTAGGCATACACACTCTTTATATTTACTTTGAAGAAAAGAATCACATGGTCCTAGAATGTATTTACAAAGCAACAACTGAAATAGGATTTCAAAAAACAAAAACAAAAAAGAGTATGTCAATGTGAATTTTAGGAGATTAAACTGCGGAAAGCACCTGTTGACAATGAACATTTCATCCTAAATCAAAATTATTCAAACCCCATTGCAAATCAGGTTTATTGTCAAAATTTACAGACTTTCAGCGGTTTGCAATGAACAAATCAAACAAAAGCAATTGAAATAGATCAACACAACAAATGCTTCAAATGGCATACTGACTCTCCTGCTGGGCCTCATCAAACACAAGTGGACTAATTCCCAAATAGCTTCCCTGCAGCAAAGTGGGAAAGGCATAAGGAAGGATGGAGGCTGCTGATGGAAGGCACTCCAAACACCTCTATACAGTGGTGTTGTTCACCCAAAAGTCACCATGACTATAGAAGGAAAAAAGGGATGCCTGAATTTCCCCTCAATAAATGCCGGGGGGGGGGGGGGAGAGATCCAGACTGCCCTCCTTACCACTCTGTGGTCTTTTTTCTAAACTCTCTCAATTTCTGTAGGTTCCTTTCTAAACCTGTTTTGGATTGGTTTACTCTACCCCATGACAACTAAGGCTCACAGTCTGGTGTACTCCTGGACTCATTTCTGAGCCTGGATACTCAGGACTCAACAGTGGCCTGCAGTGTATTTGCACAGCGAAAGCTGGTGTGCCAGCTGCACCTGTTCCTGGAAATGCCTGAACTGGCTACAGAAATATTTATCTTAGTAACACCCTAGTTGCACAGCATGCTGACATTGCCTTTAAGGGCAGTTTGGAAACCTGAGCTAGTTTAAAGTGGTACAGCTATGCTGTTACCTGGGCCAGTTACAGGGAGTACTGTATTTTCCCCCATGTATAAAACACCCCCGTGTATAAGAGACCCCCCCCCCCCACTTTTCTAGCCCAAAATTAAGAAATCTTAACTTAGCTTTGAGCATTCAGCCTCTGGGCTCAGACATTACAAATCCCTGTTGCATCTGAGCACTGCCTACAGCTCCACCTCTAACGAGGTGTGTTCCAATTGGTTTGTTCACCATCAGCTGACATCAGTTACATAAGGCTCATGATTGGAGGAAGCTAAGTCTCCTTACTATAGGAAGCTAACCCTCCTGATTGGAGGCAGTTAAGCCTCGTGATTGGAGGCAGCCTGTTTGCAGAAGCAAGGTATAGGCCGTTTTGTTCTCTCCTCAGCTTACTTCTGTGTATAAGACGACCCTCAATTTTTAGTCTAAAGATTTTAGACAAAAGTATGTCTTATACATGGAAAAATACAGTATTTAATTCTTCAGAAAACCTCCAGTTTATGGGATGTTGTGCTTCTGTATGCATGATTCAAAATGCCAGGAAATAGCCCAATATTTTTGCACAATATTGTGCCTGCATCCCCAGCAGGAAAAAGGATGCCAAACTTTACACACCAAAGGGCAACCTGAATGCTGACAATACCAACGGCAGCAGTTAATATGATCTACAGGATACCCTCTTCTGCTCACTACCATTTACAAAGTGATACCACACGAGGTAAAACCCCAGAAGCCAACTTTTTTTTTTTAATCAGTTAAAAACTTCTCATCCCAATGAATTGTCAGGGTTGTTTTTTTGACAAATGTGAATGGGTAGTGAGCACAAAAGGGTACCTTGTAGACCATTTTTTTTACCACTGATGTTGTCAACATTCAGTCTCCCCTTTATAAGGAGGCTAGACTGGTCCACTCTCTTCTATCCTTCAGGCAACAGCCGAATGCTATCTTTTCCAGACAAGCCTTTCAACAACTAATTGAGAAGGTTTTGCTCCTGTGTGCTGAATATTGTTGCTGCTGTTGTTGTTGTATTTTAATGTGTTTTTAACAGTTTTAAATAATTTTAGTTCACTTGTTTTTGAATAATTTGTGAGCTGCCTTGTATCTTATCTGGGAAAAAGGTGGCACAGAAGTATAAACAAAGAAGCAAACAAAGATTTCCTGGTGTGCCTTCTCACCACAAGGTTGCAAAAAAAGTTATCATTCCCCCACCAACAACTGGAAATGCAAATAGAAGGTGATCTTTATAGAATAAAGGGATGTGGCCTCACTGCCCTGATTGGTCAGACATCCACCACTCTGAGACAATCAAACATTGAATTAAAAAAACCTGAGAAATAATTTGCATTACTTTCTTACTATAGATCTGACCACTTTTTTTTTCTGATGGGGGTGGAAAACCTTTTGCTCTCAGAATATCGCAGATGGCACGTCATGTTAAGGCATGCATCATTAAGATGAATAAACAACTTGTGGTATGTTCCACCTTTATATACCAGCTGGGAACATGGTAACTGCCTCATCTGGTTTCTCCAATTGTCACATGATCATAATGCTATAGGGGGAAAAAAACCTGCTGGAAGCCTCACTGCTCCACCACGGAAGTACAGGGACTTGGAGGGGAAAATCTGAAAGTCTCTGGGGATTGTCTGGAGTCACCTTTGGAACTGACCACTGTTGAGCTCACCTATCAATTTTACCTTGTGGTGAAATCCAAAGGGTAAGAACCAGGTTCAGGGAATTAAAATTCACTCTTTGACTGTATAAATCACTCATTTACTAGGCAAATACGAAAGTACACCTCTTTCCAAACCCATAGGGATTCTGAAAGCTGTCTTACCTTGTCACACTTGGCTTTCTCCATTTTCAACCAACTAATGCTGGTATTTATTTGTTTGCTAATCCTACCCATGGTTCACTACATATTTCTATTAGGAAAAATAACTATTTTCACAGAATATGGGTAAGAAAAGAACAGTATGGAGAAGAAAAAGGGCATCAATAAAGTGTTAAAAGAAGTTTGATCTTCTATAGAAGCTGTCTAAAGTGCTTCAGTTTAGAGTTGCTTGCATAAATTACCTTTCGTCAAAACTCAAACTGGGATCTGCAAACTGCTCCAACAATGTTCTCTCAATTATTTTCTTTGGGGCTTGGTTCTGAATGAAGTACACAATTACATGATGCAAACGATGATCACATTCAGGTGGTGTGTCTTCCTGGGCCAGTCTGAGTAACCGTGCATATTCTGTTTTTATTGCCTATGCAAAGTAATGAACACAATAAGGCATTTAATTTGCAACAATGATGCCAATTTATAAACTGAGAAAGTCTTAACACAGAAAAAGTCACAAGCCTTATACAATTAATGTCACTAACAACAAATACGAATCTTTGTAGCCTGGTAAAATATTTGGGTTAAACAACTTGGTTCATATACACAATCAGTCATACACAAAGTTAGCAATTCATATTATATGTTGTAGTAGCAGTTGTTATTGTTGTTATAAGTCAGAACTGACTTATAGCAATCCTAACAGAGCTTTCAACGCAAGTGAGATATTTAAGGAGTGATTTTACCAGTTCCACATCCCCAGTGACTTTCCATGGCTTAACAGGAATTTGAACCCAGGTGACTTGAGTCCTACTCCATCACCCTATCAACTACACCACACTGGGTATTCGTATCACATGTTGCCACAGCAACACTGAAGTCTTGAAAAAAATAATCATCTTTAAAATGAAATAAAACTGTTTTTGAAAACTTGGTTTTAATAATACTTCTTAAGGAAAAAGGGAAATATATCCTAACCTCTGAGGCACAGCATCAGACCAATTTATCTTTTGTATTCATATACATTGCATAATATTAACTGTCAGAAATAATTATATGAAGTTCTACATTACTGCTCAGGAGCTACATTTCCACATCTAGATTCACCTTTCACAGTTTAACATATGACAAATGTGTACTAGTTAGAGATGGGCATGAACTGGCGGTTCAGCGTGGTTCATTTACTGGCCCAACAGATGAGTCGTGGTTTGGTGCCCGCCCCCTCCAGTGGGTGCCCACTCAGAGGCACCACCCCAGCTTTCCTGCCCACCTCCTCTGGGTGCTGACTTGAAGTGGGTACCTGCCAGTTGGGGTGAGGCACCAAACCATGGATTAGCTATTGGGTCAGTAAATGAACCATGCCAAACCACAGATTCATGTCCATCTCTTGTATTAATGTGTACTACAGTAAAGGCCCTTCCAGTTACTCAATAAACATCTAAAGCAAGTGAATTATTTTGTTCTTTTTCTCAACAGGGAGATTTTTACTAGTTTCATAACATTCAGTATTAGATGGGAGATAACCTGAAACTTGGGAATCCAAAAAAGGACTGCCAAATGAAACTGAGGGAGGGGCAGGACCTGTATGCAAGAAAAAGAGTCTCATGCCTATGTTTAAATGACCATGTCTTAGCTTAATAAGCAAAGTTACCACCTGTGACATCCTAAGTCAAGTTCAAGGTTCTGCTACTCTCCTACAAAGCCCTCCACCGTTTGGGACCCTGTTACTTGGCAGAGCGCTTTTCCACAAGATCATCCACCCATGCCTCCAGATGCGCACAGGCAATACTCCTCCATGTGGCTACACTGAAGAAGGCCAAGAAACCATCAACAGAAAGCTGGGCCTTTTTGGCTGTGGCACCTACACTCTGGAACCAACTACTGGCTAAGCTGTGTCTGGCCCCCTTCCTGTCTACCTTTAAGAGGCTAAAGACAGAGTTTTTTTAGAGATACCTTTGTTGGCAATATCCCACGATCTTCCTACCATTACCCTGTCATGTTATCATTTTATTATAAAGCACCATAGTATTTTGGCATTGGCACTTGAAATGTTTATTTTCACTTTGTCTTGTTTAATTTATTTATTTTTTGTGATCGGCACTCCACAAAGGCACAGAGCTGCCTGGGCGGGGACTCTTTGCCCACCCACTCAAAGAGTGACAGGCAGGCCTGGCTCAATGCGAGCTTTTAAAACGGGCCTCGTGGCCTGCGCTGTCCTCTTCCCTGTCTGACAAATGACCCACCCTCCCACCGAGGGTAAGAATAAGAGTAGCTGGTCGCTTCAGGGCTGGATGGGAATTTTTGACCTGCATCTAGGCTGCAGGTGGTTTTTTACCCATCCCATTCTCATTCCCAGGAAGCACATGGGAGCTAAATAGGTCACTGCCAGTACGATCACGACGGCGGGTAGTGCTAAACAGGGTAGGTTCAGGTGAGTTCCAGGGTGGGCACCCAGAGGGTGCAAGGGATCCCTCCTCTCAGAATTGCATTTACAGAGGTTTGGCTGAGGGGAGAGAAAGCAGGGAGACCCCAGGGGACACTGGGCACTTGGAGTCTAGAGACTCGTTTAGAGGGCGACCCCAGGTACTCCGGGTGGATGGCCGAGAGGGTGCTGGACAGTTCAACACCACCCTCTCGGGGTAGGAACTCCCAGGGGCAAAGGTCTGGACCAGTTGGTCAAGAACGATGAGGGTTCCAGACCTGTTAGCATTACGGCTGGCCCCCTTGTAAAAAGGGGTAGTTAAAAGTTAAATAGTTAATAAAGTTGTGGCCCTAGTTTTAACCCATATTACTGTGTCTCGTCTCGTTATTTCGGGTTGGGCGGGCAACGTTTGATTTTAGCTTGTCAACCACCCAGAATACTGCACTGCACTTATGGGGTGGGGTATATAAATGAAATGATATGAAATAAATAAATAAGTTAGATCAAGCCTTCTGGCTGTACACATAGCCCTTTTACTTGTTTGCACAGAGGAGTGAACAACCACAACATCTTCCACTATTATTTTGCATGATGTCACAATAGGGAAACTATTACAGGTTTGCTATAGTTTGCACAAAGAGCTTCTATGCATGTCTACTGGCTTTATTCATATCTGCTTATTAAACCGAGATACTATAATTTGAACCAGTTCAAATGGCACTATCCCTGGAAGCAATATTTCAGATGCCCATTTAATGTACTTTTGGCTAAGACCTTATTTAATCGAGAGCTTAGCAAAAATACTGGAATTCTACCTTGCAATGTCACAAAATACAAGAGAGAAAGGCAACTGAATATTCCTATGAAAAGTTAATGCCTGTCTATATTGTACTGTCTATTACAGAATGTCATTGTTATAAGATGGGAAAATTCCATCCTCAAAGTTCCTGAGTTAATAGTTTCAGAGCCAAAACACAACCTTTATCCTTTAGTTTATGGACAGAGAGTTGCCATACTCTCTTCACACTACATCCTACTCCCGCTTTGCCTGTCCTCCTAAACCTCCATAGCAGCTTTTTGGGAAATACAGGGGAGATGAAGCTTTCCTTCTGTTAACTTCCTTAGCTTATATTATACACAAAATCCATTCTAGAGTCCCCTCAAAGCAAATATAATCTAAACTCAGACATGTTATAAGGTCAAGTACCATGTAACCTTATCTGTTATCTCAACAAACCATTACTATATTAGTTGTCCTCATGTTACTTTAACAAAATATTTTATTATTGGAATCATAGGAAGAAGGGTGGAAATGTACCAACAACTATGCATGCCAGGAAAGGCAAATAAATCATGACCTGACTCCAAGCAATAAAACATGGATCTTTGATCCATATGTCCACTAAAGCATGGAGTTGCCTAGAACAGAAGGATTTGTGGGGGAGAGATATAAATGCCTCCTCTTAAAATTGCAGTATGTCTTCTTCAAAGGAAAGGGGAATTGTTTACAGGGAACTACAGTAAAAAAATCAAGCATGGTCTAAGGCACTGAAGAGCAGCAAAACGCAGCAGGCCTGATTGTTTCATTGAGCACTAGGGAGCACTGATGTGCTAGCAATATAGTCGTCCATTATTTCCTGTACAGAAGGTACTAGATTAGTGTGGCAAAGCAAAATCCCTGCTTACACTTCCATAATTCAAGCTAAAACCCACAAGATCCAAATCTCCAAAACTGGACATAAGTTTAACATTCAGGTATTCTACTTCCAGGGCCTCCAAAAAATATGAAATTTCTTTTAAGCTTATGTTGGAGTATGTAGTTATTGACCAAAGGTACCAAAATCCTACTGATGTCTGTGTAATTTGGCTAGATTGAACTGATGTATCTGATCACATGCCCAACTATACAAGATGTGTCCTGGCAATTTGTTGATTAGTCATGATAAGCTACATAAACACCAATAGGTTTCCAATCATTTACAGTCAAACCTCGACCTACGAACGTCCCTACCTATGAACATTTCGACTTACGAACGGCTCCGATCGGAAAAATTTGTATCGACTTGCGAACGGAGCCTCGACTTACGAACGGAAAAAGGGAGGGGGAAAGGGCAGGAAATTCAAAACTCAGCCTCCCAGGGCTTACCCAGCACCATTTTTGAATTTCCCGCCCTTTCTCCCTGCCTTTTTCCGTTCAGAGGCTTGCCCAGCACCATCGGAGGACTGGCGGGGGACCTCTGAAAGCGGCTATCGCGGTGGCGGGGGATCCCCGCCAGTCCTCCGATGGTGCTGGGCAAGCTTCCGAAGGCTTCCCTTGCACCATCGGAGGACTGGCGGGGGTCCCCCGCAACCACGATTGGCGCTTTCAGAGGCTTCCGAAGGCTTGCCCAGCACCATCGGAGGACTGGCGGGGGACCTCTGAAAGCGGCGATCGCGGTGGCGGGGGATCCCCGCCAGTCCTCCGATGGTGCTGGGCAAGCTTCCGAAGGCTTCCCCTGCACCATCGGAGGACTGGCGGGGGTCCCCCCACGTGGCGATCACCACTTTCAGAGGCTTGCTCAGCACCATTTTTGAATTTCCCGCCCTTTCTCCCTGCCTTTTTCCGTTCAGAGGCTTGCCCAGCACCATCGGAGGACTGGCGGGGGTCCCCCGCAACTGCGATCACCGCTTTCAGAAGTCCCCCGCCAGTCCTCCGATGGTGCTGGGCAAGCCTTCGGAAGCCTCTGAAAGCGCCGATCGCGGTTGCGGGGGACCCCCGCCAGTCCTCCGATGGTGCTGGGCAAGCTTCTGAAGGCTTGCCCAGCACCATCGGAGGACTGGCGGGGGTCCCCCCACGTGGCGATCGCCGCTTTCAGAGGTCCCCCGCCAGTCCTCCGATGGTGCTGGGCAAGCCTCCAAATGGAAAAAGGCTGGGCAAGCCCTGGGAGGCCTTGGAAGGTGGCAATGGCGGCGGCGGGGGACCCCCGGGAGGCTTCGGACCGGTAAATTGCTGCTTTTATAAATTGCTCTGGGTGGGTTTTGGGCTTGGGGGGGGGGGAGTATGTTTCTGTGTTGTTGTTTGTTTGTTTTTTGGTGATTTTTTTTTTCCAGTCTCAGCGCGGGACTTGCTCAAATGTTTATTTTTGGATGTTTTTTTTTTTGTGTGTGTGTGTGTGTGTTTTGCAGTCTCAGCGTGGGACTGCAAGTGTTTTATTTTTCTTTTTTTGGGGGGGGGGTATTTTTTTCTTCGGCCGGAACGGATTAATGGGTTTTCAATGCATTCCTATGGGAATGCATAGTTCGACATACGAACGTTTCGACGTACGAACGTTAATCCGGAACGGATTAAATTCGTAAGTCGAGGGTTGACTGTATTGTTAAAACAAAAATGCTGGATACTGCTGTGTTTTCACTATCTCTCTCTGTAAAATGTAGATGAGAAGAAAAACTCAGTTAACTGATACACATTTAATCAGAGTTACAAAGACAAACCAAAGGAGGAAAAGTTGAAAGAGTTGGTGGTACCTGAAAAAACCCTGTTTCTGGCCCACACCTGTCATACACATTCGTAGCTTTACCTATAGCCATGATAATACCTTGCATGTCCGGGGTCAGCAAGACCTGTCATAGGAGATTTAACACATATACACACATGTATATTGAATAATGAGAAATGTAAATTCAAATCACTATGTGCCTTTACAAACACATGCCAAAATTAGCAACTGCATACGTACACTGCAGCGGCAAGCATTTCAGGGTTATACATGTGACCTCAAAGCACACTAATTACATAATCTACATTTACACTAGATTACACTAGAGTTGCTAGTGAATTGAAATAGTAAATTACGTTAAAAAGAATTCCTGGATTCCTCAGCCAAGTTATAAAGCGGTCTGTTCCTGTTATATTAAACATAATTCCCTAACTCTTACATTTACAGATAATTTGTATGTCTGCTTTACCCTAGTTAAAAGTGCAAATTGTTGCAATTTGATTAAAATGTTTGAAGAAGAACATTTCACAGGTCTCAAAATATAATGGAAGACTGCAGGAAAACAGGATATGACATGATTCTGAATTAGACCATTGGGTCATCTCACTCAGTATTGTCACCTCTGACTGCCTACTTCTACCTGGATGCTCTACTCAGACCCGTCATGAACCCAGACTCCTAGCAGGGTCACTCAAGGCATAAGTGTCAAAGATGAGACATAAGATTAAGATTCATCTTTTCTCTTCAAGAATCAATGGTAGCATCACAGAAGAGTATTAAACTATCCCAATGGTGAATAAGCATAGAAATTATTGAAGGGCAGCAGTTGTGGAAGCTTTCTTAGCCTAAATCAGTGACACTCAAGCTAGTTCTTGTTAGTATTGTGTGTGTTTGTATGTGCATGTACACACACACAGCAACAGTAAACATTTTCTTAGCACTATATATCTTAAAAACCCTATGATGAAGCAAAAGTAAAGATAATGATGGAAAATGAGACTCTCAGGTCAGAAAGTACTCTATCAGCAACTGGGGAAGAGGAAAGTATAAGTATGAATACCACTGTCATTAATGAAGCAACTGCATTAAACCCAAAAAGATGTCCAGCAGTTGATGTGCATAAATGTAAAACATGAAAAGTCGGAAGTAGGAATCAAGGTCAGTTCGGTATCATAAAACAAGACATGGAACGTTTAAACATTTTCATACTAGGTGTGAATGAACTAAAGCAAAAAGAAACAGAACATTATCAACCAGACAATTATAAAGTGCTTTCATCCTGGGAGAAATATACTCAGAAGTAATGGAGTTGCTTTAATAATGAGATAATGGGCAAAATCCTGTTGTGTTTTCTTTGTATTGGCTGCAAATTAACCTAAATAATTTTAAGTTCTGAGGCTCCCTTTTGCCCAGAGAAGCTTTCCAGAGCATTGTTGGAGGGAGGGAGAAGTCTTTATAAACCACTGGATTGATATCGCCAGGATCAACTCAGACAATGAATATTTGCTTTTAAAGGCTTCCCCTTCCCATCCAAAGAACTGGTGCTTAGATCCAGAGGTATCATTCGGAAACAATGGTAATCAAAAGGGGAAAAAAGCTTTAAAATGTCTGATAGAACTTTTTTAATTGTTCTCAAAAATCAGTACCCACAGAAATACAGCCAGAATCCTAAATGTAACTTTTCAGGAACAGGAATATTGAGAACAATTATAGTAATCTTTGCAAACAAATAAAAGAAAAAAAAAATAGGAAAAACAAGACATAAAATGCAAGAAATAAAAGGGAAATTTAAACCAAGATGAAATATGGTGAAGGATCAACAGGGGAATACATAATCTGATCAGGATCAAGCAAAGACCAAATGGAAACAATATACCAAAGAACAATATAAACGAGATGCAAGCAGGACAGATTTCTTCAAAGAAGAATCCTTTGATGAAGACTTTGCAATTTTGAACAGTGAAGTGAAAGTCAATCCTAAAGCAACTGGAAGAACTAAATCATGAGATATCAATAGAGCTATTTCCAACTTCAGAAGCTCAGTCTATCAAAATCATGTCAAAAAATAGCAACAAATATGGGAAACCAAACAAAGGCCTAAAGACTAGAAATATTCAAAAAATATATTTTTAATCTCAAAGAATGGAAGCACCGAAGAATATCTATAGGATCATGCCATCAATTTCCCATAGGTGATTTGTAGCAAAGCCTTCATCTCTGTAAATTATGAAAATCTGTGAATTGCTCTAAAATAAATGTATCTGATACAGTATTTGACTGCACTGATGAATAATCTATACTCTGGAAAAGAGACTATCATTTGGACAGAACAGAGAAAGCCAAATGGCAAAGGGGTCAAGAGAAGCATGCTATTTTATCTCTCTACTGCTCAATGTATATGCAGAATTTATATGAAAAATTGGATTAGATTCAGATGAAGAAGGAATTAAAATTGGTAGAAGAAACATTATAACTTTAAACAGAGGTTAAAGAAGGATATCTGAAAGCAGGATTACAGCTGAACATTACAACATAAATGACCACAGAAGAATTATATCCATTTAATGCTGACAATGAAGAAACCAAGATTGTGAAAGATTTTCTATAATTTTGTTCAAATTATCAATCAAATGGAGACTGCAACCAAGAAATCAAAAGAAAACTGAGATTTGGAAGGAAAAGATCCTGAAGTATAAGGATGTTTCTCATTACCATGTATGGATGTGAAAGCTGACATGAAGAACGCGGATAGGGAAAAATAACCCAGTAATTCAAAATGGTTAAACTAAAGATATTATATTTTCAACATATTACAAGAAGGTAAGGCTTACTGAAAAAAGACAATACTAGGAAAAGATGAAGATAGTAGGAAAAGAGGAAGATTGTGTGCAAGACAAACTGACTCAAGGAAGGAAGCACAGTCTTTAGTTTGCAAGGCTCAACAGAGCTGAAACAACAGCACTTTTTAGGGGTCATTAATTCACAGGTTTGCCATAAATCAGAAGTGACTTCGTAGCACCTAACAACAACAATAGTGGCAAAATACAGGATAGACCTAGGTCAGGTATACGTAGCCAAGAATCCAGCTCCCCTGACTGGGTAGAACAAAGCATCCAGGAACTCCACAAACAAGGTATAAAGACAATAATTCTTCCTCACTATATGTCTCTGAAACATACTGCTTCTAATCATTTCTCTTAGAACCAGAATGAAAGATGGCAATTATGGAAATTGTTGATTCTGGACTGATTGACTATTCTTATACAGAAAATAAGCCCAGAACTGCAAAGTGCTTGTATACGTGTCTAAAGCCATATTTGCCTGGAAGTGCCATCCATCTATATAAAATACATTTGATTGATTGGTCATGCAGATGATCTCCTGAAAGCAACAGGTATGGACAAACTTTTGACTTGTCTGATGTATTTTGTTTTTGTACTAAACTCCTGATAACCACCAGCAAAAGGCTAATGAAAAAAGACATGCTGCTAAAATTAAATAATTCTGAATGTAATTTTTTCTGAACACTAAAAGTGAACGAAGTACAGATATTCCATACAAAAATTCAATCCTCATTGCCCCAAGCTTTCTTCATTTCATGATAGTAATAAAAATATTGTCATTGTATGTTTTACATTTTTTAAAAATAATGTTTAACTTGAATAATTCAAGGTAGGGCTTTAAAAGAACCCACTGGAGCCCAACAGCAGATTTACACAGTCAAAGCTGTGTGGGTCATATATGTGTGATCTTTGTCAAATTTAATTTCACACCATGCAAAAATATTCCATCAGAAAAAATAAACAGCAGTTCCTCATTTTGCAGACTCCAGCAAATCAGTTCAGTTTTAGATAAGCGTCTAGTTAAGTGCCAGCATGTGCAAGCATGCCAAAGACCTCTTTTCAGGCAGCACAGTAATGGTGCAGAAAGCTGTTATTAAGATGAAGGTGGTACCTCGTCATCATAACCCCCCTCCTCTGACTCAATCACATAAGTCCCTACATCAGGAACTGTCACTTCTACAACTTTCTGGTTAGGAACTGTTGGAACTGGGGTACTATCAGAATTCTGTAGGGGAAAAACATAATACAAGAAGGAAAGAAATAAAAAACGACAACCTTAACAAAGTCAGATAACTTACATTGATAATATTAGCAAATTTCACTGTTTGCTGTCTTTTAATTTTAGCAAATATTTGTTGAAAACCTGTTGCATAGCATAGTAAGTCGCAACTAGAATAGGACCATTGAATCAGTCAAAGGCATGGTGGCGATAATTAACCAAATCCTCACTGACTCAGCGGGTCTGCTCTGTTTGCGACTTTCTATGCTAAGCAACAGGATTTGAACCAGTCAGTGGCATCTTAAATACGCAAAGGGACACTTTAAAATTAAAAATTATGTCACAATAAAATACCATATATTTAATTTATACTGAAATGAAAGCATACTGAGAGATTTAAATGTTCTTATGTTCTTATGTGTAACTTGAAAACTATAGACAGAACATGCATAAAATAGTTGAACATGGGATTTTAACACCAAGGTAATATAACAAAATCTGTATAAATCCAAATCCTGGTCATTTGTAGGAAATAAGAAATTGTGACATGAGGAGGCATAAAGGGAAAGAAAAACTGAACAGTGATGGAACAGAATGGCCAATGTTTCTATATGTCCTGAAATACTAAATGTTCTGAGAACACTAATTTAATTTTTTTTCAACTTCAGAATGGCAGCTAATGATTCCCAAAATGTGTGGATTCTTTAGGCAAATATAACATAAAGTAAGAAAAGTGCAATAGCAACTGAGTTACTGAAAATGTATTAGAAAGTAAATTATATTACAAATCATCATCTAATTAGAGTGCTCAAAACGATCTGATGACCTCTTTGTAGAAAGTCTAGGAAGTATTTTGATATTTTCCTGGCTGATCATCATGTGATTATCTTCCGGAAAATTCAACTTGAATAAACTTCAGCATGTAAAGAATTTAACAGACTGCAATTTACTATGAGTAGAAGCTTGTAAACTCACTCTAAACCCCATTTTCAACAGTGCAGAAGAAGGCAAGGAAAAAGGCAGCTTGCTTAGGCACTTGGCACTAAACAGGATTTAGTGTAATCTCCAAACGCAGCCAATGAACATACAGGGCAAAAATATTTTGCACATCTTACCAAGTTCATAACAGCTTCAGGATTTTTATCTTCTTGTTCATTTAATGCTTTTGTGATTGCCCGTATAGTATCTTCTTTCAACTGCTTGGATACATCGGTTCTTGAGGGTTGTTCCAAATATTCTGGTTCTTCCCCTTGAATGGCACAGAAGGTAAAAGGAGATATGTTCTATATTTTAGGTAACAAAAATACAGCATCTAGTAAGTTGCAGACCAGTTAGAGTCCAGCTAAAACCAGCATGCTCAACAGAGATTAAGCTTGTTCAAATAAATATTCACATGAGCATATACTATAAACTCCAAAGTGTGACACTGTTCACACTCTGTTCCCATTATGAGCCAGCTCAGGTGTTGATTATCTCAGTCCACCACCTTCACAGGTGTGTCTGATGGGGACACAGGAGAGAGCCTTTTCTGTTGCTGCACACAGACTCTGGAACTCCCTCCCACAGGAGACCAGACTGGACCCATCTTTGCTATCCTTCCGCATGCAGGCAAAGATCTTTCAGTTTTTTATTTTTACTTCCCTCCACCTAAAAGATTTCAGTTTGTTGTTCAACTGAGTTGTACAGTTCATAGGTCTCATTAAAGGTGGAAAAAGTTCTGTAATGATTTATCTTTGTCTCATTTTTTTACATCACAGACACTTGACATTTTAACAGGGGTGTGTAAACTTTTTATATCCACTGTACATCTTAAAACTACACCTTGTACAACAAAAATGTATGTTACATGATGACGATGGCGATGATTATGATGTAGTGGAGTCCACAACTCTTTAATAAATGCCTAACTACTCTGGTCTACAGCTAGTTTTCCCCAGACTACTTTCAAACATACATCTTGCTTATGTTTAGTTGTAGTTCCTTTTTGGGTTGACAATATCTGACAAATTAATTCTAGATAAATCTTTGAACTTTAGAGACTTGCACGTGCTTTTGCATTACCTGCCTACAAGTTGGAAACTAACTCCTGCTCAGTGTAAATGAGTTTTCAGCACTTTCAGGAGCTAAAAGACTTACTGCAGCACTGCAAGGATAAATGCCCAGCCTCCTCTACTCAACAGCTTGAGGACTTCCTTATTTTTTCAAAATTTTAGAGTTTGGCACATAGACACCAACTTCATGCTTATTGATATATCTGTTGAGATTTTGATATGAATATGTATTAAATATAAATGTTGTATAGTTGAAAGTAAAATGGCTGATTTTACCTGAGTCATTGTACTGATTGTATTCAGGTGTAGTTACCAAGGTTTGAGACTTAATGTTGTACAGCTGTGGTACATGATGAAACTGAAAATGAAGTAATGTATTTTCTGATTGGTCCCAGAACTGTACATAAGTCATGTGTAAAGGGGACATTTTATCTGCTGTAAGTCAGATCACTTTTTTTCTATGCTATGTGTTGTATCATATCATGTTATGCTGCCAGATGAATGTCTATTTTCTTTGTATATATGTTAATAGACTAAGTTGATATTTTACTCTCTCAGTGTCATAGTGTCTATGCAACTAATATCTCCTTACTCTGCTAATGTTCTGAGAATACACATTTAACCAAAATTCTCAACAATATCTGGATATGTAATCACCTTTTCTGGATGTTTATGCACACATCTTTTTTTAAAACGATCAGATCCTCAGTTTATTATGTGTCTGCACATGTGTCCTTCAGAATCATATTTGTATCCTCTTTCCCCCCATTTTAAAAATGTTACTTGCACAATAAAAAACAAAATTTAGTAAATCTTGGTAGCAGAAGAAGTCATGCAGGAGCAATAGGGTAACATGAACAAGCACTCTGGTTTAATCCAAATCAGCCAGGGTTCTCTGACACATCAGATCATCATATCTAATCAAAAGTATAGAATCTAAGCTTTGAAACAGAAGTTTCAATATCTGGGTTTTCCCCGAAATCTATAATATAATTAGCTTTCAAGTCTAGCCAATATTATTATCATGTTCACATGTTCCCCTACGGAAAGCATACTACAGTAATCACTCCACCCTTGCACTGGGCATTCACTGCTTAACAGGTGATCAATGCTCTCGGAGCTAGACTGGTCTGACCAATCTCAAACCAAAGTACTGATGAGATGGAGAAGTGAAAACAACAATGCACAGTTCTTTCTGTCACTAACCTTGGGTATTGGAAGGCACAGGCACCCTGGCTGTCTGCGATATTAATGCTTTTTCTTGTGCTTTCAGAGCAATCTGCACATCCCATTCTTCTAACTCTTTTTCAAAGCGCTTATTGTCTTCTTTGACATAATCTCTTAAATCAGGAGGTAATGTGTCCATCCCAACAACCATATGACCAGTTTCCTTGTTAAATTGCTCTACAATGACACACAATGTTTCATGCATTAAAGACCATGAAAAGGAATACGTACACATGTACAATCTTTCTATTAAATGTTTAAAACCAAGTGTCTAGATCAGTTACACACAGAAAACAATTCAGGTTCTCCTATGAAATCAGGTTTTCAGCTTTCAGTTTTAAAAGTGGTACAATGACATATTATGCATCACTGCCACCTCTACTCAATAACCAAGTCTTCCTTCCACTGCTACTCTCCCCACGAGACAGTTCTTAGACACATTTGCTAGTCAAGCAGTGCTGGTGAGAGAGCAGAGCCCAAAATTCATCCTCAGCCACCAATATAAAATCCCCATGAGGTCAGATACAGCAAAGTCACTACATAAATGCGACCAAATAAATAAGCAGTAGTGTTCCTATGACACTCGCAGGCCTCTGTAAGTATCAAAAAATATGAAAAGTTAGCATGTCATGTATGCATTCGTCAACTTTTTAAAAACTATTCACATGGAGAGAGCAACATTTCCACATTACATAGAATTATTACCTTGTATCAAGAAAGGTTCCTTATCATTGATATACATTAAACAATAAGCACTTGCATTCCTGTAACCACCAAACGAGTCACGCTCAAGTTCTTCCCAAGTAGACTTTGTCACGGAAATATCATTGTATTTCATCCACCTCCTCTGATTGTTGTCATAAATATATGCCCAGTAGTGTCCTGCATTGGCCTGCCCTTCATGAACTAATACAGCATGTAACCGATAAGGAACCTAAATCAATTAAAATTAAGGAATAATGATTAGCAAGTATGATCATAAGTAGTAAGAAAAGGACAAACAATAGGAACTGTAAGTGAATAAGAGACCAGGTACAGCAGATGGAAAACAATGTTTATAGTAAGATTTTAGTTTCATTTCCTTTCTCACATACAGTTATACTCAACCACTTTACAAGCCACAAAAGTTAGTAACTAATTTATTTCAGTGTCATCCTGAACTTACTTTTCAGTTTTCCAGGAACATGCGGTATTTCAACATTCATAGCTCAATCTCACACATATCTACTCAAAACCAACTCCCATTGAGTCACTGCATATAGGACTTCAAACTCATACAATCATAACTACAGTTCACCATTTGTGCATGTAAACAGTAGAAAAGGTATGTTAGAGCAGTGGTCCCCAACCTTTTCTGAACCACAGACTGGTTGGGGGGGGCGGGGTGGACTCACATGCATGCGCTGAGGGGCGGGATGTGCTCTCGGAGGGGCAGGGCACCCATGTGTGCGGGTGGCAGGCCGTGCATGTGGGTGGGGTGCATGGCAGGAGTGTGTGGGGGCCCCCCGTAGATCTGTCTCCGTGGCCATGGCAGGACTGTGGGTTGGGGACCCCTGTGTTAGAGAATAACAAGATAAGTTATTGAAATGACTTGGAATGCCAATTGTGCTCTTCTGAAAAAAGGATTAAAATGCACCCACTGAAGTGTATGCATGTATACCCCCGCTGCATGGACTGTAAGTTTTACAGATTTAGATTCCTCTGTTAGGCTCACAATGTTCAAAATGCCACTATGCAAAAAGAAAGTAAAAGGAAATGATGGGAATGACATCATGTGAAAGAGAAGTGATCAGTGATCTGCTACAAGGTACTTGTAAGCCAAGTATGGGGAGCCTGTGAGTATCACAATGTTGGTGGATTACAAGATCCATCATCACTTATATCTGTTATCCTGGCTGGGCCTGAGAATTTGGGAGTTCAAGAGCAAGATCCAAAAGGCCATAGATTGACCCATACATAAAAGGATGCATTTTGTATGATGTGTTTTTTGTCCAGTGTCTTCACAGCGGAATTACATATGTAGAGCTAGTTTGCACAACATACTTGATGTATGTTTTTCATGCAACAGGGAAAAGGCTCAACACTCAAATCTAATTGTTGAACCTTCATGCCAGCTATCACTTTAAATGATTAACGCACATCATTTGGTAGAAAACTGGATACAATTTTAGTAAAATACTTAAATGTGACTTAACTAACTCGGAACTATAATAGCAGGTCCTATTCTGTTTACTGGGAGGGCCTGATTCAGAGTGCATCAATGAGGCTTATATAACTATGTCTATATTAAGGCCTCAGGAATTAATAAAAACAGACAGAACTTATGACATTGCTAAATGTTATAAAGAATACTGATGTTGCTGGTGCCCCCTTAACAAGAAAAGAGCCACTAACAGATTGTCTCTCATATGGAAATAGCACTTACCTGTACCATTGATTTATCAGAGTACATGAGTTCAATTGTCCGTTGTATTCTAGCTATGCTTTCTTGCAGATCTAATGAAAGAGGAAAATAAAAAGATTTTGTGCAATATTCCGTATCATCAAATTTTGCATTTCCATAAGTAAACACTTTTCTCACGGCTAGCTCAAATGCTGATTGACTTCAGATATTCTGTATTTTAAAATACTTTTATTTCCTTTGGGTACTCTAATTTTTCAGCGTTTCAACTAATTGGGAATCTCATTCTCAGAAGTCTCTATTAATGCACTTTAATTAAAAATGTCAATTTTTCTGGGAAAAGGTGAGACTAATACTGCTATTTTCTCTCTACAACATTTTCAAATCCTCTACAGAAATAAAATAATGAAGTTTGCAGCTGGAGCATTGCTTAACAACCATACAATGGTCATTACCAACAAAAAGAAAATAGAAAATTATTGCAGCTGGAGTGTTGGCTGGACTGGTGAGAAGCCAAAGTTGGAGCTTTCTAGTTTCATCTCTGCTCTGAAAGAGGAGAGCTGTGATATTGCCAATGTTATGCTGAACACTTCCAAGATTCTTGCATTGCCCTGGTCCAAGCCGGATGAGGGAAGTAACAAGTCATCTCTATCACCCTGAACCTGTTCAAAATAAGGGCGAGGTCCTTCTCCTTGTCTAGGCTCTTTTAAATTAAAACTCACTTGCTCCACTGACCAGCACCATGTGTGAATCCTGACCTCAGCCCATCCTTCCAAACCAGTACCTCTGGTGTCATTTTCTACTTCCGTCCTCCATCGGTGTAAACATCCCTCTAGCACGGAAAGTTCCTCTTCAGTGATGTGCCTTGGTGCTGGATGCATTGGCAGGTCTGGAGGAATCCGAGACTGCGTGAATGGCTTGTGTATTACTGATCGTTGTGCAGGTGATGTGCTTTGTGTTTCTGTAGAAGGCCCCTGTTGTTCTGTTGTGCTGTATTTATTAAAAATGTGAAATATTTAATTTATGCTGGATCAAGTACCATTTTGAAAGATGCTGAATACTGATAAAAGGGTGTCCTCAACCTTAAATGACTGCAAACCTCCATCAACAAATGGAATTAAATACATCCTAACAAGTGTGAAAAAAATTCCCACAGCTTTTGTGTCAGTTTTCCATCACTCTATCTTCCATGCAGTCATTAACCAGGATGAATTGCTACATGGTGTTTAGATCTCCACCTATTTAATTTAGCGTAAAAACACATGTTTTTACTCCTTAAACTTTTAGGTAGGATTCAGTTCTACTGGAATTACTAGAACACCAGATGAATCTCAAAGAGGGCTAAAGAGCCATATAAAACTATTTAGAAACATAACATCTTTAAAACAACTTAAAAGTACACAGTTTAAAATGCATAAAACATCATAATGTGCAAAACGTGACCCTGACCAATGCTATATAAAAGTCCTTGTTATTCATCTTGTCCACAGATCTTAGCATGGAGCCTGAGCTACACATTTTACAGAAGAAAGAATCATACAGAGTAAAAAAACTTTATCTTTACTAGAGATGGGCATGAACCGTGGTTCCACTTAGTTCAGCAGGGTGTCCACACAGATGTTCCGTGGGTGCCTCTGCTTCCTTCCCCCGCCTCCTCTGGGTGAATGCCCACTCACCAGAAGGAGTACACTTCCTTCCTCCACCTCCTCAGGTGATCCTCCACTCACTGGCAGGAGCATGGGCTTCTCTGCCCTCCTCTGAGTGCCCAAGGAAGTGGAGGAGGGAAGCTCCTGCTAGTGAGTGGAGGCTAGCCAGAGGAGGTGGAGGAGGAAAGCACACTCCTCCTGGTGAGTGAGCAATCACCCAGAGAAGGTGGGGTAGGGGAGTGCACAACACCCATGCAATACTTGTGCAGGCACTGCACCGAACTGCAGTTCATGCCCATCTCTAATCTTTATATTAGAAAAACTACTTTTCTTAAAAACAGCATCAGGGTTAATAGCACCCCACAGATTCTGAAGCTTTGAATAGCCAATAATTTATTAATTGTGTACTATTAAGTCCATTCTGATTTATGGCAACCCTTTCCAAGGTTTTCTAAGTAGAGATTACTCAAGAGTGGTTTACCACTCCCTTCAATGTAAAAACCTTTGTCTCATCCATTGGGCAACTACTTTACTCTCATCCTGGGGGAGGGGGCATGCACAGGGTTCTAAAACATTCAATAAAAATGCAATCTAAATCTGCGTGAGCCTGCAACTAGTGCAGAATCATCAAGTCAACAGTACTTAAATGTATGTTCACTGACCAAGTTCCATTGATTTCCTGGATGTACTCTAATTGGAACTAACCAGAAGATTTTTTTTTAAGATGTTCAGGGAGAGAGTAAGGAAAATTCCAGAAATAGTACAATCACATTTTTTTTTCAAACAGAGAGATTCTAGGTTATCTCAAACGAGCTGAAGATGTTACTAGGCTGCGGCCAGTATAAACACATTTTCAAGTCAGTTTTAATGCAATAACTACAGTAGTCTTCTGCTTGGTCATTTAATAAATAACTGGTTAACTGCTGTTACGCAAATTACAGTGAGAAACACTGAACATACAGGAGACATGTTTACCTTGGTATTGCCTGTGTCGACAAAGTACCACTAGGGAGAGCACTAGTATTAAGATCTTCAATAGGAGACGTGCATACTGGCTTACTTGATGCAAACTCCAGTGCATACTGTAGAACATCTACCAAAGGGAACCGTTTAGGACCGGAACCATAGCTTAAATACCTAGAAAAATATTATATTCATATCCATATTATATTATATCCATATAATACTTCCCAAACACATGCATTTATTGTATTTTGTAAGCAGTTCATTTAATTGTGGTCCCAGAGAATAAAGCCTACTTCAGGAACAATAATGACAATGTGCAACAAAAATGTGTTTGCAGCACAGAACACAGATCACAAGCCAGGTGGCGACTTTTCCACCTGGAAAGTGTTTCTGAAAAGCAGCTGCCATATAGTCCTAGCTGGTTTTAATCCTAGAAAAACTTTTGTTAAGTTTAGCGTGAGCCAATTTTGAAGAACCAGTGCACACAAATACCTTCCATCAGGGAAAGATATGTATGGAACTAGTATAATGTATGACATTTAAATTCAAACACAGGTTTTATTCATGTCATTGTATCAACTGGGGGAAGGATGTAACTCAGTGATATAGCACAGAGTTCTCAAGTTTAATTCACAACATTTGCAGGTAGGTCTGGGAAAAGCCCCAAGCTGAAACCCAGGGGAGCTAATGCTAATCAATGTAAAATGTACTGGACAAGACTGACCAGTGGATTGAATTGATACATCTTCCAAATACTAGGAGAAAGTCTAAAAGCATGTCTGACGAAGTGGACGAGTCCACAAAAGCTTACATTAAATTATCATAGTTAGTCTTTAAGGTGCCACATAATTTTGTCTTGTTTTGTTTCTTTGGATTTTGCCTGATATGCTTGCACAGCTGCAACATGGCTACCTCCTCCAAAACTGAAAAACTCTGGCCTACTTATCCCCATTACAACAAAATCCACTGTATGAAATGTAATGTTCCCCATTTCCATTACTTATGAATTGAGAAGAGAGCAGAATTTAAAAAGAAATGGAAAAAAATATTGAGGAAAAATACTAGAAAACCATCTTTGAAATTCCTCAGGAGTTCCATTTAGTAGCAGAACAATGTTCTACATTACCTTTCTAGTCTTTGCTGCAATACTGTGAGGTATTCTCTAAGTCTCTTGATTTCATCCCGCTTTATTCGTGTTATTTCTCTGTTTTTGTGCATGTATCTACCAAAGCAAAAAGCAACAGATGAGTTACATTTCTTAGTCACAACATGTAGCTCGCCAGACTCCAATTTAAATGAATTGTATTCTACAGGAGTTGTAAAAAGGAACAGAAATTTCCATGATAAACTTTTTTTAATTTGTCAGTATATTAATAGTGCTAGAAGTGCTAGAACAAAGAAATCCGGAATTTATTTAAAATGTATTTACAAGACATGTACACTAGTCATTATTTATTTGCTCCCCAAAATTGTATCCTGAAACCATACATAACAAAACAGGCAGAAGAGCCATTGTTTATTTGCAGATTATAATTTTTGCTCTGTTTGAACTTTTTACACCTGTGAAGCTTGTTCTTTCTAGAAGAGTCAAGATATTCAAGCTTTAGTGAGTTTCTGAAAGAAAAGAAATCCTTAACTTTGGGAGGCCAGTAGGTTGTCACTCAGAACAATCGGTCTCAGACTTTTTTTTTCCTGGAAAGGCACAGATTTAGTCATTGTCTTAATTTTCCCAAGTAGAGCTGTTTAAAGTGTAGAAACTCACAAAGCAATGTGTCAAATAATTGGTCTGTGCTCTCTGCACACTACAGAGCAGACTAGATTGTCCAGATAATAAGATTATACAAGATCCTGTACCTGTCCATGTATAGAACTTGAGGGAATTCTAACTTGTTGTGTATCTTCTCTGGCCTTCCCAAAGCCTGATTAAATTCGAATCTTGAAAGCTCAAAGGTTAAAACAGGAGGAAGCTCAGTAAACCAATGCTGAGAAAAGAAAACACAGGAACAAATGACTGAATTTTAGTCACTTTTTCTGCAAAAAAAACCCCCACACTGCTTAAAAACCATCGTGTAAATGGAAAAAAAAATAGTTTGGAGAGTAGATCAGTGTAAACCAAGTTGAAAATACTTTGAGATGCATTTATTCAAAGGTTTGGACATTTAATCCATGTCTTAAGTCCTTTATATCACTAACTTGGACAAAAAACACTGTTCTTAGACTTTCTTCCAAAAAGGTCTCTTTTTCTAGCATTCTTTAAAATCAGTTCTTGTTTCATGCCTCGTTCTACAATAGTCGTTCTATTGTATAATTGCAGCAGCATTCATATTTAATCAAAATGTATCCTCTGATATAAAATCAGATGACATTTTGTCTGTGCTGGTAACTGGCAGTTCTTATAGTCATGTTTTTCTCTTTCATGTCTAACAAAGTTTTCTGTTTATTCACTACTATTGACAACTCTGTGAACTGAATATGGTGCAAGCTTATTCAAAGGAAAATGTAATAGATTAAAATGCTAAAGTAGTCACACATTGGCTCTAGATTAAAAAAATGGGGGGGGGAGAAAACATGTTTTTTCTCTGATTCACATTTATAATCCAAATTACTGACATTGGCACATAATAATCAAACTGTATCAGATGCATACAATTTCAGTTCTGTAGTATCTGCTTTCCCACAAAATGAACAATTTGCTCTCTTTAATCCAACTCACTATGCTGAACATTGGATGCAATAACTGCACCATGAAACTCTTTAGGAATGATGTTATCCTAGAACCTTAGTGAAGATCAGGAGAAAAAAAAATGAAGCAAAGCTTTTATCTACAAAGAAAACCCAATAATTATGGAAAGATTTATAGATACACCTGTGGAACAAACCTTAATTCATAATGTATTTTCTATATCTTTGCTACATAGCAAAGGTTGTTTTGTTCTGTTTTGTAATGTAAAGTTAAATGAACACAAAGAATACATAAAAAGATGTGTGGCTGTAATGGCTAAAAGTGAAGCAATCTCATTTTTATACTTTGATATTTTGGCATGTTGGTTTCATGTTAGTGAATGGTACTTCCTAGATGTTAGGGTTCGGATGTTACGTAGACAAGAGATATTTCGATGTCTGATTATGAATACCTGGATATGTGTAAAGTCTTTTTTATTCTTGTCAGTTTGACAAGAATCTAGAATGTAAGGGTACGGTGTTGGCACATGTATTGTAAGATGGTACAGAACATCCACGCATGTATATATAAGGGCATGGCTTCTCCATGTCTAAATATAAATGTTTAGAGACTCCTGAATGTTAAAAGAAACAGTTCAATTTCTGTCCTTTTAAAAGATGACTATGAAAAATGGGTTTTCTTGATTAGCAATAGTATTCACTTCCTTATTCCTGGGTAGACAACTTAACAAGTAACAACCTCCCCCTGAAGATGACACTCTAAGTACATAGTAAATAACAATCCAACTTTCCTACTTACTGACAGCAGATGTACATAATTTACATTGCTTACAGTGATGTAATTCAGCCCTTAGGAATAAAGTTTACTAGGCACACTGAATAAAAAATACATGCAAGTCCAATGATCACTCCAGTGTTACGATAAAAAAATGATGGGATAAGGACTGTAACCAGAAAATGCTATAAAGTAATTAAGCAATTACAGTTTGACACATGCTGCATGTCTATTATACGATGCACATGCTTCATGAACTTCATGTGGGAGAAGCACATATGGTCTAATCTGCCTATAGAGTTAAAAGTAAAACATATTTCACATAAATAAAAGAAGTTCATTGAATTTCCATGTGGTTATGTTATTAGTTCAGCACAATAACATGTATAAAAATAACACTTAAAAATCAACTAATTTGTATGGAAGTATGAAATGTAAAAAACAGTAATGGGGGCAAACACAAGTGTTGGCAAACCAATAACCTGGGAAATTACTTTTAAAAGTAGTTTGTTTCTGAATCCAGTTGAAAAAGTATATACCCACATAATTCAGTCAGCATTAATTTCAGAAGCAAACTCATGCAAGTTGAAAAATACATTTTCTGTAGCACTCTCAGTCACATGACTAGTGTGCAACAATAAATAACTATGCTTACTTCTTAACTTGTAGCAATTCACAGATGAAACTTGTGCTAATGGAGGTATGCTGGTAGATTTGATAGGACTGTGTCCAGTGTTTGCAAAGTAACCCATAGTTATTGCTCATTGTGATGATTAAAAAGGTAACTTGTTACATTATTTGTTGTGCTGTTCATTATTTTTTAAATTACTTTGTTATTTGAGGAGGTGATGTTACATTTGATAACAAAATGGCATTAATTGAAATTTTTGCATATTAGAAAAATTGCTTTAAATGTAACTTTTGAAAATAAATAGAAAATGTCATTCACTGCACGAGGAAAGAAACCTTGATCTTATTTGTTATATTGCATTACTTCTGAACTATAGCTTTGCTACTGTTATTACTATATCCAAAGCAAATAAACCTAGTTGTATGCAACTATGCTACTTGTAATTTGTTTCTTCCAAGCTGTCAACTAACTTCCAGTTTCTTGTACTAACTCCCTCTCAATGTTTCCTTCCCCTTAGGATCACTGTTATTTGTATTTAATATCTCATTGAAGTAGGATCATTGTTAAACAGCCCCCTAAAAATAACTTTTTGATCATTATTAAACATAATTTTTAAGAAAAAAGCCCCCTGCCTTGATCCGCCATGCTCTCTAAATATTTTTTCAGCTCTGTAGTCATCCAAATAAATCTATAATATATGATACTCTTCGTTTGGGCTGAAATAGCAGACAAGGCTTATCAGAGTAAATAAATGACCTGCCAAAATATTTTGCATTTGTGTCATCTATATTTTAAACTCAGTTAGCATCATGGAAAGGGTTACAGATGTCTCTAGAACTCTAAGCATATCACTCACCTCTTGGCCAGACTTCCCAGAATTTTCTGAGTGTAAGGATTCAATTTCCCCTTCAATCATGGCAGCTTCTAGGCACTCATGCAGATCTTTGAAGCCATTAACCTGAAGCGGGTACTGGCCAAACATCTCTGCATTTTCAAATTTCTTCCCTTATCAAAGAGGGAGGTGTTAAGATTTCAGTAGTAAGCACTGACCACCAGCTATGCACACTATGGAAAAGCATTTTGATTTTATAGCAATTTACAGACTATTTATCTATTTCATTTTTATGCCGCCCATCTGGCCAAAGGCCACTCTGGGCAGTTTACAACAAACAAAAACAACATAATTAAAATAAAATTTAAGAGAACAGAAAATACAAATAATAAAATAGAAATAAACAGTACAGTCAAAAGCATAAAAATACATTTGCATAAAAACATTTAAAACAGCGGACTTTATCAAGTAGGCTACCTAAGCTCAGCTGAAGCTGCAGGTATAATGTTTTGGAATGGCTGCTTAAATAACAAGGTTTTTAATGGTTCTTTTAAAAAATCGCCAGCAAAGAGGCTAGATTAATTGCAGGAGGGAATTCATTCCATAGCCGAGGAGCAACTGCTGAGAAGTCCTGGTTTCTCATTTATTTTACTTATTTGTTTAAAATACTTCCATCCCGCCTTTCTCCCCAAATGAACTCAAGGCAGCTCATATCATTAAAAAGACAACATTCAAAAGCTAAAAACAGTAAATATATAAATATTTTAAAAGAATTAAACAAGTACTACATTAAAAATAGTAAATAAAATCAATATTAAAACATATTTAAAACAACAGAGTACAACAATCCATTAAAAAATCCTTCTCAGACCACGAGTCATTCAGGAAAAACCTGCCTAAAACTGCAGAGAGAGTAGCACCCTGAAAGGAAAAGGAGGCACCCAATCTGCAGACAGCTGGAGCAACCACCAGAAAGACCTCCACCTTGCCCGGTTTCAGCCTCAATCTGTTGATCCCCATCCACTTCAGTACCGCTGCCAGGCAGTGCTCAAGGGATAGGACAGCATCCACTGCAGAAGGATGAAAGGAGAGATAGAGCTGCATGTCATCAGCATACTGATGACACGCCACTCCAGATCTCCAGATGACCTCCCCCAGCAGCCTTATACAAATATTACATAGCAACGGGGAGATGATCAACTCCTGAGGGACTCCACAATCAGGAGTCCAAGGGGTGAAGACCAACTCCCCTAGATGCACTATCTGGGGGTGGTCCTCCAGGAACGACAAAGCCAGGCCACTGATCCCCAATCCAGAGAGCCTCCTTAGGAGGATACCATGGTCGATGGTACCAAAGGCTGCTGAGAGGTTGAGAAGGACCAACAGGGACATTTTATCCATCAGCCTCCCTCAAAAGGTAATTGTGTAGGGTGACCAATGTATTCATGCCATGAATCAGGACTGGAATGGGTCAAGGGCACTGGTTTCATCCAAGAGTGCCTGAAGCTGGTTGGCCACCACCCTCTCCACTAGCCTACTTAAAAAAGGAAAATTGGCGACAGGATGACAGTTGTTACAATCATCCGCTGCCAAGTTCAGTTTTTTTCCAGATGGGCCTGATATGTATCTCCTTGATGGTTTGAGTAACCTGACCCTCAAGGAAAGAAAAACACTGATGATAGTTATTCCATTGTTATTGGCCTGGCGGCTTTTAAAAGCCAAGCTGGGCAAGGATCTAGGGAGGTTGCAGTGGCCCTACAGTGACCTGGCACCTTGTCAACTTCAGATGATTTAACAGGCTGAAATTGGTGTAGTATAACTGGACAAGCTCGTGCAGTGGACATCTCAACCTGATCTACTACCAAAGTATGGTGGCCCAGACTATGAGCAGAAGTTAAACACAATCTAACTGATTTGCCAAATACAAAACTATTGTTAAAATCCTGTTGTTTAGTGTAGGAGGAGAAAAGGGTGGTTCTAGACTAGTATGACAATGGAAAGATCTAATTTTGATTTTAGTTCCTCTTAAAATATCTCCCTTTGTAACAGGAAGGAGTTTTTAAATCAAGTAGTACACACCTGTAAGTCTCAAGTTCAAAGAAAATATTCAGAACAGTTTTCAAAAAAAGTAAATATCTGAGGAAGTCTGCTGCCCAGTAGTAGGGTATATGTTAGGCATCTAAAGGATACAGATTCAGTCTCCAACAGCATTTGTTAAGAAATCCCAGCAAAGCAATTTATGTCTCAGATTTTGGAATGCTGCTGCCAGAACAAACAGTACTTGCTCAAGAAAGAGCAATGGCCTCAGTCTAAGACAACTTAATGAACTATGGGAAATATTCGCTCTGGTACAGCAGTGATGTATATACTGAATTTCCCACGCACATAACTCCTATACCCAGAAAAGCTTCCCCATTTACATCAAGAGGGAAGGACAGCTCTGGGCAAGTCTAATGAGAATGTGCAACCAGAGCTAGCTAACACGGAATTCAGGCCTCACACTGGACAAACAGATGAATAAAGAGAGTTTCCCTTCCCATTATCCATTGTAAAATGTCTGTAAAGAACTTTCATAATGCTGACACCATTTTAAGCCTTTAATTTAAAACATGCAATGTTAAACAATGTTTCTGCTGCACTGCACAGTTTTAGAGTATGCATAAATATTTTCACAAATTATTTTCAGTCTACTATTCCTCTAAGACACACTTTTTATAATCTGCACACACTACATTTTGTTCATCATTAAAATTCTGATGAAAGAAAAGAAAAACAGTTATAAGAATGTTCCCATTCAAGAGCAATACCTTCAAGAACTCCAACTGCTAGGAACCGTCCATAGAACAACTCTACCATCGGGTTCTTTGGCTTTTCTCCATCCCTAAAGAGACAATAAATATTTTGAGCATCTAAATGAAAAAGAAGAGGCTAGAGTTACAAGAAAATGGTTACTTCAAGAAAATGTTAATTATCACACCTTTTATATTATAACTGTTGTATTCAACAGAGCTAATTCCAATCTTGTCTGTTATATATTAGCATATACTCCACCTCTGAAACAGCCAATAGTTTTTATCAGAATACAAAGTCTGAACCTTTTCATTATTACATTTGATTTGTGTCTTAATGTTTGACTGGGGTTCACAAAACGGCTCATAGTATTTATGAAATACCACCATTTCTTCTACAGCAAGGAACCACTACTAAACCCTGACCACATGAACAAAGTGTTCTTTTAAACTCTGGAGAGTAGAGAAATAGAAAAGACAGATCTGAGCTAATCTGGGAGGTTATCTTAATCTCTCTTCCTTTAGTTCTTTCTCACATAGAAGCTGTGGGGAAGGGAATAGTTCAGTTGACCCAGAATAAGGAGAATATGCTATTCTTACTGAACTCCTCGTTCAGTCTCACAGTTCATCTTATGTGACTGAAACATTTAATCAGAATCACTACTACTGATTTGCCAGAATGTTTTTGTTCAGATAAATAAGAGGCACATATTCCTCTTGAAGGTGAAATTCTCAGGGAAAATGAGATAAATAGGTAAGATATACAGGAAATCAATATACATATTCTTATAAAATGACTACTTACTGTTCCTCTTCAGCTTTTATTTGGAAGGCATCTTCTAACCAATCTAATAATTTATGTGTAAATTCACTGACATCTTGCTGTTGAGAGAGAACATACATATGTTCACATCAAGCAATGAAAAATGCTGTATGCATATTATAAGGATCAGCACTATATAGGCTGAAATCCTGTTGTCAGAAGTTATGCCACATAAAGCTGATTATTAAAAATTAGTGATCCCCCTCTACCTGACAGTCCTGAGGCTCCCATGGGATATCTTTCATCATGGAGAAGTCACTGGAGCCACAGAACAGGGAGAAGTCTGTAATTCCCAAAAATTGCCCTCAAAAGCTTCCCCAAGATGAAAAAGAGAGCCTTGGGATCTTTTGGGGGGGGGGGGGGGAGGAATCTAAAATTTTAATTTCCAAACAAATGCCATGGCATAAGTTGTGCAACAGAATTTCTGGTGGTTTTGCTATGACTAATATAATATAATATTAACAATATAAAGAGTGGAATCTTTCACACTCCTTTTAAGGTATATCCTGGCTGTTTACACAAAATTGTATGGTTTGGAAGCAAGTTGTGTGTGGTTTGCAAGCAATCTATGAATTACCATCTATGCAAAAAAGTGCCATAATAATTTCATGGACAGCTTATGCCTGTTGGAAGTGGAACATTCTATTTCCAAAGAGAGTTGAATTTCCTTCCTCCTAAATGTGGCATTTCAATACAATCCTTTAAGCAGTTTCTCTTGCAAATAATTACGTGGCTACAACAGAACAACAGTTGCAGCATATTACAGACTTGGTGCTTACACTGGGATCGAATGCCAAAAGAATGTCAGTCCACCCACACAGTGGACTGACTTCTGTTGTCATGCCAACCATCATTCTCTAATGACAGGTATTTACAAAATCTAGAACCAAATATAACAGCTGATAACTTTCAGTGGCCAAAATCTTCTTGAGGCAAATTGCCTCAAGCTAAGAAATCATTGTAGAGAATCTAAAAGTTACATCATTTGCGCTATACTTGAGGAACTAGGCAACAGGATTTTGGCCAGTGTGTCAGTAAGCAGCAAACTAGCTAAAAATAAAGGTGCCACGCTAAAAAACAAAGAACACATTGCTTACCTGTAACTAGGGTTCTTCAAACAGTCATCCGTGAACTCAAGTGTATGGGTATTTTGCCTGCACAGAGCTGTGCCCAGAACATTCTAGAGTTGCATAGTTTTTGGTGGGAAACCTGCACCCACACCTCTAGTGTGCATGCCTAAGTTCTCTTCAGAGAAAACTCCTAAGGTCCAAGTCCACTGCAAAAATAAAGCAGTGAAACATTGAGGGGGTGGAGGATGGGTTATGTGAGTTCACAGATAACCACTTGAAGAACCACAGTCACAGATAAGCAAGGTGGTCTCTGTGATTCACACATATTGGTGGACTACCAAGGTGAGGTATCTGCTAGTAAGGTGTCACTGAAGAAGCTCCTAATGGCTGTAATGACAAGAGCAATGTATTGCAGGAGAGCAGGGCCAAGGCGAAAATAGAAGCCTAAGTGATGGAATAGGTTTGCTGTAGATAGTAATGAGAAGCTACTTATACAATAAAGCTAATTAGCAACATCATGGCTACAGGAACTGAGACTAAGTCAGGTTCTGATGGTAGCAGGTGAAAGATGTTCAACATTGGTTTAGCTTGGACACAATCAGCATATATTGGTAACAGGGACCTGTTACAAGCAGATTGCAACTGGAACTGCAGGCATTGCTCTCTGTACAGGAAGTGCATACTTTTTTCTCTCCTTTTCAGAAGGAATCCATTGTTTCATCTTGGGACAATTTAGAAAACAAATGCAACACTCTGGAGAAAGTCAGTCTTATGGGTAGCTGATGACACCATGCACAATAGTCTATTAAGTGCAGCCTGATTAGAAGCTTTCAAGAACTGGACTGACTTCTGACGTCTGGTTCTTGAGGCCTAGCTTAGTGAAATCCTGACAAACAAAACAGTATGTATGTGTGTGTGGAGGGGGGTGAGGTTGACTGGTTAGATTTCACCAATTAAAAAAAAAACACTTTAGAATCCCCATCTGAGCCACAAACTCTGTTTGAACAAGACTGCACCAGCCATAAAATTTTGGACATACTCTAGTTGAATGAACGTATGAAAATATTTCAAGCAAGCTATTTAAAACTATAAAAGAAAAACTACTCAAAGGAGAAATAAAAAATTGATAAAGATAAAGAGAATATTCCAAAGTCACTGCTCTCATGGCAGATGACAAAAAAATAATGGGTTTTTGGTGACACAGAGGTATGGGAGCAAAGTTCCTGTCAAAAGCTACCCAACTCTAGGATGTTCCATACACAAACCTGCACAGGTGCAAGATCCATATGTGTGAGTCACAGAGACAACAAAGACGTACCAGACATTTCCATCAGAGATTGCATCTACTTACTGTATTCATATATTCATACACTGCTTCTTGCCCAGAGTTGTAAACAGCCCTATTTTTGGTTTCCAAAAATATTTGACAATATGCTATCTCTCTTGAAGAAGTGGGAGCAATTCTAACTTGTTCAGTATATTATTCTACATATAAAGGCATAGCAATCTCAGGCAACAAATCTTGAGCTAATCCAACCTTAAATAAGGCCTGAGAACCAAAGGTAGCACACTGCAGGTTAGGCATAATGGCTAAATGTTGTATCCATATCTGTGGCCAGTGGTGTTCAGATACATTTTACTAAATGTGTGATCATATGAGATGCAATGCTCTTTCTCCAAACCTCCTAGTACGATACACTCCATTTAAACACCTGTTTTATTTGGTGTCCATATTGGTGTGAGCACCCAAAAAACAATTTTTTTCTTCAGTTAATCAAAGCATTTGGTGAACCCAAGTTACAAAAGGTTACAAAACTTTTAAAGCCTACTTCCACTGCTGGCACTAGGAGGAGGACGTTGTGGTTTCTGTAAATAACGTCATAAAAGAAAACTGCAGCAAAACGGTCTTTCGTGTAACCATTTTGTTTGTTCAATGAATGCAGTCATGAAATGAGATAATTACATATGCACTGCTCAAACAGTCTGTGTGATGTCTGTTTCAAAAACTGGGCCAGAGGAATCAGATCCTACATAGAGTTCTTATAGGTGTCACATCACCCCAAAAACTTATTTGCAACTTCATGATTTTACTGAAAAAAGAAAAGTCCTGAATGAAGACATGTTGATGTACTGTATTTTTCCGTTTATAACACCCCCCCATTTATAAGACGCCCCCCCAATTTTCTAACCCCAAAATTAAGAAAACGTAGCTTTGAGGATTCAGCCTCTGCACTCAGAACGCCAGACAAGATTCTGTTGAATCTTGAGCCTACAGGCTCCACCTCCAAGCAGGTGTGTTCCAGTTGGTTTGTTCAGGGTCAGCTGACGTCAGTTCCATATGGCTCGTGACTGGAGGAAGCTAAGTCTCCTGACTGTAGGAAAATAAGCCTTGTGGCTGAAGGAAGCCTGTTTACAGAGGCAAGGTATGTGCCATTTTGTTCTCTCCTCAGCTATCAGAGCTTACTTCCGTGTAAAAGACGCACCTCAATTTTTAGGGTAATGATTTTAGGAAAAAGTAGTGTCTTATAGACGGAAAAATACGGTAGTTTTTTCATTTGCAAGTATTATCAGCTTAATACTATTCACTTGTTATTTCATTTCAACACCTTTCTTGAGGTACAGTTCACTCCCCAATCAGACTAATCTTAAACAACTTTTTTGTTTAATCAACAGTGGGTTAAGACAGAAACTACAAAAACTTCAGTGGACACCAGTCTTTTATTTATACCAATACCCTGGCATGATATCCAGTTATGCACTCCATCAGAATTCTATTATCCTAATTTTTAAGTATGTAAGAAGTCAAATATAAACATCTTCTCTCAAATATGCATGAAAGGACTTTAGTGGATGACGAATTGGATCTTCCTTCTTGTGTAAGAACTCTCCGTATGGCCCATTGTTATCTGGCACTGTCAACATAGGCCTGCTATCTGAAAATCCCAGAACATATCATTCTGATACATTTGTCTTTGGAGGGAAGGTATATGTCTTATTTTTAAAAGGAACATGTGAAATCCTGCAAGCATACCTAAGTTCATAGATCATGTCATCATTGAAGAATTAGATGTCTTATCACAGTGGTAAATTTCATCTACATGGTGGACTAACATAAGTTATTTCTGTAATTTCTTGTTTTCATCATTTGTTCAACTATGATTTATATTATTTCTACTCAAAGATGGAATACATTAACATTACCTGTTGAGAGTCATTTGATTTGAAAGCATCTTTAAGAATTTCAACAGCTCTGGATGGATCAACATATTTTCTTTTTGAGCCAACAAGAAGTGCAAACAGGTATCTTAATTCACGCATAAAAGGCAAATTTCTATGTTCCTGTATTTGAAATAAGTGCAACAATTAAGTTATTTCTATTTTTATTGCTATTACATTACCTCTTCTGAATTGCTGCAGTGTGAAGCTACCAAAAATACCTTTCCATTACACCTTTCTCTTTAAAATGACTAAGGTCTATATCCAATTGCTACTCTAGAGAACACCCTTTGACTTGCTTGCTCAATGGTGAGTCAACACTTATGTAAATTTTTCTGACTCAATGGATCTAATCTAGCTGGAGCTATGGATTTCAGCACAAGTGTATGTCACGGCAGCTGTCCTAATTATAGAACTGTATCCTGCATGAAACATGGAGACAAAACTAGACTTCTACCCCACCTGCTTTTAAATGTAGGTAAAATCTCCTTGCTATATATCATCTAGCCAGCACAAGTCTGCACTATTATCAGGATGTCAGCATTCATTTCTCCACCTTAGGAACTATTACCTACGCAAATATTTTAGTGCTAATATTAGGGTTACTGGAAAACAGATCAGGCAATTGAGATCTTCATCTCATTTCACAGATATGACAAGTTCCATGCAGTTTTCTATTAATAACAACTTATCTGGATTTTCCAAAACTGCAGCAAAATACCATTAAGCATTAGAAGAAGCATTATCCATTGGCAATTACACTTCTAGTCATACCTTTTGGTTTCGGGGCAGATCTTGGGCACTTGCAGGGGGACTATAATTCAAGACTAGTCTTCGGAATTCCAGCAGATTAAATAATGACTAAGGGGAAAAAATCCAGAAAGTTTTTATATTACCTCTTGTAAAAGTTAAAAACTGCAAAGAAACCAATGTGCTTGGTACTATAATGGAAAAATACAGTAGAAATACAGAAATGGATTGTGGGTTGTAGCTTTTTATTTCTGCTTCAAAAACGGAGACTTCAGAATGAAGGGGTATCTGCAGTACATAGTTACACCCTGAGTGATTGACTCTATGGGCAAAATTCTGTTGGCATAAAGTTATGTCATGAAGTCATCATCCAGCAACAGTAATATTTAATTTAAATGAACTGAAAGCTTCCTATCCCCATTTCCGGTTCTGAGGCTCCCTAGGGCTCCCTTTTACCCTGGCAGCCTCAGGATTGGGGGTGGAAAGCCTTTAATAGCTAAAAATCACCAGCTGATATGAATACTCAAAAGAGAACATCACACTCTACAACAGAGGAACTAAAGCTATAAATTTTTATACCTCTCCAAGGTTATTTAAAACAAGCAATAAGAAACCTAATAGATGTCCATATCATTTTAATTAAAAAAAATCTTAAGGACTGTACACCCAGTAGTACCATTTCATTAGCACAAAGGCTTCTATCTTTAGCAGAAGTGCCACTGTCATCCACATAGCACTCACTATTTGCCCTTGCAAAACCACTGTACAAGTGCTTCCATGGCTCATTAAAAAAATCGATTATAATAAGTGACGCTTGTACTGAGGGGTGAAAATACGGCCTGAAGGCCCACCAGCGCAACACCATCTCCTACACCTTTTCTGTTAGGATTGTACTAAACATAAAATCAAATACACTGCCATTTCCATGAAAGGGAATGATGAAGAAATGCTGTCCAAATAACAATTTTAACAGAAAGTTAAAGAACACAACCTACAAGAGTGGCCATTATATTGCGAACTAGATGTTTGTGTGCCAGGGATCAAGACTATCATTTTCCAAATGATGTAACAGGATGAAAATGAACTGATTGAGTATGCTTGTGGAAGTAGAGTAGGGTGTGGGCTGCAGTTAGTACAGAATGCTGCAGTCTCCTTACTGAAGTGTGTACAAATTAGACTTGTATTGGAGAAACTGCACCAGCTGACCAGATGCAACCATATTATTTCAGTTTTTTATTTTTACTTCCCTCCACCTAAAAGATTTCAGTTTGTTGTTCAACTGAGTTGTACAGTTCATAGGTCTCATTAAAGGTGGAAAAAGTTCTGAAATGATTTATCTTTGTCTCATTTTTTTACATCACAGACACTTGACATTTTAACAGGGGTGAGTAAACTTTTTATATCCACTGTATGAGATTACAGAGACATCCTTGAAAACAAACATGATCTAGTGATCAGTTCTCTGAAATACAAACTGAATAAAAAGGTGAAGCTTCATAAATCAGATTTGCCACAACAACACTAGACAGAAGAACATACACCTTTAACTATGCTTCCAAATCTTTACAGTCTGGAAGGGTGGATGAGCTTCCTGAGAACCCAAGCATTGCTAACAGAGAGCTTTATGAGAACTTCATCAGAGTCTAGTCACTGCTAACAGAGAAGGGTCAAAGAGCAGAACAGAAAAGGAGCCAACAATGCAAGATGTTATGCAGTGTCAACAAAAGATGAGCTACTATCATTCCCTATGTAATTATGCTAACCCCCTCGCTCACAACAAAGATGAAAGACAGAAACTGCAGAAGACTTGACAGAAAGTAGATAATTTTAAATTTAACCACAGTTTAACAAGTAGATTTTAATGTAACTTCCGTGGGGGAAAAAATGCCATCCTACATCTTCATGCTCAGTCCTATTCACTAAAGACCCTGCCAAAAATAGATGAGGGTCTGAGTATGGAAACCAATGTTCCAAACGACTGAGCCATCGAAGGAGGACATAAAGAAAGCACAAAGGGCTAAAACTAACTGTTAATTCCAATTAAAGCAGACACACTCAATCAGATGAATTTACATAAGTATCCACTTAACAAGAGTCACTCATGAAATAGGTCTACTCTGTCTAGAACTGACAACTGGATTTAGCCCACACAACTAAGTTTTCAAAAAAGACTGTTTTAACACAGAGAATCCGGTTCACACATGGTGTAACAGAATGTTGAAAGGAACTTTCCTGGCAGATGAGAGCCTACTGACTTGAACAAAAATAAACTTCTGGCTGACATTCAGAGTGGTGAAAAACAAAGGAAATGATTCATAAAAACAGATATCAATAAAACGAAACTCCTATTAGGACAAGTTTCCAAAGGGAAGCTTGTAACAGTTGAGTTGGGTTTGTTTTTGTTTTATCTTCATAATGTTTCTCACAGCACAGCACTGATTAGAGAAGGCAACACTGCACCTTGCTGACCTCTATTAAAATGTGTCAGATTTCAAAAGACCCCTAGGGAAAGCATGAAATATTGTCACACAGTTGATGCAACATAGGAGCCTATCAATCCTGTGGTTAAATAAATACTTCAGTAGGTAATGTCCAAATTTATCCTACACAAATCTGGACATTACTAGGATAGTTGGTTGTAATATAATCCATTCTGGTTGTCAAACAGACCAGGCACAAGAACCTGTACTTCTATTACCACAAAATTACATCACTAAACTTGTTAGCAAGTTTTTAAGTGATCTTTCTGTTTCAGGGTTTGTTTTTGTTTTTTGTTGTATTTTTGCCATGCACCAGGTGGATAGTAGCTGCTATAACACCTCTACAAAGCATGAAGTTACATGTTGGTTGTAATTAATAGGGGATCACAAGACTAAAATGTGTTTTCAAGCCTTGGGACCAGATTCAATTTCCACCTCCTAGAGAGAGACATAACAGCACTGGAAATTGAAATCTACTGTGTTGAGGAGGGGAGGCTTTGAAAAATTGATCAGTCTTCCTTATCTAATGGCACAGCACAAGGAAAAGGGGATGGACTTCATATGACAAACGCAACCACACATGCCTAAGGACATAGCTGTAGTATCATATAAACAAATGCATGCTGCAATGGTGGAAGATAAGTCTTTACAGTTCTCATGAAAGAGTTCCACATGACTTTGACAGAGCGAACAATTCATGTCAAAGCTACAACTAAGCTCCAGTATTCAACTACAACAAAGCAAATGCCTTAGAGTTTTGAGGCAATCAAGTTCTACTTATTATTTTAAAATGTATGTCCTATTTTAATGGATGCTCTCAAAAACAGCTAACTGTACCAAGTGGTAAATGAAATATTCTACTTTACAAACAACACAAATCTGAAAACAGGAGATAGCATTTAGCTTCAAGAGATCAAAAGCCCAGCCAAAAGAATAACCATGGCCTTTCTTTCCTTCTGACTTAATTCCAAAAACTGGAAGTCAACACTGAAAAAGTCACAATTTCAATCACAGCAAGGGCAGAAGCATGTGATATGGTGTCAAACAAACCAGATCAGGATTCCAAGGAAGACCTCACTTTAACTTTACTTACTATTTCCAGTATATAAATGCTAGATACAAACCACGATTTGACAACAATAATAAAGACACTGGAGGTATCCATTACCTGTATAACTGCACTGAACCAGCATGTGTTGCCAACATTTTTTAATCCCACTGGGCAATTATCTTGACGCTTCCTATCATACGGATTTGGAGAATCATTCCATACTTCCGGATGTGTCCTCTTCAGGCTTGCTTTGTTTTCTGCTATGCTGGCTTCTAAAACTCTTAGAAATGAAACAATGAGGAAGATGAGAAGTAGCAATATTTTGTCAAGATAGTGCTATAACAGGTAACACAACTACAAGAATTAAGATGCATCAAGGAAAGAATTTCACCACGACAAATGACAACTTGTGTACTGATGGATATCTAAGAAAATTTGGGGTAAGGAACAGTACTTAGAAATGCCAGAATCAAGTGTAGACTTCCACAGAGTATTGAAACACTCCATTTTGCCAACTCACATATAAGAGGGTGCCATATAGTAACAATGCAAACTACTGATAGCCCATTTGGATGAGATGTGGCATGGTCTCCCTTGTTACCCTTTTCAAAGCCTCCCTTAAATACTTCAGCTTCTAAACCATATTAGCTTACAAAAATGCACTCCTAAAACACCTCAAAGACCCACGCCTGAATCTAACTAACCATTCCAAATAGAGCAGACCAACCAAATTGATGGGATTCACAGTAGTTCTTACTCACCTTGTTGAAATGATTCAAGAAGTCGCAAATAACAATTTTCCCAGGAATACAACATTCCCTTCATACTACAGTGGTGCCTCGCTAGACGATGTTAATCCGTTCCACGAGGATCGCTGTCTAGCGAAAACATCGTCTAGCGAAGCACGTTTTCCCATTGGAATGCATTGAAATCGCTTCAATGCGTTCCAAGGGAAAATGCAGTCGTCTAGCGAAAATTTCCCATAGGGAAACCTCGTCTAGCGAGTGCGGGTCCCCATAGGAATGCACTGACAGCTGCACTGACAGCTTTTCACCACTAGTCGGCGCACTCCTATGGGGAAACCTCATCGTCTAGCGAAAATCGCCATAGGGAAACATCGTTTTGCGAAGCGCAGTAGCGATTGCAAAAAGGCATCGCCTAGCGATTTCCTCGTCCTGCGAGGCAATCGTCTAGCAAGGCACCACTGTACTTGAGCACTATGTTTTATTGTTGGGTAAGGGTGGAAGGATGTGAAACAGATCATATGTTAACAACTGAGTAGGAAGGATGAGAAGTTGGTTCTTTTTAATTTTAAAAGCAGACTAGTGAAAATATGTACCAACAGTTTGGTAAGTGGCAGTCTAAACTAAGACTCTACTATCTAACTGGTTCACAAACTAAGATTCCATCCACCTCAGTTCCCTGGTGGACAGGAGATAAACATAGATAATTAAAACAGGATTGTCCATGTCCAATTCAGTTGGAAGGTATAGTCACCAAATCCTTTCATGAAATTCAGTATTTAGATGTTATTTAAGCAAACTGTCCTTAAACAAAAAAGGTACTGTAATTCTTCTGAGGGACACATAGCTATTTAGGCAGTGTAAGTACAAAAGGCAAATTATGAGCTAAACACAAACACTTTGGAAGAAAAGACTTCATGTCAGTCAGGGATAATAAACTGTTAGGAGACATAACATGTAAACTGTGATAATTAATAGCACCTATTTCATTTGTTTTGCTTAGTATAGCACCTAGGATATTGTAGTAATACAACTCCCAACTCAAAGGCTTGCATGTTTAATAAAAAATCAATTTAAAATAATACCATTCTAACATTCCAATTGTACAATTTTCACAACTGTAATTTGTAAATAGTCATACAATTTCCAAAACCTTGCTGCTATTGGAAGCTTTTGTTTTATTATAGGTATGTATTACAAGAGTATAAGAACAACAATGAATTGTCTATGCCAGCAGCATAATTTAATCCAGCATCCTGTTTTCCACAGCAGAAGCCCAATGGCAAGGAATGAAGTCAGAAGGTCTACCACACTTGTCCTCAGTAAGAGGCACACAGCGGTGTGCTGTCTCTAAATACAGTGGAACCTCTACTTACGAACGTCCCTACCTACGAACAATACAACTTACGAACAGCTCCGTTCACAAAATTTGGCTTCTACTTGCGAACGGAGCTTCAAGATACGAACAGAAAAAGGCAGGGGGAAAAGGCGGGCAATTCAAATTTCTAACTGTAGATGGCGCCGAGGCTGATGCTTTGTGCTGAAGCTCTTTCGGCAGTTATAGGGTGTGTCGCAGTTAGAGAGTTAGAGAGTTAGAGAGCCTCCTGCTTCGGAGTGAGCCTGTGTGTGTGTGTGTGTGTGTGTAGGGAGGTAAGCTGCTGTTTTCTCCTTTTAAAAAACTGTTCTGGGTGGGTTTTGGCTGGGGCGGATATGTTTCTGTGCTGTGTTGTTGGTGGCTTTTTTTTTTCTTAATGACTCAGCAACGGAGCTGGGTTTACTGTTTATTGTTGGAGTGTTTTCCCCTTCTTAAAGCCTCAGTGCCTTCCGACCACGCTTGCTGTGTTCTTTTTATTTTTTGGGGTATTTTTTTCTTCGGCCGGAACGGATTAAATGGTTTTCAATGCATTCCTATGGGAAATGGAGCTTCTACTTATGAACGTTTCAACTAACAAACATCTTCTGGGACGGATTAAGTTCGTAAGTAGAGGTTCCACTGTAACATGTTTATGTTTAGCTATTATGAACTCAGGTACTTACAGCAATTCACTGTACCCAAGTTTGCCTAATTCCCCTTTTAAAGATAAGGAACAAAGTATTAAAAAAATAAACCCCTAAAGGCACCTAAGTAAGAAAGGACATTTTAAATGGGTTACTTCCAGATCATGGGAGGTCAATTTCAATGGATCTGGTGGCCAGTCTGACACTTCTACAAGCATGTCAGACTGTCCTCTCCCAGGAGCAGTGAAAGAAAACACATCCTGTTTCACATCCTTCCCCCTTCCCTCTCAATAAAACAACCTTCACATTTGCAAAGAAGGAATTGAATGCAATAAAGTTTAAGTAGGTGCTATTGCTGCATACATTGAGAGTAACAGGAGAAATGTGCTATATAGGGACAAAGAAAGCACGGTCCCAGGCATCCCCAGAGGAATGTGACTGGTACTGATGGAGTTATTTTGGCACTTGGTTAAAACATATTTGCCAAGACATTTAAACAGTGCTGTTATTTTTATTATGGAATTATTGTACAATATTGTGCATGTGCCATCCTTTCATGCTTCTTCAGATTTTTCATGTAATCCAGGCGTGTGTTAAGATAGAAAATAGATGAAAAATATTTTACAATCAGCCAACAAATTGTTTTAAGTTTCCTATTAATAATGAAGACATGAAATGTCAGTACCAAGTTGTCATTTCATGTCCTCATCAAAATGCATCAGTGAAACATCATGGGTGGGCTAAGTGTAGGGCTCTAGAGGTTGCTGGATTACAAGTCCCAACATTTTTCACCACTGGTTACTGGCTAAGCCTCTGGAGAGTCACCCTTTGCCCTCCCTCAACATATGCACATAGGGAACATGTGTTGGGGTCCTGAGTCAAGAACCACAGTGTCCCACAGACAAACTGGTCTTTCAGGATGGCAGAATTAAACCAGTACAAGAAAAACTGAATACAGTGGTGCCTCGCTAGACGATGTTAATCCGTTCCACGAGGATCGCTGTCTAGCGAAAACATCGTCTAGCGAAGCACGTTTTCCCATTGGAATGCATTGAAATCGCTTCAATGCGTTCCAAGGGAAAATGCAGTCATCTAGCGAAAATTTCCCATAGGGAAACCTCGTCTAGCGAGTGCGGGTCCCCATAGGAATGCACTGACAGCTGCACTGACAGCTTTTCACCACTAGTTGGCGCACTCCTATGGGGAAACCTCATCGTCTAGCGAAAATCGCCATAGGGAAACATCGTTTTGCGAAGCGCAGTAGCGATCGCAAAAAGGCATCGTCTAGCGATTTCCTTGTCCTGCGAGGCAATCGTCTAGCGAGGCACCACTGTACATGATTTATTACAGAAAACAGAGGAAATATGTATACAGGTGAAGCCCACACTTGCTTGGCAAAAGTCTCTCAGCAATGAAGCAGGGAACAGGGCTCAATAGCACCTTGGGAATGTGAGTTTTCCCCTACTCAGCTTGTAGAAATGAAATCTCCCCTGATGCTGGACAAACAAAAAATAAAGTTTAACTGGGTGAAAATGCAAAAGAGGACATATGCCAGCAACAAAACCACGTGTGGCCCTTGATGTCCTTGCACAGGGCTAATTCAAGTCAAAACAGTCCTCCACCCACAATCTAAAGCCTTCCATAAACATCCAGCAGAAAATAAGATAAATACCAACACAGGAATATGGGAAAACAGTAGCAACAAAAAATCATAAGGTAGATGAGAGAACAAGACAGCTATGCAAAGGAAGCAGAGTCAGCAAAGGGTGGTCAACACCTAAAATTACATTACTGGCATTCTACAAATTTCTACTGTTTTCAATGGATTCAAAAGGTCCTAGCATACTCAATGTGGGGACGTGGTGATGATCTGCACAGAATTGCAGCAACTCTGAATTCTTGGAGAGTAAATCACTGACACAGAAATCACACTAAGTTCTAATCCTGAAGTATTTTAGAATCATAGTTGTGCACGTTCAATATTTTAACTTCTTTTCTGGAAAATTATAGAAACTAGTAGTCACAATGAAAAATGTATGTATGCATGAAGAATGATATTCTGTAGCACAATGCAATAAAACAAAACTTAAAGAAGCAATGAGACCAGTCTCATGAAAAGTGCAAGTAATCATTCATAAGAAAAATCAGCATGGCTCCTCTCTTCCTGCATGCTCTTTACCTGCTAATGGCTTGTTCTTCATCTGTTATTCCAGTTTCCCTGAAGGTCCTGTTTGATTCCTCCAGACTAAGGGCGATGGCCCTCTGAAGATCATCTTTATCATCCCCTGTGAGATCAATCACATCTGAAAAGCAAAACTATGTCTCTCAAATTTAAAAATTCAACAGAGAAAAGTCTAGGGCAGCTGTAAATGGTTCAAAACTAGATGATATGTGACCTCTGCCACCTTCATCATTAATTCCACCCACTTGTAGTACTTGCTTACTTTTATTTCCATGACATGAACACCAGGCTTTCGATCACAAGTGCCGCCATAAGCCCATGGTTTTATGTTCATATCTTGCTTTCCCCCCTTTTACACACTGATTTAGGCCTTAATATCCTCACTTGCATTATGGCAGAGATATCTCTAATGCCTAATCTAAGGACCTCTAGGTCCATGACTAGAGATGGGCACAAACCTTGGTTCAGAGGGTTGTACACATGGCACCACAGGTGTCGTGCATTCCATTTCTCCACCTTTCTGGCTGGTTCCCCCCTTCACCAGCAGACACGTGCTCCTCTCCTCCTCCTCTTTGGCTGTTTGACCAGTCTCAGCCAGGAGCATGGGCTTCCCTGCTACATCTCCTTGGCTGATCACCCACTCAGACAAAGAGTCAGGACAGGCAACCCTGTGCTCCTGCCAGGAACTGGTTCAGCAGCCAGAGAGGAGGAGGACTGTGAGTGGATCATTGGTTGGGGAGGCAGGGGAAGGGAATGTGTGGCACTGTTGTGCCGTGCATATGAACTGGCACAAACCTGAGGTTCCATCTCTATTCATGACTGTTTAAAAAGCAGGATAAACCAAGTACAGTGACTGAGTGCTGAGTATGAACTGAACTCTCAAACTCTGGCTCCATCCTAACTCATTGAGCGATCCTTCATGTCTAAACCTGATGCTAAACATCATGTTCCCACACGTGTTCAGAAATCTGAAGAACTGCATGAATGGCTAAGTCTCCATAAAACCAGAGACTGCGGACAACTGTTTTTCACATAAGACACTACAGCTATTCAGGACACCAAAAAGAATATCTTTAAGCAGCTGTCACTACCAATTTCAGTGGTTGTTTATCCTAGGTGAGTTAGAAGGAAGATTTCCTCTCTCCTTTTTAAAGCAAGGATATTATCATTTCAAATCAGATAATGTTACCTATTGTCGAAACACAAAGAATCTGCCAAAATGTGACAAGGTCATATTTTACTGGCCTTAAGAACACAAAACACATTTTCCCCCTTTCCTTGTTCCAGAAAAACTAGTTTTTCTGCAAACTATGAAAACGTTGCCAGGCTTCTTACACCTGTAACATTTTATCAGCAGTGTTACTATGTTATAACTCGAAAGAACATACAGTATGCTTCAAATTTAATTCTTGATTATGAAATGCTGTCTTCCAAGTTAAGTGAACACTATGTCACAGATCATTCTCAAACAGATCACTGTTACTTAATGCTGTTGTTCACTCCTAGAATACATTAACTTATATTCCAATTTTAGAGCTATGCACCATTGACCAATTTTATATTATATAACACCTGTGCAAGGTTAAAGGCTCTTGTTTTGGGACATATGGATTCCAAACACAAATCACTTAACTACAGTCAGACTACTTACTATGAATTGCTATCTCACTGTAATAATTACAAACAAGGATTGCAGATCAGTGAGCTCATCAGTATCTGCATATGGCAAAGTTTTTAGTGCAGGAAAAAAAAAGACAAAGGAGAACTTCAGAAGAAACCTGCAAACACACAATGGCATGCAGAGTGATAAGATTCATAGAGGAAATGAATGTCTTGTCAAGAGGCCTTTAGAATGCAATACAGCCATATTTTGTGGCTGTGATATGTGACTTTTAAGTTCCACTGAGCAAGCATTCACAAAGCTTAATGTTTTCAAATAATTACTTATTTGGAGCACTTAATCAAGTATGCAGATAGAGCTATAATGATAGTGGCTCAGCAATTTTCTAGTATAATGAAATTGTAGCACCCCAGATCTTTATGTTCATCTCCAGGTGTGAATGGTAAATAGGACTAGATATTCCCAATACCTAACGTACCCTTACGGTTTAATTTAGTTTTAAAACATTCAGCAAGAGAGAATGATGGCCCCAGAGATAGCAAAATATATATATGTCACAGGACCATTGCTCTAAATGGATCTTCTCACCACTTTTGTTTGCAGCTTTTTAACAGAAGAGTGTCCTCCTACATACGGGAAAAAGTATATGAACTAAGCTATGAAGGAATGTAGAGTACACCACCATCACCTTGAAGCACGCCCAGAACCTAGCAAATAATAATAGTTATTTTTCTGAAACATCAGTAAACCTGTTGGCAAAAATACAAAACAAAATAACAGTTTTCATGGATCAAAATCCACTCAGACTTAGAGGTGTCTGAGAAAGTGGATTTTGATCCATGTGAGTTCACACTGAAATAAAAGTTTTAGTTTGTAAAGCAGTACATTATTTTGTCCCCTACCAACATGCTGAGACAGACTAATATGGCTGCTCCTTTGGAAATTAGTACATGTGTTCTCATATCAAGACTAATTTTAAGAAAGGAAAAAAGCTGGTAAAAATACATCTTCAAATGAAACCACTGAAATCTTTAAGCATTACCAAAACAAAAATACAAACAAACCAGTTTGCAAAATATCAGACTGAAATGACAAGAAGGCTTTCTGTCCAAGCATTCAGGCTGGTAGTTCCTTCAGCTACACAGAGAAAATACACTTACTTGTGTCTGCTTGGCTTCCTACGCTGATGTATCTGTCATTTCCAGGAAGTGCTGTTTGATAGTACGTTGTCTCTTCCTGCTGAGGAATCTTAGCATTCTTTGCAGTAAGGAAAGCTACTGCTAATTCCAAGTTCCCATTGCTATCCTGTAAATGTGACAGACTAAATTTATCACTGTGCCAGTTTGTGCCTGACCAGCCTGCAATATAAAGGCTGGATATGCTTTATTTTCCCACTGTATAGCTGTATACACAAAATACAATTCCAAAGTGCAATACATATTTATGTTTGTTTATATGCCAAATTATAATAAAATGCTCAAAATAACTCATACAGCAAGAAGGGTTTAAAAGCAGCAGAAATATGATGACTATTTTACAAAAAGTCTTGAGAAAAAGAATCAAAAATTTAAAAAAGCTAAAATCAAAATTTTCTGAGAGAGAAAAAAGTGCCTAGTGCTGAAAACATAATCTTGTGAGTGTCCTTAAGAAGGAATCAGAGCTACACATTCTAGTAGAAACAGGGCATGAGTGGCCTTTCAAACTTTCCTGGATGACAATGTTCTTCATCTCCTGCTACTGCCAAGGTTGACAGGAACAACACTCTCATGACATCCAAGAGAGCCACAGGTCCCCTACCCAGGCATATAGCCATATTTCCTTTGTTACAAGGAGGTATTTTGAGATAAGGAAAATGTCATATGTATTATTCATGCTGACTGTGTCAGAGGCCTCTCATATTACACCTTCATATTAGGCTTTTTTTTAATTATTCTTTTTCAATAAGGTAGGGTTTGGGGATTTAGGACTGGGAAAATGGATATGGGTAGGGAAAAGGTAAAATTCCAGAGAGTGGGAGAGTACATTTACATCCACTTATACAATTATACTACATAGATAAGATAAAAAAAACACCAGCAAGTTTTACCAGAGTTACTATTCCTATTAATCTCTTCATTCCCTAATAGAATCTTCACATTCTTCTTTTATCTATACTATCTAAGCCATCTTTCGTGTCCAACTGTAAAATCATTCCCAATTTTTAAGTCCTTTTTGAGATGATCTTTCATTTAATACTTCTGTTAGTACATCCATCTTCACGACTTCCAGTATCTTTTCTGTCAGCTCTTCTAGGGAGGGTATTTCTGCTTTTTTCCAATATTTCCCATATAATATCCTAGCTGCAGTAATTACATGTATTATCTAATATCTCATTTCTTTATCTAGAGTCTCCGGCATAATATTCAATAAAAACAGTTCCGCTTTAAATGGTATCACACAAGATAGGATATTTTTCAGAGTTTCATGCACTAATCTCCAGTAATTTTTTGCTTCCCTACATGTCCACCAAACATGATAAAAAGTGCCCTCTTGTGTTTTACATTTCCAGCATTTGTTAGAAACATTTTCATACATTTTAGAGAGTTTTGTTGGGGTCATGTGCCATCTATAAAACATCTTATATATTTTTTCTTTGAAATCTACTGATTTTGTAAGCTTAATATTTTTCTGCCAAATTTGTGTCCAATGGTCTAAATAGACCAATAGTTTGCGCCCATTTTATCATGCAATCTTTAACCACTTCATCCTCTATTTTCATATTTAATACATATTCATACATTCTTTTAATTATTTTATCACCTGTCCCTAGCAATAATTTATCAAATGTTGTTTGTTCTTCATAAAAACCCATTGATTTGTCTTTTATGTATCTCAAGTCTAATTGTAGTCTAACAGGCTATTTCAAATCCACTCTACGATAGTAAAACAGTTATGCTCAGCTTTGCCTGTCAACAGGATTCTTATCTTAAACACAGGGCGATGTTGAACTAAACACACACACACACACCATTTTGTAAACTATGGTTCCATTCCTTGACATTTTTATTTATTTATTTATTCGATTTCTATCCCGCCCTTTTAGACAAAGTCTACTAGACATGGCTGATCTAGCTACCATGACATACACCTTGGTTATGGTTTACTTCGATTAACTATACAACATGGTCTAAGTAAGGTTGCACTTTTCTGTTCTTCAAAACTCCTTTTTGATGTTTTCATTTCTTTTTTGCTATTTTTCTTTGTTTTTAAATTCTGTCAATTTAAATGGTCTTTAAGATTGCTGTATGTTCAACTGCATTTTAACATTTATATGATATCTTCTCACCCACTTTATAAGCTATTTACGTCCCTGAATTGGGAGAAAGGCAAGATAAAAATGAAATAAATAAGTAAGAAATACCTTCAGGGCTTGCTGCAGGACTTGGGTGTCATTGATACCAGTGATTTCTCTCAGCTGATTCAGAAATGTCTGCTGGTGCTAAAAAATTAAAAAGCTGGTCAGTACAAAAGCCAGATCAGACAAAAAGAAATAGCTATCAGGAAAAGGGTATTTCAGTACGGGTTTTATTTTTTTTTAAAACAAAGTATTGAACATGTTGCTGAAGGGTTCAGGTAGCATACATAAATCTAAAGGTTGAAGAGGAGATTCTGTCAAATAATAACAAAGATATCATGTGGCTGCAGAAAAGTTAGTTCAACAGAAACTGATTTTATTCACAGTTCTCTTTTATTCTCTATGAGTCTGTACTGGACCATATTTTTTTAACATCTGAGTCCCAACCTTACAAGTAAAATATTCTAATACAAGAACAGTATCAACACTGTGTCTGCAATTATAGTTGCAGCCCATGCTACCAATTACTGTTATCTTGGATTTCAATATTCTGAATACTGTGAAATATAATGTTTATAAGTATTTTGCATTAGCCGATATGCTTCTACAGATTCTAGTATTATTCAGAATCAAATACAAGTTTCTGAGTTCTAGTCCCAAAATTTTAAAATCAAAAACATTGAACTAAAAATGAATTTTAGTTACCAAGTAACCATAAAGTCTAATTTTTAAAAAAGCTTTGGAAAGCAGTTATCTCCCCAGCCGCATCTATTTGTTTTTATTTTGAAGATTAGTAGGCCTTTCAAAAATACAAGGTGTTTCTCTCCCAAATTAGCATTTAGTAGAAAAGTTAAAAATAATTAAAACCTATATAAACATTAAATAAAGAATACTATTATAAATAAAAGCACAACAGGAAAATAATAATGATTTACTTTAGCCAGCCATTCTACTGTGAATATAAAAAAATGAGCCACAAGAAATAATGAAACCCTAAAACAAACATGTTTTTAGGCACTTCCTAAAAGAAAAGAAGGATAAGCTCAATCTTTCTTGAAGTAGTGTGTCCATAGGCTTGGGATCACTGTTAAAAGGCTCAGCCATTCGTTTATACCAATTTAGCCACCCCAAGAAAGGCCAAGTTAAGAAGGTACTCCCATGCTGCAAACTTGGTTTGTCAGAACATGCTTCATGCATTAACAAGAACAACTGGTTCTTCATCATACAGTACATCTCTGTTTTGACTGGATTAAGTTCCACCTTGTTTGCCTGATTCACTCTAAACAATGCTTCCGTACTTCTGTTCCGGAACTTCCCTGGGTTTAGTAGATAGAATCAAGAGGTAGAGCAGCGTGTTGTCCACATAATGATGACACTGTAACCAGGAGTAGGACTTTTATAATTCTAGGACTTCAATCCCAGAATTTGCCTGGAATTCTCCAGCTTAAATTCTGGAAATGGTTCAAAACCAAAAGGAATAAAATCAGCCCTTCCTACCTCCATGCTCTTTCCATGTCATTTCTGCTTCTAACTGCAAGAAAACCACCCCGGTACACTATGGGAGTCCGAAGACTCTCATTGTGATGGAGTTGAAGCAGTGTGGGCTATGTAGTCAGAGAAATGCAAGGTGAAGTCAGACAGGTTCTATGTGAAGATCATTTGAGAGAGATTGGAATGTGTTTTTCTAAGTGCTATAAGAGTGTTTTTCTGAAGACCGGTACGGCGTGGTTCGAGATAAAGCTGAAGGTCGGACAAAGAGGCCCGTGAAAGAGTAGACATTCCAAGCTAATTGGAGAAGAGATAAAACACCTGGATCTTCATGGGAATTGAGGGCGGAGGAAGGGGTTACAGCCCCTTGAGGCTAATTGGTTAACAGCCATGAAGTGTCAAGAAGAAGGGAGGAGTTAGAGAATGTAGAAAATGGACGATGGGTTATGTGGGAGAGGTTCGATTCCATGATGATGGGAGAGAAAAAGAACTTGATGGTTTGAGCATGTGGCTTGAAGGAGAAAGAATGTAAGTAAAGAGAAAGAAGGAGGTGGGGCTAGCCCACCTTAGTAGTGTTTATTATTTTAATGGGTATTAGTTATTTTATTTAACTGTAAAAATCTTTGAATATGTTCTTTATGCTAAAGCTTGAGCAATATAAACTGATTCTATGAAACTCTTATTTTTCTAATAAAAAATATTTATAAAAATTCTTACAAAAGGACTGGTCTCTTGAACAGCAGGGTCTGGCTAAATCCAGGGAGTGGAGAGGGCCACAAACTAGCTATCTTTAAGAGTCCTACCTAACTGAGCTGTTGTGAGTTCTAAGGAATCACAAAGCCCATGTGTCTGTACTTGCAAAGTACTGGGTAAAAGTAAAGTGTTCTTTTAAGGTCAGACTTGTTCAAGGGGCTTACGCTACGCACTGCTGAGGTCTTGGGACTTGCCTCAGCGCAAAGGTGGTAGGTAGGCGGCCTGTCGAACTCTCTGACCGTGTGCTAAGCGCTCCTTAGGGAGGCTTGGGTACCACACTCATGACTCACAAAACAGCATGGAAGAGGTAGTTCCATTGGAGGCTGTCTCTATACAGTCTAAAGAATATCAGGACGAGCCCTCCCACATACCTCTCTGAGTCCTCCATTACCTTGAACAAAAGTAAAAATTTGACACAACGCAACAGCCAAAGTTGTTTTTACCAATGAAGATCTCCTTAATGTCTATGAGGCAGTAACTCCTTGGTTGAAGAAAGCATCCCTGCTTTCAAGGACCATATAGCAAAGCCAAATGTGGCAGCTTTCAAACTCCAGGAAGGGCAAGAAACCAGAGTATAGGTAATGAACTAGCTCACACCCTTAGATGGCAAAAGCTGAAAGGTATCAACAAAACCTGACCAGATGGCATCCTGGCTTCACTAGACTGTCAAAGCGATGACATCAGAATCCTAATAAATATGAGTTCTTCTCTCTGAAAAATACAATGCAAACTTATCTCACTAGTCCTTTAAGAATTTTGTTATCCCTTTGCTATGTGAACTTCTACGTAACAGACTTTTTGAAACCTCAAACAGCATTACTGGCTGATCTGTGTCCTGAAACTGCATTTCAGAGGGTTAATAAGTTAAGTCTCTTTGTCACTACCACTGCCATGGAGTAAGCCTGTGTTTGGTCATGCTCACAAGTCTGCCATTTGTGCTACAATCATCAGTCTAAATGTTTCTATGCCTTTAGCATTCCTAGACATCAGGGAGCTGTCACAGCTCTGTCACTGGACATCAGTGACTGGCTGCAGCTACAGTCCAAGTCCTTTCCCTATCACACACAGAAAGCAGGATCTCAGCAGAAACACATTACAGTTGCAGAAAAATACTTCAGAGATTTCAAGAATCGTTCAGGATTTATCCATCTCCAATGATGGACCACCGCAATTAGCCTTCCACCCCTGTAAGGGTAATAGAAAATCTCAAGATTAATCTGATTCAGATAATGATTTGTTCATGAGTTGTCACAGGTTTCTATATTCACAGGTCACCTCCAACCCAATGGAGAAGCCAAGATCTGGAGCAAGTCCTGTTAACTTTTTATGGCTACATTTAATTTGGGACACGTTCCTGGCTGCCACAGAAGCCATGAAATCCCAAGCCACTCCAGACAAGGCCACTATCAACTAGCTTTCCTCAAGTTTTCAACATCACATCTGAGAACATGCCCAGCAACATGGATAAGGCAAGTAAAGCAAGTATATTAGCAAAATCTCTCCCTGTCTTTGGTTTCCAACATCAAGTACAGATGCTCAATGCCAACTACTGAATAAGGTATTCAGGAAGTGAAACTACCATGACAGATTGTAGTCACTCCAGCTCCTACCTCAAACTATGATTGGTGCAGCATCAGATTCATTAGTAAATATATTTGTGATAGATTTCGTCTCACCAGATCTCTTTTACAGAAGCCAAGCTGTTACTTCTTCCTGGACTAGGTTAGAGATGGTCACTGCCTTTTGATTGCCCAACCTGGCATTTACTAGCAGCACCTTCCAGACAAGTTGGAACCACCAATGTTAACAAGGCTAGAAAGAAAGCCAAAGAATGGACAAGCAACGTCTCACTCTTCTTTCTTTTCGCTAAGAAATCTACTTCGCATGGGCTACAACTTAGATGCTTCCATACTGGTTCATGTATTCCATTTACAACCATGCAACTAAAGAATGAAAGTGAAATAATGTCAAATCATGCAGCATATTCCAGCAAGAAGGTAACAGCACCAGGATGGATTTGATTTAAAACAAACAATTTAATTTTTAAAAAATCAGGGATTTTTTTACAATTTAAATCAAAAAATGATTTTTTAAAATTTAAATTCTGTTTAAATCTATGTTTTTTTAAAAAATATATCACTGATTTTATCCACCCTGAAAAGAACTACCTACCAAAGATTATAAAGTACCTATGATACCTCTTTGTAATATGCAATACAAGATTTCTAAAGTGCTGTCACTTGCACAATGTTACAGCATGAAACCAAAAGTTGCTGGCTAATGCAGATGTGTTTAAAATTAGATTGTTTCCAGCAGACCATTTCACATACTAGCCAGCTGCAATTTTTGTACTAAACAGCTGATGTAATCAGATTAAGAAACATGGTTACATGCCAAATTTATTGCTGTTGTGCTTGAAAACGAATTAAGGAATTAAACTTAATACTTACTCTTAAGTTCTTAACCAAAGATTATCTGACCACAGCACAACCAGCAAAAAGAAAACAAACAAAAAGTTTCAAGGTTCATCAACATAATAGTAGAAGCTACTATACAACTCCAGGTTCCCAAAAATTGTCTGGAGTCACACGCAAGGAATTTCAGATAGCCAGTGGGATTTTAATTTTTTTCCCTAGAGAGTATTAAGAATCTCATGTTCATTTTTTAAAAAGCTATTTCAGTCTTTCTGAACCTGATGTCTTCCAGAAGTGTTCAAATAAAATTCCCATCAATGCCAGCCAGCATGTGTATCAAGGCTTGTTCACTCACCAGGACAAACTGAATAAACTGGAGTAAATAAAGTGATTGTGGAAATGTGAAGTTGTAAAAGAGTGGCCAAGATCCTGTTGCTGAATACAGTAAATCACACTTAAGTAGGCCCATTGAATCAACTGTATTTCAACATAAACATTAGTTTGGGGAAGACTGGTCTCTTTTACTACGTTGCCTGGCATCCTGATTTAAGTGTTTGAATAAAATACTGGTCAAAATCTTCTTAAATTCTGCTAGAGTAAGCCCACTGAACCAACAGAGATTTGGTGAGCCACTTTCTCTGTATGTCCCAGTGATTCAAATGGGCCTATGCTGATTTATTTTAACCTAGTAAGTCACTCTTAAAGTAGGCCCATTTGAATCAATGGAACTTAGAGAGGAGTTGACTTACTAAATCCAAATTGATTCAATGGGCCTACTCAAGTGTGATTTACTACACTAAGCAGCAGGATCTTGGCCACTGTTTAAAAATTTCACATTTCCACAGCTACTTTCTTCGTTTTATTATTTTTCAATATATACGTTAATCAAAATGTTATCTTGTAAAAACATTTGCCCTTTTCCCCTGGCTTTATTTATACTGGTGTCTAGAAGATTAGCATCAGTATCTGGGGAAGCCATCTAAATCAATCCATCTTTAGGACTACAGAGCCAGAATCAGAATCATACATAACAACTCAAGGTAACCTTCTAACATCTGCTTATGAGCTTCACATCAAAGCCACGTCTGTTTTCACCATATGTAACTGTTTCCTGTGCTGTGTTCACACTGTTAGTTCTTCATGAACTAACTCTCAGTAAATAAATACCTTCCCAGCATTCCATTCTGTATAAATAGAAAGTTATGCTTTACATTCAGTTTGCAGCTTTCTCATTTTCATGAAGTTTTATATAAACTCATGTTCTGCTTCTTTTCATCAAACAGTGGCATCTAATTGCAATTCTATCTTCACTTTCCTTAAAGGCAAGCAGGATTTTTTATTAAAAACACAAGCATTAAAGGAGATACTAAGCATCACCTGATCTGATAAACTGGCAGATTACACCAGGTAAAATGTTGACACAGCATGAAGACATGCTAAGGAGTTTCATTTTCCAGGCTTATTCAACTTGTTCACCCTGGCCTGCCAACAAAACCCTGACTGTAACTGTGGGTTATTTAGCATGGAGATTTATCCCTTCAGAACTGGAAATACATCAAGCTTTCTCACATAGGTTTCAAAGGAAGTCGAAGGACACTAACTATTTCTGTTTAGCCACAGCATGAAGAGGGCTCAGAAAAAGAGAAAGAGAGACATAATGTCTTGAGAGTCTTGAGCACCTTACCACAGAAAATTAAGGCCAAATTAGAGGATACTGATAAAACATCATTACCACCTGAATTCCCTAAAGAGGAAAATGCTTTCTCTTCTGTTGATGTCAATTTAAAGTCTGTAACTTGCTGAAGCCAACTGACAGCATGTTAGGATGCATCGGAGTTGCATCACTGGACAGGTGAACAGGCATATTACTGAGAGACACCCTGGTACCTCATCACTTAGCCTCAATTAACCATGGCAAGTTATGCAAACCACAAACACTAAGGGGACTCTAGCATCTGCTTATTCTAACATGAGCTGCCCTTTTCTTTCTTTCTTTTCTTTTCTTTCTTTCTTTCTTTCTTTCTTTCTTTTCATTTCTAGGCTGCCTTTCTCCCAGTGCGTTTTGGTGCTGTAATTACTCATAATCAGATGTGTCCCTGGGAGGGATAACATTGCAAGATGGGAAAACATGCACTTGCCTTAATATGTGGCTTGATCCCTAGCCACTAGAAGACAGCAGCAGGAGAAGGCTTTCCCCCTCATGGTCCCTATCTGTGGGCTAAAAAGTTTAGTAGTGATAAAACTACAATAAAAAGCAGAGGTAATACAACACACCTATTTCCACCTAGAATTTTGGAAAAACTGCAAACATCAGAATCTGAATTTACTGTAGCAGTGATTCCCAACCTTTGGTAACCCAGATGTTCTTGGATTACAATTCCTAGAAACCCCAGCAAGCACAACTGGTGGTGAAGACTTCTGGGAGTTGCAGTCCAAGAACACCTGGGTTACCCAACCTTGGGAACCACTGCACTATAGCACAGAATGGCTGAAATCCTGTTATTGAGCCCTGCGTGCACAAGTTATGGCATCATCAGCAATAGAACATTGCCACTAATGAAATGCTTCCTTTGGAACTTCACCACTGATTATGACACAATCACTCCTACATTTGTGGAGTTACACAACAGGACTTCAGCCAGTATCTAACCGGACTCAGTGCTACCACCTGAAACATCTCCTGAGAGCTGGGGAATAGTCAGCAAAGATCTGGAAGCAAGCAAGGGATGAAGCAGGAGGGAGTATTGCTAGGATTTAGGTAAGAGTAGTTATGAGTGGGAAGTGTACTTTGAATACCACCAAATGTCCTCAAATATATGAAACACTAAAACAAAAAATCCCAATTCATAATGACTTTATAAATGCATATTATACAACTTTCATGATTATGTATTACACTACTTTGGTATTCACTCCATATTCTCAACACACACACACGTATCTATATGTATATCTTGTTTTCTTCAAACATTTTGTCAAAACTCTCTTTCATACAGACTGTCATCATTCACACCAAATCCTGATTGACAGCTCTGAAAATACCTACAGTCTGCCTATGCTTCTGAGCGTAAAGACAAGTGTCATTCACATGCTATTATATAACGGCCAAGGTTGAACATACTGTGTTAGCAACAGCAGTTTCTTCAAACTTGCAAGTCCCACAATCCTGGGTAGATAAAGGGAAAAGAGTGTGCTGCAGCTTTTAGAAATGCCTCTTCATTACCTTTGAGTGAGACTGAAAGTTGTTGCAGTTTTTTAAAGCAGGAATACAGCAAGACTTTCCTACCAACATAAACATAGTTTCACCCTTAAAGGCAGCTTTTTCATAGATAAATGTTTTCAAAGATATATGAACTGTTTATCTTATTTCCCATAGAGTTTAACAGATTACTACCTGTAAAAGGGGATGGGCTCAATAATCCATAGGGTCCCTTCCAGCTGTGTAATACGAAGAGGAGGAGGATATGGCAGGAGGAACCTGGCACTGTATCTGGTCAATGGCTATGAACTCACTTCAATTTGACTGCACACTAGTACCAAACATTTATGTTATATAGGTTATGCAGAGTTTCCAGCATACATTTTCTCTGCTCCATCTATACTAACTTTGTATGATTTGAGACGTAGTATGACAGTGTGTGCATTTACAACCTAGGGAAAAATAGCATTGTCTCAGCTAGCAAGAAATATAAAGTTCCAATCTACTCATTAAATTGATGACATTGAATCCAATGTCCACCATGTGTGTTTGCCATACACTATGTTTCTTTCACATGGGTTAGGTGATCCTGAAGAGCTACTTTAGCAGTGCAGACAGATTTTTTTGGCACTGTGACAGTATACAAAATATGGTGAATTCAGACCATCTATTCAAATATTACTACACCTGCCAATGAAAGGAAGGAAAATTTCCTTACTATTTAAGAAAATATCTCTCTGTGGTGATTAATCTGTGGCTACTCTCGCAGACTGCGGACTCACACTACCCTGGGATGATGGCAATACTATTATAACCCCCTACAGACTAACATGAATATGACTCTTGGCCTTAACTTTCCACAACCTCACTTCACAAGTAAGTAGTGATCTCCATATCAGTTCCATGCAGTGGTTCCCTGTATCACAGTTAGAGATGGGGGTATTCGTAGACGAATATGAATATCCTCCCGCAGGTGGAAATAACAAGGGTCCAGCCCTATGGGGCCGGACCGTCCACTCACTGTTTGGCCGCTTTCCTATCTCGCTGTGCTCCGCAATGGATTAGCTACTCCTGGCTGGAGGCGGGATGACAAACCTCTCTGCCAGGTCGCAGAATGGCTAATCCATTGCGGAGCACAGTGCAATAGGAAGGCACTGCTGCGCCCGCGGCAGCGGCCGAACAATGAGTGGACGGTGAGTGGAAATAACCCTCGTTATTTCCACCTGCCGGGGGCGGGGGTATTCGTCTACGAATACAAATACCCCCATCTCTAATCACAATGCAAGGCTGCCACTTACGCACTAAAACAAAGAACCGATTGGAAGTTTAAAGAAGGGTGGGGGGGAAATCAATGATTAAAAAAAATTAAATAACAATTTAAATTTAAAAAAACATTTAAAATAAAATGTATTTAAAATAAAAATCAAATCCACCCTGGTTTAAAGACATACATGTTTAATTTGGCATAAGTTTTGAAAGACTTTAGAGGTTTTAGAGTTCACATTGGCTTCATTAAGACAGCAGCCACACTCATGTGGCTAAATGATCCAGACAGGGATACTTTAGTTCATGTTGCAACATGGGGCTATGATTTCCTGAGGCCAAAAAATTCATAACTCCTCAGATAGCTTTCAATCCATAACTAGAAAACATTAGGTGAAAAAAATTGTTTGCCATGTTATCAAAATAACATATTCCATTCCACCAACTAATGGTGGAACTAACTAATTACTTCTGATTAGTTAGAAGTAACTAATTACTTATAAGTAGTTATTTTCCCCAATAATTATTTCTTTTCAATACCAAAACTACAACTATATTACCTTACAATCATAACTTAGCAGAGGACAAGGATACCCTTTTAGAGTGTCAGGACGCTATCTTTTTCATCACTTTTGTAGCTGAGGGAATGTGGCTTTGCCACATAATTGAGGCTGCATAATTCAAGTGCTGCTTCATGCTGCTGTTTCACACTCATTTATAGGTGCCAAGGTGATAATGAGGCAGATGAGAGGAAGGCATGGTTTGTACCAAAAGACACTTGGCTTGCAAGTGTCCATTTTTTAAATTAAAAACTTAAAAGGAATAATTTCACTCATTTCTGAGAAATGAGAAAGTAAAACATATTTGAATAATAATAAAAACAGCAGCCAACAAAATGAATAATAACAAAAACAAAAATATTACAACAAATTAGCAAATTTATTTCAGTGTGTGCTCCTGTGGATTAGAACACACTTCTTGAGATACGTTTTTTGCTGAAAGAGATTAACATGACTATCTCTCAAAAAACTTTCAAAATAATACTGATAGCTAGGTTTCTAGTTGTTATAAATAACTTGAACAATAACTAGCTTTTTAATGTCATGTTCTATGCTCTGCCTTCCTCCACAGTATTAGAAATGCACAAGGCATTACCACAAGATACATGGGCGAGCAAAGGGAAAGAAAGATGAAATAACTGTGAAAATTGTCAAGATTTTATTTGAAAATTCTCCCTCCCCTTCCTCTTCCTTTTTTATTCAAAAAATGGCCAGAATCCTGTTGGTGACCTACAGGTGTAAGCTAAATTGCACAATTCACTGTGGCAAATTGCCATTCACTAACAAAGAGTTGATGGCATTATATGGCATGTACCTGTTGAGCAACTGGACACATACCGTATAATGTGACCAACATCTTGATAGTAGCACTTTACCATGGTAGGTTAAACTACTTAATTCATGCACATGTAAATCACCAAGAGCTGACTAATGTTTTCAAATGGAAGCAAAACATGGCCAAGCCCTGTCAGCATTTACAGTCTTGTAAAGTCAATCCTTCGACATCTTAATACAAATTTAACCACTGTGTCTTTATCCTATTACTGCTTTAAGTATCAAAAATGGGGAAATCAGGCCTCTAGACTTCCAAAGGTACCACAAACATTTTAAACATTAAAAGAGTACACATTGATGAACAGCTGAGAAACATCTAGAAAAGAAGCACTTTTGCTGTTTAAGGATAGTGTGAAATGAGTGGCCTTTGCCTGCTACATGTTTGCCCACAGAGATAACCACTGCAATTAGTAACAGCTTCATCTCTGGAAGGTTTGGAAGAAAACAGTGAACACAACACACACACATAATCAAGCAAACTGCCACATTGGCTCCTTTTTGATAAAGTTGGTCAAGAACTGTGTGTCTTATAAGGAGGCAATTTCCCCATGAGTCTTGTCTAAAACAAACCTGACTCATAAAAAGGAGGTCATAATATTGTCAACAGGATGCTAATCAAATCCTAAACTTACTTTCATGTACTAGCCAGGAAGACAAAGTAGGTACAGAGCAAGGAAAAGATACTTTTTCAGGCAACAACTCTCCATGGCTGGGGATTCTGGGAGCTACAGTCTTAGACTTACACTTGCAATACTATCTCTGTGAGTGAAAATAGTAAAATCATGAGTCTGCAGGCCTGTATTGAATCTTTCAGCTTGTACTCAGCTTTTCAAGTACGTAATAGGTAGAAAAATACTAACTGAACAGAGAAATCACAATTCTAACACCTTTGTACAACTAGAACAAGACACTGGCTGCATTCAGAAAAAGACACTGAACCAGGATTATGAGGAATCTTACCCACAAGCTGGTGTGCTGGCACAATCTCTCTTTTTTGGCTCCACCTAGAAGCAACTAAATCAACCAAGAATCTACCAGTGTTGGGTCCAAACCTGGACACTGGCTTGTCACTCTTCTTGCAAGTCTGGATGCTGAACCAAATTTCAAAACATAGCTTCACACTCAGACAAATTCAACAAGGTAGAGAAGTCAGAGCAGATGACCTTTCCACCCATAGGTTCCTACCTAATTTAGGGGAAGCCAAGCAAGAGTGATCAACACGCTTGCTTCCAGACAATAATCTAGAATTTTGAGAAATTCTAGTTTATAAGGTTTGTGCACATGTGGCCAATAGATATTCCTCGGGATTATAATCTGACATGTAAATAAAAATAAAATGCAGTAGAATTGATGATCCCTACTGGCAAGAAGGACAGAAGCTTTGCCCTTGTTCGTAGCTCTGAATAGACAAAAATTTACTGAAGTTAGAGCCCCCATTAATATGTTGAGGATTAGAAAGATGCTAAGCAGGAAACTGCAGGGAGGGGTTCCCATTAGCAATCATTGCACACTCTTTCCTCTGTTACTGATGAACTGCAAAATAACTTAAGTGCAAAGCAACAGACCTTCATAGCTGAGCAGCACTCTTTCAACTGTTGTTCAAGAATAAATTAACAAAGTATAATGATAAATGTAAATCTACAAAGAGGAGTAGAGAAATACAAGACTTGCATCCCGAATTCTGAATTAATTCAGGTGTGTAATGTGAAGAACTGTAGAACATAGATATCAGAATCAATTTCAGACATACAAACTTATTAGTTCAATATTCACTACAAATTAGCCCACATCAGAAATTTAAGCAGAGTTTTGAAGGCTTTTTAAATTTGAAAAGACTAAAAATGAGAATATTTAAAAACATTTAAACTAAAGTTCCTGATTGTTGCTTGCGTGCTCCTTGATAACAAATGACAGTTTGTGTTTCATTCCTCCTTAACCATTTTAATGGAAAACAGAACAAGAGGAAAGATTACACAAAGAAAAAAAAGCCATGTTAGAAGATGTTATAAGAAGTCCGTTTTCATAGTGTTATAACTTATCATATGAAATCCAGTCAGTCACATTAAAGTACAGTTGATACACATCAAGCAACACAACATTATGCAACTGCTAAAACAGTTTGGTACGTTATGTAACAGAATTTTTTAATACTTTGGATCACAAAATATTTAACTGCAAACAGAACACCCTCTACACCACTTCACTGTGCTTCCCACAGACAAGGGTGTGTACAATGAAAGGCCAATAATTATAGCATTAAAGCCACTAATTATGAACAAAGGAAATGTATCATATCTGAGCTGAATATCTATATGTTTCTTAATCAATGAAAAAAAACACATGTTCAATGTAGACACAAGTAACCCAACAGACACTTTCAGGAGTTTGCTGTAGTAGTCAGAAAGTACAATGAGTAGCAAACGGAAATCCAGCAGACCACTATTAACCCCTGCACAATCTTGAGAAATACACAGAAATAACATAATAATGTTAAATAGCTACTTTTGCACTATACAGAAGGACTATATCCAAGGTTCCCGTTAAACTGGGCACACATGTGTGCATGACTCTGCTTCCTACCACGCAGATGTCTTCCTCCTCCACACAGCGATCACGTTAGGTTCCGGTTGCAATGGAACCAAGCGCGGGGAGGCGGAGTTGTGTGCACACTCAGGGGCGGAGTTGCAAGAGAGAGAGGGAGAGCCCCGCCCAGCAAGGATGAAAATTAGAGGGTACATTGACTATATCTTTAAAAAAAAATAATATTTCAAAAGTAATATTAACATATTAAAGCATTACTTTTTAAATGTTATATCCTAGATGACTGTCACCCTGTTAATGCAAAAAATGCATTAAATCTAACGTGTTATGTCCAAGCTCTGATCTTTGGGCATTACTCACATGGAGTTCAAGTAAATCTAGTGCTCTGTCTTGTGAAGAGAGAAGAACACATGCACAGAAACAAGCTTCAACGGATATTCCTGGGCTGGAAGTCTCTTAATGCCATGTGCAGGCCCAATGTCAGAGTTTCTCATGGCCAGACATCTACCAAATGGCCTCAGAGCTCAGAAGGGCTCCATCACCAACACTGCTCCTAACAAGACAGACATCTGATAATATACTATCTCTGCCACACCCTCTGATATTCCTGCAGCAGCTGCACCTTGCCACCACCTGTCATTCCTCCCTCCAGATGTTTCCCCAATGGTCAATGATGTCCAAATAAGATGCAAAACAGTGAGCAGCAACTGGTCTTCAAACTCTACAGACTGTTGATATTCAGCATTCCATTTGAGCAACCATAACTCACAGTGCTGGAGGCTGTGCATCAGAACTAAGCTGTGGAGCAGCTCCTATTTAAAATCATTGCCCTCCACAATGCAAAAATGTATTGAGAGAGGGGATGAACTAAGTGGCCACTATCACTACTGTACTACTGTACAATTTAAATAAATAGACAGATTGTATCTTGATTGGCCATGCTGACAAGAGTCATGAGGCTGTAGTCCACAGATATTAACTGGGAAATTCTGGGAGCTGTGGTCCTCTTATGAACGGGGTGAACACTAGATGCATGAACATTTCCATTAATATTCGTAACTTCCCAACTTAAATAACTGGTTATGTTAAAACTCAACCAGCCATGTTTGCTGGCAGATTCTAGGAGTTGTAGTCCAAAGATGTTACATCTCTGTCCTGTGAGTACATAGAGGGCTGACAGAATATTGGGGTGAAGGAAGAAAAAGAGATAGAGCAGCATGGGAGAGGAAAAAAAAAATCATGGCAGTGGAAGATGAGAGGCAGACCACGAGGTTCGGGAGGTGCAACTAATGGGTTTCTAATCCTCATACAAGCTGAGTACCAGGGTGGAAATAATTCCTTAATGGATTCCTTGGTGTATCACAAATACATACACTATAGGAAAAACTGTATCTTGAAACATGATTTCTGCATGTTTCACGTTCATACAAAAATAGAACCAAGAAAGCCCCCTGTCCATATTAACACATCTCTGCATTGTAACATGGGTATATCTCACTAACACAGCCACCGCAAGCCCTTAGAAATTGCTGTTACTATGGAACAATTTTATAGGGAATACTTCACATTTGGTTTTCTGTGCACATTTTATCTGTCTAGTTTTTACCCAAATTGTGAACCTAGAACACCCTATACCATGGATTCCTGAGGAGTTTCTTTACTACAGACTTGCAGATCAAAGTGTTTTATGTTATAAAAAGAGAAGGCCTACACTATTAGATTGCAGTTGTCATGGCAATGTCCCCTTCATCTAATGAACTATTCTTTCACAAAATGTACAGTACTTGCTGACTGCCGTTTACATTAAAAAAGATACATTGACAACTACAAAGTAGCAATACATATCTGACAACATTCTTTTGTGGGAGTGAACTATGGGAAAGAATTAGTCAAGCAGGAAGGGCCTGGTTCCTAAGCAGTATGTGTTTATATTCTCATACTAAGGACAGAGACTTATAACACGAAAAACGGGAGTGGCATGAATTGGGAATAGGAGGGCTCCACTTTTGCACTTAAGTACTAGAAGTAACACTCTTCCTCACAGATCAGAAGGGGGGAAAGCCATTATCCTTATACGGCATTGATTTTTATTGTTCAACTTAACTGTCTCATTTCAGCATTTGAAGATTCACAGCAGCCCAGAATGTGATTTTCACAAACACCAGTCCATGCAATAGTTCTGAATGGGACTGGCCTCTTTTCTTTCAGAATACAAGTTCTAGACCAAGAACAATGACAATTGCAACAAGGCAAATTCACTTCTTAATGAAAATTAAGAGCTGGAAAGGTATACCTTGCAATCCAGTGATCATCTATAATATAGAGCAAACTTTGTTAAGATCAAGTTTATTAATAATAAAAATAATAGTTGCATGTCACCAAGTGGATTCCAATGTATGGCAACCCACTCCAGGGTTTTCTAGGTATGAAGTACTCAGAAGTGCTTTATCATGCCTTTACTAAAAGCCAACAGTTCTTTTTAGCATCACAACTGTGGAAATAAAGAAGAAAATGCCTATGCAGTTACAGCTCCTAAACATTTGGTGTTGAAGGAAGAACATCTGTTTCAAACATCCCTGGGAAAACTATGCTCAAGAGACAGTGGAGACTGCCCCCAGAGAACACAGTAACAACTTCTGACCTCATGGGCTCTCAACTGGTAGGTTGCATTCTTCAGATGAATGCATCTGTCATACTTCATTACCTAATCGTATAGATTTATGGGAACACAACCACTACTCACTTTCTTTTTATCAAAAGTGGAAACAGAGACGGACTAAAGTCATTAAATCCTCACTGGAGTGCTAAACACTGTGAACAGTATAGAAGTGAAGTACTCTTCTGCTGAAGTTAAGAACACACAAGAACTTCCTATTGTAAGTCTTGTCTTTCATGAGAATTAAATGAGATTTTCTTAGCAGCAAGAAAAAAGACAGAGCTATACTGGGGAAAAAATAGGCTGGATGGTTACCTCCTAAATTAATAATTTTGTAACAAATTCAGCGGGGCTGTAGGAGAATGAACAGCAATTCTGTAAGCTCAGTGGGAATATGAACTTCCCCATTCATCTCCCAGGAGTGAAAAAACACTCAGCACCCATTTTTAGCAGTTACACACACATCTGACTCAAGTGAATGACAGGTTGTAAAGATTCCATACCATACCCATAAAATCATGTCTGACTCACCAACCATCTGTGCTTGTTACAGGTCCAGAACATCTGACAAACTTCAAAAATCATTAATACACACACACATGCTGAAAGTGAATGGTTTCCTATTGTATTAGGTACTGATCTAGCAAGGTGTATGCTAGGATTCAACAAGGAGCACAGACCGAAACCTTTATTTAGTCGTAAAACTCACTGGACAGATTTGGGACAGTCGCCATCTCTTACCTTATACTATCTGACATAGGTTTTACAAGAATAAAATAAGGGGCAGGAGAAGGCGTACTATATAGGACTCAAGTGCATTTTACAAACTTAAAATGCCTCTGTCTTTCACAAAGGTGGCAGTTTATTTTTTGTTTACACCAAAACACGGGCAGAAGTGTTGGAAAGAGAAAACAGCTTGTACACAGAAACACATGGCTTTACTTGGGCCAAATACACTTGTTTCAGTTTATTTGGGGCATGTTTTCTTCTGAGCCCCCTTTGACCTATGTACAGATAAACTACAGACAAATCATCTCAAGACATGTGACAAAACAAATGAGCAAAGAAGCAGGAACCCTCATCCCAAATTTAAGTGAAGCATTCCTGTGCCTAACCAGCATGCTTCTACTTCCAGGGAACAGCTGGATCCACCATGGATTAGTAATAAAGAGAAAGAGATGCACCTCCGTTACTATTTCTTTTAAATTCTGCATTAGACATCACTTTAAGGAAGTAACCCTTCTGCTTAACTAACCTCCCTATCTATTGCAGAGGTGTTCGGAATCATAACGGAGGTGTCTTAAGGCACAGCTAGGAGGAGGGGATGCAGACGTCAATCCCTCTGTTTAAAAATAAAGTGGCACCTAGAAAAAGATGGGGGGGGCGAGAAAGGGAAGAGGACTTGAGGGCTGGACTCTCACCAAGCCAAAGACGGGCGGGGCGGGGGGGGGGAAGAGACGGAACAGGGAGAGCTGAGAAGCACCCCGAAAGGCAGGAAATGGGCGGGAGGCTGGGCGGGTGGGCTGAGAGAAGTAAGTAGCGTCGCCAGAAAGGGAGCAGGGCTCCAAGTAGCTGAGGAAGCAGCCCTGTTCCTCCCGCCTCGCTTCCACAGCCGTGTCGGGAGGCGCAACTCCTGCCCGGCTGGTGTGCCTCTCGGTCTCTCAACGCAAAGGTCACCGAGGAAGGCGAAGGGAGAGGACGCAGCCCAGAGGCCCTCGCGTCGCCGCCGAGCCTGCTGCAACGAGGCTTCCTGCGGCGGCCTGAGCGGAGCAGGAGGCGGCTGCTTCCCCCCCCCCGCCGCCGCCCTCTTCTTCTTCCTCTTCCTCCTCCTCCTCCTCCTCCCCCTCCCCGGGCAGGCTCGCCGCTTACCTTCTGCGAGTTGCTCTGCTGCAGCACGTTCTGTTCCACGGTCATGGCCCCTTCCCGGCTTCGGGTTCCCTCCCCGCCGGCCCGAGGGAAGCGCAGGAGGCGACGGCGCTGGCAAAAGGGCGGGGAGGGAAGGAGCGAGCGAGCGAGGGAGCTCCGGAAGGCAGCGAGGGCCGGGCCGGAGTGCACACGGGAGGCCGGAGGAAAAGGAGGAGGAGGGGAGGGGAGGGGAGGGGAGGAGAGGCCTCTGCTCTCGGAGGCAACGCAGCCGTGACGTGACGCGCTGCCCAGGCGAGCGGCAGCCGTGGGAAAAGAAGCGCCCGCGCTCGGGCCCGGTGAGCTGGCTGTCGCTTGCCTTCCGCCGTCTACACGGCAACGCGCACACACACACACACACCCAGCAGAGAGAGAGAGAGAGAGAAAGACAGACAGACACACACACACACACCGCCCGCCTCAGCCCAACCCTGCCCGGCCCTGGAATGCGCTTCGACTCCTCCCATTGCTCCTCCGCTTCCCATTCTGATGATGATGACTCTGGCCGAGCCGAGCCTAGTACCGTGCACATGCCCCCGGAAAGAAGTCTCATTAAGTTCCATGGGACTTACTCCCGGATCGGTGTGCGTACGAATGCAGGCGTAGCTCAGAGAAGGTGGGAGTAGAAGAAGAGTAGAGTTTTATTTTGCTTACTAAAACGTTTTTAAAGATACGTTGAGGATTTTAATTATTATTTCTTTAAAAGACACAAACGCTTTCTTGACGCTGCGGGTTTTATTTTGTGGGAAAAGCAGCTGATCAGCAAGGTTGTCCCCCCCCCCCCAGCCCTTCATTAAATTTTAGAAAAACCAGGGAGAGAGGATCGCCATCTCAGACGTTCTCTGGAGCAGTGGTTCTCAAGAGATGGAAGGTAACTGCACCCCCAGGGAGACCGTGGAGGAATCTGGATAGGGCCCAGTTGCTAAGAATTTGTTTTTCCTCTTTTCCTGTGGCTTCCTGCTAAAGTGATGTGCCCTTTCCTACCTGCTGTCTTCTAGCATGCTAATGGCAGTTTTGCACATTCTTTTTCTCTCAGTTATCCCTACATGGTGTTACAGCTAGCAGAGCAAATCTACATTCTACAAATCAATTCCAAAAATAGGGACAGCCCAAACAAAAACATTATAACTTTGAAACGACTTCAGAGCAGCAGCAAATCTGTAGTAAACAGTTTATTCTTGCTGTATGCCAAATTTCGGGAAGTTTAGGCAAAGGGTTTTGAGTTACGATTTTTAAAAAGTAAAACTGTTTACCACCCTCCCTCATGCAGAAACATGGGCTCTAAATGTCCCCAGATTTAAAATAGCTCATACAAATTGAAAAGACCAATCTTGTTTATCTTGAAAGAGAATGTTCGGTCCTACCCACTATTTTTTATTTGGAAAGAAGCCAGGCAGCAGCAGCTGAAATATTGATCCTTGAAAAGGGCCTTTCAAAAGGGAAAAACATGTAAGGTTTGTGTAACTTGCCACAGCAAATTAATTATGTACTAGAACATATCTTGGTTGCATGCCTGGTAATTATCATCATCGTCGTCGTCATTATCATCTTAGAAATGCAGAGCTGGAAGGGACCCTATGGATCATCAAGTCCAACCTTTGTGAAGGAGGCACAGTGGGTAATTTAATTCCCAACCTCTGGTTCTGCAGCCGGATGCCTAAAGCACTGAGCTATCCAGCAGTTCATGAGCCACCTTTGGTCCTTTTGAGGAGATAGGTAGGTAGGTAGGTAGGTTGGTTGGTTGATCGATCGATGGTAAGTACAACCAACATGTAGTCTGGCATCTCATCAGTAAGCCACAATTAGCCAAGGCAGTTTACACAAACCTTATGCAAACACCCATAGGATTTCCGTATATCTTTCATGACATGAACTACTGGATAGCTCAGTAGAGGTTGGAAATTCAATTCCCTGCTGTGCCTCCTTGACAGAGGTTGAATTTGGTGATCCATAGGATCCCTTCCAGCTCTGATGATTGCTGTTGTTGTTAAGATTAGGGTGATCACATAGGGTTTAGAAAATGATTGTTACACTGCTTAGTCTTGACCGCTAGGCCTGCTGTACTCATGAGGTACACTAGGATCCCCTAACTTTGGCTGCTAGAAGTCACAAAATAAAAGATTCAGTCTTGTTAAGCCTTAAAATTCTGTTGCCTTTTAAAAAGGATACCTGTAGAGCAGGGGTCTCAAACTCAATTTACCTGGGGGCCGCTGGAGGCAGAGTCTGGGTGAGGCTGGGCCACATCAGATTTTCCGCCAAGCAGACCAAGAGCCCGAGGAAGCCGCCCAGGAGTTTCCTTAGACCGGCTGGGGCTCCGAGGAGGAGGAGGGGCACGCGAGCCCTCGTCGCTGGCCATGACCCCCTCCAGCTCCTTCTTCACTACCACCAGCAGCAGCAGCAGCAGGACGGAGAAGGGAGGGAGCGCTGGTGACCGCCTAGCCAGGGGGGGGAGGAGGGCACGACATAAATTTTTTAAAAAAACCCTCACAGATTTCGCCTTGCCAAAGGAGAAAAGCCCCCACCGGTACCTGCGAAATTAAACAGAACAGGGCAGGGGCCCCCACAGGTGCGCACGCACACAAACACACACACACACACGGAGGTCCGGCAACCTTCCTCTGAGGGCCCCCCCATCAAAAAAAGGCACACTCAGCAGCAGCAGCTACCCCCACCATGACAGAGGAGCAAACTTTGCAAGGCGAGCCCAGGCAGCCTCCAGAGCCGAGGCGGCTGAAGCAGGACGAAGAGGAGGAGGAGGAGGAAACACCGCTGGGCGCTGAGGCAGCTGCTGGCCGGGCTGGTGCTGGGGGTGCCGAGAGAGAAAGAGAGCCAGAGAGCCACTTCCCTGGAAGAGGCGGCGGCAGCGGAAGCTGCTGTTGGCGGCTTGGAGGCGCTCTTCTTTGAGGACGGGCCGGGAGCGAGCTCCGCTCTCAGGCATCGCTTGGCAGCGGCTCAGGCACTCGGGGAAAAGGGCCAGCAGCGCGCCTCGCTCGCCTGCTCTCCCGCAAGACAGCGCCTCTTGCACCCTCCATCCGGAACTGCAGCCTGCCAGGCGGCAGATAGGCAGGCTGGCTGGCAGGCTGCAGTTCCGGATGGAGGGTGCAAGAAGCACTGTCTTGGGAGAGAGCCGGCGAGCGAGGCGAGGCTTTTTTTGACTCTTGACAGCAGAGGACATGTGGGCGCTTCGGGGGGGCAGGCAAGGCGGGGGCCACAAACTATTGTCTGGCGGGCCGCAAATGGCCCACGGGCCGCATGTTTGAGACCCCTGCTGTAGAGCATCTGTGATCTAATTGAAGAATTTCACAACTTTGCCACATTTTGAATTGAAAAATTCCCCCAGATAAGTTTAAAGAGTACTGGAAATTCATACATCTACCATTTTTATTTTAATGTGGGGACAGTCAACATCTGGTGAAAACTGCTGACGTACCTTGGCTGAAAAGGGGAGTTTTTCTTGTTTGGTGAAGTTTTGATCAACACTTCAGAAGTTATTAAAGTTTTACCTCAGTGGTTCGATTCCCCACTGTGCCACCTTGATAGGGGCTGGACTTGATGATGACCTGCTCTGCAGTTCTAAGACAAACACATACAGTAAATGTTTGCTTGCCTTTTTGTTGTATTTATGACCCATCTTTCAGCCACAAGAATGTCCTAGATAGCTTTAGGCAGTATAGATAATAAGACAGTCAATACCGTTAGACTTAAAATCTAAAATGTTAAGATACAGCACATGAGGAATAACGTATATAAAGGGGGGATGGATAAATCCAGAACTTAATTGTTATTTTCTCTCTATGGCCAGAGCCATAGTGGCTGGAAGCTGAAGTGAGGCTCTCAGCAGCAGATTTCAGTAGACAAAGTAAATAAATATAACAATAAATATGCCATCCACAGTTTTACTCACCTGTCTATTCTAAATGTCAACCTCAAATTGCAGTCCTTATCTTCTCTTTCATCCTCACTGGCACAATTCCAAATCCTTACCAACTTTTCCCAGTCTCAAGCTAATCCCTATTCATATGCAAATGCACCCTCTCAGTTATTGGTCAATACTCTGCATACACATACCTGGAACTACTTACCATGTTAATATAAGTTCTATTAATGAATTACTAAAACCAGTGTTTCAACATTTTTAGGAGGAACACATAGCCCCACCAAAGTGTTCATTTCTTCAGTGCCTAGTCTGAAAAGGAAAAGTTCCTGATTGCAGATTGGCTCTCTGCATGACTGAGAGCCCTGGGAAACTTGGGTTTATGTTCATGCAGAGAGTCTGCACCAGAGTAGGAATCTCTGTAGCACAGAAATTGGGCACTGCAATTGTGACAAATACAACATAAAAGGGGGAGGAAAAGGTAGGTACTCCCCTCTAAGTGTGCTCACATTGCTGGCATTGTTGTTTAGTCGTTAAGTCGTGTCCGACTCTTCGTGACCCCATGGACCAGAGCACGCCAGGCCCTCCTGTCCTCCACTGCCTCCCGGAGTTGGGTGAAATTCATGTTGGTAGCTTCGGTGACACTGTCCAACCATCTCGTCCTCTGTCGTCCCCTTTGTCAAAGTATTAAAAAATTTACAGGCCTGAACAGAGCAGAGCAGAAGTACTAATGAACTGCCATGTCACGCAGGTGTGTAAGTATAAAAGTGCTGAGTCACAGTGACTATAGAAAGGATGATGCAACATCTAGGTGAAGACTGGATGATGCAACATCTGCCCTGATTGGGCAAGGGCAGATGCTTATGTGTATATAGTTGAGTTGTACAGAACACCACCACCACTTCTACAAATGTTGATTTCATGCTGTCACGCTGCCGCTTTGTATATTTGCTGTAAATACACGTGTCGGGCTGGAAGAGAACGTGTCTGTGTGAGTTATTTTTACCATCAGGACCAGAATCAACTCTCAGCTAGCGGCTTGCAGGATTCCGCGTTAACAAAGGTCATGGGCCCAGCGACGCGCCCTGCGCAGACCGTCTACTGCTGAGAACGTTGGTGAGTACCAGTGGGTGCCACTATAATAGAAGGAGGAAGAAATAGAGGTCCTGAAAGAAAGCAGTTCTGCTGTTGTGTGCCCAGGAGGGGAAGGAAAACAGAGGACTGAGAGAAGAGCAGGCAGCATGGCGTTTGGGGGAACAAGCCTGGGAGGTTTTCCCTTAACGAAGTTAAATGACTGTAATTACCAGACGTGGTCCGTCAAAGCTGAGATGCTATTAAGGAGGGAAGATCTGTGGCAGATTGTAACCAACCTCCCAGCACAGCTTGATGAAGAGGAGGAACGTAAAAATGAAAAAGCTCTGAGTACTTTGATACTTTGCTTGGAAGACAACCCATTAATCCACGTGCGTGGCTTGGCTACGGCGAAAGAAGTTTGGGAATGTCTCAGGAGAATTTACGTGAGAGATTCAGCAGGATCTAAAGTATCCTTAACAAGAAAGCTCTACAGGTGCAGATTACAGCCCGGCGAGAGCGTGTCTAAACATTTGCAAGAGATAAAAGGTCTCTTTAATGAGCTGGAGCAAAGGAATGTGCAGTTTCCAGAAATCCAGAAAGTGTACCTCATTCTAAGCAGTTTATCTGATGAATACGACACTCTGGTCACCAGTTTAGAGTCTATGCCTGAGGCGAATTTGACCCTGGAATACCTGACGGGCAGATTGCTGGAACAGGAACGACGTAAGAGTGAAATGTCTGGTGACGGAGAGAAACAAAACATCCAGCGTCGAAGGAACCAAGACGGCTGGAGGAAAAAGACAGATTACAGCCTACACAGAGAAACAACTCCTAGGAGAGAAGAGAGTGGTCGTGCTATGACCGTGAGACACTGTTTTGGCTGTGGATCTGTAAATCATCTTCTGAGAGACTGTAGCAGAGACAACAGAAAAGCTGGCTGCAAAAGTGAAAGAAGCACCGAAAAGAGAAAAGGGAGGATTTCTCTTGTCCAGGCAGCAAGAGATAAATCCAAGGTCGTTCAGCAAGCTTGCTGGATAATTGACAGTGGGGCCGTTACACATTTAACTAATGAAAGAGATTTGTTTCTTTCTCTAGGTGCTTCGGAACAAAGCAGCGTGAGCCTGGCGAACGGACAGAAGTTGCCTGTTGCTGCAGAAGGGACAGTTTTTGTGTCAGGTTTGGAACAAGAACTCAAAGGTGTTCTTCATGTACCACAGTTGGACTGTAGCATCTTAAGTGTGTCTGCTTTAGTAAAACAGGGCTTTGTGGTCATATTTGAAAATGATGAGTGTAAAATTAAGAAAGGAAAATGTGTTTGCGCAAGGGCAAAACAAGAAAATAATTTGTACATTTTGAGGTGTAAAATACAAAGTGACACACATGTAACAGTGAAAAACGCACCTCAGCATGATAAATGTGCACACCTGTTACACAGGAGGTTGGGTCATGCAAATTTTAGAACAATTCAGAGAATGCAAGCAGTGGCAAAAGATGTACAGTTGAAAGAGTGTAAAAATTATTTAGATTGCAACGTGTGTAAAATGGCAAAATCTAAAGTAAGCCCCAGAAACAAGGAACGAACCAGTCAAACAGAAAGGCCCTTTCAACTGGTACATGCAGACTTGATTGGTCCTTTTGCATCATCTTTGGGTGGAGCAAAATATGTCCTGGTAATTGTAGATGATTATTCAAGGTATTCTTTTTGCTACTTATTGAAAACAAAGGCAGAGGTGTTTAGCAACTTCAGAAATTGGCTAAGCTTCATTGAGAGACGTTATGGCCACAGGGTGGCGCAAATCCAGACGGACAGAGGGTCTGAGTTCCTATCTAACAAATTTCAAAGCTGGTTGAAGGAAAATGGGATATATCATAGAAAAACTAGTCCATATTCACCCTTCCAAAATGGCATGGCAGAAAGAAGAAACGGGGTGTTGCAGACAATGAAAGACGCATTGTTAGCTGACGCTAACATGAGTCATGGCCTGTGGGGGGAAGCCCTGCTTACATCGAACTACATAAATAACAGATTGTTATCTTCTGCAATAGGGCAGACTCATTATATGTTATATGGGAGAGAGCCATCTTTAAAACACATGAGGGTGTTTGGGTGCAGTGCGTGGGTGCACATCCCAAAAGAGACAAGAAGGAAGGGACAACCAAAGGCAAAGAAAATGAAATTCATAGGTTATGAAAGAGGTTCAAAGGCATACCGCTTCCTTGATGGAAACAGCAATGTAGTGATTTCGAGGTCTGCCAATTTTTGTGAACATGAGAATTGGGATAGGGTTCATGCTAATTCCCAAGTTTTCATACCATTCACAAACACAAGAGAGTGTGAGAATAGGCAGTTAGAGACAAAAGAAGAAGAAACAGAAGAGAGCCAGTCCAAGACAAAAGATGAAGAAGGCGATGGGCAGTGTAGTGATCAAGAAAGTGAGATAGGAATTAAGCAAGAACCAAAAATTGAGGATGAGCCACAAATCCCCAGGAGGTCAGAGAGAGTTAACAAAGGGGTTCCGCCTGCAAGGTTTGGTGTAGGAGAAATAAGGGTGTGCCATGTGTATCAGGAACCAAAATGTTATGAAGAGGTCATGTTACTTCCTGAAGTAGAAAAGAAAAGATGGCAGGAAGCCATGATTGAGGAAATGAAGTCTATGGACGACCACAAGGTCTTCACAGAGACTAGGCTGCCACAGGAGCATAAAGTGATTGGCAGTAAGTGGGTTTTCAAAAGAAAGTTACAAAACAATGGGGACTTTAGGTATAAAGCGAGGTTGGTGGCTCAGGGATTTACTCAAAAGAAACATTTGCACTATGATGAAGTATTTTCCCCTACAGTGAAAGCAGAAACTATGAGGGTAGCTTTGACTCTAGCGGCATCTAGAGGGTATTTGATAAATCATTATGATATAACGACTGCATACTTAAATGCTGACTTAAAGGAAGAATTATACATGGCAAAAGCACCTGGCTTTGAAGGGTCAAGACCAGGAATGGTTTACAGGTTAAATAAGGCCATTTACGGGCTGCGACAATCAGCCCGAAACTGGAACCAATGTTTACATACAGTGTTAGAAAAAATGAATTTTAAGAATAGTCTGGCTGATCCATGCTTATACATACAAGAATGTGGAGGTGAGCTAAATATTTTGTTGGCATATGTGGATGACATTTGTTTTATGACAAAAAATCAGAGCCAGATGAATTTATTTGAAAAACAGCTGAAAAAGGAATTTAAACTGAAAAATTTGGGTCCAATACAAAATTATTTAGGGGTGCAAATACAGAGAAAAAATGAAGGTTTTGTATTAAACCAAAAGTTAAAAATTGAACAAATGTTGGAGAGATACAATATGCAAGATTGTAAAGATGTACAGATTTTCAAAAGTGTGATGAAGAAAACAAAGAGTTTGAGAGTCAAGAAATTTATCATTCTGCAATTGGCAGTTTAATGTATTTAGCAAATTGGACTAGGCCTGACATTTCAGCAGCAGTGAACATTCTTAGTAGACATGTGTCGAAGCCCACTGTGAAACACTGGCAGGGTGTAAAAAGAGTTTTTAGATACTTAAAAGGAACAAGTGACAAGTGTTTGATCATAAATCCTTCAAAAGAGTTAAATTTACAGGCCTACGTTGACAGTGATTGGGCAAATGATGAAAGTGACAGGAAGTCAATGTCCGGATTCGTTGTAATGTTTGCAAATGTTTTAGTAGGGTGGAAGTCCAGAAAACAGAGTTCTGTGGCTACTTCGACAGCAGAAGCTGAATTCGCAGCTTTGTCGGAAGTATGCTCAGAATTAATCTGGTATAGACAATTAATTAAGGATTTAAAGATAGAAACACATAAACCAATAAAGGTCTTAGAAGATAATACAACCTGCTTACAAATGGCTGTAACAGAAAAAATGTGAAATAGGAGTAAACATGTTGACATCAAATATCATAACGTAAGAGAAGCCATAAAAGAAAAATTAATAGAGTTACAATACTGCAAAACGGATAAAAATGTTGCTGATATTTTTGCAAAACCTTTGAGTGTTCAAAGACACAGTGAAATAATCAAAGAGTTGGGTTTGAATTTTGTTCAGGCGTAAATTAGGAGGGGTGTCAAAGTATTAAAAAATTTACAGGCCTGAACAGAGCAGAGCAGAAGTACTAATGAACTGCCATGTCACGCAGGTGTGTAAGTATAAAAGTGCTGAGTCACAGTGACTATAGAAAGGATGATGCAACATCTGGGTGAAGACTGGATGATGCAACATCTGCCCTGATTGGGCAAGGGCAGATGCTTATGTGTATATAGTTGAGTTGTACAGAACACCACCACCACTTCTACAAATGTTGATTTCATGCTGTCACGCTGCCACTTTGTATATTTGCTGTAAATACACGTGTCGGGCTGGAAGAGAACGTGTCTGTGTGAGTTATTTTTACCATCAGGACCAGAATCAACTCTCAGCTAGCGGCTTGCAGGATTCCGCGTTAACACCCTTCTCCTCTTGCCTTCACACTTTCCCAACATCGGGGTCATTTCCAGGGAGTCTTCTCTTCTCATGAGAATTGCTGGCATTAGTCATGCATTAATAGGACTGCACTAAGATACAAACCCATATTAACGATAGTGAATTATTTTTATTACATCATGCCGCTCAGTTTGCTCAGAAGTTAAAATAGTGCTTGGAATGTGCCCATGGGTCGGGGCAGAGGGGAGCAGCATCGTGGCATACTTGGAACGCTGGGGAGCTGACCTGAACAGCTTTCCGCCCTGAGAAGCTGTCATGGGAAAGTTTTCAGAGGAGTCCTTCTGAGGTGACTCTAGAGGAGAGTGAAATATTTGTGGGACTGGGCAGAAAATAGGGAGAATGGGTGAATAAAAAGCACCAGCTACAAAAAACATTGGAAGAGAGAATTTCAGCCTAACACTCTCACACATCATTCATCTGTTGGCAACTTGAAGCCAGAAATTAATCGAGGCTGATCTTTGGCTGTATTTCCAGCCAAGGGCTATATCCCCTTGACATGTTTGTGTTTTTTTAGAGAAATACTTTGAATCGTATGGTTACCAGAATTCTTCATATGGCTTCTTTTTCCATTTTCCTCTCCTTAGGGAGTAAATTCTTGTCAAAAATTATGTTTTATTTCATTAGTCTCATTAGCCTCATGTTTTGGATGGAGAGATTTCTTTTTTAACCTGTACATGAAGGACTGCTTACATTTGCTGTGGTTTAACTGGTCACATCCAGGGCGTATAATCTTGTACAAGCCTCACTAGGTATTATTCACGTGCAGCTGAGCAGTGCTGGTTTGTTTGTTTGTTTGTTTTAATAAAAATTTGCTTGAATGTAAAAAGTAATCCAGTCAAGATTCAAAAATCCCTTTATTCACACTAGGCAAAAATAAAAGTAAACATAAAAAAGATAAAAACATTGTGGCACTTTAAAGACTAACTGATGCATTTTAATGTGAGCTTTCGTGGACTAGTCCTGACAAACTACTGCTTTATTCATGATGTTTCATAATCAAGAACCTTGAATGCAGCAGCAATACAAAGGTTACATGAACCTCCAGGTGAAGATATGATTTGTGTGGCAAAAGCATGTTGGGCTAAACATGTTGCCTGGCTGATATTGCAGTTATGAGTTTGCTGTGAGTACAGATCTTGTGGGCTGGAGTATGAATCTTTTTTTTCCTCTTATACCTAATTATACACTTTGCATTATTGACAATTTCACAAGTGTGGTAATCAGTTCATCACAAGCAAATATAGACTTTTTTTTTTGTAAGTGGGAGGAGAAGCATGCTGTAGGCCACGTGACGGCTATAAGCCAAAATCCTGTTGAGTAGCTACACTGATGGAAGGGAAGTTGAGCAACTTATTGTGGCAAATTTCCACTAATTAATGAATCTTGACTTAGATTCCTCAGTATACGTCAGTCAGGTGGCTTGGTGCATGACCAGGAATTGGTTGTGCACATTATATTGATAGATTTGTAGCTTGTTGATTAGTTTCCAAAATTGTGAGATAGTTTACAGAAAATCTGGCAAACAAACAAAAGCAATCATAGCTATGTTGGCACAGAACAAATTCCAAATACCATACTGGAGTGATATTTTTCTAGGTGAATCAAAAAGGTACAAAGCACACCTTTGTACCCTTTTGGTTGGCCTATAAAGGTGGCACTTCAGTAGGTCCTTCAGAATCTGTTTTGTGCCAACATGGCTACCACTGCTTTTATCTGCTTTATGATTTATGGGGTACCTAACTTAGCCATTTAGCAGTGGTATACTGCCATGTGGCTGTTTATACTATTGGAGGTTAGACAGTATCAAACAAAATAGAGAAAGATTGATAATCTGAATGCATTGACTTTTTGTACCTAATCCATGAATTACAATTAACTCCAGCTTGGGTGACATAAAGACTGCTGGACAGGTCTCTGTTTTCTATCAACCATGAAGCCTTCATGCCCAGAAAGGAAGGAGGCAGCTTTCAGTTCACTGTGGAGGATTTGTATTGCCTAGAATTAGGGAACCTAAAGTTTATAACTTTTCCAGGTGAAATTAAATAGTTGTATCACCCAATGAGACCCATTTCTTTATCTTCATCATCCCTGTTACACTGCATCCTGAGACAACATGTGTTGTTGTTGTTATGTGCCATTAAGTTGCCTCCAGCTTATGGTGACCTTATGAATGAGTGATCTCCAAATATCCTATCATTACCAGCCCCACTCAGCTCTTGAAAACTCAAGCCTGTGGTTTCCTTGATGGGAGTCAAACCATCTCATATTTGGTCTTCCCCTTTTCCTGCTGCCTTCAACTCTGCCTACTATTATTGACTTCAGTGAATCTTGACTGCTCATGATAAGACCAATGGATGACAGACTCAGTTTTGTCATCTTTGCTTCTATACAGAGTTGAGGATTGATTTGCTCTAGGACCCACTTGTTTATCTCTCTAATGGTTCAGAAAAAGCTCTTGTCCAGCATCAAAACAATATGTAGACAATAAGGATTTTAGGTGAGCCTTTCCTTGCCTCTGCTTGCTTTTAACATCTTGTCTAATGCGGAAATAATATTCTCAATAGCTTGCACGTTTGTGGTTGAGCTATGCAGACATTACCTCAGTATGGATTACACCAAAATTAACTGTTGTCTTTCAGTTGTAAAGCAATCCAGTGTCAGAATGTCAAATGCAGTGGCAAATCACTTTCTTAATCTTCTCCAATTTCATGCTCCACCGAGTATACAGTTGGGAAATATATTAGCTGACAACTTTCTCAGAATGCCAAGTCAGGAATTTCTTCAATAAGGCATTAATTGTAACTGATCCATTAACCAATTATTGTATAATTCAGAGAATACATATGTGGATATAGGACTAAGAATTTGGAGAAATGGCACCTTTCATGTCAATAGTAGCCTCCCCAGTAAGAAGTAGTATCCACATGTCCCCTTGGCTACTATTTCGGTACAGCAACCACCGCACATGATAGATGCTCATTGGTATGGGAATGTATAATCTCTCCAAGATGTGAGTCCCACTGACCCCAGCCAGCTGAAGTGGGTTTCCCTCTTCTATTCTTTGCTCCCTAAATGAAGACAGGTTAGGTGATATCAAAACAGGTTATATTAAACTTGAACAAGATTTTTCAACACCTTCAACATCAACTAAACGTGGAACAGTTCTCTTTACTCTTTGGTTGCAACTGTTTGGTTCTAACTGTCAGTAACAGAAGGCAAACCTCCCCCATCTTCCTTTAACAGCATGGAACATGTTATCTGAACTGGAAATAGGTTTGTCCTTTCAGTTCCAAGCAAAGGGTGCTGCAACAGGGATGGCTTAAATACCCATCTTGGTGTCAGACTCTTCATCTATCACTCTCTGTTCCCTTCTGGTTTTCCCCCATCCAGGTTCTCAATCACCTTGACAGATCTTCTTGCCAGGATTTATCTTGGGGTTCAGACTGTTCTCAGAACAGCTGTTCTTGGGCTAAACAGCGCCTTTCTCTCTTTCTCCCCAGTAAGAAGGTTTGTGAGGGGGTTGGGGATTAAGATGTCTTCTGCCTCTTCTTTAACAACCCTTAGCTGCACAAGTATCCCAGTCCAGGGATCCTCATGATGAAGATGATGATGATGATGCCCATCTGGCCAAACACCATTCTGGGTGGTTTACAAAATATATCAACAACTGGCTTAAAAAACAATTTAACAAAAGAAGAATAGAAATATTAAAATGAAAATAAAGAATACCATCAAAATATAACAATGCATTTACATAAAACATTCAGAATGTATTCCAACTCTCCTGGGGGCTCTGTCTCCTCAGGATGTTCAATTTCACACTTCTTCCCCCAGCTCTAAAGCATTTTCCCATGTCTCTTCTCCCTCCTTCTCTCTAAGAAGGTCCCCCTGCTCCTGTTGTTCCTTTCTTCCCTCCCTATTGCCTCTAACTCCCCTTTTGTCTCCCCCATCCGGCAAGAGTCTTTTCCAGTCTCTCCTCCAGCACCACTTCCTTTTTTGTATCACTTAATGTCCCCTCCTGTTTGACCCCTGATTCTTCTCCTCCTTCTCTTTTCTCTGGGAAATCCCATTCCCCCATGGTTTCTCCCAGGTCTATTGGGTTGCTGCTGGTCTGAAACTCCACTTTCCCCGAGGGGGGGAGGGAATGAGACAGGGGTCTCTATGCCTCTTTCCCCGTCTTTACAGCCCTCTATCTGTATTAGCCGCCCAGAGTGGCCTGGTTGCCAGATGGTGCGGGGTATAAATCTAATAAATAAATAAATATAAATAAAATAAATAAACAATTTGCTAATGACTAAATATGGCTACAGTCACCATCTATATAGTACTTCCCAACCTTGAGTAACCCAAGTGTTCTTGGACTGCAACTCCCAGAAGCTCCAGCCAGCACAGGTGGTGGTGAAGGCTTCTGGGAATTGCAGTCCAAGAACACGGGGGTTACCAAGATTGGGAACCACTGATCTATATCATAAAAAGTGTACATTTAATGGTATGCAATGTTTTAAAACTGTTGAGCTACATCCATTTGTTATCTCACTGAATCAGTGGTAGGGAGTAGGTGTGTGAGAAAGAGAAGTCTGTTTCTTCCTATCTTCTGCTTGACAATAAATCAGACTTTACCCAGATCAGAATTCAATTATGCATTTCTCTGCATGATGTTTCTGCCACCTGTTGGGGAGATAAAAGTGAGGATATTTTTATGATCTGTTAAGAAGTATGTAGTATAATTGAACATGAAATGGCATTTTGTGGCAGAGAAATTTACATGTATTTCTTGGTATATATGGATACCTATTGATATCAATGGTATGGATGTCAGGAAGCACACCTTCATTGAATGTTTACAGACTGGTTTCTGCATTTTACTGAGAAATCAATCCCATGAAGTTGAGTGGGGATAACCCACACATAGATATATGTATATTTAAGTATGCATATATTTCTTGTACAAATATGCAACCAAAACCATTTTTCATCATGATTTGTACAGAGTATAATGTTATGAGCAGGGGTGATCATAGGAACCGTCTTTTAACCATAATGCTTCCCAACACAGCAGCAGATCTCTTCCAGCCCTGGAAAATGTTGTACTGTCCTCCCACTGAAACCAATGTCAAAGGATCGAAGTTAAAAATCATTTTTTCAAATGGTAATAATAAAGCTTCTATAATTTCGTCAACTTTCTACTCCCCCAGCTTGGTTCTCAGAAGTGAGCTAATCTGAGTGGAGAAAGAACTTCAAGCAATAATGTGCAAAAAGGTCAGGGTGGGAGGGGCAGGGTTTACCAGCCAAATGGTAAAAGGTAGACTGCAAAAAAGGAGCCATTTAAATATATATATATATATATACAGGGGTTGTGTGTGGGGAGGTATGCAAACATGCCTGCCTGTATCATCATTCTGTTACCTATGCAAAGCACTTTGAACATTTCAAACATTTCTCCCTGTGTGTCATGTTAAGTATTGCTAAGTTTACATAACGGAAATGTAAATATACTTGCATGTGTTTATTATATAGACTTTGAAAGACAGAATATTTAAACTCATGTTCTAGTGGGTACACTGAGTCTTCAGCTTCTGTGTTAATGCCAAACTGAAATCAATCTAGGAGTAAACTCTGTTTACTGACCTTCAGTACTATGGTATCCCAGATTTGTGGAGCAGAGTATTTACATGTTGAATCATGAACAGCTGTGATGAAATAGTAGACTTAAAACAGAAACACATTGCATAAACCTCAGCTCCAATGGCATAGAGCTGACATTAAATAGTAGTGCTTGTCAAAATTACATGACATGACCAATGTCTAGGCAATGTTTGCAATTCCCATTTCCCAATCACTGACAATCCTTGAAAACTGAAGTGCTAACTCTCATATAGTTTATACTGGGTGTTTAATTTGACAGAAAGACACATAGGAGTATAGAGATGTTTCTTAGAATGATTAGTTAGAGCATGCGTGGTTGTAAAAATGTATTCAACTCTTTGTGAATACACTGTGAAGTTAATATGCAATGGCCTGAACTGTATTTATGATTTCTGGATTTCAAATTCACACTGCTTATGGGCCAAACTATTACAGATAATGTGTCATTAGAAGCTGGAATCTTCCAGTTTTTGATGTGACTAAGGCAAACCTTTATGAGTGAACAATCGTATATGTAAGCAAAGCCTGTATTTAGGAGCAGAAGGCAAATCACAAAACAAAGCAAGCTACTTTGCAAACTACAGGAGTTGTGAAAAAAAATCCTGCTATGATAATCAGGTATCTCTCAGCATCTGGAGAATTCTATCCTTGCCTTGATCTAAATGGCACATCAGTTCTCTTTTCTCTATTCCCCTCCAATGTTGTGGAAGCAAAACTCACATAAGAACAGCTTCACACAAAGCCAATAAGCCCAGGAGCCAGTTGGGAATGGATCAAGACGGGTGTCACTGAACTGAAAAGTTTAGGAATCTGGCTGCAGAGCCAGAGGTTGGGAGTTCAGTTCCCCACTGTGCCCCCTTGACTGGGGCTGGACTTGATGATCCATGGGGACCCTTCCAGCTCCACAGTTCTATGATATGATGATGATGACAATTGGCACCTCACAGAAAAAAGAAACCATGCTCCTCCACCATCACTGTTTACTCCAAGATCTGTCTCCACACCTGAAGACCTGATGAGATTTTTTTAAGCCAGTTCCTCAAAAAGTGGCAACCCTACCACTGAAATTTGAGTTAAGGTATGGAGAGTTAAGGTATGGCCTCGGGTGGTTTGGGGTGGCAATGCACAGGCCCCAACCAGAAGCAGTTGCCCATCCCTGTGTACACTCCCTAGTATGTATACTGCAACTGCTATGAACATTTCTCGGCTTGAGAAAAATCATTGTTGGAAATGTTCAACAAAAAGATTTCCAATTGCACTTCCAATATCTGCACAGATACCTTATAGTAAATGTGCTATGTTTTTGATAAGTAGTATATACAAGTGATTAAAAAGACCCGAATAACTTATCATTTTGTAGATATTTTAAAGATGTGTTAGAATGTGTGTGGTGAGTTTGACATTTTATCTGCTAGATAGGGATTATTTCTTTCAGAATGATAACTACTTGTGTTTTGGAATGGCTCACAAAATATGTAAAACTATTTGCCATTTGATTCAAAATGAGAGGGCTTTAAAAGATTGTGGGGTCATAGAATATAATCATCAGTCCATTGATTTATAAATAAATATAATGGCTGAAATCCTGTTGCTTATTATTCTAAAATAAGTTGCAACTAGAGTAGGCCTATTTGAATCAGAGGAATTTTTTACTGGAGTTGACTCACCAGATCATCACTGATTCACTGGGCCTATCCAGGTGCAACTTACTACACTAAGCAACAGGATTTCAGCCTGTAGCTGTCACAGTAAGGGTTGGCCATGTCTTATTTCAGGGTCTTATATCATGTGGATGACATACCGGAAAGAGGAGAGACAGGCCATGGAATTGTGCGTTCTAGAATTGTGCATTTGAACAGGATCAGCATTCAGAAGGAAGACCATAAAATGCTTACAGTGGCATTTCCATCACTTCATCTTAGAATTCAAGAGCTGAAGGAGATTACCCAAAAATGAAGACATCAGTGACTGGGATGGTGCATCCCATTCTTTCAGGGTGCAACACTCCTCAGCTCCAACCATGGAGCTTTTATCAAGTCCAAGTCTCTACTTAATTAAGAATCAGCAACAAAGTATGCAACTGTATCTCTAAAACATGGCAATCCAGCTGCTGCATAAATACTTCCAACAAGGAAAAGCTCGCCATCTTCTGAGACCATGTCCTATTGCTGAATAACCTTTACTAATAAAACATTTCTTCTAAGGTTTAGCCCAAGTCTGCTTCCCTGCAATTTCTAGTCCTTCCCTCTGGAGCAGCAAAAAATAAGTCTGCTCCATTTTCTCTATGTCATTGCTGTTCTGATAATTGAAGATAGCTGTAACACGTTATTAGTTTCTTTTATTAAGACAACTTTTAAGACTGTGTTTATAATGTATAGAGTGGAATTTTCATATTTTACCAATACTGAGCTCCATAAGGTTCAAAGATAATCTGGAGCTCAGTAATTCTGCAAACTGTCACACATTAGGGAGGAATTGGAAAGATAAGGCATATAGGAGTTGCTTGAAAGTTTTTCCTCTCCTTTTCAATCACACAAGCCAGCATTTAATCTCATTGAAATCCTGTTTGTAGGTGTCATTTTCCTTAGTTGGCTCTATTTATATTTCAATATTTATGCAGGGTTTTTTCCCTTACAGTAGCTATTCTCAAGTAAATTTACTAGTGAAAATGTATTTGTTGCATGTGCAACTTATGGGTAGTAAAAATATGGAATGAAAAAATACAGAAAGAAGCTCACCTATCACTTGCCTCCATGCACTGTCCTTCCATATAGACCTTGGAAGTTATATCCATTGGAGGTGACCAAGTACAACCGAGGTAACAATGAAGAAAAGACATGTTTTTGCTGGTGCAAAGGGGGTGGGGGGAGAAAGAAAACGGAGGAACTCTTTAGGTATTTTGGGGGGAGGAGGGCAAAACTTCCTTCAATCTAGAATGATATTCTTAGGGTTGCTAATGCCACATCCTTTACTACACACATTTCCTGCTTGATCTTCTCTGTGAGTGGACAAAGGAGCCATCTTGTCTTTGTTCCTGAGAAGTCAGAAGGCAATTATGGCTTTTTGCATCTCCACCTTAGTTGTCTAGAACTAGGATCCCTATTATCTTTCTTATTTTGTGTACATCATATCTTATACCAGAAAATCTCCTTGGTGTGATAACAAGTGGATCTCTGGCCAACATAGTAACTGGTCACATTTGAATATATTTGAAGAAAAAGTCTGAATGATGTGTTTTTGCTGGAAAGTGGTAACAAGATCACACACATTTTAATGGATGGGACAGCCAATGAAATATGGGAGGCTTTAAAATTAGCCCATGAAAGGAAAAGGTGAGGTCACACCCTCTCACTACACATATCTCTCTTTAACATATAGATGAAGAATCCAAAACTACTTAGTTCTTGGAATTTTAATAGACATAGGAGAAATTTTGAGTATTAGAAAGTAATAGTTTTCCTTGGATCATTGCAAAAGCCCTGGGAGAATGTGTTTCCATCATGGAGCCATGGACAGAATCATGGATTTTCAGTCAAATGTCTATTTAAAAGCAGAAACTGGGAGCCAAATATGCAAATAAAAGTGCTGCCCTTGTCTCTGCTGGTGCTACAGGAAAGCCAATCAAATGCAAATTGTGCCCTGAGAAGAAGAGAATATAAAGGAGCTTGGCAACACGGAAGTGTTAAAACTCTAAAAAGTCAGTGTTTTCTAGGCAGTGGTACTAGAAAAGGGATTGCCCAAAATTGCAAACAATCCAGAAATCGAAACTGAAAAGTAAGCATGCAGGTAGTACACATAATCTGCACAGAGGGAATAGAATAGACTTTCTATGTGGATTCAGGATCATCTGCACATGTGTCAGGGAGAAGATCTCTTTTTAAAACCCAGAACAAAATGGTGGTGAACAGGTCATACTGATGACTGGGAACTAAAACTGGAAGGAGATGGCAAAGGATTTTTTTTATCTGTGAAGTCTGTGAAGGTCCCAAAGCTTTTGTTTGTTTGCTTGCTTGTGTGTTTGTTTATAACCCATGCTATACTGCAAGACCTTATGGCCTGTATAAAACAGTTTGAAAACCTAATATCCTTTGAAACTGTTCACGTTAAAACAGTTTAAAACACTTAGAGTTAACTCATCAAAACATTAAAACTATTTCATTAAAGCTGCACAGGCCAAGATCCTCAGCCCCAAAAGCTCTAATAAATAAACATTTTTGAGTTGGTGATGAGGTCATACCAATGGCAGTAGCAATCAAACTCCCAAGGGGAGGGTGTTCTATGGTTGGGGTGCCACATCCAAGAAAGCCCTCCCCTGTTTCTCCACAGGATGCACAATTCCCAATGGTGGGAGACAGAAGAAGGCCTCCCCAGCAGATCTTTGCGATTGGTCTGGTTTATATAGGGAGAAGTTATTTTTCAAATACCCAGGCCCCTTTCTGGCTTTGTGGGTTATTGTCAACAACTTGAACTCAGACTGAAAGCATATTGGCATTGTGTGCAAATTCTTTAGAACAGGTGTCATGTGGGCTCTGAAAGATGTTCAAGTTAGCAGTCTAGCTGCTGCAAACTGCATTTGCTGCAGCATCTATGGTCATCTTCAGGGGTAGCCCCATGTAGTGTGCACTACAGTAGTCCAACTAGGAGGTTACCAGGGTATGGACTACTGTGGCCAAGTTGTCCCTGTTCAAGTGGTCATGGCTACCAGATCAGGCACTCTGAGCTGAGCTCATATGAGCTCAATGACAAAGATGAATCCCCCAAACTACACCTCTGCTCCTTCAGGGGGACACATTCAGAACAGATCTCCAACCCAACTCCCAGATCTTGGAACCACCAATCCACAGTGTCTCAGTCTTGTAGGAATTCAGCTTCTGTTTATTGGTCCTCATTCAACCCATTACAGCCTCTAGACGTTGATCCAGCATCTGCACAGCTTCAAACAACCCTGATGATAAGAAGTAGAACTGAGAGTAATCAGCCTATGGATAACACCCCACCTCTCCTAGCAGCTTTATATAGCTATTAAGCAGCGTGTAATACAGTGAGTGAAATTATAGATGTAAAGTTGAACTTATTAATACAAAAAGGAGGAATTATGTTGTTTTGAATCCATCAGGATGTCAGTAATGTTCATATTTCCAACAACCTGTATCTAGACCAGTCTATGCAACAAGTTCATTTTCTGTATACCATGATGAAATTGCACAAGGGACATAGCAGCACTATATTTTATTGGAAACCCACTGTGATTGGGTTCTTCAGAAATTTTTGGCAGTTCCAGACTTTGCGCGGGAAAATGACTCGTAGACTCTTTCAAAACATTAACAGGTTTATTATGATCAACTTTTGGATAATCAACTACAACTTCCGTGGGATCAAAGTAACTTAGTTCTGGCAAATGTCCATTCAACTCAATAAACGTATTTTGATTAACATTGTCTCTCAATATTGGGGAGCTGGACCAAACCATTCCTCGTCCGTCATTTTCCTTAAAGGCGCGCTCCTCACTGCACACACTGTGCCACAACAGGGGTGTCGTGCCCAATCCCCCTCGGGTGGCGGCTTGTTGAAGGTGGAATCCGAGCGTACCACCTTCTTCGATCGACCACGTCCTCTCGGGAACACCACCACGGTCCATTCCAAAGCCTCGGTATTTGTGATCTCTTCTTTGTTCAATATAGGATCAGGTAGCAAACCTCCCACTTTTAGATTTGGGAAGTCTTGTAATAACTTACGCGGTCGCTCATATTCTCTCTCTCCTCTCTTCTCCCTCATATCCTTCGGTACACTAAAGACTCATTTTCCCGTCCCTTCTTTTATATCTTCCTCTCATACTGGGAACCTTAACTCCTCCTCCTTTCCCTTTCCTCCTTCTACCAGACACACCTCCGTTTTAACCTTTTCTTCTTTTATAACATTCGTTTTCACCTCTATTACATTTTCTTTCGGTTTTACAGGTTCAATTTCCTCTATCGGAGGAGACGGCGCACTCTCCTCTTTCAGTTCTCCTTCACACCCACATACTTACATGTTTCCAGCTTCCACCTGCAGCACACTACCAAGTCCACTGCCTTCAGCCAAGTTCTCTGATACAATAAAACCTTAGGACAGAAATCCAAAACTCATAGAGTTATAGTAGGCATTTATTAAACTACACTACACACCCAGCATGGTCAAAAAGTAAATTGACAGAGCTAGACTGGTGCCCAGCAACAATCTGCTGCAAGATATACCCAACAGAGAGAATAAGAGAGCACCGTTAATAGCCACCTATGTCTCCCAGTTGAGACCACGGAGACATATCATCAGTAACCTTCTGTCCATTCCAAACAATAATACTTCCATCTCCCAGGCTTTGGGTAGATGGCCCATACTTGCCTATAGACAGCTCCCTTCATTGACACTACCACCACATGCTTCAAACAAGTATTGACACAAAACAGGCAACACAACATGGAGACAAAGATAGGAACAAGAACCTATCATACACCTGGATGCCAGCTGTGGCCCCTATCTACTTTGGCAGCACTATCAAGGGCCCCAACATCAGGGGCCGATTTACTTGTTCCTCCTCTAATATGATTTATGCCATCTTCTGTCATCAGTGCCCCTCTGTTTCCTACATCAGGCAAAAAGGACCATGTCTGCACAAAATAATGCGTGGACACAAATCTGACTTCAGGAATGGCAACATGGAGAAACCAGTTTCAGAATGCTTCCTTTTCCCAAGACACGATTTTGTGGAACTCAAAATGACTGCTGTAGAAAAAAAGAAATTACAAAGGGAGCCTTGAGAAGGAGAAAGGTGCTTTTTTCTACATAAATATGTCCTAGTGCATCTTGAAGGGCCTCAACGGATAACAAGGCTTCTTAGCACACTAAATATATTAATAAGCTTTCTAAAATAATTTCTAAGACACTGATTTCTATCCTGGTAACATCTCCTGGCGTTCCTGTGACACCCAGGTCCACCTGGCCTACAGCTATTGCCCTGGCCATAACCTGCTAATTGGAGTAATTAACTGCTAGACAGTCCCATTCCTGTTTAATGAACCTTTGCTGCTTTGTCTACGATCTGTATCCTCATCTGGTCAGGGGGCTATGCATGAATATAATAATAACGTGTTGTCAAATTGATTCTGACTTATGGCAACCCTTTTCAGGACTTTCTAGGCAGACAATATCCAGAAGTGGTTTACCATTTCTTTCTTGTGATGGCTGTCTGGCTCTTCTCCCAGGAGGCACACTTGAGAATCAAACCCTCAACCTCTGGCTCAGCAGCCAGCTACTGTCTGAGGAAGTGGACTTTGATGCATAGAAGTTCACATGGACTTGTTATCCTTTTAACTGCTACAGTAATTTTCTTTTTAAATTTTGGCAACAAAAAGTCTCTCTGAGACAAACACAGCTACTTCTTTGGAATTTGATTCAAAACAAAGGGCGTTTATGAACTGCAGTACTGCACTTAAAGAGCCAGTGTGGTAAATGGCTTTACCAGTAGCAAAAGCATAGAATGTTGGCATCACATATTTGGCCACAGAGATATGTTTAAACTGAGATAATGACAGAAAGAAGAGCTAGTCAAAGGCATGGACACTGCACGTACAAAGCAGAAGGCAGATGTGTGTGCTGCATTAAAGCCAAGGGTACCAGTTCTGCCTTTACAAGCAGAATGAAAGGAAGACAAGGTATGTCCTAAAATTGATGCATGGTGAGATATTTGTCTTCCAAGGCCAAGAGCAACACAAGGAGGAAATGTGTATTAAGTTACTTTTATTAATGATTTTTCTTAATATACGGTGATGTATCTTTTCAAGGAGAAAAGTAAAAAGTGTGAAAAACTTGAAGAATACATCATAGCAGTATATAATGAATTCAGAGAAGGCCACAAGTACTTTGCACAATCACAGGCAGGGGGCAGTTTACATCTCTGGGCCCATGCAGCAGTACTTCTGTGAGCAAGGAATAAAATGCCAGGCCACACTGCTTTCCAACCCACAGCAGAATAGCACTGAAGAGAGGAAGAATCCTTTCCTCATACAAATGATCAGAAAGTGGCAAAGCCATCTGTGAGATACAAGGAAGAAGTAGCATCTACACTGGGGGTGAGTAATCTCACGCACCCTCAGTTCCTGCCACAGGTTGTACCAGGCCCAGAAATGGCAAGTTTTGGTCATTTTTTTTTTTAAAAAAAGTGTAAACAGAAAGTGGATCGGCACTACTATTTCTTGTTTCTTCTCATCTCTGTTTTTTTCTTTTGTTTTGGAAGTCAGGGATTTAGGTGAGACCTCCCCCAAGTCTCCAAAGGGGAAATGCTGCTTTTGGACGCTTAATTTTATTTATTTATTTATTATTATTTCCTCCCCAAAAATGAAGAAATCTTTCTTGTCTTATTTCAGGGCCTGAGTGGAAAAAGGGAATGATAAACCACTTCTGAGTACAATGTACCTAGGAAACCATGAAAAAAGTTTCCTTGGTGGAGCTGCAGAATTCCCCTTGGTGCCGCATATAGCCCATCTACAGCCACTTACCCCACTTCAGTCACATGCCGACAAAAATGTCTACCAGCTAAAGTTACAAGCAGGACACTGTGTTAACTGTGGCTTAAACACAAACTCTTAATGGCGACCTAAGGCTGTTTGGCTCAAAAGTCTAAGCCCACATCCCAGAACAGAATATGTCCAAACTGGGAAGTACAGCTAAAAAATACCAGTAAGATATTCTGCCAAGGAATACTGGACCAATTGAACCAAAGCAAAGAAAATTACAGTCAGCAAATTCATCTACTTTGATGAAGGTGAGAACCCACACCAACAAGAAGGGGTACCATTTCAAATAGATCAAAGAAGAAGACAAATAAGAAACAATGATGTAGCTTCACAACAGAGGGATCAGAAAAGACTCTAGTGGCACTGGAAGGTACGGTTTCTTAGCCAGTAGGGGGTCAGATCCAGATGAAACTGCAGAAAGAGAAGGGATTACACAGGAAGCACCAAGACACTCAACCGACTCAACCAAAGTCATACTAACAGTATGACTGTCCTACCAGACAGGGGAAGAGGTAATTCCTGAACCTATACTACATAAATAAATAAATGACTTCGAGAAGAAGCTGCCAAATAAAAAAAGGCAACCAGAAAAGAGCTGGATGCTCTCTATAAGAATAAGCCTTGGAAACTGACCAGGTTCCCATCTGCAAGCAAAAACATGGGAAGCAAGTGGATCTTCAAGAAAAAGCATGACACTGAAGGCAAAGTCCAGGAGGATAAGGCAAGAATAGGATGCTCACAATGCTCAAGGATGCTCACAAAAATATGGTGAAGGTTATGACCAGGACTGAGCACTAGTAATCAAACACATTGCAAACATAGTTCTATATTGTATCTAAACAGATGACTGTGGAGCACCTAGATGTGAAGACAGCTTTCCTTCATGGTGAGATATAAGAAGATATCTATATGCAGCAACCACATGGAGTGGAAACAACTGGAAAGGATAAGCTAGTATGCAAACTGCAGAAACGCACCTATGAACTGATATGAACTATAAGAATGCGGAATGAGAAGCTAAACCACATTTTAATAAGAGAAGACTTTGAACAAAGCAAAGCAGACACATGCCTCTGCAGCAGAAACAACAGATGTAGCTACATTCTGATTTACACAGATAATTTAATTTTGGCTTGCAAAGAACTAATAAATCACCTGAACAAAAACAGTAAAAGTGAAGAGTCTGGGAGACATCACTTACAATCTTGGCATTCAGATTAAATAAGAAGATGTCTCTTTCACACTAAACCAAAACCATAAGACTGAAGAACATCGTGAAAGTCTAGGCCAAATGTATACCCACCCAGCAAATATACCAATGGAAGTGGAATGCTTTAGACCACATCAAAACAACTCTGTGCTGATAATAGGAAGGTGACTAAACTTAAGTACAGCTGGCTAGATAGCTCAGTGACTAAGGTATCTGGCTGTGGAAGCAGAGGTTGGGAGTTTGATTCCCTGCTGTTCCTCCCTGGAGAAAGAGCCAGCCTGTTCAGCCTTGGTCAAGCTGCATAATGCTAGAATGCCCCCAGAAGAAGGGAGTGGTAAACCACTTCAGAGTACTTTCTACCTAGAAAACCCTGGAAAGGGTCATCATAAGTCAGAATTGACTTGATGGTATTTAATTATTATTATCCAATTCTTTAAAAAACCTTTGGTTTATAAATGTGAGATATTGTGCTTCTGTACCCATGATTCAAAACACCAGGAAATGGACCAATATTGCTTCACAATATTGCAACAGTGTTGCCAGCAAGAAAAAGGATGCCAAACAAAGGGCAGCCTGAATGTTGACAATAACAATGACAGCAATCAAGATGGTCTGTAGCAATGGTTCCCAAACTTTTTAAACTAGTGCCTCCCTTTCCTCCCCTGATCCTGGGCATGGGGTGCCCTTTCCTCATGCACGGCTCATCCTCCTCCCTGGGTTCGGCTCCTGGCTCGCTCACCTGGGCCTTCACTCTCAGGCAGGTGGGTGGGATCCCTCCTCCTCCACTGCCTTGGAGTGGCCTCCAAGTCATGGCACCTTGCAAGGAGGCAGAGCCAGAAAGGGCGGCTCTCACTCCTACCCATCTCCACCCCTGGCTGCTCGGCCCCTTCACCCGCCGCGAGAGGTAGGTGGAGGGGTGTGGAGCTGACCGAGTCACCTCTTGTGAGGACAACGACAATGGTGGTGTGGGGGAACACCTTCCTTGCACCAGCCCTGCTTTCCATGGCCTGCTGATTGATAGTCTGCAGAGTCGTGGCTAGGTGGAGCTGCTGGGTGGGGTCAGAGACAGATAGCTCCATGGGCAGCCAGGAGACAAGCCAGCCTGCCCACAAGTGAGCAGCCAGGGCAGTGCCAGCACCAGCAACCTCGGCCAGACAAGAGCAATGCAGCCCAAGAAGATGAAGAGGATCAGAACCACAGAGGAGCTGTGGCTGGGGGGGGGGGGGGGTAGAGACTTTGCTCTGTGTTCCCTTCCCTTTCCCACGATGCCCTTCAGGAGGCTTCGTGGTGCACCCAAGCATCACGGCACATACTTTGGGAAAGACTGGTCTACAGGATAGTCTATTGTGCTCACTACCATTCACAAAGTAACACCACAAAAGGGAAAATCCCACAAGCTGACTTCTTTTTTCATCAGTTAAAAACACAAAGACAAAGCAATTGTGAGGGCTGTTCTTCAACAAGTTTGCAAGACCCGAGCAGAACTGGATGGGGGGGGGGGCAGTAGGAAGAGATAGCAGCCAGATATGAGATGTTGTTGGTTGCAAGATCAAAGCAGAACTCTTAATGATAGGACATTTTGGACATTTTAGAGGCCATTAACTCATATAGTCACCATACACCAGAAGTGATTTGATGGCACATAGCACCTTTGGAGTATTTTTTAAAAAGCTTACAAACAATTTTATTATGACAAGACTATTTGAATAGGCACCAAAGCTTTGTTAACATCGTAAGACCATCCCCAGCCACAAAGCAAAAAACAGTAATTTCACAGCTTAAACGAGTGAGTTTCTGAATATTTTTCTCTATTGTTGTTTAAACAACCTTTAAAATACTTTGACACCAGAAACTACCAGAAACAGAATTATTTTAAAATTTCTGTTTGGCCAAGAAGGAGTTAAAAACTTCTCCTCCTCAGAGTTATTTCATTTGATCTTGACTGGCAGGGTCAACAGTTCAGATCTGCCTTCCAGGCTCTCAAGCTTACAACAATATTTCTAACTTTTTAAAGAACATTTTGGCTGGACAGTATCTATTGCTGCACATTCCAGCAGGAAAATCACTCAACAGGACTTGTTATGTAAGATAGAAGGTGCTGCATGATTTGACAAGATACTGTGTTATGTAAGAGACTGGTTTAAGCTGTTGGCCTCTACGCAGGTGTCTTTGCTGTGAGTCCCACTTCAGCAGCATTAAGGGACATGTGGCCATCCAGATTCTGCAGTTCTCATTATTCCATACCACTGGCCGTGCTAGTTAATTTAAGACTTATAGGAGCTGCAGTCCAGTAAGATCAAGGGACACATGCTCCCCATTTTTGCTTTAAGGGGAAAAATGAATTACATGCCTTGGTGTAGATTAGGGCATATAAAAGCATTGAAAAGGAAATGTGGTTACTGAAGCATCCCTTTTGTCCCAGCCTATGACAGGAAGGGAATGACATTCATGAATGTAACCTCCAGTTTCAGTCTGTTTTCTAAAACAATGTGTCAGTTATGCAACACAAGTCCTGCATCACGATCAGTTTCTTTTCCGGTAACATCACTTCCTTGGTTCTCTTCAGTACGTATTTATTGACAAATTTTGTCTGTTTCACAATCACTTCAGCAATCAAGCCACATGATAGAGTGGGAGTTCCTACTTACCAGATTTGTATTTTAATGCCCTTTTATCCTGAGTTAAAGTACTGCATTTAAAATGAGTTAAAATGTGTAAAGTATAGCCTGCTTTTGTTAGTTTTAACAAACAAAATTAGAGAGATGCATCTCAATGGAATGAGCTATGAAGTTATTATTTGGTCTGATATTATTCAGGTGTATAATAAACAAGATTCCAAATTCAATTTAAGGTCTGCTTGTTCAGGACAGTAATTTTTAACAGTTTAAGCATATGTGTGCTTGTTCAGAAGAAAATTCTGTTTTATTCAATAGAGCTTATTCCCAGGTAAGTCTGCAGTCTGAACTTCCCAAAAGGAAATAATAATAATAATTACAAAGGAAATTAAGTGCATGTTAAATGAACTTTTAAGTCCTCTTTTGAAACCAGTTCTCCTAAGAAAAGGTTTTAGACATATCTGCGGAGCTAAATCTGGGTTTCCTATTCCCAAATTCTGAAAGATGATAATTTTAAACTGTGGAAACTACCAGAGATTCATTTAAGGGGCTGAGAAAAAAAAAGGTTCCTTAATTTTGGCTGAGATTGGCTGTTCAGACAGAATGTCAAGGCTTTTTCAGTCCTCATCAGAGATATCTTTTCTCCAATGGAGGACCAAGATCACAAAGATTTATTTTTTCACAGTGTGTCCAATTTGCACCAAATATAGTTTGAAAAAACCCCTCTCATTTCTACACAAAACTTGTCTTTTCCCTTCATAAAGCTGCGCACACAGTCACATATACATGGAGCAAGCATATAATAGGGCGACTGATCAGAGAAACCCAATTGACCCATCAAATAGTCCATGTACCAAGGCAACAATTGTTGCATTTTTAAAATCCTACATATTTTACAGGGGGGCATAAAAACAACTCATGAAAATGTATAAGACTTTGCCCTCCCCCCGCCCCACTTGCCCAAGCTGCCAGTTTCAGAGTGAAGAGAAAAATGAAGAGAAAAATGATGTCTTCCCGTTTACCACATAAGAATGAGCTAAATCAAGATTTGCATTTCTAACTGAAAGGCTAAACGGTTATACGGAAGTGATTTTAGTATTAGGCATCCTTCAGTCTCGAAAGACTATGGTAACGTGCTCTGTATGGAGGACTTGGAACAGCGTCTAGTGTGGCTGAGAAGGCCAATTCGAGAGTGACAATCCCTTCCACACTGAAGACAAATACAATCTGTCCCCTGTCCGGCTCCCTGATTTTGCTGCTTCCGTGACTGCCTCTTTGCCTCGGTCTGCTGGACAAGGGTCTCTTCAAAATGGGAGAGGCCGTGATGCAACGCCTGCCTCCAGGCTGAACGCTCAGATGTCAGGGTTTCCCATCTGTTGAGGTCCATCCCTAAGGCCTTCAGATCCCGCTTGCAGATGTCCTTGTATCGCAGCTGTGGTCTCCCTCTGGGGCGATTTCCCTCCACTAATTCTCCATACAGGAGGTCTTTTGGAATCCGACCATCAGCCATTCTCACGACATGCCCAAGCCAACGTAGACGTCGCTGTTTCAGTAATGTATACATGCTAAAAATTCCAGCTCGTTCTAGGACTACTCTATTTGGAACTTTGTCCTGCCAGGTGATACCAAAAATGCGTCGGAGGCAACGCATATGGAAGGTGTTCAGCTTCCTCTCCTGCCGTGCACAAAGGGTCCAGGACTCACTGCAGTACAGGAGTGTGCTCAGGACGCAGGCTCTATAGACCTGGATCTTGGTATATGTCGTCAGCTTCTTATTGAGCCATACTCTCTTTGTGAGTCTAGAGAACATGGTAGCTGCTTTGCCAATGCGTTTATCCAGCTCGACATCTAGAGAGAGAGTGTCAGAGATCGTTGAGCCAAGGTACACAAAGTCATGAACAACCTCCAATTCTTGTGTGGAGATGGTAATAGAGGGAGGTGAGTCCACGCCCTGGCCCATGACTTGTGTGCGGAAGTGATTACAAGAAAGGAAACAGCATACCCACGGGACCCCTTAGAACAATACTTTTATTACAAGCTTCCTTTCCAAAATTGTATAGATTGTTGTTAGAGGCTTTCCCCTTTTCTTTCAGTAATACAAATTCAACAAATCTACCCCAAATAGCATAAAAAATGTTTGAACTTATTTCTCCTCTTTTCATCTTGAGTTCAGTAGTCAATGTATCATTTAATGCAATGTCCCATACTTCACCATACCAATCTTCTAATTTAATATCATTTTTATCTTTCTAAAACCTAGCTATTAATATTCTAGCGCTTGTCATAAAATTGGAAATCAATTCCTTCGAACAATAATCAAAATCTGTCTTCTCAAAGATTGATAACAAAGCAATTTTAGAGTTAAATTCAATATATTTTCCAAATATATCACATATTTCCTTAAAAATCAGTTTCTAAAATTTCTGAATCAATTTACAATCCCACCACATATGATAATACGTACCAATTTCTTCATCACATTTCCAACAAGCTTTAGAGTAATCTGAATTTATTATATTCAACTTCACAGGAGTCATATACCACCTTAAACAAATTTTTTTAAAAATTTTCCTTTATTCTTACCGACATTAACCTTAATACTCTCATCCTCCAAATTTTTATCCAATCCTCTGTTTTAATTTCTGTCTTTAAATCATTTCCCCAAATTAATTTCAAACCTTCTGTTCCTATATCTTTTTCCTCTTGTTCCAAAATTAAATTATATATTCTACTTACTACTCTACTCCCTTCATCAAAACATCTTTCTGCATATCTTCATGTGATGATAGAAATTGTTCGTACTTAGTACATTCTCTACATTTACCATTAGTTTTCAACCATTCATTTGTCCAGCTGTCTAATTGAATATAATTATACCATGATAGTTTATTAGTTTGAAGTTTAACCATAATCTGATCCTTCGATCTCATTTTATGGGTATGGGGTGCACGGTAGAATTTAGTGTATAGTAAGCACTATTATTTGTATTTTTGTATTTGTTTTTGTTCTGAAAATAATAAAAAATTAATTTTTAAAAAAAGAAAGAAAGGAAACAGCAGTTCAAGTCAGTGATTAAGCCTAACTTGGAAAGGAATATCAAATGGCCAGCTATTATTACAAAGTCACTTCTTCACTAGTCTGCCCGGCCTTACCATAGTCCCCTCTTTTAGCCAGAGCTAGGATGACGTGAGAAAAGCTGAACACCTAAGCCTGCCAATCTCATTTAAGGCCTACTTGGATCGAATCCTGACAGAAAGAGCCAAGGAGATCCATGAGTGAAATTCCTTAATTATTATTTTAAAAGAAATAGTAGTTTCCTTGTACTCCTGGAGCTGCTCTGAAAGTTCAAGGAAGAAGCTCAGAAACGGCTTTTGATATATGATGCAACAGAATAACTGCCATTCAAAAGGGAAATTAAAAAGTTCTGCTACATTGGGACAAAACCTGTAAATTTTCAATAACTTATCATCATCAAATAACAAAAGGTTTGTTCGACAGGCAAATACTGACACCTCCTGGATATTTCTCAGTGGTGTGGTTTTGCCGAGCAGTAGCTAGTATTCTGTTGCTAAAGATAGCAGCTGAAATGCCTGGATATGTGCACAGCTCCGTCTTTCCCACCATTTGTGCAAGGAGAATCCAATAAACCCTTGTGCAACTGGAAACCCACCTTGTCTTCAAATTAGCAATATCACAGCTTGCATAACTGCAAGGTGGAAATCTGCAGGGCAGTCACAGAGCACTCAAGCTGCTGATCCCTTGAACTCTATATTTCCAGCAGGATTCTAGTGCTGGAGATTTGAGAATAGACTTCCAAAGATCCAGCCATCCCTGTAGAGAACATTTCGGGGCCCCATAGAGAATTCCCTGTAGAGAATTATTGGTCACTGGACTTAACAATATCATACGCTCTTGGTTGCAACATTTGAAAAAATAATAATCCTGGGTTGTGGGGAACAAAATCCTTGATTAATTTGTTCTACTTGAAAAAATATATGCATCTATACCGTTTCCCCGAAAATAAGACCTAACCTGAAAATAAGCCCTAGTAGGATTTTTCAGGATGCTCGTAATATATGCCCTAGCCCAAAAATAAGCCCTAGTTAAGTGAAAGCCCACCCTCCACCAATGTACAGCAACCAGAAGATGACATGACTGTATTTGAATAAATGTAGATTGTTGTACCTGAAAAAAATAAAACATCCCCTGAAAATAAGCCCTACTGCGTTTTCTGGAGCAAAAATTAATATAAGACCCTGTCTTATTTTCGGGAAAACACGGTATTAGCCGAATGTTTGTAATATGGCTTGCAATAAAATTTTAGAAACCACCCAAATGTATAAGAACTGATGAACTGAGAGAAAACTCTGGCATACCCTGTTTCCCCGAAAATAAGACCTAACCTGAAAATAAGCCCTAGTAGGATTTTTCAGGATGCTCATAATATAAGCCCTACCCCCAAAATAAGCCCTAGTTAAGTGAAACCCCGCCCTCCACCATTGTGCAGCAACCAGAAGAAGACGACATTACTGTATTTGAATAAATGTAGATTGTTGTACATGAAAAAAATAAAACATCCCCTGAAAATAAGCCCTAATGCATTTTTTGGAGCAAAAATTAATATAAGACCCTGTCTTATTTTCGGGAAAACACGGTAGAACTCTGCCATGCCATTCTAAAAGATTCAGCCAATCTCAATTAGTTTCATTTACATTTACAAACCTAATTGTCTAAACACTGGTGTGTGAGGGGGCAGTCAGAATACACTTGGCATAAAAGCTACTGTACTGTTCTTTAGGTTCAGCTGAGTTCTGTTAATTTCTTTTACATTTTTTTCATACATTGGGAAGATGAATGCAGTTTGCCACCAGAGGGCTCCCTTATCTTTTTTTTTTAAAGAAAGCTTTTAGACAAGACATGTTGCTATGCTCTCTTTTAAGGTATAAGGTTGTAATCCCACGTACATCTAGCTGCAAATAAGGCTCACTGAATCCAGTGGCACTTACACTTGAGTAAATATGAAGAGGATAAAACTGTAAGATTTCTAAATAGTTCAGATATTATATATATATTTAAAAGATAGACATCAGTTAAGCCACAATCCCTCAAAGGCTGACTGAACTGAATTAATGAATTTCCCCATGAATTTTGACTGAAGAAGTTTCTGGTTCAATTAACCAATACGGGTGAGCAAATTTTTATGCACTGATAATCTCACTGTCTTCCACGTCCTTTGTTAAATTTGATGGGACTGAATTATACATAAGATGCCATGAGAAATTAATTTTATACTATTTTAGCTGCATCATCCAAATGTTCTCTTGGCATGAAGTAGAAGCAAATGTTACAATTTTAAAATGCCCTAGTATTGGTTCTAGAAAAGCAGTGCCTGTTCTCTGTATTGTCTGAACATCTGAACCAACTTATCTACAGTGAAGATTCTGAACACCTACCAGAACCTGATTTAACACGAAACACTGATGTGTGTATATGTGTTTGTGGGTTTTTTTTAACCCATTTGTGTAAACAAAAAAGGATCATATCAAAAATAACAATCCATGTGACAATGCCAATATTTTTTATTTGCCTATTTATTTATTGAAATATTTCTCTCTTACCCTATACCTTGAGATTTAAATTACCTAACTGTAGGTAATTTAAACAATTATACAATGATTTTAAATTATTCAAACAGACAAAGGATGGCAATCCACAGCTTAGTATGTCAGAACCAGGCCATGCTGTCTGTCCTTCAAAAGCTTGGGCGAAGAGCCCCATTTTAAGTTGGCATCACCAGGTGGCCAGCATCAGCGGCAATTGAGCCTTTTTAATGTATCATAAATAGGCATGAGAATTACACCAGGATGTAGTTTTGAACATTCAGGGGAATGAGATGCATGTTCAGTAATGGGCATTGGAGTGCTCTGCACATGAAAGAGATGGAGATTATTCAGGAGCCTCTGGAGAAAAGAGCATAGGAAAGGCCTTAAACTGAGTCCAGCCACTGATTCATCTAGACCAGTGCCATCACCCCTATCAGCTGTTTTGTTCCATGGCTCAGGATTCTTTCCTAGCCTAGCAAGGTGATGCTTGCAATCGAGCCTGGGACTATGGTCCATCACTGAGCAACAGCCCCTCCCCAATATAGCAGATACTGTTCCAAAATAGCCTCCCTTCAAAGTGGTCACAAGGCCTGGCCCTGCTTAGCTACTGAAATCTGAGAAGATCCATACATGTATCATGGTATGGACTTCCCCTCCCAAATAAGTAGGTGTCTTGCATTCTTGTATAGTTTGAGATCTGCAATTCCAGCTACATACTTAAACCACTGATTTTTATGGGAATAGCATCACATCAATGAAAGAAGTGTAGCGAGCACGAAGAGAGTGTAGGGGTGCAACTATTGTGGCTGTGCCTCAACCCTTTTCTTCCCTGTCTTCACATTTTCTCCAGCAATAAGACTTCCAAAGGACAAAACTATCTTCTAGTGTAATAGATGTGCTACGCTGGCATCACTTCAGAACACTAGGCAGTGAGACGCAGAGTTTTCCCAGTACAAAGAGATTTGGCTTTGATCATGTCCTGTGTAGCCAGTAGAACAGGAAGATGTTATTTCCATGGCAGCATATCTAGCTCTCCCCACCCCGTTTATAGAAATACGACATTGTTGCATTTACCAGTGCTCCAGAGATGACTCCCAAATATTTGTTTAGTCAATCTGGATATACGAAAGTTGTATTCACATAGAGATATATTTACCTTGGTCTTCCAGGGGAACATTAGACACAGATAATGGGGTAAGATTTGAAGCCTTAGATATTAATCAAATGCAGTGAACAAAGGCTTTTCTGCTTTTCAAAGAGGCTAGGTAATTTATCAAACAGTTTTACTCTACTATAAACTTGGGTTGGCTGGTGCATCTATAAATAAATGCCTGTTTATATATGTTGGCACGTAGGGAAGCACAAATGGCTAGGCCTTGGCTGGAGTGGAGATGGAAGACTAGTTGTATAAGGTGCTCTTCCCCCCTCCTACAAAAATCAGTAACATTTTAATAACGAGGAGAAAAGGAATGATAAACTTTATTCACTGGCTACTGAATGACACATTTGATTTACCCATAAAATAGGCCCAAGGTACTGAATTCATATTCTAATATCTCAAAGCACAAAAAGATTTCTTATTCAGATGAATGTTCTGTTAAATCATATCTCACCTGAGATATCACAGGAAATACTTGTTCCAAGAACAGAACACTCCATCCTTACAGAGTGAGCCAAGAACAAGAACTACAAGCAAGTGGACTCAATTGTATTCTCCTTTATAATGGAACTGAGAGCATGTGTGCCTCTGTCATATGTTTCAGTGTTGTCAATTTTCTATTCCGGTGCCGCTAGCTAAAGGGTAAAGTGTTAGATCATGCTTGCCCAAGAGAAGATGTATTCATTTCAAAATCCAGGAACGACTTTTGCAGAGCTCAAGACAAGGAATGTGAGAGCAAGCAGAGCTGTGCTGTACACTTGCTTTGCGTTCTCTTATTATGTCTAATGCATCCAGGATTTGCAACACTGTGTGAACAAAAAGGGACAAATAAATTCATAGTCTATGGAAAAGGAGGGATAAAGCTAGGAAAATATTTTCAAAAAATTATATGATAGAAAATACAAAATAGCAACTTACCTGAGGATTCCAGGCAAAAATAATAATGGTGAACTGAAAACAATAAAGGCGAACTGAACAGAGAAAGGTTTTTGTTAGATGTTGTTTGCAATAGTAGTAACAACATAACTCCCCCTCCCCACACGTTTTGACAAAGGATTGTTGAAAATAAACAGGGTAGTTTGAGATGCCTGTGAATCAGATCTATAGCCAGTTAGAGATGGTACTCATTACTGAGCCCTGTGTTTTACTTTTGGGAAAAAAATGTTAAGGTATTTTAACTGCACAGATGTTAAAATTTTGTGAGGCAAGTCAAGCCAGTGGGACTTTATCTGAGCTGCAACTTTAGAGAGAACATTTTGTCTGGACTGGAGTCAAGGGGAGAAAGAGTTAACCCCTTCCTGCCCATTACCAGGGTGCCAGAGCTATGGTTCCACTGAGGCTGGTGTCCATATATGAAAACAGGGGCATCTAGATGAGTCTTTTGGGGGATTTAGAAAAGCAGATATGCTCATCAGAGACAGCTAGTGATCCACCTGTTTGGTATTGAGGGGCAAATTATGCAAAATAAATAAAACAGATTTAACTGCAACTGCTCATAATACTGTGTGAAATTTCTTGATATTGTTCCCAAAGCCCCGATGGTTATGGAGACGACTGAAGTATGTTTCATCCACAAGTGAGATGTTTCAATTGCCAGGTCTCTGTACTTTGTTAGTTTTTTCCAATTCTTTATCTTAAACTCTGGCATCCCCTGGAATTCCAGTGTCAATGATCCTGACATTTTTTCATTCTATTTCTACTGTGTCTGGTGTGTTATGTTCAAGTTTGGATCTGCCACATAACTCCCAACTTCACTGAAGCATGCAAGCCCCTCTGCCTCAACAAGGCCTGTGTTCATGGAGTTGCTGTTGTGGTGGTAGTTGTTAGGCACGGGGACTTTAAGGAATTTCATGTTCTAATCACTAAGGTGGGTTTTAGACCATTTGATCCTTGAGACATCCAGATTACTGGCCAGGAGGCAGCAGTAATGTGTTAGAAAATGCTATGCTATGCTCTTCCCATCTCTCCTGTGAGCCTTTGCTTTTTCTTCTTTTTTCCACTTGGCCAACAAAACCATATAGGATTTTTTATTTATTTATTTATTTGATGGAAAAATGTTACCACTACCCTCAGCTTCTGCTCTGCTGGCATGAGTGCAGCATGGCTCTGGATTTAGTACTTCTTATACCTCAATTTCTCTCTTTCCCAACCTCACAGCACTACCCTGCTAAAGATTCAGCAGGTTGGTGCATGACACATAAGCTAGGAATTGGGCATCTTAACAAAATCCCAACAAAATTGTCATGACCTCCTTTTTGTGTCTGAGTAAAAGTTTCAGGAGGGAATCGTTTCATTAGTGATCATGAATATGATTAAAGCAGACTTTCCAGACTGAAATAATGTCATTTCAGACTTGCTTTCACACATGCCTTGGATAGATGCTCTCGCTCATTATCACATTTATTAGTAGGCATGTTGAACAATGAGGTGGCAATGTGAGAAGACCTAAAATAATCTTGTTGAAAACAAATGTGATGAAGGTCATTAAGAGGCAATTGGTTACCAGAGAAGAGAAGAAAGTTGTCAGACATTTGATCCAGAAAAACTCAATTTTCTGGCTGGAGTCAAATCCATATCTCAGACTGGCTTCTTGCCAAGTCAGTGGGGCGTGATGTCAAGGGGACAGAGTGATGATGTAAATATAATGCTCAGGGAGAAGCCAGGTCAAAGCAAGAAGCCTTTAAAAGGGGATTGGACAGATTTCTGGAGGAAAAGTCCATTGCAGGTTGCAAGCCATGATGGGGATGTATAATCTCCAGGCTTAAAAGGAAGGTACTTCAAAATGCCAGATGCAGGAGAATTGTATCAGGAGACAGGTATCTAGTTGTCTCGTGTGCTCCCAGAGGCATCTGGTGGGGCCACTGTGAGATACAGGAAGCTGGACTAGATGGGCCCTTGGCCTGATCCAGCAGGGCTCTTCTTATGTTGCTTACAAAACTTGGAAAAGCTATGTGTTTTGGGATTACAACACCCAGAATGCTCCAATCACTTGGATATGGTAACTTTTTTAAAAAAGTAACTTTTTGAGGCTTTGATGTCTTACACTAAAAAAAACTATTTGGAATTAGAATTCTTAGAGGTGTTAGATTTTGTCATATGGCCTGTTTTGGACAATTGATATTAAAAATATTGGACTAGTTATTTTTAAGGCATTGATTGGTAAAGGTAACTGTCACTTGCCGGTTGAATAAGGAATTGTTGGTCCTTATACAACAATAAGCTCCACTTATGAATATGGGATGCTCTAATACTTATTCTGAGCACTGCTGTATCCATACTTTCATAACCATGTAAATAACAAAGTTCAGAAAAAATTAAGCTATAAAACATTTCCTGATTACAGAACCTGAAATATTTTATAAAGCAAAGTAACTCTTAAACTAAAATACCTTGTTACATAATTTTATATTTCCTGTAAATGCATCTTTAATTTTCCATGTGGATTTTTTAAACAGAGCTGCGTCCAAAATAAATGAGATTTTAAAAATAGCTCACTAATGTCATCTTAATTCAAACTGCTGTATAGTTTTGTGGTTTAGATATCTGATTGTGGAGCCAGAGACAGAGAGTTCAAATCTCCATGACAAGGGCTGGACTCGATGATCAATAGAGTCCCTTCCAGCTCTGTAGTTCTAAGATTCTAAGATTATTATATAAAAGAATATTGATTTTATTCCTGCCAGAAGAATGCTGTTTTAGAAGCTCTCTCCTCGCCCACAACCCCAAAGTAAAACTGAGTGTGGGATACAGGTGTTTCTTATAGCAAATACATACTTGTCTTACATCGGTGCTTCTGGGATGGAAGGATGAGCCAAAAGAGTCATTGCCCAGGGGATGCGCAGATGTTTTTCATATTCTTTATACAGTGGAGTCTCGACTTTCGTACGGCTCCACTTACATACTTTTCGACGTTCGTACTTCTCCGGCCGCAAAGTTTCCAATCGACTTGCGGCCGGAGAATCGACCTACGGACCGGAAGGGGGAGGCGGGGAAAGCGCCAAATTCAAATTTGGCGCTTTCCCCGCCTCCCCCTTCCAGTCCGTAGGCCGCCGATCTGCCTCCGGATGCCTTCCAGGACTTCTCCGCCGCCATGGGAGGCATCTCGGAGGTCCCCCCCTGCCGCTGATCGTGCTTCGGAGGCCTGGTAGACCGGGCCTACCGGGGGAAGCCCTCCCCTAGTAGGCCTGGTCTACCAGGCTTTCCCAGGCAGTAGACCGGGCCTACCGGGGGAAGCCCTCCCCTGGCAGGCCCGGTCCACCCTGGGAAAGCCTGCGTCGGCGGGGGCGGGGGACCTCCGAGAGGCCTCCGGCAGCGGCGCCGAAGCCCTCGGAGGCCTCGGGCAGCAGTGATGGCGGCGGCGGGGGACCCCCTGGAAGGCTTCAGAAAGGTAAGGTTTAATTTTTTTACTGTACTGTAATTTATTTTAATTTTTTTTTGTGTGTGGGGGGGGTTTCTTGGGCCGGTTATGGATTAAATGGTTTTCAATGCATTCCTATGGGAAATGCATTTTCGACCTACGGACTTTTCGACCTACGGAAACCGTTCCAATACGGATTAATTCTGTAGGTCGAGGGTCCACTGTAGAAGCTCCTTCCATGCCCCTTAAGAGTATGCTTTCAAAACAATTACATCTTTGAGTTGTGAGGTATGCAGCACACAATTACATGTGTGGAAAGCCCACTTATTCATTAATGTGTGTTGAATCATTATTGTCCTGAAATATTTTGGCAAAACTGTCTGTGTCAGTGCTGTTTGGTTGGGCTCATATAGGAGTTCATAACATCAGATAAGTGACAGGTGGACACATGCACTGACAACAATATGTACACAATACAGTGACAGGAGCTAGGATTGTATTTGCACAACATTGGAAAAACGAAGAAATACCAACAGAAGAGATAATTAAGAAGATTTTAGATTGTACAGAAATGGATAGACTCACACTGAGACTGAGAGAGAAAGAAGATTCAGAATACTTTAATATGTGGAATTTGTTCTATAAATGGCTAGAAGATCGGAGAAGGGGTTAAATCACCAAGACACGAAAATAGATAATTATAAACCCATGTAACACGATATTTAACAAGCATGAATTGAACTTATAGTGAAAAACTAATAAAATGTTATTTAAAAAAAACAATATGTACACAATACGGAGCCCATATTTGAGCTACCATAGAGTATTTTTTCTGATAAAGTTTATGGAAATTATAGCATCAAATAACATGTTAAGGGAAATGCATTCCCCCTTCCAAGTGTGCATTTCCTCCCAAGAACAAGCAGACCTGCAAATGAAGGCTGTGTTTACCTCCTGATGACCAATCATAAAACAATAGCAAGCTAATCTGCAGAATGAGGCAAGTTTGTGTTATTACAATCAAACCTCTTTTATCGTTTTGGGGAGCTCCACTGACACCAGCAAAACAAGCTGAGGAACTCATTGTCTCAACAAGCAAATCCACGCAATATGGACGACTGTCAAAATAATTAATCACATCAACTTCCTACAACTATTGGCACTTAAGCTCTGGAGCATTATGTAGGATCATCTGTGCAGGTGCAGACCACCTAACTGTGTGAATACATAGAAGACCACTTGGAGAACTACAGTTACAGGTGAGTAATTTATCCTTTCGTTTGGGCCTAAGTGTGGCATCTATGTTGGAAACTAGATCCCATGCTCATCAAGAGCACACTCAGTATTTCTTAAATCTTTTGGTGACAACTGTGTATCACAGTTGGGGAGCCATGGGAGCAAGGGTGTTGCATTTGTGTCCTAATCTCATGTGGGATTCCCATAGGCAACTGACTGGCCATTGTGTAAACAGAATGTTGAATTATATAAGGCTTTGGTCAGATCCAGCATAGCTCTTCTTTTGTTATTAGGTGGAAACACAACTTTCTTTCACTTCAGTTTCTATATATTGCTGCATAGAGCATTTATGTTAAAAAGCACATATCAAAAGAACCATGCAGATTAAATATATTTAACCTGATATATCCTTTTTGTCTCAGTATGATAATAGCTCAGCATCCCACTTATCTGTGAGGACTAGCAGCGATTAGCATTGAATTTGCCTTCTTATCGATTTACACACTGCAGGCAAACAATGGGTGACCAGGTCAACAGCCAAAGCTGTTTGGGCAGATGAGAAAACTCGAGCCTAAAATAGCAGAACACCATAAAATATAACATTTCTTTAAAAAAGGATTTGAAACAGCAGCAGAATTTTTAAAAGTAGAAACCAGTAGCAGTGCAAAGGTACAAAAAATATGAAGCGGTGTTTAAAAACAGAACTACCAATAAGAATGAAAAGGTCTTTGCCTCGCGAAAAAAATACCACAATAGAGGTGACAGGTGAGGCCTTTTGAGGAGGTAGCTGTTGTGCTACTAGTGAAAAGGACCACACCTTAGTGAGCACCCACTTCACCCCATTTGGCAGGGACACCTGGAGGAGAGCCTGAGGGGATGGTGGCACTATATCAAAGGGTTTGGGGTTGTTGTTGGGTTTTTTTTTGGAAAAATTACTTTTTTGGACTATAACTCCTGTGATCCCCTAGCCAGCATAGTCCAAAAAAGTAACTTTTCCAAAAATAGCAACAACAATCCCAAACCCTCTGATATAGTGCAATCAAGAGTGAATTATATATGGCAGATACATTTGGGAGAGGACAGTCCTTAAAGTATGCAAAAATTAAAAGAGGTGAACTGCTAATATTTAGGACAGTTATAAATATACCAATATTTCTGCTTGCCATGTGTTGGTTGGTTTGACTGATTGATTGAATGAATGGCACAAAGCATGACAGAATTTCAGGTGAAAAATGCAAAACCAAGCTTCCATATGTCAGGTCTGGTTCTCCATCCGTCTTCCTAAAAGTATAACCATATGTTGTTGTGTAAATGTGGATTATTGAAGTGATGTTATATTCAATATCTTGAACACAATATCCATTAATCCCATATCATTCCCCCCCCCCTTACAATTACTTTGAAAACTTGGTTGTAAAATAATAATACATAATCAAACAAGTAACCACTTGTTGCTTTCTATTTGTTCCTAATTATATGCTTCGCAAAGAGACAATTTCACCCTACCTCACTATGGTAGGACCATGAAGGAAATTAAAATGGTACTATCAAAATGACATAGGGAGAAATGATAAGAATATGTGATGCAAAAGCATATTAAATGGAAAATGTTTGCGACATTATAGCTGTTTAAAGTTATATACTGTTTTAGAATACAGTAAACAGAATGTCTCACTAAATGCACATTTTTGATACATATTTATTATGGAAAAGTCAAAGGAGCCAAGAAAAGGAAGGTGAGAGAAAGAGAGAGTTCACAGCAGATTCCAGTGAGATATATACACAATTCTATTCTCCTCCCGTATTTAGCAGGTGTTTCTTGTAACTTTGTTATATTTATAGGTTATCATTCTAATGTAGCCTGGGCTAAACTTTATGATCACTTAATGATCAGATACACACAACTAGGGATTGCTGGATTATTAAACCCAAAACATAGATATCTTTCTTTTCTTCGTTCATGTCAGAAGCACCATAGGACAATTAATCAATATAAAAGCATGCTAATAAATATATGAAATATTTTTTGCCCAGTGATAGTTAACATCAAGAATATTTGGGACAGCTAATATCAAGTCTTCAAAAGTACGTATTGAGGGGCTGGGGTAGAATACACTGACACAGAGATGAAGTTGCCTGTTCTCTGTTTTTCTCTGAACTAACAAGGGACTGAGTTGGTGAAAACTCCCTGTTTTAGTAGGATTACTGCACTATGGGGTTAGTAAATTCTGACTTAGCCTTGCTAAGAAAAAGATACGCTCTCCCTATCTACTTGCAATTCCCTGGGAGGGAAAGGGTCCAGGTGGGTGCATGGAGGAAGAGGAGTCAAATGTTTGAAAATTGTCCTATAGAAGAGGGCCAGGATCTGTTCTCCGTCATCCCAGAGTTCAGGATATGCAACAATGGGTTCAAGTTCCAGGAAGCCAGATTTCAATTGAATATTGGGAAGAACTTCCTGGCTGTTGGAGCAGTACGACAATGGAACAAACTACCTTGAGAAGTGGTGAGCGCTCCAACGCTGGAGGCATTGGAGACAGATTTGGACAACCACCCAGCAGATATCCTTTGATTTATGTTTCTGAATTGAGCAGGGGGTTGGACTCGATGGCCTTGTGGGCCCCTTCCAACTTCACTATTCTGTGGTTCTGTGGTGCAGAATGACATGAGCAGCAGTCTGGCAACTCTGGAATACCACACTTTCCTAATTCCTGATTCACCTTATAACACACATGAAGGGCTCTGAACATTAGAAAATACTGTGCAAATATGAAGTTTTGTTATTAACTACAGTATTTGAGTGAACATCCCAGAGCTCATTTGTAGAGGCTGGAAAAGTGGCTTTTCAAAAAATACAATTTTTCATGGAGATCGGAAGTAATATGTAGTTCTTGCTTTGGTTTGTTGCTTGGCTATTCAAGTTGCTTAAACACTCTTTTCCAACAACACAAGAGGCGACTCTACACATGGACATCACCAGATGGGCAATACCGAAATCAGATTGATTATATTCTCTGCAGCCAAAGATGGAGAAGCTCTATACAGTCAGCAAAAACAAGACCTGGAGCTGATGGTGGCTCTGATAGCTTCTTATAGCAAAATTCAAGCTTAAACTGAAGAAAGTAGGAAAAACCACGGGGCTAGTCAGGTATAATCTAAACCAAATCCCTTATGAAAACACAGTGGAAATGAAGAACAGATTTAAGGAACTAGATTTGGTCGACAGAGTGCCTGAAGAACTATGGATGGAGGCTCGTAACATTGTACAGGAGGCAGCAACAAAAACCATCCCAAAGAAAAGGAAATGCAAGAAAGCAAAGTGGCTGTCCAACGAGGCCTTACAAATAGCAGAGAAGAGAAGGGAAACAAAATGCAAGGGAGATAGGGAAAGTTACAGAAAATTGAATGCAGACTTCCAAAGAATATCAAGGAGAGACAAGAGGGCCTTCTTAAATGAACAGTGCAAAGAAATAGAGGAAAATAATAGAAAGGGAAAAACCAGAGATCTGTTCAAGAAAATTGGAGATATTAAAGGAACCTTTTGTGCAAAGATGGACATGATAAAGGACAAAAATGGTAGGGACCTAACAGAAGCAGAAGACATCAAGAAGAGGTGGCAAGAATACACAGAGGAATTATACCAGAAAGATCTGGATGTCCCGGACAACCCATATAATGTGGTTGCTGACCTTGAGCCAGACATCCGTGAGAGTGAAGTCAAGTGGGCCTTAGAAAGCATAGCTAACAACAAGGCCAGTGGAGGTGATGGCATTCCAGTTGAACTATTTAAAATCTTAAAAGATGGTTTTTCCAGTAGCGATGTATGGAAGTGAGAGCTGGACCATAAAGAAAGCTGACCAGCGAAGAATTGATGCTTTTGAATTGTGGTGCTGGAGGAGACACTTGAGAGTCCCCTGGACTGCAAACAAAACAAACCTATCCATTTTGAAGGAAATCAACCCTGAGTGCTCACTGGAAGGACAGATCCTCAAGCTGAGGCTTCAGTACTTTGGCCATCTCATGAGAAGAGAAGACTCCCTGGAAAAGACCCTGATGTTGGGAAAGTGTGAGGGCAAGAGGAGAAGGGGACGACAGAGGACGAGATGGTTGGACAGTGTCATCGAAGCTACCAACATGAATTTGACCCAACTCCGGGAGGCAGTGGAAGACAGGAGGGCCTGGCGTGCTCTGGTCCATGGGGTCACGAAGAGTTGGACACGACTTAACGACTAAACAACAACAACAAAAATTTTGAACGAGCAGGACCTTTAGTTGGGTCAATGTTGAGTTGCTTTAACAATCTCTAGTATAGCTGGTTCTAACCTATAAAACTCTAAACAGCTTGGGCCCAAGCTATCTCAAGGACCGTGTCTCCCATTATGAGTCTGCTTGTATGTTAAGATTGGGAGAGCCTTTCTCTTGGTTCCATCACCTTCTCTGTTGCTGTTCTCAGACTTTGGAATTCCATCCCGAGGGAGGCCAAGTTGATCCCATCTTTGCTGTCCTTCCGCAAGCAGACAAAGATCTTTCTCTTTTGTTGCTTTCCTTTAGTTAATGGCTGCCTGAGTGCAGTTTTTCAATGGATTGTTGTGCCTTACTGCTTTGAATGTGTTTTTGGTATTGCTTTTGTTTACCACTTTTTAGTGTAGTGTTTGTTTAATCCTTTTTAGTATGCTACACTTATTGCTTTTAGCTTTAACTATTGTCTTTTAATGACTTAAGCTGCCTTGGGTCCTTTTTAAGGAGTCCTGCTGGATTACTCAGTAGTTTAGGTCTCTGGCTGAGGAGCCAGAAGTTGGGAGTTTGATTTCCCACTGTGCCTCCTTGAGAGGGGCTGGATTCAATGATCCATAGGATCCCTTTCAGCTCTGCAGTTCAAAGGTTATTATTATTATTAAAGGTGGAGTAAAAATATTTTAAATAAATAATAAATAGTGGCTGTCTATGCATTTCTTGAATACAAGGTATATCACAATCTGACAGAGCTGATTCAAAAACTCTTCTTTAGGTGTTGACAAGCCCCCTGTGTTAATAGAGACTATGGTTAGCTTTGGCCCTGACCAGAGCCATTTTGTTATTGGTAGCTGTTTGCAGGCTATTGTGAAAGCCATACAATCACTCATTCAATCATGTTCATCCAATCTCATGCTGGTGCTTCTGGAGTGGATGGACACCTAAATGTCTTCCCATTCTTCAGGGACGCTCATGCCATGCCTGCATACATATATATATATAGCATTGCTCTTTAAGTAGCTAGGAAAGTAAAAAGTATAACAATAGAGGACTTTCTCACAAGTTTTGCTCCAGCCTAATGAAAGTGATCCCCAAATGGAAGCAAGTTTCTATACAGACAGAAATAACAAACATCCTGTTGTAGCATATGTACAACAGGTTGCTTTGTGGCAGGAGGGGAGGGTATTTATCTAGCAAGTTTCTTGCACATCTACCACAGTGATACTCTTCTGTGGCACATGACCCAGATGCTTTTCTCTGACAATGACAATATAGAACTTAAAAGTATGAGGAAAATGGAACATTGGTGTCACGACGAGTCACCTTGGGAGACAACCACTCAAACAATTATGCAATTAGCAGGTATTAGCACAAAACCAGCAAAGTATTTTGTGACAGAAAGAGAATAGCAGATGCTGCCACCTGCTTACCATAGCTGTGATGCATATTATTCCAGACCAAGCAAGTTACTCTGGCGCATGTTAGCAAAGTCCATAAGCACACCCCTCCCTGGGAATAGACTTGCAAGAATGATCTATATATAGATATATAGATCATTACTGCAAGTATATTCCCAAATACAGTATATAGCAATTTGTGCACATTCATGATACATGCAATTTGCTGCCTGAGGCAGCAGCTTAGTGCTAGGGCCAGGTCTGCTATGTCTGTGAGAGACTTCTTAGTGAGTTCCAGCCAAGTGACCAGGACCAGGAGGAGGCATTCTCGCCTCACTGAATCGACCATGGCCTCTTTGTCTTAATCTTCATTTCTCTCTTTCTGTACTTGAGGTTGCCCAGCTGCACAACATGCTGAGTAGGTACACAGAGGATTACGACCAGATAACTTTGTTGGCTATGGTCAAATGTATTGTGTTTTTAATTAAATTACAGTAATTGTTCTAAATTTATGTCTGTACATATACATTAACATAGACAGATGTTGTGCAAGCTCAAGTCCTCTGTTGTCATATTTTGCAAAGGTTTTTCTCTGTTTTGATTGCATGTTAGGATTGCAGCCTAAGCATGGCAAAACACCTCTGTGAAAACAGAAATTTGATTATGATGCACACATAGCCCATCCCTGCCAGAAGGAATACTGACAGCTGCAAAAGTAATCATTATGTACCTGCTCAAGCTATTCATTATATCTAACCATTATGTTGTCTTTTCCTAATTTTTAGCCATTGAGCCTATTAAGCAAGTTGCCCCTTTGCAGTCAAGGCTGAAATCTGCTGATTGAGGAATTCTCCTTTCCTCACCTACAATCCTTGCTAGCAGATGCTGCGGGGAAAACTCAACATGATAGTAAAGGTCCCTTTGTACTTGTTGTTGTTATATGCTGTCAAGCCACCTTCGAGTTATGGCAACCTATGAATGAGCAATCCTCAGAATGTCCTGTTCTCAACAGCCCTGCTCAGCTCATGAAAGCTCAAGCCTGTGGCTTCCTTTAGTTTGTTCTGAGCCTTCAGTTAAGAGTCCCTGCTGTGATTCTCTGGAGCACATGCACACACTGACTTAGTGCATGCTCAAGAATCCTGGCAGGGACTGTTTAATTTCTGGCTATGAATAGATAGAATGCAATGCCTTTCATAGCGGTGATCAACAGATTTTCGCCAATATATACTTTTAAAACAACCTGTCTTTGTTGTTTAAAAAATACTTCTGCACCTTTTCCACAGATCCTTTTCTGCTTCAGAAAGTAAATCTTGCCTTGTTTCAGGAAGTCCCATCACCACTGCTTGCATGATATTACTGGCTTCCAGTCTGATGCTACAGATCTATCCAGTGTGAGTAATTAATGCAGATGCAGAGGTTTTTAATACATCAGAGAAGCTACTGGGAATTTAAAGTCAGCAAAACACCATCTCCTGCCTGCTCTCTTCACTGGCTAGCTAGGAAAATACTTCTAGTCTCAAGGATTGTATCTTTGACTTCCTTTCCAAACCATGAACTGAGCTAATACTGTACAAAGATTGTGCTGAAACTTTTATAGCCATTTACACACTTCTAAAAGGATTATTGTTCAGCTAGCTCAGTAATAGTTGAATTTAACAGTAGCAAGCCAGGAAGTTTTTTCTATATTAGATGACACTATTACTAGCAGCTCTTGATATCTTAAGGGAAGTGTTGAAAGATACAAAAAACTTCAGTTTCTGAAGGAGATTTTTAGCAAATGTTAACAGCCCAAGAAGTGGTGTTCACAATTCAGGTGATTATCATTGCATGAGGTGATGAATAGGGCCACACTCTCATGATCTTCCAACTAGCAATGTGTTGGATGGAAAGGCCTGTAGGGGGTAGTCTGCTTTAGAGGTACAGGGCCATCCTCAGAATAGTTATTTTGGTAGATTACAACTCCATGCTGGTTGACAGAGTCTAAGAATTGCAGTCCAAAAAAAGCAATGCTTCTAAACTCTGTTCTAGCCTCCTCAGGACGATTGGTGGTCAAGGTTATATATTAGTCAGAGAGCCTGCAAGTATACGGTCAAATTATACATTAAAGGAATGATATATTTCCTTTTATTACAGTGTTTTCCCTCCAGTGTTTTCCTTCAAAGCACAGGTAGACTTTCCAATGAAGTCTGTGATTACCTCCTGATACGGACAACAAAAGAAAAGCAAGCTAATTTGCAAATTGAGAGGTCAGATAAACCTAAGTCAGGACTATCAGACATCTTTTCCCGCTTCACAGAGCTCCCGTTTTAACTACATACTAACTGTATCAGCTAGTTTGGACCACCAAATATACCTCTACCTGCCCTACCCCCAATGTGTGGAATGTGGTGGAGACCCTGTTTTCTTCTTATTGTGTGAGCTATACGGGCTTGTGTGAGCTATACAGGCTATGAACAGTGTAAGTTAACATCAACCCAAATTCAGCCCTCAAACCAATTACATGGTTATAAAGTTATTCATATGGTACTAGTGCAGATCCTTTGGTTGGCTGGGGTATGCTCAGCTCTGCTGCGTGAACACACATAATCATTTCTCTAAGTGTATATTTGTATTTAGTGTTTCTGAATTAAAATTAATTTGTACTTGACATTGTATAAACTGGATGGCATTTTTAGAGAGTGACTTGAATTACAAGGCAAAATGGTCCTTCTCCCTTGCAGGAAGTTGAGGGTTATTTTTAAAATGTAAAATGAGCGCTACTTTTAAAATGTAATGCTTTATTGTAGTATATTCTTGTACTACAAAATAGTCTTCTTACATAAGTAATAGAAGACAGCAGCATGCCAGATATATACATTAAATAAATTCTGCTGACTCAAGGGAGAATTGAGTTATGGGTTACAGTAAGCAGACAGAGTATTATTAAAAGTGAAATCAATGATTTATTTTTAACGAGTTCAGCCACTTGGCCCATCGTTCCTCAAATAGTGCAGTTGTTAATTTAACAGAAGTGATAAAAGACATCCCATTTATCTTAATTGTTGTAGTCAACTTGGTTCCTAGTTCGACTGCACTTTTTGCTTTTTCAGCCATCCAGATGAACACACTACACAGATTTCTTTCTGTTCTTAGACTGAACTGCACTGATAAACCTGATTCTGTGGTCATGTCTGGCTGCAGCAACACACTCATTTCTGCCACTGTAGCTATCATATCATATCATATCATATGGGAGAACACAAAAGCAACTTTCTTGGGATGTCACCTGTCAGTTATGATCCTCTATATTATTTCGTATTGCACTACGTATTAATTCCCATGCATGTTTACTTGACTGTGCATCCCAGTACATTCAGTCCGGCTTAGTCCCTAAAAAAAGCACATCTGGCTTTTCAGCTTCAAGGAAGAAACAACTGATGCTTCAACTTGTTCATAAATATTCAGACAGATGAATAGGCTTTGATGAAAATCAACAGAATAAAATCAATAGCCACACCATATTTTTTGATACTGCAGACACTGAGAATGCATTTTACCTTTCTGAACAAAAAACCCCATGCTTTTTACTGTATTCTGACATGGAGGCATTGACACCTTTGTCAGCACCAACATCTCAGTCTATTTGTGTGAAACGGTTTGTGTTTATAAGCAGATATTTGCAGAGGGAATACATCATACCAAAAGTCAGTGAGTGAATGCAAGAATAGGTGATTTACTGTAGAAGATGATACTATAAACCCCTATGCATCCTGATCTTAATTAAGAGATATCTTACCTCTTCCTTCCACACAGCATCTGATGCTGGAAAACTAAGGCAAATCTTGGGCAGCCAAAACAACATTGCTTCCACGTTTCGCCCCTGACTATCAGTCTCTCTCCCTCCACTGCTATTTCTCCTGTGTCGGACTTTCAATTATGGATTCCTTGGGGCAAGGACTCGTTCTCTTGCACTCTGTAAAGTGCCATGTCCAGTGATGGGTTCTTTATAAAAACCCTCCTTTTCTATTCCACCTTCTAATGCAATTCTAACATAATTTTCCTTGTCTATTTTGTTTTCTCTTCCTCTTCTTCCGCCTCTCCCTCTCTTCTTCCATTAATTTGTATGCCACCTTCACACAAGGTTGTGCCCAAAATAGCTAACAACATATCAGATGAATAGCAATAAATGTAAAATGCTCAAGAATATGTAATAGGAACACTGAAAAATAATTTCAGTGTCAACAAATAATTACATAATAAAACATCTATCAGTCCACACAACACTGAACATTGTTTCCAACAGTGCAAATAGCTGACTTAATTCAACAGCTTAAAACTAAAGAGAAAAAAATTAGCTGAACACAAAAATAAAATACTCTACATACTAAGCCAAATAGATCCCAGTACCACAAAGATAACTTTAGATTTTCCACATCTATACCGCACATGCTAATTGATAGTCACACACCCTTTCCGGAAGTCTCCTCTCTTATTCCCATCATGCACATAAAGAAATAAAAACTGGGCTCCAAACCAAACATGTATTCACACGTTAGTCCCTCTTTCATCACTAAATACTTCTCCCAACTCTGGCTTTATGGGCAAAATGTTATGTTACAGGCAAGTCCATTGTTAGAAAATGAAATGCCTTAAGTGCTGAAAGCTTCTGTTTGTCACAGCAGGAGCTTTTCACACCTCCTGTGACTTGCAGATTAGCTTTATTGGTTTTGTGTTTCATCATCAGAAGGAAAGCACAGGCTTTGTTGACAAGTGAGAGTGCTCCATCGTGAAGGTCCACACATCTCTGGCACACCAATAAATTTCAGTTTCTCCTAACAGGCTTTTCATAATGTATAGTTTGGCCCTTGGGTAGCAAGCTTTCTTCAACTCCATTATTTTTATTGTTGCTTTTTGCTATGTTTTTGTTTGTGCTGTCAAGTTTCCTCTGAGTCATGGTGATCCTATGAATAAGCAATCTCTAAAATGTCCTATCCTTAACTGCCCTGCTCAGCTCTTGTAAATGCAAACCTGTGATTTCCGTTAGGGAGTCAGTCTACCTTGTATTTGGTCTTCCTCTTTTCCTGCTGCCTTCCACAGATCTGAACTACATCATTTACATGGATTTTGACAGGAAAGTTTTGAAATGCAGAGTTATGAAAGAAGTCTAAAGTGAGATGGGGGCCAGTCTACCTCAGTACCTGTCCAGACAATGGAATTTAGAGTGTTCTGTTAAAACGTTCTTCTTCTCAGTGTGATCTATTTTATCTACAGATGGGGGTATTCATATACAAATACGAATACCCCTGCACAGGTGGAGATAATGAGGGTCCAGCCCCATGGGGCCAGATGGTCTACTCACCGATCTGCTGCTGCCACGGGCTCCACGTTCCTGTCCTATTGCTCTGGATCTTGCAATCGGCTAGCCACTCCTAGCAGGAGGCGGGACGACAAGCCTCTCTGCCAGGTCGAAGAGTGGCTCGCTGATTGCAAGATCTGGAGCGATAGGATAGGAGCGCGGAGCCTGCGTCATATACGAATACAAATACCCCCAACTCTAATTTTATCTCTCACTTAAGCAATTCTTCCCTTCACACTGGAGATGTTTATTCTCCTGTGAGAAGATTCCACACAGGTATTTGGATTGCTAGTTTACTCACAAGCAAGGCTTACCTGGTTTACTCATGAGCAAAATTTAATTGGTTTACTCATTAGTAAATTTACCTGGCTTACTTACTCATAAGTAACAGTTGCAGAGTTTTGAATTTTGGCTAAATTCCTCTAGCTACGCAGCAGAAGTGCCGAGACTTATATACCAGAATTAAATTCAAGTCTTCCCAGAGTAACCAGCCTTTTTGCTTCTCATCAACTGGCGCTTACAGTCTTAATAATTCACTTTGATACACTGGTAAGAGAATGAATAAAAAGTTCCATTTACTTACAGTTCTAAAGAAAGAGGATACTGTACAAAAATGACTGCTTACAACAACAGGCTTCAACACACGCCAGCAGGCTTTTGCAGACTATATTCACATTCTAACTGCTGACTGCATAACAACTGTATACTAACTGCCAGTAGACTAAAAAGAGAGGGGGAAAGACACTGAAGCAGAAAGGTGTGGCTCTCTTCAAAATCAGAGGCAAGGAAGTTGAAATTGGTTACTGCTGGATTGATTGATTGACAGACACACCAACCCAGAAAAGTCCCTCCTAGCCAAACCTACTAAAGGCAGCAGATGAGGTTTAAAATAACAGCAACAATTACTTTACTTGGTTAACTTGTGAGTAAGGAGGCAACATCAATCGCAGCTGAGGACAGCAGCAGCACAAGGGGAAAACATTGAGGTGAAGGCTGAGGAGACGGAAGGCCACGTAACCTCCCCTTTTCCTGCCTTTCTCCTCAGCGGGGGCTCTTCTGGGGCTGCCTTGCCCTGTGGGGGCAGAGCTCATGAAGTTGCCATAGTCCGCTTCCCTGCTTTTTCTCACACCCATCGTTCAGCCAGCTGCAGTGACTTTCCTTTTAAAAAAATTAAATAAAGTAACTGGCTTATTGAAACAGTAATGTATCAAACTAGCCTGATATTAGAAATACACTGTGCCAGTTAGGGGAACATTAAAAAAAGAAAAAAGAAAGAAAAAAAAGAAGAAGAAGGCAAAAATAGGGGAGGGTGTTTCTCCCTCCTCCCTTTTAATGTCACAATCCACCTAATACGTCACAGGGTTGTCACCTCGGATAATGCTGCCCACACCTCCATTTGGTTGTGAAATAAACATCTGCACCAGGCTATAGAATAGTTAGGCGCTCGCTGATTCATACAAATAAATAAATAAATAAATAAATAAATAAATAAATAAATAAATAAATAAATAAATAAATAAATAAAAGCCAGAAGCCCCGCCTACACTGTGTCTGAAAGGAGCACAAAAGCTCTTAAAGGGGCAGAATGGACTGATCTAAGCAGAAAGACATGTGGATGCCATAATTTGGTTTGAACCAAGCCATACCAACAGCAATCCAAACAACAATCTCGATAGTCCCTAAGATGGATGCTTCCATTGCTTATGTGGCTCATGTTAGGACACCACAGTGGATGAGTCACTGGGACATCTTTTGATGTACTGCCTGAAGTCACTCAAAAATAAACAAATAGGCATCACCATCCTCAGTACAATGGCAAAAAGGTGCTGACTGCATTCATGAGGTAATGCAGCCAGTATTTGGCTGTTCCACTGACCTCCCTAATGAATCATTTCCAATGTATTGCAAAATAAAACACACCATTAAGTAAACATATGTGGAACAATATTTATCAAACTAGTAAATCTGGACACTTCTAGTGCATTTTTGATACTTAAAAATGTGTTTTTCCTTGTATGTCTATTGATAAAATATGGTATAATGATTATCTAATGGGCACAATAAAATGACCTCATACATGAATAAATCCTCTTTGTTCTAATTTATATCAGTCCCTTACTTCAAGGAACTCCTCATTAATAAACACTTGCTAGGGAAACAAATCTTTTATACATACTATTTTAATCTTTGAAAAGGCATTCTATTGCATTTGGGATCTAGTACTGGGCTGATATGATTTGCAACACTTCCAGACTGTGAAAAGTACTTTTAAAAAAACAGGACACCATAAATTATTGGTAGCATCAAATCCCCAGTTGCCAAGTAAGGTCTGTTTCCAACTCTGAGGTAACTGTATCGAAAAGATCCCCAAGGTTTCAAAAGTAGGGGCCTGCAAAAACTTAGAGCAGTCATCAACAACAAATCAAAATGGAGAACAGTCCATTCTCCCCTATAAAGAGTTTGGGGTGCATGCTTTCTGAGCTGACGCTAACACTGCCACCCATTCACAATTTAAACATAAGATTTGAAAGCCTGTCTCCTTCCTTCTCACTCTGAAAGGCGATCTCTCAGTCTCCTGCCCTTGTTCTGCTCTGCTTGACCTTGGCTGTGTTTTCTGATGCAATTTCTGATGCAAAGTGGTAGCTGAGAGCAGGGAACAGGGAGGAGCCTATTTCAAATCTCTCTTTAGGCAGGACCTCACTCAGTGACCTTACACAAGCTATGTGTCCAGTTGAGCTGCCACCCACCCCCTATGGGTACCAATCTATATTACAGGAGCCATGAGCCTGGATCCTATTGTAAAATATTGCATAGATAAAGCAAATTGCCTAAGTGTTTTTGTCATTTTTTGGCCAGCAATCATGCCCACATCTTTTTGACAAAGTGCACAGGCAAATGCATGATCCAGGTATGTCTAAGCACATGGCAGTGACCCAGAACAATTACATACATTGGTTACACAAGGTTTGGTTTATGCCATTCCATTGCAACAGAATTCTGACCAGGATCTTGAAGTAGGTTATGCATATGAACACAACACTCTAAGCAGTTAGCGCTCTATAAATGCTAAGTGTTTATATTTCTTTGGGTGAAATTGCTGTGCTAGGGATAACAAAGTAAAATAAAAACATAAAAGCAAACACCTAGTACAGTGTAGTAATTTAAGTGAAAAATCCCCACTCAGCCGTAAAATTCACTGAGTCAGTTGAGGCTGACACCTTTCCACCTACCTCACATGGCAGTTTTGAGGATAAGATGTAGCTGGGTGAGGGACAGATCCTGCTCTTCCAGGAAAAGATGGAGTTAAAAATTCAAAGGAAATATTACAGAGAGGCTCAAGGGTTAAGCTGGATTTGTAAATCAGTGCAAACAAGCCCAAACAAGATAAATGTAGAACAAAAAAGAAAATAAAACTTTTCCTCTCAAAAAAGTAAACTAAACTAAACGCCTGCCAGTTGGAAGCCATGTCTGGTAGTGTTGCCATGAGTTGCTCAAAGGCATTAGGTCTGAGCTGCCTTGCATCTTAGATTTAGTAATTTAGAAAGAAAACAAATGGGTTTCTCTTTGGCCACCAAGCTAGCAATAAATGCCTTGATTAGAATTTGTCCATAAAATAGAAAGATGTTTCAACCTACTCCTGATCAGATGTAAAATTAAACTATATAAAACATTCACACATTTAGGAATGTGCTCCAAATGAATAAAAATTATACTATCCACCCATCTCTGATGCCTTTGCTTTCATTAGGTCTTGTGAACAAGTGGCATAATGAGGTAAGATTTTCTGGGGCAAAAGATTTTTCAAAAGAAGCAGCTTTGCAGACTTCTATTTCTAATTGTCTCCCAGATGCTTTCTCTTTTTGCCACCACAGCACTCACTGTTATTTCTGGAGCTCCAGTTGCATTTAACACCCAAAGGGAGAAGAAGCCAGGATGGTGTCTTAAATGGCTGTGAAGTGTGTCTAAAGCACATCTTTTAATACTTCAGATGAACAGCTTTCTGTATATATGGCTCCAGAAAGACCAAGAATAAAGGCAACACCAGTCACAGAAGGAGAAGAGGGATAAGTTCCAGGTATCAATTAATTCCAGAAAACAAGTATATTGTTATCCTCACCAAATATGTTCTAATACTCACATTAGATAACACCTAATGTTATGTCTTGGAAAATGCAGACAACTCTGCTGATACATGTCACCAAACCAATTGTAGTACTCTTCATTTACAGCATGAGCAGGCCTTTTGTAAAGCTAATGGTTCATAACTGCTCTTTCAAGACCAAGCTATCCCAAATAACTTCTGAAATAACAAGAATAACTCACAACAGAAATGCCACTAAAATATTTTACTTCAGTTGCTGAAGGACTGCAGGTAGCAAACCAGAAGCCAGAGGAGGATGACAGATACCTTTAATATAGTGAAGTGAAAAGTTCTGGGGGTCTGATTCTATTTGCCTAGCTCATCTATACCAGTGGGACTCGGAGGATGAACTATCGGCATGGGGATAGAGCCCTAAGCCATGCTAGGACCTGCAGTCTCTACTGGACATGGTCTGAGAGTTTTTGCACCTTAGTACAAATGAATATAGGCAGCAGACATATATACTGATACCTCATTGGCCCCACACAGTTTCTTTGATATGGCAAAATGAGGATCCTTGGCATCTTCAGAAAAAAAGACATTAAACATGCTGGAGATGTTGTGTCTGCTCTGTTACTGGTGTATTTCATTTCTTATGCTGACTTCAATTGCACAGTGCAGCGAAATTACAAACATGGGGATTTTAAAAACATCCTTCAGCAGTGAGCATCACAGAAAGAGTATTTTAAAAGTAAGTGGAAAGGCTTGCAACTAGGAAAGCTACAAGTCTTTTAATCTGGGTTCAGTTTACTTTATATTCAAGTGTCCTGATGTATTGTTTAGTTTCTCCCCCCCCCAAAAAAAAACACAAACCTTTTCAACCCTGCTTATTGAGTCATGGACACTTAATAATAACGTTTTCCCCTTTAAAAACCTTTTTCAAGCATTGTGTTTTTGTGGCACTGAAAGCAAACTTACAAAGTTGTTAGTAGCTCACTGAGCAACTATGGACTTAGTAATGGGGAGATCTGGCATGATACGTCTGTTTCTACTTGTATTGCCCTTTTGTTTGTACAGGATTTTAGAATGATGGTTGAAGTACAACAGAGTTTGAGGTCCATACTGTAGATGTGGTTCGTGGGATTCCCCATCTAGCATCCGATCAGTGACAGAAGGTAAGAGATGCTTTAAGCTAGCCATTCTCATAAAAAACAAAGTTACTGGTGATTTCACATGGATATAACATAGGAATTAGCATTAAAGGACTATTTCATGAATATGTTGTTCATATAAATTCCAGGGTTATTTTACCTACCTATTTCCTAAAGCAAACATAAAAAAACATGATCTTAGGAGCCAAGAAGGCTTGCATGGGACATACAGTTGTTCAAATAGCCCAACTCATATAGCCCTTTACAGTTCATAATCAACACTTTCAATTGGCCCTGGGAACAGACTGGCAGCTAGTGAACCTATTGGTCCCTTTAACCAGCCTCAGTCAGCAGCCTGGCTGCAGCATTTTGAGCCAGCTAAAGCAGTGGTGTAGTGTTGGGTGAGGCTACGGGGCAGTTGCCTTGGATGTAAAATTCTTAGGGGTACGGAGGCCACCCTGCTTGGCACACTCTCACAGCCGCATCTTGCACTCCTCTTCCCCCTCCCAGCAGTCTGCGTCCGAGCCCCCAGGCCCACTGCCAGCGCACACCTCAAGCAGCTCTGCAGCCGCTTCATGGCGCCACCCATATATTGCGTCACAGAGCTGGCATATGACCCACACCCCACAATACTTGCCTTGCCCTGGGTGCTGGCAACCCATGCTACACCATTGAACTGAAGTTTCCTAGCTGTTTACAAAGGCAACTGCACATGTAACGCTTTACAGTAATCCAGATGAGATGTAACTAAGGCATGTGTCACCATAGCCTCAAAGTTCTGGACTGTTCATGTTCTTGTGCTTGAGCTGGGATATCTGAGCTGGAGAAACCAATGTGTCGAGGTCTGCTTGTATAGGCTACTTTGGTTCAGGCTAGAGATGGGATACTTGTATTTGTCTCCCAGGGGACCTTCACCCCCAGAACTGGCCAGTCTGCTTACCGCGCCAATCGCAGCACATGGTAAATAGGCACAGTGGATCTTCTCTCAGAGTCTTGAGGCATCTAATGGTGCAACAATTTGGCACATTGGAAAAAACATTGGCAACCCTATACTGGAAGAAACAGTGTGAGCAAAAGGCCACTGTTTGATTAATTTGTGCTCTGCTTCCAGCTTGCTGTAATAACATCAACTTCAAGTGATAAGGATGCTGCTAAATCTGCTTTAATTAACATCAGCTCTCTCAGTAATAAATCACTATTAATGCTCAAGTTAAGGCAAGATTTTTTTTAAAAATGGGAACTTCTTTTTGGCTGTCTCTGAGATTTGGCTGGAAATTGTCCCAGCTATGGAATGCTGTCTTGTTATTGCTATTCTGTCTTTAGCCTTTCAAGGTGAGCTTCCATCTGGCTTGTAGATACCCAAAATCACACATAGGCTTTCTGCAACTGATGTTTCTATAAAGGAAGTGTATCTGATTCGTTACAAGCAAGAGGAGGTTCTTATCATTATGTACCCACCTATGTTTTTCCGTACCCCAGCATTTTAAAATTTTATTACAGGTTATTAAAGAATGCAGAAAATAAGATAGGTTTGACTCCTTTTGTTAAGATTGGTTGCTAAATGCTAAGGTAGGCACAGAGACTCCAATCCTGAATATTTTCTTAATTATTTTGGATGAAGACAACATCTACTAATTACAATGAAAGAATAGGGCATTCATAGTGCATAAAACCATAACAAAACTCAAGGTTCTGGACTGTTCTTATAGCTTCAAGGGGCTAGACACTGCAAGAACAAATAGGCATCAAAGTAGCAAGGTACGTAAAAGTGCTTGATCTATGTCCATTTTAGTTTGAGGTACCATTCTGAATCCTCATTTGAGATAGTAAGAATAGACTCCCCAAATGTGAGTTTTGAAATTGGCTGTGCTGAAATTTTCTATCTCAAAATGAGACTCAACTGAGATGTGATCTGCTTGCTTTCCAGAATTTTGGTAGCCTCCACCCAAGGAAGCCAAAAAGAAATTGCTGCCAGGCAGATTGGATAGCTGTGTTAGCTTTCTCTGTCTGTCTACTATGCATTCATCTGAAACCAGTTCCAGTTTTGTTGCTGCTGGAAGCTGTCGTTTGTTGAACTTGAACACTGGCTTTTAAAGAGCATCCTACCAATTTGTTCTTGCCTACTTAAATTCTGCTAGGGATTTACAATGCAATACTTAATATGTCTCCTCAGACATTATTCCTTCCAACTTCAGTTGGACTTTTTATTGGTACAGCAGTTTTAGGTTTTAGATGTTTAGGTATTGCAGCTTTAATGCCTTTTGTAGCTTGCCCCAAACCAGCAGGGAATTATTTTTCTCAGCTCCTCCCGCCTAGGCTCTTACCAAATCTTTGGGTATAAATAGTGTGATTAAATGTAGAACATAGAGGTGCCAGTATATTACAGCAGCACATCATTTGAAAATTTCCAGAATTTCAAAGAAAGGTGTAGAAGGGAAAATCGATGCAGGCTCCAAGGAAAAGGAAAAATATATGGAAGTACTGAGTCTTGTTCCCCTGGAGTATTGCTTCAGAGAGTCATCTTCCAAGCTATTAAAATAGGCATTTAGTTTAAGATGAAAGAAAAACAACAGAAACAAAACTCTATTTTGATGAATTCCTGATGCTTTTAATTAGAGAGACAAAGACAAAGAATTTTACATTACTGCAGAAATATAGTACAAGGTGACATCGTCCATTAAAACATATGCCATAATAAATTTGCTAGTCTTTAAGGTGCCACAGAACTGTTCTTTTTTACGGCAGCAAACTAGCACAGTTATTCCTCTGGCAGTGGTTTCTATATATCATTGTAATTACACAGCACAATTTTTTGTTTACAAAGGGTCAAAATGACAACACTTTCTGTGCCCAAAAAGGAAAAAGTGGACATCCATCTTTGGGTTTAGAGTGTTGTGGCCCAAACTTTATTACTTCTTATAAACAAAATAATCCTGCAGTGAGGAAAGTGGGGGAAGCTGTGGAAAATCAATCACTATCTTCTTGATATGACATGGTTGGATCCTGACTGCCAAGAGTTGCCTCTCAATGGTTAGGTGATTCCCTTCATATAGCGATTGTGTCATGCCAAGCCATATTACTTGGTTATATTAATTTGTGCCTCAAAATCTCCCTCCATTTCTCTTTTGCCTAAATTGTGATGAGGAAACAGTAACTAACATCTGGGATGATGATGCAGCCAAGGGGTTGGTAGATGCATAACATTCTAGAAAGGGGAGCTGAAAATGTGCCAACCCCCTAGCAATTTGGCTGGCTTAATAAAATTCCTTCTCAGCTTGCAGAAGGATAATTACCATACACTAGCTGGATTGACCCTAAATACAGAGAATGAGATTGGGTAGGATGTATTGCCTATCTGGGCAAACTAAGGGTGTGGCTAGATGGCAGAATTATCCTAGCCTGTATCAGTTTAGGTTGTGCTTAAGAGGGTTGCTTTGAGGTTCTGTGTGGCTTGTAGGGTGATCCTTGCATCCACATGTGAGGATCCACCACACCTCAAGGCTTCTTTGCATTTAAAGAGAAAGCTTCCCATTTCTCATGATCATTAAGTGGCTTGGGCAAAGAATAGTGGAGGAAGCTGCTAAACAATCTTGAGAAATGGGAAGCTTTCCGTTTAAATCTTCCTTGCCACTCACATTTGGAGGAGATGTATTAGTAACAAAAAGAAATGCAAAACATCCTCTCCTGTGCCCTCCAAAGGTGGACAGCAAGGAAGCTTACCAAATCTGAAGATTGTTAAGTGACTTCAGGAAAGAGACAGCGAGCCAACTGCTTTGATTCAATCACAACAACCACACACACTAGAACCAAACAAAAACAGAGCAACCCTGCCTGCACCTAAAAAAAAGAGCAGTCCATGACAGGGAGCCAAAACAGTGTGAGCAGGTATGCTCTGGGGATGGGCTGGTTCACACTGGCATTTGTCATGCAATTGCTGGAAAAAGGAGCGAACCAGCCTGTCCCTAGAGTGGACAAAACTGTGGGACGAATCCCTGTGTAGATGGACTCTAAAGCTGAGCAATCTTGAGCAGGCCTAAGTCTCCTAAGTTCCACACTATAAGAAACTCTTCCAACATCAGGATCCTGATAAACATTTCTCCTGAGTAGCTGATATTGACCCTGGAAGAAAGTCTTGTAGTTGTGTTTGGTTCCTTTCAGTGGGAGGAGATGGCAGCATTGTTGGATATCCAAATATTGTATCAAAATATTTGCCATACAAATTGGAACAAGTGCACCCTCAGTGAGTCTGGTCTGGATTTTTACCGATTTGTCTATGTATTTGTACGTTGCTGGATCCAAAGGAAAAAAAACTGTAGGAAACAAAAGACTATAACCTGAAATGGGAGGGTGTGTTTGCTATGCAGTGCCCTTAACTTCAAGAAGTGAACATTTAGTTTTTAGACAAAGCTCCAACCAGCTTCTTTCCTTCTCCTTCTGCTCAGAGAAAAACATGTGTTTCATCTGTGGAAGATGTCCTTTACTGTGTCCAAATTGATGTGTTCTCCTTATACACCACCCCACAGCACTTACAGCATTCTTTGGGCAGTTTAGAATTTAATTATGCAGGCTACACATTTCCTCCCCATCGTCCCAACAAGCTGAGTACTCAATTTACTGACCTCAGAAGGATGGAAGGCTGAGTCAACCTTAAGTCAGCTACCTGAACCTGTCATGATCTAACTCAGCTCATGAGCAGAGTCTTGACTGCAGTACTGTAGTTTAATCACAGAGCCACAAGGTCCAATCAGTACCTGGCTTGTCCAAGTGTGTCTACGTACTGCCTAGCCTAAATCAGAGTTCTGCACATCAGTATTCACCCATGGTGGAAAAAAAAGTAATGTAAATAAGGGCCAGGAGCAAGCATTAAAATATAAAAGATAGTAGATCAGTGGAGAGGAAATAATCTTTCAAGGTACTTTGACCTGTCCATCAAAGCCTGCATAAAAGAGTACATTATCCACCCCATACTCATACACAGACAGAGTCCTAGCTGTAATGAAGGCTCAGTTTTATAGATGGGAGGTTTGTGCTTCATACGAAGCATGAAGCATAGCACCACAGGTGGTGCTGAGTTAAATTTCCCTTCCTCCAGGCCTCCTGGTCCGCTTACCAGGCTCTATATGTTGCTGGAGTCCTTCTTTGGAAGTGTTGTTCCAATCCAGGCAGAAGCCCAGCCAACTTTTCCCCACCTCCTCAGGCAGCCAACCACTCTGATGAGGAGGCAGGACAGGAAATCCCCTTGCACAGCTGATGAGTGGTTGGCTGCCTGGGGAGGCAGAGAAAGGCTGGCTGGGCTCCTATCTGAATTGGAGCAATGCTGCCAAAGAAGCAGCATGCAGAGCCCGGTATGTGGACCAGCTGGCCTGGGGGGAGGGAGATGGAACTCAGCACCACCTGCAGTGCCATCCTTCATATGAAGCACGAAGCTCCCATCTCTACTCAGTATAGCTACCTAAAAGAAAAAGCAAGAAGACTCTAGAATGTAGTCAGTCTAAATTATGTTCTACCCTCTTCTTGTCATGTCTGAATGAGAAACAGCTGCTCAGTTGGGTGGATAGGAAGTAAATAAGAGTCCAGTGAGATCACCCTGAGCCCTCTCCAGAACTCAGTCACTGAAATTACTGGGACAGGTGTGCTTTCTTTGAGTCTTCAGCTGTCAACCTCTTTCTGCTTCTGTGCTCACTTCTTTTGCTAGAACAAATGATGCCCGATATTTTAATTCAAATTTTAGCATATTTAACTCCCAAACACTAGAACAACTATCAGTGTTTTGTAGGGGTGCTCTAAGCTATCCAGAAACTGCTGGTGGGTTCCTGAACCATTCTGTATCTGCTCTGGTAGCATACATATATGCCTGCTCCACCTCTCTTGGGCACTTTTTCCCAAAACTGGTGCACATTTCTTGTACATATTGACTGAAATTCTGTTGCTTAGTGTGGTGTTGCCCTAGAGTTAGGCCCATTGAGTCAGTGGGGATTTGTTGAGTCAACTCCCCCATGTCTTCCATTGATTCAAATGGACCTACTCCAGTTGGGACTCATTCAAGTCTTTCATGTCTGATATTTTCTCAAGGGTCTTATTTGTGTTGCCTCCATGTACTTCTGCTAAAGAAAATTGTTCAGCTACAGAGGGTGCAATCTGCATCTTGTTTAGTCAAAAAGTAATTCTATTTATTTAAATAGTAAACTCTAGTGTAAATGAGTCCCAGGTTACATGCTGTTGCTTGTGAAGGCATTTGTATTCAGAAGCTATTTCCATATCCTCGAGCTGCTTGCAGCTCTTACAAAGAAGTTTGATGTTTTGTATAATTGCTCCTGTGATATTCAATAATGCATAGCTTCAGATTTTGCTAAACTTAACATAGACAAAACGGAGTAGCTATCGATCAGTTCACTAAGGGAGAAGTCTCAGGTGTCATCACTGTTAGTTTCCATTTGTGGTGTTTCTTTTTATTCTTCAGATAATGCTTGTGACCTTAGGGTCATTGTGGATTCTGTGCTTTCTTTTGAAGCCCACATCAATCATGTAATTAAAATATCTTACTACCATCTTTTGGAATCTAGCCAGACAGAGACCTATGCTCTTTCTGGTCCACTCCTTATAAGTTTAATTCTTTTTTAAAAGTCTCTAATGACCTGTAACTGTCATCCAGGGCTTTGCATTGGGCAAATAATATTCTAAATATCAACAATACTGTATTATTATAATCTGAAACATATGTTTGTACTAATTTACATGGAGAGTTAAACTACCTTTACACTTCTGTTTCTTTTACCAGTTTTATCTTTTTGAGGAGGATTTGTCTTTTGTCTAGAGATTTGAAATTGAATTCTATACATTTGCATTTCTGTGCCCCATTTTTCTTGTGACTGTGTTTAGAAAATTGTTAAATTTCTTTGGCTAAACAGGATGAAATGTGCTTTTGTGTTTAGCATGCATGGTTTAAAGAATGCAAATAGCAGTTGCTGGAGAGACTGCAAATGAAATTACAGCTTGCAGGATGGGCAAATTTAATCTTTATCACCTTTAATGCTGTGGGGCTTAATGACAAGCAGTCATCCACAATTGTTATTTGCATTGGAAAGAAGTCCTGTATTGATGCAACTGGAGTTTCACTTCGAAATGCAAATACTAGTTAGGGAAGACCATTTTTCATTAACTCCACAGCAAAGTAGGAAAGGAATAAAGCTTTCTTCCCTATATATTTTTAAAGGGTGATTTAAGTACAAAGGAAGCGTTACTATCATACTGAGTTTTCCCCTCAGCATCTGCTAGCAAGTATTGTAGGTAAGGAAATTAGAATTCATCAAATACTAGCCCTTAATACTTGCACAGAATGAGATGCAACCCATAGTGGTCCCTTGTGGAAGGGAATTCTGTGGACTAGGTGGGGGAAGTATTGAGGGCAGAGTGTGTGAGAGGAGATTGAGTGTGCCCTTAAAAAATTAAAATAAGCTTTCCTCTAATTATGCGATAGATAAAAATGATTCAGCCAGGAACCTACAGAGCAGATTGACTTAAAGTCTTCCTCAGTAGACCACCACTTATTTGTTAGTTTACTTCAACGGGCACTTACTGTTTCAATGCATTCACTCAAAGACTCTGGTAATGAGAAAGAATAACATGTTTCTATTTACTTATAGTTGTTTACAGATAAAAACCAAACATCTTATTATGTAAAAAATTTAACTTTTTAAAATTTAACATCACTGAGCTTAACTGATTGATTAGGTTCATTACTGACTAACTGACTGGTTACATAGCTGACTTCACTCTGTTTTCCTCTGACAGACTCCATTGCTAACACTGACAGAACCCTGACTAGAAAAAAGGCGGGAAGAAGAATCTGAGGCAGAGAGAGAACAATTGGCTGCTACTGAGTTGAATGACATTCACTTCAGTCCAGGAAAGTCCCTCCCAGTTAAAAACTCCTTAAAAGGCATCATATGTAGGTTGCAGTATATCTAACAGGGAGCACCTTTCCACCTCTGCCGCAAGCTCCATGCTATATGCATGAGCCCTTTGTCTCCATGTTTCATAACCAGCAGCAATTCACTCATATCCTACATAGCTGCTGCATAGAACTGCAGAGCTGGAAGGGACCCTATGGATTATCAAGTCCAGCCCTTATCAAGGAGGCCCAGTGGGCAATTGACCTCCCAACCTCTGGCTCCACCACCATATACCTAAACTCCTGAACTATCCAGCACTTTTTATGTATGCTTGCAGGCTTGGATGCACCCACTCAGAAAGTCAGTTGAACAGCAGAATTTATTCCCACATGCAACATTAAATGTTGCTTTTGAAAGTCCCCTCGTTTTCCAAAATAGTTTGTTATGCATCTGGGGAAGTGAGGATTTGTGATTGCTGTACAAGGATCAGAAACCCAAATACCTCTGGAATGTGTGTAACTAGTTGGGCTGATCTTTGGATCCTAGCCATGGTTCTTGTGGCACAGCACCAGCATGTATTGGAACAGGTCACTATTCTCTCAAGTAAATTGAATGTGTCATCAAACAGTTTCAAAATTATGTAATTCTGAGAATATTTTAAAAATATTTAGACCCTTAATTTCCATGGAAAATTCAACATACCAATTAGAAATAGCCCTATGTGGAGATGCTGTTTAGACATTGTTGTTTATACAGTTTCATTTCAAATGTGACAAAAAATAATAATACCTGAAACAGACAATCAGAAAGTATCTTCTATTGAATCAATTAATTATGTGCTATCAGAGCCAACGTAATGGCAACCCTCCCAGAGTTTTCTAGGTATTAAGTACTCAGAAGTAGTTTACCAGTCCCTCCTTCGGGTAGTGCTCTGGGACCATGCAACATGCTCAGGGTAACAGAGGTGTCAGGCCAGTTAATGCTATCTGTCACAAATACTAAAACTAATATTCCAGACTTCCATTGACATGAATCTGCCTCAGGAGCAGGCCTTCAAAATTTCCCTGGATTAATCAATAGTGAGTTTCAAAGCTATGAATGGCTTGTTAAAGCAAAGAAAAACATGTTTCTAGAACTAGAGGGTACAATGTTCTGTATTGGTTGCAACAGTGCTGCTGTATGCCCAAGGTTATGCATACCATAAGTTGCCTATCTTTTATTTCAAACACATTCAAGGGAGAGCCTTACAGTTTTGTTTATTGCTAGGGTAATAACATACTGTACAATATGTTCTCTGTGTAAGGATAGAGTAATGGCATCAGGGAGTAATTTGTTCTCAGCTGAAACATGAACTTTCATCAATAACAAAGAGACACTGGAACACCCCTACCTTCTGCAAAGTTGGATGGTTGTCCTGAATCATTACAATGTTGTCTGGCAATGTCCTACAGTGTTAATTGCTGCAATGAAAATATAATGTGGCTTCTAATTAGGAAAGGCAAACTGGACTAAACAGCAAGAGTGTATTCTAGAATTCTCTTGTTCCCTTATAGAAAATAATGCACACATTTGAAGTAAGTGGGTTATATCCACATTATTTCTGCTTGTAGATGCAAACGTTAACTAGGTTAACTAGATCTATAGCACACCTTTCTGGGTATATTTTAACTCTTTCAAAATTCATGTTTTGTTCTTGGTTTAAATAGAAACCCTCAAATTCCTATATATGATATGACACTAAAACATTAATGTAAAATTACCAATTTAATAGTTGCTGTAAATACAACTCATTTAAAACTGTATTCCTTGTTGTCATTCCCTCCTAATACCAGGGTTAACCCTGCTATGGGACAGAATGAGTTTACCACCACAGCAGCCATAGCAGCCTACAACCTAGGCCATTCCCTAGGTGGCACACACATTCTGTGGAAATTGAATGCCATTTTAATACACTAGTAACACTGCAATCCTAAGCATACCTGTTCACAAGCAAACCTTACAGAGCTTAATGTTAGCATGTATAGCTAGGCACATATGTAGTAGGTGGGAAATAAGTATGTGTAGTATTGTAGCCTAATTCTTGTAAGATCATAATATCGAAACTATAAAATGGCCAACCCAACCTTTATTGTTTCATTCTATGCTTCCCCCCCCCTTGAGATGTAAAACTGCACCCCAGATTAGGGTTGCCAGACATCTGGTAAAAGGAGGACATGTCCTCCTTTTTAGCCTAATGTCCTCTGTCCAGCAGGCAAAGATAAAAACCTTTAAAATGTCAGGATTTTGTGTATTTTATGTTATAATTTTGGATGGGAGGGGGAGAGGTGGAAGGACCCCCTCCCCTGTCTTTCCACGCCCCCACCCGCTCGCCCCCCCTTTACCTGCTGCGGGTGCTGGAGCGCAGCCCTTGCCCCCTCCCGCCGCCGCCGCGGCTGCTCGGCGATCCGCCATGCCCGCCCAGCCCACGTGGAGCCCAGAAAGGCAGTGTGAGTGGAGTGCTGCCTGCCGCCCGCCAAGCCAAGCAGGAGCAAGCAGCGCCCGAGCGCATCAATGGGAAGGCAAGCGCCTGGACTGTGCGTGTTCAAAGTCCCTTTCGGGGACTCCAACTCCCACACTCCCCAGCCTTGAACTTATGACCGTGGGGGGAAAGGAGGCTGCCTCATTCGGTTTTGCCCGGCGCCGCTTTCCCCCTGCCTGCGCCGGAGCCTTGTTTGGGCATCCAGATTAGCAAGGTTGCCTCTGAGCCTGTGCAGAGTGCGAGCAGCCGGGGGATCCTGCAGCCGGGCCGGGGTGGGTTCAGGTACAATTGGCTATTTAAATAATGTTTTTTGGTATTTTGAAAAAAATGCCTCCATTGAATTTATTTTTATTTTTTAACATGACTGTTTCTTGGTTGGTTCACTAAGAGACATTTATTGGCAGCTATTGTAATAAAATTGTATTGATTGCGGGTTTAATCCAGAACGATTCAAATGAAACATTCAATACGTCCTCCTCTGTCCTCTTTTTTGTCTTTCTATGTCCTCCTTTTGGTACCCATGTATCTGGCAACCCTACCCCAGATAGATTTTGTCACTATATTGAAAATTCCCTGTAATTCCTGAGATTTTGTATGCCTTGATTTTTTTCTCCATGAAGACTTTTATTGTGACTCCTGTCACAGCTCTTATCTCTTGCTAGGGGCAGGTATTTGTGCTACTTTGCAGTAGGTAACTTATCCCTTAATGTACAATTTATGTTTGCAGCATTGCTTTCAAATGACATTTACATCTGTAGAGAAATGTGGAGTGGCTGTGGTTCCAGGTTAGTTCTGAATTGTAGTGTGATGTTGAAAACATGCTCTAACTTTATTTCTAACATTGTTAGAATGAACTCAGAAATAAAGCTCTCCTATTGTATTTGAATTGCAACACAATGGGGACTGGAGTAGGGAGCGAATAGACACGAGTCTTTCATTCTGGCATTTGCATGCCATTCACACTTAGCCACAGCTAAAGGGCAAGCAGGGCAGTGTTTGAATGCAGCAGCAATTGAAGGTAACTTACTCACATTGCCTCTGACATTTCATGAGACTAATGAGGGAGTTGGGAAACAGGCCTAATTCTGGGTAGTCTGACAGGCAGATTGCCTAGAAATCTTTATTTATTTATATAAATGCCTGAACTGCCCAGTCTCTTCCCACTGACAGTGTCTGAGATGTTTTACAACTTCAGTAGAATAATCTTGACAAAGATATAATGATGCACTCACTAAAGTCAGCCACAAATAACTTAACTTTCATATGTAAAAACAGCCTACACACAAAACTATTTAGGTTATAGAGCATACGGTCTAGTAAGACAGAAAAGTACAAAATGAAACAATGAAGTTCCAAAATGGTCTTTAGGAGGGTAGCGCCATTTCTTAAATTCAGATAGCTAATTAAGATGCATTTGTGCAGCAGATTGTTTGAATGCACATTCGAAACACTGTAAATGCTGTCTGCCTGTGTCCATTTTTTGCCTAAGTATACAGAAAGATTCATGTCTGTATGGCATCTACATTTTTGTGTGCATGACTGACAAGGAGAAGATGAGTTCATCAGTGGTTTGGTGGGTGTTATTTTTCCAATGGTTCCTACAAAGTCTTTCATTACGAATGATTCAGTCTCATATCTGAATTGGACTACTAAAAGGACATTATAGGAAAATGGGTTGAATGCATTGTATCAATTTGACATACATACAATTGTTCCAAAGCCTAGTCTAGCACATGCAAAACAGGGAAACTGTCAATAAAATGATTTCTGTCTGGGGGAAATTGAATTATTAAAAACTCTTTTTTTTAAAAAAGTAGTGATACCTGACTTCAAACTCCTTTTGTTTTTTGGCAGAATCTGCCAAACTGTTTTCTTCAGTGATGATAACAGAGGTTTGGAAAATTATTTTTAAAAAAACCCAAAACAAAACCTTCTAGAATCCCCAAGCTAGCCATCCACTCTCCATGTTGGTGAGGACTTCCTGAAACTATAGTCTAAAAAACCCAGCCCAATCTGTGAATCAAAGTGTATCTGAAAGTTTTTATGTTTGGAAGAATGTTACATGAGGTTAAAAGCTAAAAGTGCTAAGAAGAAAAGTAGTCAATTGCCTGAAATCCTGTTGTGCAGTTGTGCAACCTGTATAACTTCTAGTGGTGTGTTGGCAGAAATTTAGAAATCTCTGTAGACCCTATTTGTTGCACACCAAACTGCGCAACTTAGTTATACAACCAATAATGTCTGTGAAGGTCTCTTCAGCAGCATACTTCCAAAACTGAGTCCATTTGAGTACCTGTAGCAATAGGATATCATTCAGTTAAAAAAATGTTCCTGTACCTCTCACAGCCCTCCAACACAAATATGGCAGAATGATAATAATAATAATAAAAAATGATATGGAGAACAGGAAGACATTTTCTTTCATGCTTATTTATTATTCAAGAACATGAAGAGATATACTGCAAATGCTGATTAATTTGGAGATGGCTGCCACAAACACCCAGTAACTTTTGCTGGAGGAGGCAGAAGTAACAGTGATGGCTGGTACTCCTTGTCCCGAGAGAGACTGCCTTCAGACACTCTCATAAATCTACACAGATCAGGGTGAAATCTGCTTCCAGGATTTCTCTCCCACTCTTCTTTGTCCCCAGACTGAATACTTGAAAAGGTTACTGCCTTTTCTTTAAATATAAGATGTAACCAGCATAATGCTTGTAGGATGCACAATGCTGGTGTCCTCACAGAAGGAAAGTAGGTGGCTGATCTGTGATTTGGTAACTGACAACTGCTTCAAGGAAAAAAAAAATTAGAATTTGTTTTTCGGTGCTGCGGGTGACTTTCAACCTCATATAATTGGACTTCCACATAGGCAATGGAACTGCTATTGTATGAGCACAAACAAATGTAATGATTTCCTGTTCATCTCCCCCACCACCACCACCACCTCCTGAATATTTCCTAGTGGATTCCCTTATCCTGTAAGGTAAATGTTGGGCTAATTGGAGGCTGGTGGATTTCACCACACTATGACTCACAGCCAGAGTAAGCTTGTTTAATAATTTGATAAAAAATGAGAAACATTCATCCCTTCGTATTTGTCGGGGTCTCTGGAATTGATGAAAATTAAACAAATCAGCAATTTTTAGTGAATTTCACAATTCGTTTTTTTATCCGTCCCCATGTCTAATATACATATTTCAAAACAAGTAAAATTCTGAACTGATTTTGTACAGTATATACACAATGTATGATATATTTGGGATGTCCTGACTTGACATATAGGCTATGTACTGTACAAAATCAGTTCAGAATTTTACTTCTTTTGAAATATGCTCTACTGTTTCTCTTCAGTAGTGTGGTATACTATAAATTATATTGAAATGTATAACTTTTGTTTAATGTATATTAGACAATGTATACACAAATTTCTTCTGGGTGTTTAACTAAAGTTAATATGTGAGACCAAATGAATGTCAGTGTCTCTTAATGGCCGTGCAAGTGACAAAAGCTTGTTACAGAGCTGTGGTACTTTGAACTAAAGAACATTTCTTTAGAACCTAATCTCTTCAATCTGGACTACTGCAGACTTGAAAAGGTCATAAGAACAAGTCAAGAATGTCCTTTATCTCAAGTGGCAGAGACCTTTTGATCTGTACCACAATAGAGTGAGTTCTATTCCCCTTCCTGACATGGCTGCAATTTTTAAATGACTGCAGTATGCCATGTAGCCCAAACGGTCTAGCCCTTGCTGACTATGAATCACAGATCCAAATATACTTTGACTCTGTTCTATCAAGAGGCATTGGCAATGATTTGTTTGCATTGTCTCATCACTCACAATCCACTTTGGAAATCCAAATATCAACCTCCAGCCAGGCTGGGCAAATCTCTGTATCACCCTGAAGGAGAAAGCAATGATGCTGTAAGGCAAACTCAACTCAGGATCATCATTTAAAAAAAATTAATCTAAAATGCTCTCTTTTTTGGTGGAAGGTTGCCAGACCAAATGTTGAGATGACAGGATCATGAGAACTGAGTCATAAAATGCTTCCCATCCCCGCCCCCAGTCATTTTAGCTGGCCATCTCCTACTCTCCCCCTATGTTTTCAGCAGAAAAGGTAGCAAAAGACAAAAAGATGATGAATTTAAAAATATTTGTAATTGGGTTATGATTGTAGTGCAGCAGCAGAAATAGGAATGGGGATAAAGATTCCATCCCATGCCTTTTCTTCTGAGTAAAGTTGTATCCCTGCAGGTGACAAATTAGGTTATAAATCAGTGTGTAGGCATCCTTCAGTCTCGAGAGATTATGGTAACGTGCTCTGTATGGAGGACTTGGAACAGCGTCTCGTGTGGCCGAGAAGGCCAATTCGAGAGTGACAATCCCTTCCACACTGAAGACAAATACAGTCTGTCCCCTGTCCAGCTCCCTGATTTTGCTGCTTTTGGAACTGCCTCTTCGCCTCGGCCTGCTGGACAAGGGCCTCTTCAAATTGGCAGAGGCCGTGATGCACCGCCTGCCTCCAGGCTGAACGCTCAGATGTCAAGGTTTCCCATCTGTTGAGGTCCATTCCTAAGGCCTTCAGATCCCGCTTGCAGATGTCCTTGTATCACAGCTGTGGTCTCCCTCTGGGGCGATTTCCCTGCACTAATTCTCCATACAGGAGATCTTTTGGAATCCGACCATCAGCCATTCTCACGACATGCCCAAGCCAACGTAGACGTCGCTGTTTCAGTAATGTATACATGCTAAAAATTCCAGCTCGTTCTAGGACTACTCTATTTGGAACTTTGTCCTGCCAGGTGATACCAAAAATGCGTTGGAGACAACGCATATGGAACGTGTTCAGCTTCCTCTCCTGCTGTGCACAAAGGGTCCAGGACTCACTGCAGTACAGGAGTGTGCTCAGGACACAGGCTCTATAGACCTGGATCTTGGTACATGCCGTCAGCTTCTTATTAAGCCATACTCTCTTTGTGAGTCTAGAGAACATGGTAGCTGCTTTGCCAATGTGTTTATCCAGCTCGATCTCTAGGGAGAGAGTGTCAGAGATCATTGAGCCAAGGTACACAAAGTCATGAACAACCTCCAATTCTTGCATGGAGATGGTAATAGAGGGAGGTGAGTCCACGCCCTGGCCCATGACTTGTGTTTTCTTCAGGCTGATTGTTAGTCCAAAGTCTTGGCAGGCCTTGCTAAAACGATTCATGTGTTGTTGGAGGTCTTCAGCAGAGTGGGCAACAATGGCTGCATCATTGGCAAAGAGGAAGTCCCACATGCATTTCAGTTGGACTTTGGTCTTCGCTCTCAATCTAGAGAGATTAAAGAGCTTTCCATCTGATCTAGTCCGGAGATAGACACCTTCTGTTGCAGTTCCAAAGGCGTGCTTCAGCATGACAGCAAAAAAGATCCCAAACAGGGTCAGCATGAGGACACAGCCCTGTTTCACTCCGCTTTGGATGTCAAAGGGATCTGATGTTGAGCCATCAAAAACTACAGTGCCCTTGATTTCCTCATGAAAGGACCTGATGATGTTAAGGAGTCGAGGTGGACATCCAATCTTGGGAAGTATTTTTAAAAGGCCATCCCTGTTAACCGAATCAAAGGCCTTTGTGAGATCTATGAAGGCCACAAAGAGTGGCTGTCATTGTTCCCTACATTTCTTCTGCAACTGTCTGAGAAAGAATACCATGTCAGTGGTGGATCTATTAGCTCGAAATCCACACTGTGATTCTGGATATACTCTGTCTGCAAGCACCTGGAGTCTCTTCAGCACAACACGGGCAAGCAGCTTCCCTACAATGCTGAGAAGAGAGATGCCACGGTAGTTATTGCAGTCGCCCCTGTCTCCTTTGTTCTTATACAATGTGACGATGTTTGCATCCTTCATGTCCTGTGGTACTCCACCTTCCCTCCAGCAAAGACAAAAGACTTCATACAGCTCAGTGATGATGATCTCTTTACAGCACTTCAGCACTTCAACAGGGATGTTATCCTTCCCAGGTGCCTTGCCGGAGGCGAGGGAATCCAAGGCCGCTTTTATTTCTGCTAAAGTTGGTTCGCTGTCCAACTCTTCCAAGACAGGCAGGCACTCTATGTTATTTAATGCCTCTTCGGTTACTACATTCTCTCTGGAATATAGCTCAGAGTAGTGCTGCACCCAGCGTTCCATCTGCTGTGCTCGGTCCTGGATGATCACGCCTGTAGCAGACTTCAAGGGAGCAGATTTCTTCTGTATTGGACTAAAGCCTGCTTGATACCATCATACATTCCCTTGATGTTACCTGTATCCGCTGCTGTCTGTATCTGAGAGCAGAGCTGAAGCCAATAATCGTTGGAACATCTCCTGGCAGCCTGTTGGACTTTGCTACAAGCAGCTCGAAGAGCCTGCAAGTTGTACTCACTAGGACAGGCTTTGTATGTTGCTAGAGCTCTCCTCTTATCCTCAATGGCTGGCATCAACTCCTCCGAATAGGCTTCGAACCAGTCTGCCATCTTTTTGGTCTTCTTGCCAAATGTGGACAAGGCGGTGTTATAAACAGCGTTCTTGAAATGTTCCCATCGTTCAGGTGCATTTGCATCAGCTGGGCCTGGAAGGGTTTCCTCAAGCACTTGGGCAAATTCCTCCACTTTTCTTTGATCGCGAGTCTTGCTGATGTCAATACGTGGTCTTCCTTTTTCGTGTGATACAATCTCTTTGTTCGCAGTTTTACTCTACTACACACCAGGGAGTGATCAGTATCGCAATCAGCACTCTGGTAACTGTGTGTGATCGTAATACTAGGAAGGCTAGAATGTCTAGTGAGCTGATGCCAATGCTTGGATCTTGGATGTCTCCAGGAAACTCTGTGTTGAGGCTTCGTATTAAAGAACGTGTTGCTGACACAAAGACCATAATAACAGCAAAACTCCAGCAAGCATTGGCCATTTTCGTTCATCTTCCCAATGCCAAAATGGCCTAGACAAGTGGGCCAAGAATTGTGATCAGCACCAACTCTAGCGTTAAAGTCTCCAAGAATGAACAGTGGCTCTCTCTCAGGGACTTTTTTGATAGTAGCTGCCAGATCATCGTAGAATTTGTCTTTGACTTCTGTTGTGGACGACAGTGTTGGTGCATATGCACTAATGAGGGTGACTGGTCCCGCTGATGAGTGGAGCTGCAGAGACAGGATTCTTTCACTCCCCACAGTAGGTGGAACAATGGATCTCAGCAGAGTATTTCTGACCGCAAAGCCAACACCATATTCCCTGGTCTCATTCAATGGTTTTCCCTGCCAGAAGAATGAGAAGTTTTTTTTCTTTGACAGATCCCATGTCTGGCAATCTCGTCTCTTGCAGGGCAACAATGTCCATCTGCAGTCTACTCAGTTCCATGTCGATGACAGCTGTCTTGCGCATGTCGTCTATTTCCTGCAGGTCGTCAGAAAAACCAGGGGTCCAGAGGGGTGGCTTTGGTCTTCCAGATTGGGTTCTGTACTATAGATCTTGTATTTTAGATTGGATAAAAGAATGGATAACTCTAGAAAATGATAGAATACTCAACTTGGAAGGACACGATTTGCAGTTAGGGTGGCATGCCTATTTATGGTACAAAAAAGATAAAGAACAAAAAAATTTCAATTCACATATGATAAGAAGAGCTTTACTGGGAATGTGGAGAAAGATTATACAACAAATTTATTATAAAATACCTGTATGGGTGTCACCGATAGAGGCCTTTACTCAACCTAACCTCATGACAAAAGTAAATCTTTTAAGATATCAAGATTTATTTAAAAAGGATGGTAAATTAAAGTCTAAAGAAGAGCTAGAGTCACAGAATGTTTATATAGATTGGTGGCCTAGAGTACAGTTAGAATCTAGATATACAAAAGATAAAATAGAAGGTTTCTACTCAGAGCAAACGATCTTTGATAAATTCTTGCTAGGCTCAAAAGAACAAATTGTTAAGAAAATGTATAATTATATGCTGGAAATTAAAATGCAAGATGAAATGGTTAAGGAATGTATGATTAAGTGGGCACAAAATATAGGGCATAATATTGATATTGATCAATGGCTGAAAATATGGCAAAATAATATAAAGCTTACAAGATCAGTGAACTTTAAAGAGAATATATATAAGATGTTTTACAGGTGGCACATGACCCCAGAAAAATTGTCAAAGATGTATACAGATGTATCAAATAAGGGTTGGAAATGTGAAACACAAGTGGGAAGTTATTATCATATGTGGTGGTCATGTGGAGAAGCGAAACAATATTGGAAAAGAGTACATGCTATGTTACAACAAATACTGCTCTGTAAGGTGCCATTAACCCCAGAACTGTTTTTATTGAGTATGATACCTGATAATATAGATAAGTCAAAGGAATATATAGTTATATATATTGTTACGGCAGCCAGAATTCTATATGCTAAAAATTGGAAAAGCCCAACGGTACCGAAACAAGAAGATCTTATTGAAAAGATACGGGAAATAGCTGAAATAGATATTCTATCAGAAGTCATGAAGGACTATCCCTTGCAAAAGGCAACAGAAAGATGGGATCTATTCAACAAGTGGACTGAATTAACAGGCAGTGTGTGAATAGTATATATTGAAATGAGAACTTAATCTAGAAGGCAGAAAAGAGTAAACAGAATAACCTAAAATCTTGATATGGCAATATGTATAGAATGGATATTAGTATGTTATTGTCTCTTCTCTTCCTCATCAATTCCAATTCCCTTTTTCCTTTCTGTCATCCCTTATGTTAAAAAAATAAAAAATTATATATATAAAAAAAGAGAAACCAGGGGTCATTGTTTCAGGTGCCCAACTTTAGGGCAGAAGTTTTCTTATGATTGTTGCATGGTGCAGGGTTATCGATCTGCTTTTCGGCTTTCACCCTAAACCCCACGCACCCCGTGAGGTTAACAGACCGTGGCGAGGTAGCACTTTACTGGCTGGGGGCTGCCCAGCTTAAGGCGGGCAGTAGCTACCTAGTGAGGTGCAATGACCTCTCCCATCGTCGGAAGTAGCCCCTGGCGTCATGCTCTACGCCAATCGAGCAAAGACTTGTAACCGGTAACTGCTACTTCCCGTGTTATTTCGACGCTGTATGCGAAGCTGGAGTGTCCTCTCCAGAGCACGAAGCCTGGGTAAAATAATATGGAGGATACGCTGTTACCCAAGCAGCAAATCCCCCCTCTCCACTTCGCTGAAATAGTCCAACGGAAAGGCAAGAGCCAATACAACTGGTTCCAGCGACATCGCAGGAGTTGCCAGAAAGACACGAACTGCCTCCGGGACTCCGGCTCTGGATTTTGCCTCGAGGTTAACTCCTGAAGCCTTTTCCATCAGTGGATATAGCCACAAGGCAGTGGAGGTTTGAAATCAGAGTTTTCCTTCTCCTAGATGGGCTGCCTTCCAAGGCTGACGAGCCCCACCTACCCGGCCTGCTCCCTAATAGTGTGGAAGTATGATCCTACCCCTAAAACTTTCCTGCCCCCCAGGTGTATGCAATGCTATTTGGCTTTCCTATTTACCAGATTAGAGTCAAAAATAGAACCAGAGAACAAAGGTCAGGGAGAACAAAGGTCAGCCTAGAAGGCGAGCCTACTGCTCGCACTCATTTAAAGCTAAAACCCCGCCCCCTCAGACCATGTGGTCAGGGAGAACAAAGGTCAGCCTAGAAGAAAATACCTCACCCAATAAAATGTTCCCCCAAGCACAGCTCACCTCCTGCCTCAGCTTCCTCTTCAGGAAAGGGGCTTAGAGCTACTGCTCGCACTCATTTAAATCTAAAACCCCACCCCCTCAGACCATGTGGTCAGGGAGAACAAAGGTCAGCCTAAAAGAAAATTCCTCACCAAATAAAATGTCCCCCCAAGCACAGCTCACCTCCTGCCTCAGCTTCCTCTTCAGGAAAGGGCAGGTTATAAATCACATTGTGGGATAAACTGGAAACAGAGAGCCATGATGAAAAATCGGTAGTCATAACTAAAAAGTGAACCAGAATAGAGGAACAAATTGGAATTGGGACCAAGAAGCGAACCAAAAGTCAGGAGTAAGGAACAAAACTGAAGTCAAGATTGAAGAACTACTGAAGGATATGAGAACATGCCAGAAAACTTTAATGTGTAAGTGAAGAACTCTATCAGAGACCATGAGGAGCTACTGGCTATCAGAACAGTACTGGCCTAAGTGGACCACAGTATGGCCTGTTGTAAGGTCTCTAGGCATATGTCCTATGCCTAGAGACCAAGGAACTGAGCTTGCTTTTGTGTCCAGTATCATTTTAATTCTAGTGTAGTAGAAAGCTTTGAAGCATAGTTTTCACAAGAGGAAGAAGACTATTCATCTGTTAATCATTTGTCGTCCACATACCGTGTTTCCCCAAAAATAAGACAGGGTCTTATATTAATTTTCGCTCCAAAAAACGCATTCGGGCTTATTTTCAGGCGACGTTTCATTTTTTAAAATGTACAACAATCTACATTTATTCAAATACAGTCATGTCATCTTCTGGTTGCTACACAATGGTGGAGGGCGGGGTTTCACTTAACTAGGGCTTATTTTTGGGGTAGGGCTTATATTATGAGCATCCTGAAAAATCATACTAGGGCATATTTTCAGGTTAGGTCTTATTTTCGGGGAAACAGGGTAAATAAAAATATACTATTGTCTGTTGGTTTGTCATTTTTTTTACCACATCTTCAATCTGCACTACTGCAGACTTGAAAAGGTTGTAGTCGTCCATGGCTGCAGGAATTTATACCAAATTTGGAGTGCAGTTTTGCAAAGGACTGACCAAAAATAATAATAATAATAAAAAGGGGGGGGGGGTTCATGGCACATATTAAGTATGTAAGGATAGAATTTATTATGGTTTAGCAGAATGTTAAGAGTATAGAATTGGCCTCCTGGTTTCTGTTCTAACTGCTGTGTGGTACACTACCCACAAACCTGTCAAAGTAGCTCAGTGGACTTTTGGGGATCTGGAAGTCCACTGCTTAATTTTAACCAAATGGCTGGACAGAATTCAACCACATTTCATCAGTATGTTTGGTATGGTCTAATTTAAAAATAGAGTACAAGGCATTTTCATCAGATTTGGTGGATATATTTGGGATGTCCTGACTTTACATATAGGCTATGTATTGTACAAAATCAGTTCAGAATTTTACTTATTTTGAAATATGCTCTAATTTTATGGAGTGAGTGAGTTCCATAGATCTATTAATCAGGAGCTGGCTGGGGGGTTCTGGAAGTTGTATTCTTTAGATGAACTGAATGAGTACCAAAGAGATGACAGAGAGCAACCTAAGGCAAGGAGTGCACAGAGATGAGAGAGAGCACTGGAATAAGTGTAGGAAGCATGGGATTTTAACCAGAGTGAAGTTGGGTTTGTTGGCTAGCTTTCAATAATATGGGCGAGAAAAGAACAGAGGGAGAAATGTGACTTTGCTTTATTGTGTTGCATCTACCAATATCCATCTGTCCACCTAGTTTATAAACTATTGTTACTAAATCCTGGCTACAATATTTGTTCTGCACTCAAGACTGTAGCATGAACCATAAATACTTCTCTGTTATTCTGTTGACCTGTGGCTCCTGCATGCCTTGGACTATGATTCCAAAATATGGATTCACTCTACTGTCTCCAGTAGTCTTTTTGAAAAGAAGCCACATACTGCAAATCTAAATAGACATATTGTGCTGGCAAGTCTCGCCTTTTCTCTTTGTTCCATATCTATCTCAATGCTGAGTTAAACAAGGCATCTTAGTCCACCCAAACCTTCTGGGAATTTAGTCATGTTGAACGACCCAAAGAGAATCTTTTTGCAAAAAAAGAGAGAGGCTTTTATAGAAGCATTAAGGCAAAAAGAACAGAAAGCCAATTTATGTGTGGTGGCAGTACACAGTTTGTATGCAAGGTCAAAAATTCCCGGTTTTGTTCCAAAAATATGAAATTATCTATATGCTTCGCTACTTTTAGCTGCTCTAATAGCTCTGGGGAGAAAACAAATGTGCTGGCATGTGAGGCAGTAAACAGGTAAATAAAGCCAATGTACTACTGCTTATATGAAGATGCTGTCTTATCCATACATGGAGATTAAAGACCCGCCACAGAATGAAGTGGGACAATGGGATTCATGTGCTTGTGTGGGAAACCTCTGCTTAAAGGTTGTAGCTGCATTCTGTTCCAGTGACGTGCATACACTCCTGGCAGGAAGCGGCAGCTGCCAGCAGGCGGGGTAACCCCTTATTCTGCCCTTTTGCTTAGAGGTAGAGCATAAGATCAAAGGATTATTTCAGCCAATCCTGGTTACAATTAGGTAACTAGTATCCTATCTGTCTCTCTCACAACATACTATGTAAATCATGCTAAGTAAATAAAAGAGCTCTCAGGGCGTTGCCTGTAGGCTCCGCTGGCTCGGACATCCGTTGTCAACTCCTTTGTTCTTTCTCTAAGGCAATTAGCCTTCCTTTGTTCCGTGATCACCCACATGCTTGGAATGAAAATGCATCCTTAAAATATATAATGTTCTGTTGTCTAAACAAAGAGCAGAAAAGGAATCTTGTAAACACCTCATCCTCTCTGACAGGCTCTCTGTTGCATGACCAGTTGCAAGAAAGGGCACGTGACAGGGAGGGTGAACACTTAAACCATTTACTTTCCACTCCATGTTTAGGCAGTGAGATATTAGCCATAATTTATATCCACACTTCCACTCAACCAAAACAAAAAACATCTCCATAGCCATGTTTCTCCTAACCTGATGAAAGCCTAGAATGATTATGTATATTTGAACTGCACTGGTCAGTTTCAAATATTATTGTTCCGAAATCTGAAATATCTGTAGCAGCTCATTGCATGACAGCTGGTGTACTGCAGTGGCCAAGACACAAAGCTGTGAGAGTTTCCCCTTCACCACAAGTCCTCTTTTGGGTTCTTGTCAGCTTATCTAGGTGAGGTTCTGTTGAGTGGTCTGGTCATCATGCAATGGCCCATGGTGAGGGGTCCCCTGCTGTGGCCCTTCCCCCTCTCTTGTCCAGGAGTCTTGGTGGAAAGGGGGCTGGTTCTCTTCCAAGGCACATAATACCAGGGAGTGCTCTTCCTACATCTCCAACCATGCTTCTGGACTCTGACACCTACGTCCCCCTTCCTCTTCCTCTCTTATTCCCTCTTCCTGCCACCCAGCTCCACCTGTGTCCTCTCCCTGAGGTCATTGTTCTTCCTCCTTCTCACCCCTGCTCAGGTGTCCTGTCCTGCAGTCCACATTTTCAGGCTGCCCTACTGCCAAGGTTTCAGGATAGTCCTTTGGGAGCTCCCAGGGACAAGGTGGGTGATCTGTCAGGGACAGCAGAAGCATTCCTGTTAGTAGATGTAATGGTGTTGGCTCTAGTGTTTCACTCACTGTTCTCTTCTGTTTTCTACATCCTCCAGTGTGTGCCCTCTATATACACGTGAAAGGAAGTACATACATGTGCAAAGATGAATGAAAGGAGCAGGGTTAAAAGTAGGAATCATACACTCTGCCTGATTGCTGAAGCACCACCTTCCATTAGAGCACAGAAGTTGCAAATGGAATAACTAAATGCAGTGTGTGGAGCTTTTTAATTTGTACATACTATTTATCATTCTGGGTAAAGTGCTACTTCGTTTTTTCCTGGCAAGGTGTCCTCCCTTGATTGTCTTTAAAAGGCTCTGAGAAAAGGGCCTCTGGTAGCTGGAAACTGATGATGAGACAATACCACTGCCCCATATCATGAGAGGAAAATATTGACAATTCCTGCTTCCCCCAGGAACACTTTCTAAAGCCCTGAGTCATTAAATGTTGAATCACATTATTCCTGTTAATGAGGCCTCATTCTTCTAACATATTTGCTCTACTTACTGTACATTACCTCATAGGCGATTTCCTGGTCAACTGGTGTGGTGTTTGCATACCATCACCACCACTACCACCTGGCATTTATCCAGCTCATTAGGACAGACACAGTATGATGTTAGGTATATTTACAGAGGAGAGTTGAAAAGCAAAGCAGCCTGTTTCAAGGCTTCTCTCCTGCCATCTGTGCGAAGGGAAAGAGCCCTTAACAAACAGGTCAACCAATAAGCCTTGTTTTCTGCTTCTCCCGTTTTGCTTATTTGCTAAAGCTCATTGACCGCCTGCTACTTGATTTCTGGAAAGGTCAAAAGGTTCCAGTATTAAACGTCACCCTTAAAAATTCATCATTTGTCTGACAAACAGTGACCTCATGTTGACTCTCTGACCGGCTGTAAACTTAGTGATTGCACATCTATTCATTCCACTTGGTTTAAGATCTTTGCATAAGCCACTACTAGGAACACGGAAAAAAATTAGCAGGAAGTGATTGCCATCTATAAAAACAAAACTAGGATATTTGTTTAAGTTATTAACTTATGGGGTATATTGAAAGTCTAGTATTTTAAAAATGGTTTCTCATAGGAAAACATCTTGAAAATGTTAAAATCAAATATTCTACTAGATCTAGTCAGCCAAATATGGCAAATAACAGTAATCTTGAGGGCCACTCTATTCTTCAGGAAGTGATCTATGGGTTGCAGTATATTTTGGTATACAAACAAACCCTGTGGAAATGGCCAGGCTCTATAACAAAGTAGTGTTGATATAGCAGTCAGAGCATCACAGTTTCAGAGCACTTACACAATGGCCTATCATGAGATCTGAATGTAACAACAGTGAACATTACTCCAGTTGGATTTAGATTGGACCAAGAAGGCTCACGGTGCTACTACATTCACAAACAATGTTGGAAATGCTCCAGGATTTGGTTGGTCTGATTCATATTGTTTTCCATTGACTACATGACAAATTAGCATGGCCTGCCTCTACCAGGAGATGGAAGAGGGGCTTGCTCCATCCACTCCACGCATTTCCCTCTTCATTGCTGGGTCTTTTTTAAAAAAAGAATCACATGCATTCACATCAGTTCAGACAGTGTGATCGCTTGAATTTATGCAATGGGCTACCAGAAACTGGCTCTCCCAGCTTCCAAGTTTAAGGTAGGGAGAGAGGAAGCAAAGGGGCAGTCATAGGTGTGTCAGTTCCCTTCAACCAAGCTACACTTTGTCTCAAAATAATTTTTTGTAAAGGCTTGGTGTCAATGCTGGTGTGCTAGAGCAACTAGGCAAAAAAAGTGAGCAAGGAAGAAATTGATAGGAGGAAATTGACAGCCATTCCTTGTTTACACCTCACTAAGGTAGCTCTATGATAGCCACGCCTTCTTGCTGCAGTGGAGCAGCATTCACAATGTGCTAACAAGTACAAATAGGCAACTTCCTTTGTTCTTTCTTCTGACCCCTATGTGATCCACTAAAGCAAATTCACACAGGGAAACATTACTTCCAATGTGCAACCACACAACAGACCACTCTGCATTATTCCTTCTGTGTTGTCACACCCCTAGACAGAGAACCTGCTCCTGACCATGAGTAGTGTAGAACAGCGTAGAGAACACATGGCTCTCCAGATGTTGTTGGAATGCATTTTCCATTGCTTCCCACTATTGATTATGCTGGCTAGAGTTGTAGTCCAACAACATCTGGAGAGTCACACATTCCCCATCCCTATTGTACAGGAAAGGTGAAATTGTAGAGTGGGATTAATAATTGTACTGGCCCATATGGTTATATATAGCCACCTTGAGTGCTATCTTTTAGTGGAAAGGTGGAGTATAAATGTTGTTGCCATTATGTGCTGTCAAGCTGCCTTCATCTTATGGTGACCCCATGAATGAGCGATCTCCAAAATGTCTTGTCCTCAACTGCCTTGCTCAGCTCTTGTAAATGCAAGCCTGTGGCTTCCTTTAGGAAGTCAGCCCATCTTGTATTTTATCTTCCTTTTTTCCTGCCACTTTCTACCTTTCCCAGCATTATTGTCTTTTCCAGAGAATCCCAGCTTCTCATGATGTGCCCAAAGTAGGACAGCCTTAGCTTCAACATGTTTGCCTCTACAGTAGAGATAGTAGTTCAGACTTGAATTGATGTAGGAGTCACTTGTTCATTGTTCTGGTATTTCATGGTATCTGCAAAGCTCTCCTCCAGCACCATATTTCAAACATATGATTTTTTTTCCTGTCAGCTTTCTTTACTGTTCTGCTTTCACACCCATACATGGGGATCAGAAACACAAGACTGTGAATGATCTTGGTCTTGGTCTCCAGTGGCACATCCTTACACTTGATTATCTTTTCTCATTCCTTCATTGCTGCCCTTCTGCGTCTCAGTCTTCTGATTTTCAGATGATGGCAGTCATCTTCTTTCAGTAATAGAATCTCACTTCTGATTAGCTAAAAAGAAATAAATTCTGAGTACATATGTACAAAATCTAGAGCACTGTGCACAATTTTCACTTACATTCCCATCTGGAGACACTCTTATAGGGAAAATGAATCCAGGTAATAAACCTGGACAAATTCACATTCCAAATCAGGTGATAAGAAATGTGGAGTGTCATTATATAGGAAGAGGACAATTTAATTTGTTATAAAGTATGATAAAAAAATTGTACTGTATGGAATTATTAGGTTTTCGTTTTTATGATGTAATTCATTTGCACTTGTTGCATTACCTGTTCTTTCTATCTGCCATATTTCCTGTTTTCCTGCGGTAAATCTGATTGACTTCCTTCAGTATTTACTTCTTAAACTTTCTACCATCATAATTTTTTTTTCAGTGCTTAGCACATTGTTTCTTTCAAATCATTAATTAAAATGCTGAGCAACACTAGACCCAGCACCAAACTGGAAATACTTTCTAGGTTTGATGATGATCCATTAATTACCCCTTGAGTGTAGTTTTCAATTGAATACTCATTTGATGGTAATTCCTTGTAGTCATTTTTCTCAAGTACTCTTGTGAGGCTGTCATATAGAACAATACATCAAAAGCCTTGCAAAACATATATTGGCTGGGATTTTCTTGTTTACTAATTTAGTACTTGATCAGAGGAGGAAACTAGGTTCATCTGGCATGGCTGAGCCTTTATAAGTCCACAGTGATAGAAAATAATAATTTCATTTTTTCTGTAAATTATCCTACAGGTAACTGTTTTAACGTCCCGAAGAGGAAGAAGAAGAAACCATGTCACACCTTATCTGAGAATTCCAGATTGCACAAACAGATTACAAAATTAAACATGATAGAGTGACAAAATAAATTAGAACTTGGCAGCCTCCAAAAACCCATGGGAACATCAGGTAGAGAAGGTGTCAGAAAATGATGAAATCAATATCTTGTTGGATTTCCGGATCCAAACTGGCAGAAACCTTGAACATAACACATAGTAGTAAGAACTGCTGGATAGCTCACTGGCTTAGGTCTCTGGCTGTGGAGCCAGAGGTTGGGAGTTCATCTCCTCACTGTGCCTCCTTGAGGGGGGCTGGACCTGATGATCCATAGGGTCCTTTCCAGCTCTGCAGTTCTAAGAGTATTATTATTAATAATAGAATGAAGAAATGTCTGGATCATTGACATTGCAATTCCAGAAGTTGCCAGAGTTGAAGATAAAGGATTGGCAAAACTAACAGAATACAGAGATGTGGCAATTGAAATATCTCGCTTGTGGATGAAACACACTTCATTGGTACTCCTCATCATCAGGGCTTTGGGAACAATATCAGGAAATTTCACACAGTATTATAAGCAGTTGCAGATTTCAGAAATAACATCATCCGAGCTACAAAAAATGGCAATATTAGGAACAGCATATATACTACTATTGATATTTAACAGATACTTAGGTTTTTGGTTAAAACTTGCATGTGTTATGTAATACCAGTCAATGTTTTTATGATTTTGATTGATTGTGCCTGGCATTTTTGAATAATAATAACAATAATTGCATGCTGTCAAGTCAATTCTGACTTATGGTGATCCTTTCCAGAGTTTAGAAGTGGTTTATCATTTCCTTCTTCTGGGGGCATCCTGGGACTGTGTAGCTTGGCCACAGCTACACAGGCTGGCTCTTCTCCCTGGAGGCACAATGGGGATTCAAATGTCCAACTTCTGGCTCTGCAGCTAGATATCCAAACCTCTGTTCTGGAGAAGCCTCATCGCTCAGCTTCTCCAAAACCAAAGGAAAACTGACTGATCTGTAATGCCTTAGATTATCCTCATTTTTTAAAAAAGGTAGTTACTAAAACTTGCCAGCCATCCAAGGCTTTCAGAATTCTCAGATCCAATATTATTTATGTGAAATGCTGCTTTTCCTGCTAAGTGCTTTTTCCCCATAGTTGCCTTCACCATAGCTCTTCCCACATGTTATAAGCATACACCCTCCTGATTTAGTTGTTCGCCTTGCAAATTTCTTCTGACCAGCGATATGCACCACCAGTTTTTTCTACCAACACATCTGAGCAGTTGCACTAATGTTGTTCTGAACAGGGCTCATGACATATCTTATAGCTCCTCAGTGAACATATCTCAAGGAAGTGACAATTTCATGCTAAATGATTCAAATTAAGTTTTTCTTGAGATGGTATCTTAATTTTGTTCCTTGTGTTCCTCTATTGTTTTCATAATAGTTGCCATATATGTCATCATCGATTTTGTTTCATAACCTAATAATTCAGTTACCAACCCCAGTTACAGAAATAACATAATCATTAAAAAAAAACTACTGATCAATTACACACATCAGCGTATAGAACAAAAGAGAGAGAACTTCAGAAAGTAAATATTCATAGTTGAAATGCACATATCTAGAAGCTGACATAGATGGTTTTAAGGACACTCATAAAAATAGTAATTTTGAATGCCGCCCTCTGTAGCTATTGATTAAATGAGTACTGATTACTGAGTAGCCATGGGGCAAGGTCTTCCAATTTCTACACAATCTCCTTAAGTGCTGATAGTTGTTTATGATGAAACCCCTCCCTCTTTGATGGAACAGCCATATATTGAACTCCACTGCTTTGAAGGGCTGCTGATTAATTGTTTAGTAAACATGCTGAAATGGAAAGAAAACGTGCTAATTCCTAATATTTTCTTTCCTCTTCACTGTAAAACAAAATGGCATGTCCCCCACCCCACCCTGCACTTCCAGTAGACAGAATCACTGACATTACAAATCAATACATTACTGGCAATTGTAGCCTATTTTAGCTAAAATGCTATTCTCCAAAGCAATCCTTCCCAAGTTCTGACATCAGTGAGATCCATGATAATCAAGCCCTAAGTTCGGCCCTAGGGCACATGGCCTACAAAAAATCTGGCAAAGGCTCAGTTCTACTAACTGTTGACCATTTAAAAAGTACTTTGTGCTATAATATGAACAAGTGTTTGGTGGTGTGTTTATTTTATTTTTTACATAACATTCAAATTGCACATCCAGATAGCACAGTCCTTTGCTTCCCAAACTGGTTAACTAGAAGATTCCAGCATATTTATAAGCAAGGCATGAACTATAAAGTCTATTATCTGTAATTTGTCAGGTATTTACTGCTTCTGGAGGCTCTGTTGTACATTGTTATTGTTATACTATGGATTTTTATTACATTTCTGCCAACCTTTCTACTGCTAAGCAGTGTTCTCATAGTGAGATGTCTGTATCACCCATCTTGCATTTTATTATCATAGCAGGGTATACTTTAATATTAATGAGCTTAACTTCCATATAGTTATTTAGAATTTGTTTTTAGTGCTTCATCTTAAATCCTCTTGATTTCAGGGAGGTTTAAGAGTGCCTTTTGTCTGATGTAGAATGCAGAAGTCTCTTCATACTAAACAAAAATATATAATCCATTTATTACAGAGGGCAGTGACGAAGGTGGGCTCTACTACTTGAGTTTTCATATTTTGCTAGGTGAAAGGGTTTTTCGTCAAAGCAGTTTTCAATAAGGAGTACCATGGCTGGCCCTACAATCAGCAGAGTGGGGTGGCTGAGGCTGGGGAGTAGCATTGTTAGCCTCCTAGCAGTATCTCTTGAATTTTCCAGCTGTTTGCCTCTGCATACACCACACTATGTACATCACACAACCAGTCTCCTACACTGGCATGCTGCCTCAGGAAAGATGTAGGGGCACTATCCACCACCAATATTCAAGTAATATGCCAGTCTGCTCTGCTCTGATATGCCAAGCTGTACAGATGGACACAGTGGTGATATCTTGTTCCTTGCCTCATTCAACAAAATATCTTAGGACAGTCTTGCAGAGGACTTCTCTATGTATAAGAATGTTACCATGTAAATGGAGCAGATGAAGGTTACAAAACAATTAAATGTCCTAAAGTCCCTGGAATAGGAGGGCCTAGCACTGCCAAAGGCAAGGAGTCTTATTTCACTTTTGAATCACTCCTTTTCTATAATCCATGGTGATTTAGCATCCTAATACAAGGCTTATTAAACCACACTGTCTTGTTTTCAATAACATCAGTGGTCTGTGGATCATAGAATCATGGCTGGAGGAATCAGAGAATTCTCTAATCAACCCCTTGCTGTATTGACACTTACACCACAAATTAGCCAAGTGCATCTTAAACCACAGCAGTTGAATAATATTGGGCCATGAACAAAGGAGAGAAATGACTGAGGTGTTGAAAACTATTAAAGTTTCTTTCCCTCAAGAAATACTTATATAAATAATCCAGATATCTAAGGTAAAGAAGCCAAGCCACTATTGAAAATACACATATGCAGGCAAAAGTATAATTTTCCCTCTAACGTATCTAATAGTCCAACCTAACCTTCAGCTCTGTGAAATTTCCCCAGGACACCTTCACTTACTGGCTTTATCTTTCCTCTATTTGCAGCCACTTTCTTCAAGTTCCATTCTCCACATATCCTTGCTCTTTCCTAGTCCACAGCTTTCCCCACTTCACCATTCTGCCTTCTTGCCTCTGGACCCCTTCCCGTTTTCTATTTCATGGAAATTATTTCCAATCCTTAGTTTACTGCTCCTGTGTGAAATTTTATTCCCAGCCAAAATGACAATGTTCCCTTCTGTCACAGAAGCTAGAATGCACACTGTGTTAGTATAGTTATAGAACAAAGTCATTATGCTAGTTTGGTGTTTAAAGGCAACATGGCCATGAATGCAATGCACAAAAATTATTACTACGATTATAGAACCTCTGGGTCCCATGGCAATACAGGTATTGAAGTCCAGTGTGCAAATTTTTCATAGAGTGGGACAGACACCAGACTGTTGGGGATGACTCTGTTAATTTTCTTCTAAATACCAGCATTGAACAGAGGCCACTCTGCGCTGGCAGCTCATTACTTGGATCACTTTTGCTGCTGTTTGGTTTACAGTGTCCATATGTATTTTGACCTAGAGTAATTCATCTTGCCCTCTTCTTAGAGCTGTCTGGCTCCATTTTAGCAGAGGACTGGAACTACATGGATTTTTTGGCACTATTCAGAGTGCTCCTAATTAGCCTGTTTTGTAGTCCATATGGATGGTTGGTAAAGGTAAAGGTTCCCCTTGACATTTAGTCCAGTCGTGTCCGACTCTAGGGGGCGGTGCTCATCCCTGTTTCCAAGCCATAGAGCCAGCGTTTGTCCATAGACAGTTTCCGTGGTCACATGGCCAGCACGACTAGACATGGAACGCTGTTACCTTCCCACCATAGTGGTACCTATTTATCTACTCGCATTTTTGCATGCTTTCGAACTGCTAGGTTGGCAGGAGCTGGGACAAGCAATGGGAGCTCAGTCCATTGCGTGGATTCAATCTTATGACTGCTGGTCTTCCGACCTTGCAGCACAGAGGCTTCTGTGGTTTAACCCGCAGCACCACCACGTCCCACAGATGGTTAGTTAACACCAAAATAGAGCGGTGGGTGGTGTTATCTGAGGTGACAACCCCGTGATGAATTTGATGGGTTCTGTCATTAAAAGGGATCACAGAGAAGCTCCCTCCTCTGTTTTCATCTACTCTACCTTTTTAACATATATATGTATTCCTATTGATGCAGTACTATTCTAGATAATGAGATACATTGGCGGTATCATATGTACCATGATAGGTAGATGTATTGCTGTTTCACTATATCGCTTATTTAACAACAATGAAAAGGAAAGTTGCCATGGCTACTGAATGACAGCTTCAAGAAAAGGCGGGTAAAGGGTAAATTTCTACATTAATAGAAAGCAGGACAAACTGCGGTGACCATGTCTGGACCTTTCTCAGAGGAGAAAGAAAACATCAATCTGTGTGAACAGAAGGATCACTCAAATGAGAGATAAAATAGATCACACTAAAGATAATAACCTTTTAAGTGTGAACCAGACCGTTCCACCTTCCCCTGTCTGGACTTGCCCAGAATTCACAGTCTGTGCACAAAAAAGAACATCATTCCTGGTTACCCCAAACTTTCTTCATTTCAGTAGCATAATGCAGAAACTGATTTCCCTGTAGTGGGGTGTCAAAAGTAGAACTTGAAAAACTGTGACAAAAAATAAATAAAGGGCCAGGAATCTTCTGATACTCCTGACATTTGGCTACTGCCTTGCATTTGATAAAGCCAGTTGCTCCCTACAGAAGTTCAGTGAAGCTGTAATTCTACCATGACAAGTCTTTATGCAATTTATTAATTTGCAGCTACCTCCTACTTTATAGCTACTGCAAATTGTTTGCAGATACATTCAGCTGTGAAGCTATTGCTGTTCTAACAGGAACCAAAATAACTTGCTAACTTTATTGTACTAGAATTACCTCTCATTAAAGTGATTGCACTTAGCAATTTCATCACGTTTGCAGAGGGCCCCAACTAGAACAGAAAATGTTGTGTTGGCAATGTTAGAGTCACACACTTTCAGAGTCGGAAGGAATCTAGGAAGTTATCTAATGCAATCTCTTGCTCTGGGTAGGAGCTATAGTGTTGGCTGCAACTATAGCATCACTGTGAGATCTGCTTAAAGACCTCTAAGGAAGATCCACCAACTCCTGAGCAGAGCCCACAATTTTTGACACACAATGTTACTCTGCTGAATAGTGCTTACTGCTAGGCAGTTTCTCCTAAAGTTTAGATAAATTTTGCTTCCATCTTGAACATGGCAACCCTTCTAATAGTAGAAAACAACTACAATGTCGCAAAGCAGTCAAGCTTGAATGTATTAAAAAAAGATATTTCTGTGTTGCAGCGTCCATGCTCTGGAATTCTCTTCCTGGTTCCTTGTGAAATATGACATCCTTGCAGGGATTTAGGAGGGGATGTAAGCCTCAGAATTATTTCAGTGGGTGTTTGGAGCGTAGAAAATGCTATTCCACCATTTATGATGTGTCTCACATTCTTGTATGATAAAATTACTTATATTGTTTCATTGCATTTTAGCATTTATCTGGACTATTTTATTTTTGTGTGTGTTATATGTATTGTTTTGTGTTGTGTACCATTCTGCGGCTCTTTGGAGAGACGAAGAGCATATAAATGAAAATAACAAATAAATAATAACTAATAAGCCAAATAAGTCAGCTCTTAGTTCCTAACAACACTTGATGGGCATAGAAGCCAGAATAAAGTTTCTTCGTGTAATGTGGAGACCAAACTTAGGGAAAGTTACTTTTTGGGACTCTTGTTGGGGAATTTGGGGACTTGTAGTCAGAAGGGTAAACTTCCAAAATCTGTCAGAAGTGGCACATTGCTGAGACATGTGTATGAAGGAGTTCAATATAATATGATGTTGAAATGTTCAGGTATCGCATACAAAGGAAGTGTACTGTTTATTACTGCAGCCTAAAATGTCGCTATTCATTTTCACGAAGCAGTAAATAATTATGTTTGAAACTATCCCTGCTTTTTCAAGTGCTCAATAAATGCATAGCATGGTGATTTAATTTACAAAATTTAAAATTATGGACGTATATGAAATAAATTGTGCAACACTCTGATTCAAACAAAAAAAGAAAGAATGGTAATTGAAAACGCTAATTATCAGAGAATAGCTTGGTCTGTTGGTCTGGGACTGTTCATCTTGTTACAAAACAAAATCTCCCCCTTTATTCTGTCATTCACAACTGGTGCTTGGCTTGTGAGCACATCTCCTCTTAGTCCCTGTGTGACTCTGTCACTCCCAGGGTATGCCCTTCACATGCCTTTGTTTACCTTTTGGGATTTGCTGCAGCCTGGTTTCATCTCAGCAGCCTAGCAGACACCCTAGGAATGAAATCAGCGGGGTAGTTTATTATTACAGGTCTGTCAGTGGAGAGCAAAGTCTCTTTCAAAGCTTTCGTGGTTGAACTAGTTTCAATCGCTCACCGAAACACCGAACCAATAAAGCTAATAATGTGAGTATGTTGCACCTAACCTGCATGAACAAACACATCTTTTAAATAAGAAGAAAATACAAAGTAATGCTTCAACAATTCTGTACATCAAGATGGGCAAAGCGCAGTCCCCCTGTTGTTGTGAGACTGCACCATTGTTCTTCACCTTTGGCTATACTGGCTTAAGCTAATGGGAATTGCAATGTAACAACATCTGGAATGATGCACTTTGCCCATCCTTGGTAGTCTCCTTCTGGTTAGCAACATATAGGATTGTACTGCCAATGAAGTTGTTTGTAGTTCAGATCAACATTACACAATGATGTGGTAATACACTTTCCTGGTGGTTTAATAGAAAGTGTTGGTTTATAGATGCACAAGAGAGAGGGAAAAACATGGAGAAATAATGAAGGAATGGCTGGAAATGACTGAATAGTTGGGATCTATTCAAATTTGAAGTGTTCCTCAAGGTGTGAGTCCAGGGACTTCCTTTCTGTTTCCCATAGGTTGTACATGCCTAAGGGCTCAGTAATCTTCCAGATATTGTTGGACTTCAGTTTCCACCAGTACCAACCGTTATGGGAAAAGCTCAAGGATTATGGGAATTGTTGTATAACAACAGCTGGCCATAGGAAACTGTGAAGCTGTGAATTGCAATGCCAGAAAAAGTAGATTGTGGTATCTACTGCTTTTCCTTCATACTGTCATCATTCCTAGGCCAGCAACATCATGTTTCCTCAGATTTCAGGACCAAAACCTGAGAGCAGGAGGCACAACCTTGTGAAATCACAGGCAAGATTTGGGAGCGAGAATGTAAGTGTTCCTGAGTTTGCTGTCTATGGAGACGTACACAATGCTCTCCACTTCTGCTTCACTCACAATGGCACAGTGGTCTTCCATAATTTATTTATTATTTATTTATTTATTTATTTATTATATTTATATCCCGCCCATCTAGTCATTCGACTACTCTGGGTGGTGTACATCAAACAAAATAAACAGATTAAAAATAACATCAATATCCAAAAATAATTAATCATTCAAGATGGAAAAACAAAGAAAATAGATCAAATAGTGCCCGGAGGGAAGGCCTGCCTGAATAGCCAGGTTTTTAATTGGCTTTTTAAAATACCCAGCGAAGGGGCCATACGGATCTCTGAAGGTAGATTATTCCATAACCGAGGAGCCACTGCCGAGAAGGCCCGGTTCCTTGTTTTTTCATTCCGGGCCTCTCTCGGCGTTAGGCTCCTCAGTTGCACCTCCTGACTAGATCGAGTGATACGGGTAGATTTTGGTGGGAGGAGGCGTTCCGTCAGATAGCGAGGTCCTAAACCGTTTAGGGCTTTGTATGTCATCATTAAAACTTTGAAATCGACGCGGAAGCACACGGGCAGCCAGTGCAATGCAGCCAGAGTGGGAGAGATATGCTGGTGTTTTCTCACCCCACTAAGAAGTCTGGCCGCCGCATTCTGCACCATTTGAAGCTTCCTCATCAGTTTCAAAGGTAGCCCCACGTAGAGCGCATTACAGTGGTCTAATCTCGAGATTACAAGCGCATGCACTAAAGTGGTGAGCGCCCCAGCATCAAGATAGGGACGCAGCTGGGCAATCCGCCAAAGGTGGAAGTAGGCGGAGCGGACCACTGACGGCACCTGGGTTTCCATGGTGAGCGCCGGGTCCAGATGTATCCCCAAGCTACGCACCTCACTCTTCGCGGTGAGAGTCACCCCCCAAATGAGAGGGAGTTCCCCAAACCACTGATGGTGGGGGCGCCCACGCTCAGTACCTCCGTCTTGTCTGGGTTCAGCCTCAACCCATTTTCCTGCATCCATTGCAGAACAGCCTCCAAGCAGCGCTGAAGGGACAGAATGGCATCCACTGTAGTTGGAGAAAAGGAGATGTAGAGCTGTGTGTCATCAGCATACTGATGGCACGATGCCCCACATCGCCTGATGACCCCACCCAGCGGCCTCATATAGATATTAAACAGCATTGGGGAGATGATCGAGCCCTGCGGGACCCCACAATTGAGGCTCCACGGGGCCGAAACCCTCTCCCACAATTGAGGCTCCACGGGGCCGAAGCTGTACTCTCTGAAGACGGTCTTCCAAGAAGGATTGGAGCCAAGCAAACGCCAGGCCACCAATTCCCAACTCGGAGAGCCTCCTCAGGAGGATACCGTGGTCGACGGTATCAAAGGCGGCTGAGATATCGAGGAGGACCAACAGGGACGTTTTTCCCCTGTCAGCCTCCCTCAATAGGTCATCATACAGGGCGACCAATGCCGTTTCTGTACCATGGCGCGGCCTGAAGCCCAACTGGAATGGATCCAGGGCATTTATTTCATCCAAGTGCACCTGAAGCTGGTTGGCCACCACCCTCTCCACCACTTTGCTAATGAAAGAAACGTTGGTGACGGGCCTATAATTGCCAATATCGTCTGCCGCCAAATTTAGTTTCTTATGGGCCTAATGAGTGTCTCCTTGAGGGCAAGGGGAAACCTGTCCTCAAGGAAAGACCCATTAATTATCGCCGTTGCCCATTCTGTTGTTATAGGCCTGGCTGCTTTGATTAGCCAGGCCGGGCAAGGGTCAAGAGATGAGGTGGTGGCACGACAGCAATCAAGTGCCTTGTCCACAATCTCTGGTGTCACCGGCTGAAAATGATCAATTCTCACCGGGCAAGGCAGAGCGCTGGACATCTCTGCTCGACTCACTGTATTCAAAAAAGGAGAAAGTTCCCGGCGGATGGCCTCCACTTTAGATTTAAAAAATGCTGCAAATTGGTCAGGTGAGATACTAGGGGGAGGCCCATCACCTAGACCAATTCCGGATAGGTCGCATCCGGATAAAGGCATCTATTGGCTCTCTTTCTCTCCCATCCTTTGCTCCTAGATTTTTGTTGCACCAGTGCCGGGCAAACATAACACACATGAAACACTTTGGCATGGAGCAACTGAATTTTGGTATCTTATGGAAAATTAGTGCCCAGACTTTGAAGCTCCCTCACAAACAAAAATCAAATGTTGCACTCTCAAGCAGGGCTCACCCTGACACATGTCTCCCTATCTAGAGGCCTCAGGGAGAATAGCAATTTCCTGAGACTCTGGCCAGTGCCCTGAGACCTAGCAAACCCTAGCCTGGGCTACTATGGGAGTGGTGAACAAGTAAGGGGGAATAGTAAAGAGGAAGAGCAACTCCAGTGTGCTCTCATCACAGGGCAAAACAACCAGGGTGTAACCACTGATATATGTTTCCCTGCTACCCAGCCAGGTCAAATCTTGAAACCAGCCTTGTCTTATGAAGCCATTCCTCCCTCTTTCTTGTTTTTAAGTTCTTCATGCAACTGTTTTCACCATGTAAGTAATATTTAAAAAGACTCTCTCAGATACATTTCTTTTATTCATTTATTTAAAAGCACTTTTAGACATTACAGAAAATGTTTGGTATAATGTCCCTCGTAGAAATGGGACAGAACTAAAAATGATGAAAGTTGTTTTGTTTTTAGAATACCAGCTGCAAGCGATCCTGAACAGGAAGGTTTTAGAAAAATGTGGATTGTGATAACTATTTAAATATATATATATTTAAATATGTATTTATATTATTATCATACTATGTAGAGTGAATGTAGTGCTAGGAATCCCTTTCAATGCAAACTGTGTGAAACAATAATGCTGTAGTTTTGATGCTCTGCAAACTGCTGTAATGATCCTCCAAACCACTGCTACTCAAAAAGGTAACTCAAGGTTGTGTATATGAATGTCAATGTCCTAGAAAAATGCCAGTTTTTTTTAAGAAGTCAGCAAAGGAAGAGGCTTTGGGTTTTCCTCTGTGTCAGCAGAAAGGTTGCCTCAGTTGTTTCATCTCAAAACAGCTGCATGCTTTCATTGACTTTTGTTGCCCTTTCTTTGTGCACTCATCCTGACCTCTTAGGTTGTTTCCTGGCCTCCCTTCACTGACCTATGACCAGCAATGACCTTTAGCTGGAGAATGTGACATTTTGTTCTCCTCTGGCAGACATGTGAGGCTCTCATTATTCAAAGGTATGTGAAAATAATGACCTCGAGTGACCTTTCAGTTTCCTTTCATTTACTGGTGTCCTCTAGGTGCTTGTTCAGCAGATTGCTGGGTCCAGATGGTGTGTCTATGGTTGGTTAGTGGTGATATGTTAGATTTTCTTCTTTAGACATACATCTGTACATTAATCCTAGTAATTCTGCTTATGGCCTGTTGAATCAAATGCCACGTAACTTGAGAGGGAGGAACAGGTGGGCAAATGATTTCATTGGATCTGAAAGCTATATGAGGATGAAAAGTGATCGCATCCAGCAGATTGCCCCAAGCTATGATCCCATATCCATCAACTTCCGATAAACTAAACAGCATAAAAGAGACCACAACAACATAATATCTAGTTTGATGGCAAATCGTACAGCATATGTACACACATATGAGAACTCTGTGATTTTATGAAACGGGGTTCTTATTTATTAGCTATACAAATCTGACTAACTGCCCTTTTGCTACTCCAGTGGAAGGACTTGCTAAACCAATCTCTCCTCAAAACATGCCTATTGATGGCTTTTACCATACATATTATCAAGGCAATTGAACTGTTCATTTATTCTTTGTATGTTGTCATACATTTATTTTAAACAAAATTTTCATTTGAAATAAGGGAGACCACATTGTACTATAAACTGAAAGTAGGAACGGAAGAGGTGAAATGCTCCAGAGGTACCTCTAGGGCTGTTGGTAATTCAAACATGTAATCTAAACCACACAATGCCCACAAAACAAGGAAAAATAAAAGCTCCCTGAAAATAACACATCCTCTTCCATCTTTTTAAAATTAAATCCTAATTTATTTATTTATTTATATTCTTTATTTATATGATTTGTATGCCGCCTTTCTCCCCGTACCCAAAGTAGCTCACAACAACTAAAACTAAAAAGCAAGCAGCAGTATTAAAAATACTATATAAATATAATATTAAAAACAATTCAACCTATAGAGTAGTCCTAGAACGAGCTGGAATTTTTAGCATGTATACATTACTGAAACAGCGACGTCTACGTTGGCTTGGGCATGTCGTGAGAATGGCTGATGGTCGGATTCCAAAAGATCTCCTGTATGGAGAATTAGTGCAGGGAAATCGCCCCAGAGGGAGACCACAGCTGCGATACAAGGACATCTGCAAGCGGGATCTGAAGGCCTTAGGAATGGACCTCAACAGATGGGAAACCTTGACATCTGAGCGTTCAGCCTGGAGGCAGGCGTTGCATCACGGCCTCTCCCAATTTGAAGAGGCCCTTGTCCAGCAGGCCGAGGCAAAGAGGCAGTCCCGAAAGCAGCAAAATCAGGGAGCTGGACAGGGGACAGATTGTATTTGTCTTCAGTGTGGAAGGGATTGTCACTCTCGAATTTACCTTCTCAGCCACACGAGACGCTGTTCCAAGTCCTCCATACAGAGCACGTTACCATAGTCTGAAGGATGCCTAATCTTCTAAATCTAAACCTATATTAAAATTAAAAACCAAAAATAAAAGCAATGTTCAAACATTTAAAAAATCTTTAAGTTAATAAAAAGCATTCCAGAGGCGCTTACTGCTTAAAAGCCTGCTGGGAGAGGGATGGTCTTTGCCTGATGACAGAAGGACTAGAGGGAGGGGAGCCACTTGACTTCTTGAGGCAGTGCATTCCACAGCCTGGGAGCAACCACTAAGACTCTCTCCCATGTCCTCACCAAATGAACTTGGGAAGGTGCAGGAACCAAGAGAAGAACATCCCCAGAAGACCTTAAAAGCTGTAGATCCTAACATATATTCATATTTGTTCCAAGTGACAAACATGACAATCAACTGAATACTGTATTTGGTTGGAACACATACATGAAGCCTCTGAGAATAAATGACTAGTGCATTTCTATGTTTCCTCATAAATCATGTCCAAATGTGTTCACTGGGTCCGATTTCCGGTACGTATGCAGTGGAATCCACCTTTCAGTTCTGACTAAACCATGCTTACTGGGGAATGAACTGATCTAACACAGTGGTCTCATGGGGCAATTTACTTACATGCTTTTGAGAAAACATGCATGGAACTAAATAAGCAACAGGTCAGACACCCTTGCTTTCTTTATTCATAAATGAATACCAATAATAAGTAAAAACTGCTCCTTTCAGATACATGCGCTTAGGACAGCAGGATTAATACCTGGTTTTCATTGTGGCATAATACTCAATAGTACAATGAGCAAAGATAAAGTCATTTGGAAATGTGTGTTGCTGTTGTTGTTGTTGTTTTACAAAATCCTCCTTAGATCAGATTTCCAACTGAAAACATTTCTGAATAAATGAATAAATAATGTAGACATATGATGGACACCCTACATATTTCTTGTCACAATTTTTTTCTATCGTTCCATTGCACAATTCTACTGTAATCAGAAAGAAATGACCCAACAATTATTAAGCCACATCAATCCATTCTACATCCTGCACTTATCTGGCACCTGAGTGGAGACATTTGCTACTGTTTTCCAAGGATTTTGTCCTTGGCCAGTGTTCAGGAAAGAAGGCTGAAGCATTGGTCATGTTGTTTCCATGCCTAAGCCAGATGCCAAGGTCTTATTTCTTAAGAAGCACAAGTCTGATTGTATTTTCCACCTCACTGATAGAAGATCAGTGAAGTGCTTCATGGTTTTCTGGATCCTGGAATTGGTTTCAACATTGTTCATCCTCAAAAATTCAACACCTAACGCACATTGTGTGAACAGAAGACCAGCTTTTCAAGAACTGATATCTCTTCTAACTTAGTTAATATTGTAATATTAATGAAATGTTACAACACTAAATTAAATGTTAATATTTAAAAGTAGATGTATTTGTCCCATAACACAACTGCTATTTGTTCTGTTAATGAGTTACCTTGATGGCTAGCAAGCAGCACTACTAAATGGCAGAGATGGAGACTAGGGTCTCAGGACTCACTCTCAACTTACAACGGTGATTCGACTTGGGTTTGTTTTTTTTCAATGACTTGGACTTGACTCACAGCTCAAAAACCACCCACCCCTCCCCTTTTTCTGGGGAAAAAGCTTATTTTTAATAGGAACTCAGACTTGGTACCAAAAACTTGTACTTGGGACTTTGTACCAAAGACTTGGACTCAGACTTGGGGCTTGGACCCAAAGACTTGCCAATATCCCTGCTAAATGACTGTGTTACTTCACATGATATTGGATGATTCAGTTACCTATGTTTTAATTTTGATTAAATTAGAATATGCAGAGCAAAAAACTAATGAGGGGAAAGCATTGAACACTGAGTGCAGTTTACAGGAAAAATACTCCACTTTCCTGTGCTGACCTCAATTTGTATGATTGCTTTAAATGTAGAAAGACTTTCCAAAATCAGTGTTTTAAGTGTTTTAAACCTTTCAGATATCTTTCTATGGTACATGAAAGTTTTTCATATACCTGGCTTTCCACCAGAAGATGTTTTTCTGCCTGTGGTAAATATACCTAAAAATCTGATCATCCGTGCAGTCATTGTACTAATAGTAATATAGGGCATACTGTTACCCTTGGTCTGTTCTGATAATCACATGATCTTCTTGTTGCATTAGTCGTTCCAAGTAAAACAGCGAAAACTGGCAAAATGGATCCTTTCCAGGCCAAAACCATCCTTTTTGGAACCAGGAAGGGGCCATGCCAGAAGCTCCTATATCAGCGATATTACCAGAACAACACCAGAAGCACAAGAACTGCAGCAGCTGCCACACTTGCGGGCAATTCCAGAAGGTTTAGAATTTAGTTTGTCCAGTCAGCGTAAACATTTTATGCCCTACATTTAAGAAAGTTTGAGTGGCTCAGGTCTTTTAAGGGAAAAGGTAGAGCAAGCCATTGAGTAATTCAAATAATAATTTTTAGTGTTCTTAATATGTCATCCATTTGGAGAATGCATATGTACAGTTAAGAATCAAAATATACTTACCATGGCATGAGTAAGAGTGCACTGTTTGTTCCAGGGTGTTTGAATGGGGGCCATTACATCCAGGACGGGGACATTTTAATCAGGAAAACTGTAAAGGGAAGCTGTTTTACACTGAATTAGACCACTGGTCCATCTGGTCCAGTAGCTGACTGGCAGCAGATTTCCAGGGTTTCCCATGCCTACCTGTCAATGTTTGGGATTGAATCTGAGGCATTCTATATGCAAAGTACGTGTCCTGTCTCTGAGATGCAGTACCCCTCTGAGGAAGAGGTAAACCATCCCACTTCCTAGTACTGTGGGCTTGATCCAGTTCTCATGTTCCTATGGCTTTCAACAGGACATGCTGATTGCTACTTAGCTTATCCATGAACAGAATAATTGACAGCTTTCTTTTTGGGTTCCCCATGAGTTCTCTCTACTAGTCTGTTGCTGTGAGAAAGGCACATAAGAAACTCCCCAGATAAAATATGGAGATATCAGCAGAAAAGACAGCAGCATGGGAGAGCCTGCAGGAAAAGAAGCATAAACTGCAGAACTGAGGAAATTTTCTTCACTCTCAGCAGCTGACCCAATTAAAGGGCAGGGACTGAAGAATGGCACAGAAAAAGCCAGTTGTTTCAGAAGCACGTTCAATGGCTTTAGGCACTTGAGGGTTATTTATAAAGGTTTGAATTCCATGGCACTCGATTTCCAAGTGACCTGGGTACTTGTGAAATTGAAGGTCTAATATTGGAGCATGAGTAAATCACAACTGAAGCAGGTGTTATAACTTCCCCTTGCAGATCTGTCAGTACACTTTAAACTTGACCTATAACATCCTTGTTATTCTGGTTCCAGAAGATACTTTTGACAGAAAATGCCCCCCCCCCCATGACTAATTGCTTGATAGTATTAGGTGGGTGCATGAATGAAAGTTTGGATAAGAAACTGTCACATTTTCATTCATGACTTAGGCTACACATAAGCATCAGATGGGTTTTGATAATACCACTCATCAACTACCATGAACATTACTGCAGCTTAGCAATGTCTCTTATCAATTGAACTTATATCTAACAAAGGCCAAAATCCTGTTGCTTAGTGTGATCAATCACACTAGAGTAGGACCATTGACTCCAAGAGGATTTAGTGAATTGACTCATCCATACGTTCCATTGATTCAAATAGGCCTACTCTGACTATGATGTACTATGCTGAAGTAAGTTGCAACTAGAGTAGGTCCACTTGAATTAATAGAACTGAAAAAGAAGTTGACTCACCATTGATTCAATGGACCTACTCTAGTGATTTACTACTCTAACAGAATTTTGCCAAAAATGTCCCTTTTAGAATATGAACAATTCTCATGTGGAACTAATACCATGCTTACATTGTCTCTATGTTCTGTTCAATTCTGTGTCAGATATTGGGTTTGCAGTATGTGTTTCTTTCTTTTTTCTAGAAATAACACCTCTTATCATTTGGTTTATGAGCAGGGCTAACCGTAATGAAAGATTAATGTCCTCTCTCTCTCTCTCTCTCTCTCTCTCTCACACACACACACACACATCACAGTATCTTATGGAATTTATTGGTAAAATTCATACAAATACTAGATTTGCCCCATTTGTATTTTCACTGCAAGTTGACTGCAAGGTCATGTTCTGTTAACATTTTTTTTCTTCCTTGGTATTTGCTTCTCATTGTTCAGTTGGTTGAGTTATTCTTCTTGCTGAGGTAAATCATATGATTAACTTCCAGTTTGTCCTAAGACTAGCATGTATGAAGAGAAAGAATTTTAATTGGAATACAGTTGCCCCCCACTGTTATTCTCATCTTCCTTTGCATCTCAATGTGATCTGCATTTCAGATATCATTTTCTCTTTGACATTTTTTTTGGCCCCATCATGCAAGTGTGGCTCCAGACCTAAATTGCCTTGCTGTCTTTGCCTACCCCTTTGCTCTGTTACTGAAAATTAACTGTTATTTGGGCATGACAGATTCCTTCAGAATTCTGTGTCCAATTCACCTCCTGGAGAAATGATGTTCATCCCGTATGACAAAGGTTTGATAGGTATGGTCTGTCAGGTCCAGATCCCCAAATGTCTTAGTCCTGGGAAACTGTTCTCTCTAGACCCAGAGTATGAGCCTGAAGCTCATATGTTGCCTCTCTGTTCCACATAAGTTTTAAAACGATCCATAAAGAACTTCTAAAAACTCATGGCTCCAAAGATACACTTAAAGTTAAGCCAGGTAAAACTTTAATCTTATGCATACCTGGGAGTAAGCCAGGTTTTATTAAGTAAACATGAACAACAGAAGCTTAACATTTAACTGCATACTCAAAAGACAAAACACTAATATAATGAGGAACATCTTGAAATCACCAGCAGCTAGTATGCGCAAATACCTTTCATTATCTTCCCCAGGCTGCATCTCAAAACTGCACCCTTTATTCTGAATTGGGCTTGGTGCTGGAATTGGAATGTGTTGGTAAGACACTGCCAAGAGTTCGGGGCTTTAGCTCATGGTGAAGAAATCTAGTCGTTTCAATTTTCCTGGCAACAGGAATAGACACTGCCCCAAATCCTTTTTGTCTCCGTGCCCTATTCCATACCTCTGCTGTTGCGCATTTTCTTTGGCCTGAAACAGGTATAGGCTTAGATACAGAAGTAGATGTAGATATAGGCCAAAACCCTGTTGCAGTAGGCCCACTGAAACAGTGATGATTTGCTAAGTCAACTCCTCTGTAAGTTCCATCGATTCAAATGAGCCTACTCTTGTGGTGATTTACTAGGCTAAAGTAAGTCCTAACTAGAATATATATATATATATAAAGAGATAGTTTAGTGAGTTGGGATTCTGGCTTCAAAACTATAGGTTAGGGGTTCAATTTCCCAGTGTGTTTCCTGGGAGAAGACCCAGGTTGCATTGCTTTGATAGAACTTTATAAAACTAAAGGAAAAATTAAATGTCAGTATAGGAAACTGGGTTGTCAAGATGTAAAATTCTATGTGTATAGAGTATTAAAATAATTAAGAACGGTGTAGAAAAAGTAGCCCTGAAAATGAAAGTTCTTTAAAATTGAGGCTTGCATGGTTATCTGGTTTCATTCTGGAATTAAACCCTTTTCTGGGATAAATGCCAACTGTGAGGAACATAGACTTCTGTTTTTCCCCCTAGAGGTCTATAAAGTTCTGTAGGGCTCTTAGGGAGATGTTCAGATGTCAGAATTTCTGATCTGACAGGTGGCTGCAGAATACTCTGTTCCTTTAAAGATGGAGTAAAATGTACATTCCCCATTTAGTGGAGACTAAAAATACCAGTGTCCTGGTTAAGCTACTGGGTTGTTCCTGAAGTTGTAGTTTTTTTTTTTCTTAAAAAGACTTCTCTGAGCTTTGGTTGGACAGTATAGTGTCATCACCAAGTCTGCCTTTGTGAACCCAACTGCAAACTAAATGCAAAAGAAAAAGATTTCCCCCACTACTTGTTGGAATATGTATTCATTCAAACCCACCTGAACAAAAGAAATCAAGAGCTTGTCAGCACACATTTTCTTCTAAAGTCTCAGATATTTTTTTTTACCACTGCTGTAACATTGTTGTTGTAGTTACGTGCCATCAAGTCACCTCCAACTAACAGTGACCCTATGAATGAGCGATCTCCAAAATGTCCTGTCTCAGCTGCCCTGCTCAGCTCTTGTAAACCTAAGCCTGTGTTTAGGCACCATCTCATATTTGGTCTTCCTGTATTCCTACTGCCTTCAACTTTTCCCAGCATTATTGTGTTTTCCAGAGAATCCTGCCTTCTCATGATGTGCCCAAAATAGGACAGCCTCAGTTGCAACATTTTTGCTGCCAGAGGTAGTTGAGGGTTGAATCAAAGACGGAAAGAACTGGGCATGTTTAGCCTTGAGAAAAGAAGACATAAGGGTGATATGGTAACAGTTTTCGAATACTTGAAAGGCTGTCATACAGAGGAGGGGCAGGATCTGTTCTCTATCATCCCAGAGTGCAGGACACGCAACAATGAGCTTAAGTGACAGGAAGCCAGATTTCGAATGAATATCAGGAAAAACTTCCTAACTGTTAGATTAGTAGGACAATGGAACCAATTACCTCAAGAGGTGATGAGTGCTCCAACACTAGAGGCATTCAAGAGAAACTTAGACAACCACCTGGCAGATATCCTTTGATTTCTATTCCTGCATTGCGCAGGGGGTTGGCCTTGATGATCTTATAGGCCCTTTCCAACTTCACTATTCTATGATTTTATGATAATCTTGGACCCACTTATTTGTCTTTCTGGCATTCCAGGGTATCTGCAAAGCTCTCCTTCAGAAGTGGAGAAATACTTTGCACATTGCCATAGCATTATGCCACATCCACGTGGCATCTTTTCACATTAGAGAAAGAGGTGGACGTGCAGGAGCAAACAGGCAGTTGCTCTCATCTGGATTTATCTCACTGATTGGTTTGCTCTTTCCTGGTTGGCCAGTAATTGGGTGGGAAGGACCTGACGCCACTGGCTATTCTATTAATAGCTATGCTATGCTATTCTGGCAGCATGGGAAAAAGACCCATGGGTCAGTGATTTCTGTACTATTGTGACCATATATAAAGGGATTTTATATATGCTAATGAAATCAATGGAATAAAAAAAAAGTATCTCAGATATTATTGTCCATATTTTGTGCTCTTGTTAACATTGGAGGCTCTGACAAATGCAGAAGGAGAATATCTTTTCCTTTCATCAAAACATGGCCAAATTCCGGATAAATCTACATGAACACTTTGGTTATATTCCAATACATGGCAAACAATCTGCGAGTTTGACACTATGAACAACATAAGCAGCATCAACACCTTTTTTAGACACTGTGAGTGGCATCTCCACACTTTTTTTCCAGTCTACCAACTGGGCTTAAGAGAGCCTCCTAGAAACAATTAAAAATGCAATTGGAACTTGAAACCACTTAACAGTGCAGAAATACCCAAAGCAGTCCTCAGGAAACAGCAGGGGATCTGGTTGAAATGAGCACAAATTACAATATATCCCACTTTGAAGGTGAAAAAAGAGACAAGGTTGTAATTATATAAATGACTATGGGGAAAATGTAGTACTGTATACAGTATATTCAAAGTAATGGGAAACAGTAATTGCAGAAAGCATACATAAAGCTGCTAATTTTCTGTTCCTCTTTGTCTGTTTAGGCCTTTAGCACTCTTTTCTTTTCATATTATTATTCAGATTTTATAAATATGAAGCACTGCATTCTACATTAATGCGACATCAAGATGGGAGACTGGTAGTGTGACTGTATGTGCTGCCATGCCTAAGTTACGGTTGCTGTGGAAACGAGTTTATTTTTACTTTTTCTAAAATGAATTTTGAAGACTACACCTTCATACTGCATTATCATGGTCAAGAGACAGGGATACAGAAACTGTCAAAAACATGTGCCTTCTATTCTTATTTCAGGGTGATGCTAACAAAAGGTAAGCACCATGTTTCTCTAATGAGGATGTGCATTTCCTTGACCATCAACCAAATAAAGAAGATTTACACTGAATACTTGTTAGGACATTCTCTGACTGCATTGGAATTGCAGAGTCCTGCAGGGTATAAAAATGCCCCATGTCCAGAGGAAGTATACATGAGTGAAAAATCCATCTTTGTTGAGGGAAATGTCCCTCAGTTAGCATAGGCCGGGCACCCTACAGATAACCAGAATATATCATGTTAGCAAATTTCCTGCATGTGGTGTGCATCTGCTGCTTTTCTTGCTGTTGTGAAAAAATCACAACTGGGGGAGGGGTGTGTGGCTTTTGTGTTGTTGAAAGACACTAGCATATATTATGTCTTCAGTTAGCAGAGTTCTGCCAGTTCTTAGCTGGTGAAAACATGCTCTCGTACCAAATTCTGCCCTATTGTGGGAAAACGGTTATTTTATTGATGTCCCCACATTGTATTCAAGCTGGGTTTCTTGTGATGTACGAGGTTGTCTGTCCATTTAGAGGTCTCCCTTCACAAGATATATTGCCTTGGAATCAGACATTACTACTCTTTTATTTTCTTGGTTTATTGAGGAGAATGCACATTTGCCTATTAAATCAACCAGTTGGTCATAAATGGTTAGACTTAGATCCATCACTGGTGAATAGATCTTGAAGCAACTCTCCCCACCCCAACCCTGCACCCATATTCACCCCAAATGTTGTTAGTGTTTATTTCCTTTGCTATACTGTAAGACTGGGATATTCATTCCAAGACTCTTTCAATATGACAACAAATGCTTTCATATTCTCGAAGGCTTTCACAGTGGGGAGTCGATGGTTGTTGTAGAACACAGACAGAGTACTAGCTCCTGTCCTCTGAAGATGCTGGCCACAGAGACTGGTGAAACGTTAGGAAGAAAAACCTCTAGAACACGGCCAGACAGCCCATAAAACCTACAGCAACCATCAGATTCTTTCATAGCCTGTAAACTACAGAACATTGTAAAATAAAAGGAAGGAGTCCTATTTGCTGGCCACATCTCCCAATTAGCCTGCAGTGGGGGCATTATTAATGTCTGAAAATTGTTGCTGGTGGTCCCAGTCCTGGAGGCAGGACCAGTGGCAATGACTTTTGGACATTATAGAACCATAGAAGAATGGTATTGAAAGGGGTATATTCAGTCCAAATTTGGAAGAATCCAAATTAAAGTGGATGTGACAGATGGTTGTCCAACTTCCTTTTGAATGCCTCCAGCATTGGAATGCTCACCACCTCCCGAGGTAGTTGGATTGGGCTTCCCTCCCATCCGGAGCCCCCTGAAAGCTTTCCCAGGACTAAAATGATCCCTAGGGAGCCATGAAACCTCCAGAGAAGAATAGAAAACTTTTAAATAAAGATAGAACGGCATGGCTTATGACAGCCTTACAAACACAGAGCTGCCCGAACAGGATTCCATTCACTGTATTTAAAAAAATATGTTTCAAGTATTGCCATTACAATAAACTCTCTGGCATAATGTCCTTTTGATTTTAAGCATGATTTCATAAAGAAAATAAGTTCTTCTTAACATCCTTGTAATGGAAGATTCTAATCGCTCAGAAAATCAAATAAATGTTATGATGGAAATATACATTCCCTGACCTTCTTATAATGTGGATTACAGCAATTTGAATTAATTGACTTTTAAAAACATTGATTATTGATTTGTTAAACTATTCAGCTATCCTCTAGGATAGAAAATGCTGTTCTGGTTTGGCAAATTTCTTTTAAGCTATGCATTTGCAAATTCTATAATTCAGCTAACTTGGAAGTGCCATTTCTTTGTAAAACATTTGAAGATCATTTTGTAAACCCTTTAAAATAGAAGTTACAGTGATACTAGAAGTGCAATGATATAGTTGGGCATTACTAGAAGATATTTATTTATGTTCAGGGCCATGTGAATGGTTATGAGTTGCTTTACATAATATAAAACAACTTGAAATCCACCCACAGATATATAAAAAGCATAAAACTGTTGCATATTAAAAACACACAAGTACAGCAATAATAAGGCTAGTAGCTGGCTGTGCCCACGCGATTCCAAAACTGGTCAGAGAATAACATGAACAAGCCTCTTGGGGAAGCACATTCCTACATCCTGCGGCTGTAAGTGGGAAAGGCCCTAATACTTGTGGAAACTAATATCATCATCACCTAAGAAAAATGGAGTTATCCCATCAGTCATCTCAGTGGTTCTTAACCTTTGGTCCTTCAGATATTTGGACTTCAACTACCAGAATCTTTGACAGCTAGGGCTTCTGGGAATTGAAGTCCCAACCATCTGGACAACAAAAGACTATGAACTATTCTTGTCAACGACAGTTTCCAACTGTTCTAGAACTGCATTCTGATGATCAAGTCAATGCTTTCAGGCAAATGTTCATATAAAGTGGGTCGGTTGGTTGGTTGGTTGTCCCAGCCTCCTTCTTTGCAGGAGCAAAGATGGCTCACCACATAAGTGTAAAAATAGATGTGGCTAAAAAACAATAAATCTCAGTCACAGAGTACAGAATAGATTATCACCTTAGAGCAGACCTAAATTTAATATCATTTTAAAACTATTGAAGAGGAAGAAGTTCCTTTCCTCATCAGTCAACTAGGGATTTAATGTGCTACTAAAACTGCCAAGGAGTCCAAGCAGTGGGTCATAGATTTTTTGTGTCTCTCAGGTTATTCTGTTATAACCTCCTTTACTTGTTATAGTAATGTATATGTTGTTTGCATAAGTAAGAATTATTGAACAGATCATCTCTTGAGTTCAGGATGAGTAATGCTAATTGCACTCAGACAACATACTTCTTTAAACATGATGTTTCACAGTATGGAAAACTAAATCTTGGATGTGAAAGTAGATAACACAGAGGGAAAGATACCATTAGAAAGATACAACAAGGGGAAAAATCTCTTTGAAACTGCAGCTCACAGCTAACTTTTGTTTATTTCTTTAACAGACACACACACACCCCATTCACTTGCCAAAAGAAAGTAAAAGGTGGCAGGTTGGGGTGTGTGTGTGTGAAAATCCACAGTCAACAAATCTTCCATTTCCTTGGTTTCAGAAATGGGAACTATGGAATTGAAAGTTCGACTTCCTTCTTTCTGAGAACAGTAGTTTTTGCTTTAAAAGTTTCAGTTGTCTATTCTAGGCATGACCACCCCTCTTCCTTCCCCTGGAAATTTCTGCAGTGACACCCAGCCTCTTCACACAAACCTTTTTTTTAAAGAAAATGCTTATGACACTTGATAGATAAGAAGTGGAATCTTACATGTTGCTTTGAGCTGGTCATAGTTGCTCTCTGAGAAACATAGTCATGTTCTGACTGGCGGTGTGCAGATTTGAATTCTTGCCTCTGGAATTCCCCAGGCAGTGTTGATGTGTGGGGAATTCCAGGGACTGTAGTCGAAAAACCCAAACCATACCTCTTCTTCTATCCACATGGGAAATTAACAGCCTTCTGCCCTAGAGGCCTGGTATTAGATAAAGAAACAGCACTCCACACATTGCTTGTAGACAGTCAGATCAGCCAAAGCCAGCCCTACCCTTGAATAGAATGAGGCAGCTGAATCAGACAGCAGATTTTGGGAGGGGCAGCAGCAGTTCACCTTCTACTATTACCTCTCAATCACAAACTACCTAGATGCTCTCAGGTGCAATGAAGTGGAATGTTCCATCTAGAACTTGATGTTTTTACTTTTTTGGACGATTATCACCCAGAATTCCCAAGCCAACATGGTGTATAGTTCCAAAAAGTCACTTTCCCAAGTTCTGAATCTAACACCTATGTGGAAACAAGATCCCCCTACCAATCTTGTCAAATTCTAATCATGGAATGAGGCAGAGCTGAGGGACATTGTCTGTTCCTTGAGAGCCAAAATGTTTTGGGCCTCAAAATCAGCCACTGAGCATTGAGAATGATGGTTGAGTGAATAGCAGTGCTGAATGCTGATTCTCTCTCATGGGCTCCTGCAGTAGAGGTTAATCTCATCAGTTTGGCAATTGCAGAGTTCTTTCAGCGAAACTTCTGGTAGCCCTGGCCATCTTAGCCGGAAGGAATTACCTCCCCCCCCAAAAAAAACCCAAAAGAAGATGGATATCTCTGCTCTACTCCACCTTCACAATATTGATACAGTTCTATTTTGGAAGCCTGAAAGCACATCAGAGTTTAGCATGGTGCGATTAAGCAGTAGTGTGTGTGTGTGTGTGTGGAATGCAGGTATGCAAACATACTGGACAAATGATTCTGAAAAATGTGCCACATGATGCCATTGAAAGAGATCAGTCAGACTCTTGGCAATGTTTTGAGCCCCTTAAATTTATGGCACTGGAAGTTAAGACAGCTATTTACAGCTTCTAGCATTGACTGATGCATCACACTGTTGAATAATGTTTTGTTTATTTGAACTAATGTTTACATTTTTTCCTTTCATGTTTCAGAGTTTCAGCAACTTGTGTAATAGGCTCATATGAATGCATAGCAGTAGAGTCTACTACAATGTTAACTGTTATCTTCAAGTCTCTGTATAAGAAAATACTGTATGCAGAGAATCTACAAACATATTTTGTTTCAGAAACACACATGGATCTGTCTATACAGATAAAGATCGTATACTGTGTGTACAAGACAAAACTGCACAGAGAGTGGAGGATGGGTTCTGCCAATTCATTTCCATGGGCTCCTTCCACTCAACCTCATGTAAGTTTATATTAATTTATTAAATATCTATGGAAACTGCATGTACAAAGTGGTGGGCTAACAACCAAAGAGGTCTGAGACTGTGGTCCAACAATCACCTCTTCTTGTGCTGGCTATAGATCTATGTAATGTGTATACAGTCCTTTGGGTGAAATACTTTCACAACTAGAGATGGGCACAAATCAGAAAAATGGTGATTCATTTTGATTCATGATTCATCAAGGTCAATGAATCACAAATTACGAATTTACAATTTTTCCTCACAAATCAATGAATCGATTAGTCAATTCAGTTTTTACTTGAACACACTATAAAAGCACCTAGAGACACCAAATTCACAGGGAAGCTTCACCTGATTCTCCTCTACAAGCTCTGCAAGTTTGGTGAAGTTTGGGTTTTGGATGTCTGAGTTATACACCCACTAGCAGGCTCCCCCCAGAAATTTCACCCAGGCAACTTTCTGAGAAACCAAAATCACAGAGACCCTTCTCCTGACTCTCTTCTACAAGCCCTCCAAGTTTGGTGAAGATTGGGTTTCAGACATCCAAGTTATACACCAACAAAGTGGGTACCACCAGGAAAGTGCCTTTAGCAGTTGGTGTGGGGAAACACAAGCTTCTCCAAACTTGGAGAGATTGTGGAGGAGAGTCACGGGAAACTTCTAGGTGATTTTGGAGTCTTTAGGTGCCTTTGGGGGGGCTCTTTGTGGGTGTATAACTCGGACATCTGAAACTCGATTTTCGCCAAACTTTGAGAGAGGAGAGTCAAAGGAAGCTTCCCTACAATTTTGGTGTCTCTAGGTGCTTAGGGTGCCATTTTATAGCCAAACGAACAATGAATCAAAAATAGCTAGAAATTCATTGATTCGTATTCATTGGGGGCATTGATTTGTACAAATATGAATCAATGAATAAACAATTTTTGAATGAATTTGGTGATTTGTTTTTTAATTAATGCCATCTCTATTCACAACTCATATTTAAGAGTCATATTCAATCAGACCAGAAACAGAAGCAAACTGCAGTTACTATCTATTATTCACTTGCATTTTTAAGTTTATTATTTAAGTCCAATAGCAAATTTTAATCATTTAATCATTGGAAATGAAGAGAAAAATGTATCAGCTGTTTTAGATACACTTAAGCCTCAAGCAAAAATGAGAAAGCTGAGGCTGTCCTACTTTGAGCACATCATAAGAAGACAGGACACTCTGGAAAAGGCAATAATGCTGGTAAAGGTTGAAAGCAATAGGAAAAGAAGAAGACAAATATGAAATGATTTGACTCCATAAAGGAAGGCATGGCCTTGAGTTTAAAAGAGCTGGTGAGGGCAACTGAGGACAGGAAATTTTGGAGGTCACTCATTTTTTGGGTTGTCATTGATCAGAGAGACTTGACAGTGCATAACAACAAGTCACAGAAATTACTGCTGGGTATGCATGTATGTATGTCCCTATCAAACATATAGGACATAGTTAATGTATAGTTATGCATTCTTATACCCAGTCGTAATTGAGGGTGAGCAGTACCTTTATTAGATCACCAAAAAAATCACAAAAATAAAGTAACATATGATTCTGCATGAATCATCACCAGGCTGGACATTACAGAGGAAGCATAAATGGTACATAGCCAGATGTATGGGCCAGGTTTCTTTGTTTTAAGCAAGTTCCAAAGAGGCCGGGTGTCTGCAGACTTAGCTCAGACATGATAAATTTCAGGTTTCGCCTCTGGTGTTGTGGATTAGACTGTCTCTCCCAATCTTGTTTGACAAATGGTTGCCTGTCTATCAGTCCTGGCCCCCCAAGTTATGTCTCCGCTATCATTTCCTGAGAAACATGAGTGGCACAGTGTTGTTATGCTCATGTTCTGCTTCTGGGCTGCCCACAAGCATCTGATTGCCATGGTAAGAACAGAATGCTGCACCTGGTAGGCGTTCAGTCTGATCCAGTTTAGCTCTCTCTGGATTTTTATTCTGGGTGGTCACTGTGGATTTAATGCAAATACAGAAGGGGCAACAAAGCCTAGATGGGAAGCATAGATGGTTTGCAATGAAGAAGAAGCAAAGCATGGTAAGGGACAAGACTGTGTACATACTATTAAATACTGTTAGCTTCTGAAAGGGATTGTCAGCCCATGTTAAGATGCAGGTTCAAATGAGGAGACTTCCGCTGGTCCCCTGCCCCTGTAGGCCAGAAGGTCATTTGTTTCGATGATGTAAAAAAGGCTTAAGCTTTCCTCTAATAGTTTGGTTGATTCATAAACTAAAAGCTGCTATGATGACATACTACTGAAGCAGCTTTTTCATGAGATTAAATGGTTTAAGGAGTTCAGCCAGCCTTGTTTCCGTGACCTCTTTTTCCGGCACACACAAGTTTCTTTCATGTCCTTCAGTAATTTCATGAGCACTATTTAATTTTCTTCTCAAATGATGTCTGATTATATAAAAGACTTGTACAGTAAAGAGGGTGTTTGATGTCAGCAGTGAATTCATGCTGAGCCCCAAGGTCCATCTTCAGGGTCAAAGTCCATTCACCATGTCACATGCCATCCATTAATTACCGTTATCTGGAAAATAACCTGATGGGATGCTTGGAATTACAAGGAGGAGGCATGGACTGGCGTCTCAATCTGCACTGCACATTTGAACACTCCTTTCTGGGGTGTGTGTGACTGTGCTGACTAAAGCAAATAACAACCACAACCACATACATCATTTTGAGATGGTTGGAGTTATAGTAAATGTACTCAAAAAGGGCACTGGTATTACAAACTGGGAGATGCAATATTTTTGCTAGCCTCAGAGTGCCTTCCCTTTGCAAACTGACCTGAACCAGAGATGATGAGGCTTAGCACTTTGCAAATGTGTTTGTCATTTCCCAGCAGAGGGTTCTGCCTCACAGCAACACAATCAAATGCAAAGAGCTTTTTTATATGTGTAACCCCAGTTATTTTTGACTTATTAAACCATACACTCTGTAATGTTGTAGACTGATTTTGCATACACTGATAGGCTAGCACACAATTAAGAGAATTGATTTAAATGCTTCTGCACACTGAAACAATGTGATCTGGAATATCCAAGCCTTGATCCCTGGTCTGAGTCAGATGTTTTACAACTGGTGGCCAAAATAATGTGTTTACTGGGGACATGGAGATATACAACAAGATGTGGTCTCAAGCCAAGGATATGGAAAGTTTCTCCCAATTTGATTTTGTTGTACTTTGCCCACCCAGTCCGGAATAACGAGACAGACACAGGTATATGGGATAACTAGGGCCACAACTTTATTAACTTATTTATAACCAAACTTCCCCTTTACAAGGGGGCCTAACGTAGTGCCTGAAACTGGTCTGTAGCCGGAGTCAGCCTTGACCCTTATAGAAAATCAAGTTATAGAAATCAAGTTCCTATAACGAAAGTGCGCTGTCTTACTGTACAGCACGCTTCCGTGTATCACCTTGCTGTGGCACCCCAAGTTTGCCGTGTCTCCAGACCCAAGCTGCTCCACATTCCCTGGGGTCCCAAGCTTCCCCTCCTCTCCACCAAACCTCTGATGGTGCCCTTCTGAGAGGAGGGGTGCTTAGCACCCTCTAGGTGCCTTCCTAGGAACTGAACTACCCTTCTCCTTTGGCACTACCCGCCACGGCATAGGGACTACTTAGTATGTCCCATGCCCCCCACTAAGCTGAACAGTTCAGCCCTAAGACCCCCTTGTAAATCTCCCCCAAAAATGTCCGGACCTTGGTCAGACAAATGCACACCATCCTCACTATATAACTCAGGTTGAGAAACTTTAATGCACATATGGGTGACAACTGACCCCAGGCCTTGCCGTACAGCTCTGCTGACTTCTCTATTTATGCCCTTCTGGGCCCGATCGATCTGCCTGGGGTCACGCGCGGCCCTCCACACCAAACGTGGAACCATAGCTGACCATATCACGTGTATCTTCGGATACCACTTCACAAATGCCTTGAGGTCCGCTATAACCTGGAGGACCAGCGACTTGCCCGACCTTTGAGCTAAGTCGTTGCCTCCCAAATGCACCACCAGTATGTCAGGGGGCACTTCCATAGTACCCTGGGATGCCAGGTCAAGGAAGCCATCCCATAGCATTCCTCTCCGTCCCCTCCATTCCAAAGTGGCCACCTCACCAAGGCCCAGATTGTGGCCCCAACTGGTTCAACCTGTGTATCTCGCCACCCAAAATACGTAACTATGCCCTCACAACAGGACTCGAACTCATGCCAAGGGCTTCTCTGGATCTGCAATGATAAAGAAAAACAAGCAACAGAGCAGAACCTAAAACTGTGGTAATGGGCGAACGTAAGCCCAATATTTATGAGACGACCATCTGCCAACTTTTTAAATCTCATTAACTGAATACCCAACGGCAGCTGCTGTAGACACAGCGCCAATTCAAAAAGAATGCGTCCCAAAACACCAGCCTTGTATCCCAGCCTTGCTTAAGGCTTGAGATGTAACCTTCCAAAACTGGTATTTAGTTAAAGGTGACGCGTCCTCATGGAGCAAAAAACCTCCTACCTTCTCACCTCTCAGCTGCACATACTCTCGTGTAGCCCCTTCAATCTCTGAGCAACATCCTAAGAGCAATACCTGGCCCTTTCCTAACTGATCCGTTTTTTATTTTTGCAGGTGAATGGCAACCTGGTGCTCTGACAATACCACATCCTTCCTCTGCAAAGAGGATAGAGACGTGTCATGTCTGGATGCCGCTACCAGCTCACTTATTCGTTAGGCTCCAAAGAAAGCTAGAAGTGTTGCTGCGCTGAACAGGCAAGCCTCAAATCTGTCCTTGCACACCAATTCCCATGTCCTTCCCAACTTAACTAGGATATTGGGTGATATTAGTGTACGACTATCACTAGGAGCCGCTCTCTCCCTACTCCACCTCTCAATCATTTTTCTAATACGAAAATCAATTGAAAAACCTTTGCAACCCTGGGCCCTAGCATAAAAGGGTAGAGCTGCCATCCTACCCTGAATAGATCTAGGAGCTAACCCTTTTCTATGTAAGTGGACTGCAAAATGCATTAGCTGGTCATCAGATGCTGGCCACTCATGTCCTAAGCCCTCCTTATCACAAAATGCAAAATACTTGCTGCATGCCGCTGTGTAACTACGACGAGTACTTGGTGCCACTGCTAAGCTCAGCTCTGTGAGCTTCAGTCCTCCAAGATTCCATACCTCTTCTGGTAGGAAGTCCTGTTGTGCCCTCGCCCCCAGTGCCAACACCCTGAACCGGTCCATCTGTTGATGGGACAGGGCATCAGCAATGGCGTTATCAACCCCGGGGATATGCTGAGCTCGTAAAACTATATTGAACTGTAAGCACCTCAATGTGAGGGCTGTAACTAAAACCATCACTCTTTGCGATCTAGATGTCAACGAGTTAACAATGTGTACCACCGCCTGGTTGTCACACCAGAAAGTGACCACATAATTAGCCCATTCATCAGCCCATAGCCATAAGGCTCCTACTATTGGAAACAACTCCAAAAAAGTAAGGTCTTTGGTGATGCCTGCTCTGTGCCATTCTGAAGGCCAAGTCCTGGCACACCACTGTCCCTTGAAAAATATGCCATAGCCCTGTGACCCTGCTGCATCAGTCTGAACCTGTAGGTCAGACTCTAAGTGAAGTTCTTCCCTCCAAAAGGAGGTTCCATTGAACTTTTCCAAAAACTGCAACCAAACCCACAAATCCTCCTTGATTCCAAACAACAATCTCTTCCTGTGATGGGGTCTCGTGAGACCCTTCATAGCATCACACAATCTACACAAAAAAGGTCTACCTGGTGCCACTACTTTGCACGCAAAGTTAAGATGGCCTACCACTTCCTGCAATTGCTGCAGTGTGACTTTCCTCTGGGCTAGCATACTGTGCAACCACCCTTTCAAATCATCCAATCTCTCTCTTGGAAGCCTACTAGCTTGTGAAACCGTATCTAACTCAATGCCCCAAAAGGTTATAACCTGGCAAGGGCCCTCCGTCTTCTCTTCAGCCAATGGTACACCTAATTCTTGTGCCAATTTCTGAAATGCTGCCATAAGGTGCACACATTGGGATGTGCCACGCCTCCCACAAAATAAAAAATCATCCAAAAAATGGACGACTCTTGCCCTACTGATCCGCTGCCTGAGCATCCATTCCAAAAATGTACTAAATTGCTCAAAAGCTGAACACGATATTGAGCATACCATAGGTAATGACCTATCCATATAATAATTCCCTTCAAAAGCAAAACCGAAAAGGTCAAAGTCTTCAGGGTGCACTGGGAGGAGCCGAAAAGCCAATTTTATGTCGGATTTCCCCAATTCAGCCCCTATCCCTTCCTTCCAAACTATGCGCACCGCTGCATCAAACGATGTGTAACGGACAGTGCACAGGTCCTGGGGGATCTTATCATTTACTGATTCCCCAGCTGGATAAGACAAATGGTGAATCAACCTATATTCACCCACTGCCTTTTTGGGAACAACCCCTAGAGGTGACACCCGAAGGTGCGCAACTGGTGGGGCCTTAAAAGGACCTAAAACTCACCCCTCTGCAACCTCCTTAGAATTTTTTTCCCCTCACTATGTCCTCCTGGCCTTTAACAGACCTCAGATTTTCTGACCATGTGGATACCCGATCACCCGCTGCTAGGATATGAAAACCATTCTTAAATCCCTCACTCAAAAATTTATCTGCTGTTCTATTAAGGTAATTGTGCAGCCACTGATCCAAAACTGCTATTTTAATTGGACTGGGGCCCTTTTTGAGCATTTGACAGGCCGGGGGGAGGCTTGCGCCCGCCTCTGGGCTCCTGAACCCTGCTCCTCCTTGCTTCCCTCTAAAACAGGTTGCAGATGGGTGGGGTCCACCACAACTGGAACAGTAATGCTTAAACCTACATCGTTTTCGGCTGCAGGACCCCTGGGAGTTGTAATCCCAGCAAACCAAGTGGGGTTGAACCACCTGGCCTGCTACTGAGTGGGATGCATATGTCTGTGCCCATTGAACTAAATGTCCACTGTCAAATCTATCCCCCAGTATCGGGCATGTGGGTGTCATGGTCTGCAGCCATAATGTGTCATGCAGAACGTCCCAGCGCATGCTAGGGCGCAGCGCCACGCACATACAGAACCCTTCGTCATAGAGCAACCATGCATGCCCTGGGAAATCCACATATATCTGTATATAATGTCCATGTACTGAATCATGGAAAGGGCTCGCTCTTGTTGGGCGCAAACTATTGTCCCTGCATATATAAAAAAAGCCAGGCAACCAGTTTGCCCAACAACGATCTGGCTTGTGCCGCTTCAGCTTCTCCCTCTCTCTCTCTTCCTCCTTGTCCTTCTTTTTGTCCTCTATCTCTCTATTTAAAAGCTCAAATCCATCAACATATTTACCTCTCTAAATTTTTTCTATTGTGGCCGGCAGAAGGTGATCTCCTAGCGGTAGTGACTGATCACCTTCGGCTAAAGCTCGCCAAGCCACAGAGTTGTAACCTGTATCAGGAATAGCTGCCTGAGCTGTTCGAGCCATTCCTCCTACCCCTGCCTGAATAGCTGCAGCCGTGGTTGGTGCAACGTGCCCACTGTCCTCCAATGCCACCTGCGTCCCTGACAGTAAAGCCGGCAAAGGTGAGGCTGAAAGGACCAGCACTGTCTGGCTCCCGGTACCCCACAGCCAAGCGCTCGCAGGCTGTGTCGTGCCCGGTGCATCGATACCCTCACCTGCTTGCATTCCAGCAGATGCCACCGATGACGCTCCTACAGGACCTTCTTCACTCTGATCCAATTCGGATACACTGCCTCCTCCTTTTGCACCTTCCCCAATGGTCTGCGTGCCGTCCGACGCCGTCCGTGGCTGTTCTCTCTGATGTCTGCCAGTTAGGTTCCTGCTTCCCGACCGAGTTGGAGTGCTTGTTGCCGATGGAGCTCCTGCAGGACTGGCCCACTCCCCTTCTAAAATGGCAATTTGAGTCAACATAATGTCTCCCATCCTCTTAAGTTCTGCCAACTTTTGCGCATTAGATTCCCTACGTGACCTTCTAACTGCGGGAGATCCAATGTCGCCTCTAAATTGGGCCCTTTCCCTCTCCAAAACACTACGTTTCTCCCACAGAGACCTGTAATCAGGCCTGTCTTCATCCTCAGATGAAGAAATTGCTGGGGGGGAGCGGGGGGACTTTACGCTTAGCCAGCTGCTTGCCTTTATGCCCCCTTGCCCCTTTCTAGAAGCCATACTACAAGATCAGGCAGGCCTAGCAGCCTAGTCCTTACCAAGCTTAAACTTACTTCTTCGCCTAAGGCACAACTAAACCACTTTTAGCAACTTACCTGTCAATCTAAGGCTATCTTATCATGTAACAGAAACCTATGGTATACAAAATCTAATTCAATTCTTATTAGTATTAGTATTAGAATATCTGTATTGATTGATTGATTCATTGATTGATTGAAAAAACACCAAATATAACCACTAACTACACAGTCCACACCAATACCTCGCTATGTCTCTCTATCCTATAAGATTAATATAGTAGTACAAATTTTTTTTAAAAAAAAAACTGTATAGCCAACAAAGGTGGGGGGTGTAGGGGGGTAATAGAGGGCCACTATATATATAACAATATCTTTTTTAAAAAAATACAAGGCTGGGGTCGCTACTGGGACCCAGCCCCCACCACAACACCCTATCCAAGCCCATAATTCCCCTTCTGCCACAGAGACAATTATAATTAAATTCAAAGGCAAGTAAACCACCACCCCACTCTGTTTTGTTTGTTTGTTTTAAAACACATCAATCAGAGCAAAGCTCCTACACTCCAAAAGATAGTCTTTCTCAAACCAGAGGGGCTGCACCGATGCACAGCCCCAATCCAGAGCCTCCCGATCGTTGCGGGCCCACGCGGTAAAAAACGAAACCGCGGGACCGCTACCGCTGCCGCTGCACTCCTGACCATCAGCTGCTTCAAAACTGAAGTGAGCAGCAAGGGGTGGGCAGCTTCCTTAAGGGCTCCGTTGATGCCCAGCCCCTCGCCCGATGTGACATAGCCCTCCTGGCTGCATCCATCTCTTCCGTCCAGGCGGGCAAAGGAGCCCCTCCCCAGCAGCTTTGCGCCTCGTGGAGAGGCACTTGCCTAATGCCACCTGCATTTTATTCTCATTCTTTTTTTTCCCTTTGTTTGTGAGACCGTTTCTACTTCCTTTGAAATTGATCTACTTTTTTTGGCACATATTGTTTAATATGTGATTTCTTTCAATATTTTTCTACAACCAAATTGGCCACAAGCAACTGTGGATAGAGATTCATGTTCTTCCCTCCCTTCTGTCACATACATTCACACAGAGGATGATGAGACTGAGAGCTCAGCAAGAAGAGGCTTGAGTGGGGATCCTTACTGCCTGTCTTTAGCTATGGATAGTGTGAGCTTAAGGTGACGCAGTGGCCCAATTCACTCTAATGGACCAGATAGCACTGCTCTGCTTCAGGGTGGTATCTTCATCACCATCTTAAATCTTCCCTTCCTGGACAGAGCAGGCTTTCATATTCCTTCTATTTGAGGAGATATGATGGTTTTAATTAGGGTCAGCTGGTCTCAGGGTTGCTGGCTGAAGTCTCAAGAAATTGGTATGCTTCTCTGGCTCTCCAAGTGAGAAGATGAAACTCAGGGGAGACAGCCCTGGAAAAGAACATTTCATTTTTGAATATGAGGTGTCTTAAAGCCTGGATACCCATCTCCATCCATTCCCACCTAGTGCCAAAACTCACTGGTTCAGTGCAAAGATATTTGCATGTATCTTGTGCTTTCTCCCTTTGTAACAGTTCTTTGCACCACCTCTGTAACAGCACAAGAACCACCCCCAGTTTCAAGTTTTGGCCCTGAAATTTGAGGGAATGGGATGCTGCCTACCTGTCTACCCTAGCTATATCCCAACTTGCTCTGTGATATCTTTCTTAATAATATTATTCAGAAAGAAAAACCCAGAGCCCAGAGTGTTTCCCTTGACACCCCAATGCATTGTATTCCATTGTTTCTTTCCCAGGAATCTTCTTCTGTGGTTGCCCTCCAAAATTCTTTTGTCTGAGAGAGGAACTACAGCAGAGCTTTGGAAAGCTAGAGTGACAGAAGTCCAATTTAGAGCCAAGGAAAAGTGGTATAGTGGGAGGGATGAATGGAATCAGGGGAATGGGTGGATAGAGTCTTGGGGGGCTACATGCAGCCTGTGGAAAGAGGTGCCCTTCCCTGTTTAAACCTATGACAAGCCCCTATATCTCAACATCCTATTTGAATTTGCTGTTCCATGTTAAATAGTTGCAAAATTCTTTTTTAAAATCTAAAGGCTATGCCCAGTACTTAGAAGTTATTATTTTTGATAGCACTTCATCTTTTTCATGCACATGTTGGCTACAATCCTGACACATTTCTTCTCTTAACGACAGCAGCTACAAATTGCTTAAAAGTGCTGTACAATATAATACGTAATAAATACAGTTCAATATATCTTGGTTGAAAAATTAGAATTGCTGATGAAGCTTAGGTTTATTGTGCCTATAATCTGTCTTTTATATATCTCCTAGTAATATATATTTGATAGATGGGTTATACGTGGAGAGGCAGCTTGTATATTGCAAAAAACACAAGTCAGGGGAGATGCATTTTATATCATTCTTCTCCCAAATACCAGGCATAGAGGCAGGTTTTGATCTTAAAACAACAGTGTCCAAATAAATTATGTAGCTTTTTTTTTACAGCAATGAATAGAAACCATCATGCATTTGGAATGGAAAGGTATGCCCTCAACACACTACCATTGTGGTGACTCAGCCTGCTTTGTGTCTCATGTGTTCCTACCCATTTGTAACTAAACATGATTCCATTTTGTTTACCTTCATGTATTTGTATATTTATAGCCCACCCTTATACCTCTGGAGCACCACTCAGGACAGCTTGTCATGTACTGTTTTATAACAGAAGAATTACAACAACAGCCAATGAGATGGAGTCAGCTGTTGAAATCAAAACATAAAGGGAAGATCTAACTGAGAGTAACCATGCTCCTCCCACTGCATGCAACTGCTCTTGTTCACAACCACTATACCACCAGTCACATGAAGGAAAACTTGCTGGAGCAGGGCACACTTGCATGGTTGCCCTTACACAACTGTTTAAGCAACTAGGATTCTGGCCAAAAATAATAAATAAAAAAACCCTGACAAATGAGAAACAAAAGATGGCATGTAGTCCAAGGAAGCGTTCTCCCCAAAGGAGTGGAGGGAGCTACCTCATGCATGGACAACAACCCACCCATCTAGGAACAGTGAGGGAGGTGGCTGGCTGCAGTCCATAGAGAAAGGTATTCCACAATTTTGTGTGCACCCACTTTCTGTGTACTTCAGCCATACTAGGAAGGTTCAGACAGTTCCCTCACATGTTCAAAGAATGTATGAAATAGGTTGTGGGATCATACAGGCAAGCCCCATCCTTAATATCCTTACGAGCATATCTTGTGGGCCCGCCATGCCATCCATGTGTAAATGGATGGAGCAAGTTAAATAAATAAACAAATACATCTGCCAGCTGTCAGTAATGACAATCAGGTCTAGCCTATGCAGCTGTCTGAGTGACCACCACCATCGATTATTTCAACAAATTTACAGGGCTATCTGATATCCCTTCCTGAGGCAAGGATTTCAAATGCTGAAGAAGTTGGATGAAATCCTGCAAACTGCCTATTATGGAGAGAGATCTTTAAAAATATTTATATTCTTTTTCTCTGATGGCTTGGGCTTGTGAATAATTTTCCTTTACCAATTAAAGCTGGAGTAGGGGAAAAACCCTGTACTTACTAAGAAATTTTTATAGTTGGCTCAGCAGTTTTACTAAAAATGGAATCCAAGGGAGTTATTCTAAGCAATCCTAATAATCTGATAAAACAATTAATAAACTTACCCTGAATGGCTCTCCTATAATTGAGTACACACAATTTATAATTAAATTGCAGCTTTTATGAAATACTGAGCCAAGAGCACAGTCAGCCACCAGGACATTCTCTTGCGCAGGCTCCACTGAAATTAATAAAAGCTATTCAAGTCCTAAGAATAGGAGAAGCTCTGAGCAGAATTTGGCCTGCCTGTCCTGATTTACTGTAAAAAAAAGTTGGGATCAATTCATTTTGCTGATGCGACAGATAATATGCACATCTGGTTATTTTAAGTTACAAGACACTGTGGACTCTCAATACCGGCCATGTGAATTATTCACATCAACCAGAGTCGACCAGAATATGAAGAAACATCTCCTCATGCTCACCAGATTAAACATATTAATCTGACTTTTAATTTGGCACCATTGGCTGTTTCTATTTGGTGAATGAACCAAATTATAACCTCTGATTTGTGCTAGAAGCTAGAAGCTGCTAGTCTTTGTGTTGTCTTTCCCACCCCACTGCTAAACAGAAGCTATATGTTTCAAGCAAGCAATGCGGTGGTGAGGCAATCGCAGAGGCATTGGCAGCCTTTTGATCTCAAGAACAGGGGTATAACAATTCCAAGCCCTGCTGCTGAGACACTAGAGGCCCAGACTCAAGAAGACCTGGATCGGTTCTCATAGACAAGTATCATTAATTTTTGGACTTTTATCTACAATTTTTCTGCACTACCCATAAAGGGAGTATGCTTAGCCTGAGGAAGTGGATTTCATCTACAAAAGCATGCTATTTGATTGATTTTTAGTGGTCCAATAAAACATATTACTCACTCTTGCATTTGTGTAATATTGGGGAGCACACAGCTTTTTCCTTGTTCAGTTTTACCCTGAATGGGTAAAGGCTGAGAGTATATGGTCAAATGCTGCAGGATTTGCTGTGGGTATAAAACAGGTGAATTTACTTTTTTCTTCTTCTGAGCATTAGATGCAAAGCCAATTTGAATCAATCTGACCCCTTTTGCCCCCAGTGTAGAGTGTTTCTTTTCTATCACTGCGGACTTCTTTCAAGCCAAAATAATTTGAATAGATTTTTCCCATGTAATCAGTTGCTCCATTCTCCAAAAGGTCTGTGGTATGTGTGACTGTGGGTGGTATTCTGATGATGTACTGAGTGTGATGTTTTGGACAGTGGGAATTCCACCTTCCTCTCTAGTTACTCCAAAGTATTTAATTAAAAAAGACCTACGGAGTTTAGCATTATATCACCTTATCATTAGCACTAGATCACTTCAGCGAAGATTTTTTAAAAAATGATAACTTTTGATATTAAATATAAACAACTCTGACAAACTACAGCAGACTACTATGTTTCTGCAGTATGTGTGTATGTGTTTGCACATTGTGGAGAACTTTGGAAAACTGTCCCTTTTCCCTAGCAGCATGCAACACTTTATGAAACACCGGCTTTATAGTGAATTGTAAAAGGAGAGTCCACGATTGGTAGAAGGCAGGATCAAAGGAAAGGGAGCTATGGACTGTCGTGCAGACCAAACCGCATCAGACTGAGGGGTCAGTGTGGACACTGGCACAGAAATCGCAGTCTCTTTGTGATCACCTAATCTGAAGAGAAGCATTAAATAGGCTGTGAATCAAGCCACGACAAAGCCAAATCTCTCTGATTCAGTTTGCCAATGTAGTCGCAACCTAAGAAATGAAAAACAGATTAAGATGGAAAAATGAAATCAAAATAAAACAATAAAACACATTTTTAAAAATGTATTTGTCCTGCCACTGAATCTCCAAAATTGGAGAAGCAACGTTCCACAACAGAATTTTTGTTCAGACATTTGCCTGAAATTGCCGTGGGTCCTACAAGGGAGAAAGGCAGAATATAAATGAAGAAATCATGTGGAAACACTGGAGAGTTAACATAGGGAAAACAGAATAATCTGGCCCTTCAAAATTCCCATGTTTGAGGCAGGATGATTACAGAATAAAATATTCACATGGAAGCACCAGACTGTTTTCATAATGTTATGGGCTTCAACCCATTTGACAGTCCCTCTACTGAATCAAAAAGATTTATGTTAACCTCTTGATTCCCCACTCAACATGTGATTCAACAGGCCTACTTCAGTTGATAAAACCAATTGGCTTTAGCACAATACTTTCTTGGCAGGCTAGGAAGCAATGGAGAAAAAAAAATAGAATCTTTGTGGAATAATGGGCCTGCATTCACCACTCCTAGGTCCTAGGTATATGATATTTGGAGAAGATCTAGCATTCGTATTTTTTACTTTTGTGAGTTATCACTATTGGCACAAACCTAGCATGAGGATAAGAGAAACAAAAGATGAACAGGCCAGAAAACAAAGGGAATCTCACCCTACCACACAAGCATGCATGCAACTACACATCTTTGTTCATCAGTGCAATAAAGACTACATTTGAAAGTTGAAATGTTGAAACAAATAATAATGCAAAATAAGTGAGTGAAAGAAGTGAACGCTAACTGAAATGAGATATGTTTTGCTGTATAATGATTAGGTATTTTCTTTTTTATAAAAGATGCATAGAAGTGCACATACCCACTTCAAGAATGTGTTTTTTAATAAATATTGAAATTGGAAGCACACCGCAGTTCAATCCCTTTTTATAACCCCTCATATAATGATAGGTTTGAAAAGGTGCATAAACCTCAAAGATGTTCTTTATCTATCAGGGAGAAGCATGCCCATTTGAAAAACAAAGGGCTGGTAATTTATTGTTTGGTTCCTCTGCAATAAACTTGAAATAATGCTCTTAAATTTCAGAGTTTTACTGTCATCGAGACAGTCATTAGTTCTTATGACTGAATTTCCACACCATAACATTCACCAGTGTCTCTAAGAGTCCTTCAGTATCTTCTTGCTGTCTCCTGTTGGCTGAAGTTTGGCTCTAAGTGTGCTTTGACCTCAGATCTTCAGAATCAACATGGTGAGGAAGAAAGCATCACAACAGGACATTTCACTCTCCAACCTCTATGGGAAATTGAACGTTCCAGCCATCTTTCCTAGAAGCAGGATTATATATTGCTACCATGCAGGGCTGGCCATATCATAAGCATACTTTTGTCATGCAGGTGTTGATGAGAGGCCAACAGCAGCAGAAGCCCCCTGGCTGACCCTCTGTTGGAAGTCTGAGCTGTATTTTGTATACAGCTTTTACTACACTACCTTGCTGTCCTTACGTGAAATAGAGAATATTGTCCCATCATCAGCTTCTGGTCTAATTAGCATCTATAGGAAGAATGAGTGGATCCTTTCTTTTCTTTTTCTTTTCTTTTCTTTTCTTTTTTCTTTCTTTCTTTTATTTATTTATTTATTTATTTATTTATTTATCTATTTATTTATTTATTTATTTATTTATTTTTGCCTCTTGGGCTGGCCTTGGTCCCATTAACAGAAGAGCAGCTTCTTGCCTTGTTTCTGTTCCTTAAAAAGTATTTACTTCCAAAATCTGAGTTTTTTATGTGTACATTCCGAAAGACTGCTTTACTACAGAGAAAGAGGAAAGCCCTATTTCGGTTTCATCAGCAAGCTTGGAGGAGAATGCTCCCTCCATCATATCTTCATGAGATGACAGACAAATATGAAAAAAAAGGGGGGTTGCTTGCATGTAAGTTGTATGCATGAGTGAGAAACCTGGAAAATTGGGTTCTTTCTCAAAACTATATCCTAGATAAGAGCAGGAGCTTCTTCTGTTCAATCTTCTCAGTTATTGTGTGAACAAAGCATGTAAGTTGTATGCATGAGTGAGAAACCTGGAAAATTGGGTTCTTTCTCAAAACTATATCCTAGATAAGAGCAGGAGCTTCTTCTGTTCAATCTTCTCAGTTATTGTGCGAACAAAGCAACATAGGAGGGGTTGAGTCTCTTCTAAGTATGTTGACTACAGAGAATTTACTAACACTTGAAAAGGCCTAAATAGTTTGTTGTTTTTGCTGCAATTGGCTAACAAAGTGAACCCCACAGAAATTTTGTTTCACTGGACATTTGTGATAGGGGTGGCTGGGATGGAGTGGAGACTTTATGCAAATACTCCCTCACCCTGCCTTCAAACAGTTATCACGCAAAGAAGCTGAGACCAAAGAGCTTTCCACCAGCATGAAGCAATGGCACTACAAAACCTTTAGGTATACTGCACCTGCGTGGCATTTGATTCACACTGCAAATAGTGACTTTACAGATAAGTTAACTTACTACAATTAAATAATACTGACAAATTCTAACTCACAACTTGGAGTACATAATTAATCTAGTATGTTGTTTTGACTGGTGTATATGAATTATTTGCTAACCCCTAGGTATGCAACCAGCACCATATACTGGTCTTATTTCCTTACAGAGACACAAAACACATGCCCCAAAGAACAAAGAGCGAAGGCCTGCTTGACAATAAGCATTCAAGAATGAACCTTCATAGCTTTTCTCATACTACTTGCTAGGTTTCCTTGCTCTGGATGTTTCAAACTAAGGCTAGGGTCTAAATAAACTGACTTGGAGCTAAATCCTATTTAAACAAATGGGATTCACTTCCAGGCAAATAAGATTAGAATGAAAGTACAGGTATGTCTACAATTTAGGGAATTATCATCTAAATTACCTGTAGATAAACCCTATCATTAGTGGATAAAGACAATTTATATCCAGACACAAGCAAATATCATGGTACACAACTGAAAGAATAACTGAATTTAACACCATAACATTTCTCCAAAACAGTTTAAGTGCTGGGCCTTAGTGTGGTTTTTCAACTGCTTTGCTCTCTGACTGCTTTGCTGCTAGCCTATCATGCCATTTCACTGAACAAAAGATTCAGATGGCTTGAGGACGCTTCAGAAAAAACTTTGTCCCAACAGTAGCTTAGATGTTTGTTGTTATATGCTGTCAAGTCGGAACTGATTTATAGAGACCCTAATAGGGCTTTCAAGGTAAGTGAAATATTTCAGGGGTGGTTTCACCAGTTTTACATGCCCAGTGAGCTTCCATAGCTGAACTGGGATTCAAACCCAGGCCTATTGAGTCCCAGTCCATAACTCTATCCAATTAGATGTACCTGTTGGTAAAGTTAAAGGTAGTACACATTGTCTGAGTTTCTCTCTGCCTTCACATCATGCTTTGCTGCACTGTCGTCCAGCTGGATTTTTCAGTAACTAATGGTGGGCATGAGATCTTGTATGAGAGCCCACTTCTATTGTTCCTTTTCCCATCTGTTCTACTGTCACTTCAACCCTACACTCCCACACTTGATCTTGAAGAGAGAGGTGCAGAGCTTGCAACCTTGGGGGCTAGGTGACTTATGTGTGGCTCTCTCAGAAGTCCCTGAAGTAGGGAAGTAGGGAGCCCTCTCTCTCTCTCTCTCCCTCCCTCCCTCCCTCTCTCTCTCTCTCTCTCTCTCTCTCTCTCTGTGTGTGTGTGTGTGTGTGTTAGAGATTGGAATGAGGGGGATTATATGGACTCAGCCTCCTGAGCCAACATCCTTCATGGTTGCCAAGGCTGAAAACATCATGTCATTTTGCTTTAAGGGCATAGAACAGTGATTACCAACCTTGGGTCCCCAGATGTTTTTGGACTAAAACTCACAGAAGCCTTTACTATTAGCTGTGCTGGCCAAGGTTTGTAGGAGTTGCAGTCCAGGAACATCTGGGGACCCAAGGTTGGGAACCACTGGTACAGAATGAACTTCTTTAGCTTCAGCACTGCAAAATCGTAGAACTTGAGACCAAAGGTCTGACTATTGAGTTATTCTGAGAAGTGTAAAAGCAGGGCAGAAAAGCAAAAAGCTTCTCCTTCCATTTCTTTAAAAATGCTGACTATATCTTCTTTTATAACTGGAAGAATGCTTAGGATACTGGAGCTGGTGCTGGTGACAGTGGCAGCAACAACAATAGAGAATCTGTCCTGGAACTGCCTCCGCAGCGAGGTCACCCACAAGCAGCAAGGTGCCATTCTCTTGTGTGTTCCTTGCAGACTGATGCTGTCAATGATGTATTCACATTTTGACTTATATATATCACTCCCAAGCGTTATTTTCTATTCAAGCCAGATATTCAACTTAAAAAGCCATTAAAAAAATAAAGAGGCAGAGAGATTGATAGGCCCCGTTGTAGCTGCAGCATATTATGACTAAAGCCAAGGTCATTTTGACCTGCCAATGTAAGAGTACATTGTCTGCTATGCAAAAAAAGAGAGAAAGACATTAGAAAACAAATTGTGTCAAGTTTTTAGTCAGCTGTTTGTTGCAAATGAAAGGAATGTTTTGAAAAACTGAATTAAAAATACATTATAGTAGCTGATCATTAAATATGTCCTGTAGTTTAATCCCAGCTGGAACACTGATTCTTCCCTTCTACTAATAATTTCTTTTAATTACAGGAATGCTGGACTTCGAGTAGTACAGATGTTTTCTGTCATCTTCTTTTATGACAAAACCAATTACGAAGAAGAAAATGTGACCTTAACATGTAGCTCAGGGGTTCTTCTGCAACATAGACTTTGAGAAGAGAACAGAAAGCCAGGATAATCTTAAGGTTCATGGTTACCTGATGAGTCATGTATCTCTTGGCCTCTAGGATTTCCTCCCTTTACTTAGTCATCTTCTGAGAGGTACGGGAGCTCATTTTGGCCAAGTGGATAGATTGCAGACATCGTTACAGGCATCATTGCGAAGTTTGATTTGGTTTTTAAAAACATGGAACATACTGTTATGTGCATGCATACCAGCAAAGATAACATGAAATATACCAGATTAGTTTTTAAATAAAAACCTTTCCTGAGGAATAGGAATGGTCAGGAATTTTACAGGAAAATGTGGTATAGGGGGAAATTAGTTTCAAAGAAAAACTTAATGTTAATTTATATATATAAAAAGAGATTTGCCCTAATCTCCTCAGTCCGATCTTGGATAGTATTTCTCAATCACAAAGATCCATGGTAAAATGTTGAGAGCATGAGGATGTATCTCGCAATTGAATTTCACAGCAATAGATCATTTATACAGAACTGCTTATGTACAAAAGATCATGTGAAACCTTATCTAGTTCATTCACCAGAGCTTGGAAAAGTTTCATTTTTAGACTACAACTCCCAGAGTCATTTAGCAAGATCAATCCATGGGATTTGAATCCAGGTCTTTCAGGTTCAGTCACAGAGCCAAAGAGGATCAAAAGTCTGAAACCAACTCTGTTGAGAGATCACTTTATAAAATCCAAAAAAGAGCTGTCTTGCAAGATGCTGGCATGAGGTGCATGCAAAGTATGGAACTGATGAAGGGATTCGTGTCACGGCACTTGAATCTAAGAAATCAGAGTATAGCTATACATATGACAAAACCCAAGATTCTGATTCTGGTGGGGTACTTTAGCTTTGGAAATGCCTGGCTTTTGTAGAAAATTGCTATAAATATGGCATTAAAAATCATTACACCAGAGTATATACAGCAAAGTGACAGTGTGCCAGCACAAAACAAAAATTGCCCACATTTATGAGCTTTCATAGGCAACTTGCTTGTTGAGGAATTACCTTGTGAGCCCATGGTCTGCCTGAAAGCCAAGCGACAGGATGGTTTGCTAAAATAACTTTGTAGGGATTTATTGTAAAATTCACATGGCACACAGGAGTGAGATTATTATTCTGTCACTGAAATGTTCTGGGAGATACCTGTCAGGTAAGTATAAACTGAGTAATATAATACTGATGGGGTGCAGTAGAACACAAATACACACTCTGGATACTATTGTTTTTAAATGTGATGCTCCACAGGGAACAGCCAGATTAATGTCTTAGACAGGAGACACTTCTCTTCCAATATTGAAAGGGGGCAGTCTGTGAAACTTTGGACCTGGTTTGCGAGGTTGACATTGTGCACCCAGTTGAACCTCTGACACTGACTACTCTGCCCATGTTGAAGAGAGGTATTTTTCGGTGGCCTCGGTGGATTTGAAGGGCTCCACTACATCCAAGATGAGACAGCTATGGTTCCTGTCATACACAGCTGTTGGAAGGTGCCATTTGCAATGCTTGATAGGCTGAAGAAAAGTACAGGAGTGATATTCATCGTCACAGGAGTCACATGTGTGACATCTTCAGGCAGTCTTGTTACTTTGGCAGTACAACTATGAGACAATATCCGTTGATGAAGTACAGTGAGAAGGTTACACTTACTGGTGGGTTTAAGTGCTAACAACATCTGACACCACTACATCATCTGATCTGAATGTTTTTCTTTTATTTCTTTTTTATTGTGCATAGTTCTATGCTGTTGATATGAATATATACATTATATTTGAGGTATTTATGTTTCTTAAAGAAAGGAGGTGTGATGTATGGTTCTTTGACAAAGCTTCCCAAATTGTGAATGAGCCAGAAATTTGGGAGTGGGGTGGGGTGAGGTGAGATCATGAGAATTTGAATAGAAATGTTTTTCAGCTTAAAAAAATTGATAGTTATAATTTCTAGGATCTAGAATTTCTGAAGATAAACTCTGTTTATTTTTAATTTAAAAGATTTTTAGTAAGCTTTTGTGTTCATTTTAAATTTTAAATTACATGTTGTTAAAAGAGGTTTGGATTGTGGTAAAGGAGAAGTGTAGAGGTATGAGAGCTTCTCAAAAATCAAAATGCGGATGTGATGCCAAAACAATTTAAAACCACTGCTTTAACAGAGGACTTGTCTCTGTGGTCATAAAGGAGAGGGCTTGAACGGGCTAAATAGGCTCAGTAGGAAGTTTGGTATCTCATTTAGTGCGATGCTCACATCCAAATTTCATACGGACCTCAAGCAACCATATTTGGCTCAGTGCAGCCTGGAAGGGCTGAGGAAGTTTTAAAAATAAATAAATAAAAGTGTGTATTGGACAGCGAATATGCAGTGCACCACTTTAAAAAAAAAAGACAAAAGGAAAGTTTCTCCCCGGTGCCAACTCATGAAACCAGGGTGAGCGACAGGGCGAGCTCCCACCTCTGATTGCTTAGCACTGCTCAAAGGGAGTGGTAGCCAGCTGAGAGAAACCCACCACCACTTGACCTGAAGGGGACCAGATCACTCTGAATCAGTCTGGGCAGGCTCTTAACGGGACCTTTTAAACAAACAAACAAACAAACAAACAAACAACTTCCATGGAGCTGTGGAGGTGATTGATTTGCTAATAACCTGAAGTGGCTGTCTTATTAAGTTACTTCACAATATTGGCAAATTAGAGGAGAGCTCACATTTGATCCATTTCCAGAGATCACATGTGCTGGAAATGGGCCAAAGAGAGAGATCCTACTCACACTAAAAAGGTAGAAGCCTCTGACAAGGGCCTGAAGAAACGCTTTGGGGGTTATTTGATTTACTCCAGCGATTCTGTTGTGAGATCACTGTGAACCAACATGTCCCCACAGCAATCCAACCAATGGGCTAAATGCCCATCTGAACACACCCAGAATTGTATGAAATGTTGTTGGGCAAATACGAGAGTAAAGGTTTTTCTTCCCTAGGTCTGGGAAGTGACTGTCTTAGGATGCATGTTTGGATCATATCAGTAATTATTTGTGTTTACAGTAGACTTCAGTATGCTGAAATTCATCAGCTGCATGTGTTAGCAGCAGACATTTCGTAGCCCATGTGAGATGTCAGAAAGCCACAACTCATTCTGATTGTAGCTGGTATTAAGACAGACAAACTAATGAGTGGGAACCTTATGCTGAGAGCATAGAATTCATGTATTTTGAAGAACCTTCACTGTATTTTGAAGATCTTGTTGGTGAGCAACAGTAACAAGCACAACTTGATAAGCTTCAGCAGAAACACTAGTGCATGTTGTAAGGACTCTTTGGTCATGACCTGTTGTGATAATAATTCATATCTGAGGAACAGAAGTCTTGTGGCCAGACTTTCTAACAGCATAAAAAGTAACCTCAAGTTGTAACACTGCATTTATACACAATTGCTATATTGATGTTTAATATACTGTGGTAATCATGTAATATACTGTTTCAATAAACCATCTATAAAATTGTCAGTTTCACACATTACAAAATAATGCAGTATTGTGGTTAATATACTATGGTTAATAAAGTTAATATCCTGTCAGACAGGAAATATTTCTTCTTGTGAAGTGCCAAATGTAAAATGAATTTGCAATGCACTATGTCCCACAAAAGAGAAATAAATGTGTACATATTTTTAATATACTGTACAACAGTAAGCTGTATAACTATACATATTTTTAACACACCAGGAAGTTTACATAGCACAGTATTGGGACTGCATTGCAATAAGACTTTGTATTAAAATTAATTATTGAATCCCATGTTGTAGTATTTAGCATTTAGTTTTGTTTAGGGACGTGGTGGCGCTGTGGGTTAAACCGCAGAAGCCTCTGTGCTGCAAGGTCAGAAGACCAGCAGTCGTAAGATCGAATCTATGTGACGGAATGAGCTCCCGTCGCTTGTCCCAGCTCCTGCCAACCTAGCAGTTCGAAAGCATGCAAATGCAAGTAGATAAATAGGTACCACCATGGTGGGAAGGTAACGGTGTTCCGTGTCTAGTCACACTGGCCACGTGACCACGGAAACTGTCTACAGACAAAACGCTGGCTCTACGGCTTGGAAACGGGGATGAGCACCGCACCCTAGAGTCAGACACGACTGGACTAAATGTCAAGGGGAACCTTTACCTTTACCTTTGTTGTAGTATTTTTGGTTGCTACAAATATTTGTTGTCTTAAAAAAGCATTGAACAAGGCATTTTTCCAGTGCACCTTTAGCTACCAAAAGGATCATTCACACATGTGTGTGCTCATTGCTTGATTACTGAACATGAAAGGGGGAGGAGTTGAAAGAATGTCACCATGACAAAAAGCCATCCACCCCAACTACACATTCATCTGCACATTCAACCAGTATGTGAAACACATATGTGCACATACTGCTGGCTATAGGATTCTAGAAGTCATAGACCAAAACACGAAATTGTGCACGTTCTTCTTTGAGAAAAAAATCTTATTTATTTATTTATTTATTTATTTAAAGCATTTCGACATTAATACATTGTTTAAAGCTAAAAACAGTAAATATATGAATACTACAAAATATCAAATCAATACCACACTAAAAAATGGTAAACCAAAGCAACACCAAAAACACATTCAAAACAGTAAGGCACAATGATCAATTTAAAAAACCCACTCAGGCAGCCAGTCATTGAGGGAAAGCTTGCCTGAAGAGAAAATCTTCACCTGCTTGTGGAAGGACAGTAAAGATGGGGCTGGGCTGGTCTCCTGTGTGAGGGAGTTCCAAAGTCTGGGAGCAGCAACAGAGAAGGCCCTCTCCATGTTTGTTTGATCCTTTTTAATATTTGTTGTTTTTAGCTTTAAAATGTTATCTTTGAATGATGTAAGCTGCCTTAGGTCCTTCTTAAGGAGAAAGGTAGGGTAGGGTAGGGTAGGTAGGTAGGTAGAAATAAATAAATAAATAAATAAATAAGTAAGTAAATAAAGGTGCAAGAGTTTTCCTACACTCCTATAAGGTTGGATATTATCTAGATCTCACTATCAGGCCTCTTGTGTTACCTGTTTCTTTCTAGTTGCACACCTACCTCGGCCAACTAAAAGCACAAAAAATGCAGCAAAGGAGGAAAGTGTGTCTGCTGTTGTATGAGAGTAATATTTTATCTTCCTTAATATATGACCTTGGTTTGCTGCACATTTGTAACATTTGACAAAGCAAAAAGTACCAAAGTGGCTGAAAAGGGACACATCTTCAACTAGTTCTGGATAGGGAACTAGGCAAGGGGCAGGGGAAGATGTCTGGCAGCTCTTTACAAGAGGACAAACACTTTGAGTAATCTTGTGTCAAAACCGTGCTGCTTTTGAATTCTATCTCTCATCAAATGTTTGCTAGCGGTAATTTAGTACAACTAGCAATGGGATTTTCAGCTTTCAAATTGTGACTTTCTCTGCCTCCACCTATGAGATTTTTAAAATGGGCTAATAAAACTCACAAGGTGGTGAGCCACATCCCCCTGGTGAGCAGAACTAATCAGTACAATTGGAAGGCAGGAAACATGGGGCAGGGATAGAAACCCCATGGTGCAATTCTAAATGTGTGAGCTGATTGTGCTTGAGGTGACATCAGGTAATAATGAAACCTGTTCTTGTTCATTCACCCATGACAAGCTTTCACTTACGCTACAGCTATCAGATGGCATATATCAGTGCATCTGGATTTGTGAGCTAAATTTATGATTTGTTAAACACATAGCATACAGCTGAGCCTTTCTTCTCAAAATAACCTTAATCTGATATAGCCTATGGAAGATAGGGATCTAGAAGGTAGGACTCTGAGGTTGGAGAGGAGTCAATGGGTCTGCATGACCTGTTACAGAGTTGCCTCGGGTAAATAGGTGTTATACATTTTATGACCTACAGATCAAAGTTTCCCATTTATATAACCCAACAAGCAGTGTTCAATATATTTTTTTAATTTTAATTTTATTTTTATTTTTTGGGGGGAACTGTGGTACTTAATTCTTGTTTATAAGATGTGCTCTGAAGAAATCCCACAATGCTATGAGCTTTTAGTCAATTTTAGTCTCATTATTAAATTATTATGGAAATGTTGCATGGATATAATTTTAAAAATCATGTCAATATACCATGCTCATTTGGTAACTGAGGAACTAATAACCTTTCTTGTTTCAGGGTTAACATATGGTTGACTTAGAAAGGCAGGAAGGAAGGAACGAATGAATGAAGGAACGAACGAAGGAAGGAACGAAGGAAGGAAGGGTTGTTTCTTGTACAAATTAGGAGTTATATATTAGAATATATAATTTGATTTGTACCTTTGGGAAAGCTGAAGGCACTGAAATGTCAGGGGGTGTATTTATAATATACACTGCTGAAGACTGTGGTCCCCAACCTGGGTTCCCAGAACAGGACTACAATTCCCAGAATGACTGACCATTGACCATGCTGCCTTATAAGTGCTGAAGTCCAAATGGCAAACTTGCCTCTGACAAACCAGAACCGATATGAGGACCTATGTTGAAGAACTACTGTTTTAGGATACAAATATCTTTGCAGTTGCACATTTAGCTTCATGACCATGACTGTAAACTGAAATAGAATCTGCCACACTTTACTAACTGAGCCAAGGCTTGTACAATGCAGAATCAACGGTGGATTTCCCCATGGTCATGGTCTAGCTTCTCAAAGGACTGACTTCTGAGAATGTGGCTTCTCCTTTCAATAAAGTTTTTACAAAAATTAGTCCTGATGTGTTTCATCTGAACTATGCTTTTTGTAAACTTTGATGTGGATTTTAGTTTACTGGCTCCAAATGTTAAGAGGTGGAAAGAACAAACAATCCCATGTTTATTATATTTATAGCTTTGAAGAAAGCTATACTTCTATAATGTTCTTCACAGCCAAATGTTCCTTCTCAGCCTGTTTTCTTCCCACACTACCATGACAGATTGTATTTAATTGAACAGTCAGTCATTTAAGTCACTTAGATCTGTCATTATAAATGCATGAATTCAAATACTCTTATTATCACACCCTTTTTAATTTAAAAAAAAATTGGGGGGGAGGTCACTCCTTTACATCCAGATGAATATAGCTTGCTAAAGCCTAATTTATTTAGAAAATAAGCAGCTGTCAGTAAAGACAACGAATGGAACTGCTTTACAAAGCAACCACACTACTTCTCTGTTCATTTGTTTGGTGATTAGAGTAATATATCAACAATGCAATGCTAAATATGTTTACTTGGAAGTATGAAGTGCCAATGGTTTTAAGGCAAATCATTGGAGAGCTATAAATAAAATCAGTCTGGACAAATTACTTTTTTGTATTACACCTCCAAGATTTCCCCAGCCAGTGGACAGGCTGGGTGGGGAATTCTGGGCATTGTAGTGTGAAAAATAAGTTTTGCAGGCTCTGTTCAGAAGCACAGCTGCAATACAAAATCATTTTTACTATTCAAAGGCCTTTTTTTTTTACTATTCAAAGCTGTATTACCACTAAGTAGGTATACTGATACTTTATCTTAACCTATTTCCAGTAGTAAATCACAACTAGAGTAGGTCTATTGAATCAAAGAAACATACAGAGGATGATCGTACAGTGCTTTGCACAATTTAGGAAGGGTTACGTTCAAGCGTGTGTGAGCAGAAAATAACTCTTGCAACATAAATCCTTCCCTTTGTCTTTTCTCCCCATTGCATCCTGAACATTGACAAAAAAAGAGGAAGTCAATTACACATACAAAAAGAAGACCAAAAAAGTCACTGATTTGCATAATACGTTCATAAGGATATGTATAGATGAAAATTTAGAAAACATAGAAAAGTAACCCATTTTCCTTAGCTAAATCCACCAATATCATCAAATACCATCAGCAGGACAGAAAGTAATTTTACTGTCATCTGACAAATTTGATCTAAAAGCTTCTAATAATAGATAAGCTCTTTGGGAAATTGGGAAAAGACAGTGGCTGTTTCACTCAGGGTTGTACCAAGAAGCATGAAATCACAGAAGAGGTTAGTGAAACTGGATGAGAATCCTATACACCGTTTGTTTACCATGTGTTTCTTTGAAGGCTGTGACTGTGCATTTTCAGCATGTCAAAACAGAAAATCTATCACTTGGAAAGTCTCATGGCAAGTACATATGTCTTTTATGCATAGCTATCTCCAATGTAGAAATGCACCTGGGGGAGGTTTCTGATAGCGAGGCCACAGACATTTGGGGGAGCAGGACCACAAAAGAACTTTTTGGGGGGCTACAAAAAAAGCTGTGGGGAGACACATGTGATCTCAGGCCCATCCCTGCTTTCTTACCTTTAAACCATGCCATGCCAGTGCCTGCTGGGGGAAACCTGCTCAAAACCTATTAAAAAGGAGTGATGGAACTGTGTGGTGACAGGACACAGTTTGGAGACACACACACACACACAAAAATCAAAATCAAACTCACAGACTTAAGTTTCCTTGTGATTCTGCTCAATTCTTCCTCAGAGTGGACATTACAGAGTTGGGAGGGGTGCAGAAGAAACACAAAAGTTCCAAAATCCACAGCTGGATGTGAAGGCCCATGTTTCTTTGTTTACAGCAAGCTCCAAAATGGGGACTGCATAGTTAGTGAGTTTCAGAATTCCCCTCTGGCAGTGTGGATTAGAATGGCTCTCCCAATTTTGTGAAGCAAAGGGTTGCCGGTCACTCAGTAGCCATTGCCATTGCCCTGTATTGAAAGACATGGTTCCTTTTTGGGTATGAACAGAGGCACACATGTTTCTTCTGAACCAACCCCACCTCCATAATGTTGAATTTGATGAAGACTTATGTAGAATCAAAAGCTAGTTCTTGTATCTGATTTTTTTAGTGATCTAATAAAAGTATCACCCACCCTTATCTTCAAATCTATAGAAGGTAAATTTCACACACTTCTTTTTGGTATCACTCTTTTTGGTGTACACCCCACCCTTTATTTGTGAACTGAACAAATATAAGCTTGCCTCATATGCCTATTTTGGCCCTGCTTATCTGCCCTGAACTAGGAATGCTCCACATGCCCTTCAGAGAATGTCATGCCAACAGAAGCTAGAAATATTTGGAAACTGAATCATGAACACTTTGCAGTTCAGTCGATCTTACACATAATTCACACTTTAAAAAAGATCCACATTCCAATCCCAGCAGAAGCCAAGCTTTTGAAATCTAAACTAATCATTTGAAGGAGGTTAATCTCAAATGTCAGCCAACTCATAATAGCTATCATATACTCTGTGTGTTTTCATATCAGCCACTTATCTTTCCTGTGCCTATGTTCCTGATCAAGCTGGTGGCACACTGAGAAGTAGGAAAGATGGAAGCTGGGAAAGAAGGCGGGCAAAAAGCTGAGCCTAGGGAAAAATAAAGGTAATCTATAATTATGTTGCTATTAAAATAGTGAATGCAAAAGATGGAACCCTCAAATATTCTCCAGGCGCAAGCCTTACTGGTATGAGCATGCCCTCATTTTTAAAAGAACATTAAGGAACTCATGTTTAATTAAAATTATAAATAAATCATAATATTTGCTAAAGCTATTGACTATGCTGCTCCCATTCTGCCAAACTTAATATAAAATTAATTGTTAATTTTCAAGCCAGTGACTTGTTCTTCACTGACATGTATGCTGATGGCCTAGCTCATGACCAATGAAATATTAACATTATATGCTTCTTTCTACCCATATTATATTAGAGATGTTCTACTCAACCACTTGACAGTAGCATTTTTCTCACTGACTTTGAGCCCCTCCTCTTCTGTAAGCCAGGACAATAAAGACATTAGGGGGTTTTTTTTAGCATGCAGTGAGGCAAAGGTTTGAGTCTGTGACATCCACACCATTGTACCCTGTTTCCCCGAAAATAAGACGTCTTATATTAATTTTTGCTCCAAAAAACGCATTCGGGCTTATTTTCAGGGGATGATTTATTTTTTTCATGTACAACAATCTACGTTTATTCAAATACAGTCATGTGATCTTCTTCTCGTTGCTGCACAATGGTGGAGGGCAGGGTTTCACTTAACTGGGGCTTATTTTTGGGGTAGGGCTTATATTACGAGCATCCTGAAAAATCATACTAGGGCTTATTTTCAGGTTAGGTCTTATTTTAGGGGAAACAGGGTAAATAGTAGTCAACAAGGGGATGGCCAAAAAGAGGGATCAGGAACTGGAAGTCATGCATGGGGAGTAGGACAGGCATATAACAAAGGGCAAAGATATATGTCTCAGTGCAGAAAAGGGCAATGAGGTGAAGCTCATGATGTGAACTTTTGTGATGCACAGAAAGTCTGAGCCTGGTCAATGCCTGGATAGGGCTCCTGAGTATGCCGCACTGCATTCCATGGAAGGAGGCGGGCTATGAATGGGGGTGGGGTGGGAGAGAATTAAAAATATGATTCTTGTGCTAGGCAGCAGATGGTCATGGAAACAATCCGTTGCCAGCCTTTTCCCTACATCATGGTAAGGAAAGGGTACTCTTAGATAATTGTCTTAAACAATAATTGGGATGGACGTCCACTTTTTCTTGTTTGAAGGCCTTATAATATTGTAGACCGCACTTGAAACTTAGGTCACTTTGACCTTGCATAAATGAATCTCACATTTCAATGGTTTCTCACATGCTTGTTTCGTCTTGGACAAAACTTCAGAATCAAATAACCGCCTGCTCTACAGTAGATGATGATTAACTTAGGGAGTTCTTGGCTTCATCTTGAAGAAGGTTAGACTGACCTTAATGACAGAAGAATATTATGGATATGTATTGTTACATTTCATGCTGAGTTTTCTTATAATGGATTCAATAGTGAATATGTTCTTATGAAGAGGAGGCAGTTCTTCTCACTGCCTCTGTATATTCTGCCAAACTAAACTCCAAGCTTAATTCCGAAACAGTGGGTTGATTATTTTTCCCGCAGTGCAGTTCCTGGCTTCCAATATACAGTCCTCACCAAAATCTGTGAAAAGCAAAATACAAATATTCTGCTTTTTCTTGCTATATTGAAATAAATAAAAGGGAGCAGAAGTGTTCTACTCAGTTGCAAACCTGATTGTATTCGGACATTTTGAGGATGGAATATTAGGTCTGATATGTGACTTTAGCTGGACAGGATCTGGCTCATGGGGCACAGAAAACAGTATGGCTGAACACAGCCTACTTGGGTTTTTTTAAAGCCAAATGCAAGATTTTACTGGAGTTTTTGACACCACGCACAATTCAGCAGTGTGCTGATTTGCCTGCATAGCAATATCTACCAATACAAGGATCAATATATTGAAGCAAATGGCTTTATTTTCTTTCTTCTTTTTTTCTTCTTTTCCTCTTTGTCCCCATTTCTCTTTTTTCCCTTTAGGATATGTGCAAGACTATCTTATAGACTCTCTCACCAGGGTACACCAAAAGACACGCCACTGGCAAAAATCCAGTTGTTCAACTTAGCTAGAGTGGACCAACTGAATTAATGAAATGGGTAGAATCAACTCTTATATAACTCCCATGGGCCTAAAAATCTCAGATGGAGCATTATGCTTGCTCCCGCAGAAGGCGAAGGCTCAGAAACAAAGGGCGTATGCTCAGGCAAGAAGGTACTGGATGCCTTCTAGCACAATCTCTGAAAAAGCCCAATAGCTGGTGCAACAGATAGTTGCATGAGCAGAGGGAATGAGAATGATTCTTCCCATTAATTCAATAGATGGGACAAACAATTGAATTGGCCTGCATGTCTTTGCGACTGACATAAGAGGAAAAAGAGAAGCCACCTGTTATCTGTAGCTACCTGTCAGACTCTAACCAACATTTGCTTTTGTAAATCTTAGTGTATAGAGTTGGAGTATCATTAAACTCTTCACTAACCCTCCAAAGCATTCTTCCCAAGTCAAACAACAGAGAGTGAATGTGACAAATTGCCACTGCAGCTTTCAGGAACAAATTCGATTGTAAATAGTTACAGAAAATGCACTTACTTAAAGATGCTAACAAATCAGCAGGCCGAATTCAGAGAAGTATTGGCACTTTTGTTACTTTGGGGAAATGCAAGCAAAGTACCAGTTTTAAGACCTTATTGAGCTTTCCGCTTTGGGGTTACATGTCACAGTTCCATTAACTTCTACGGGGTTCCACAAATGCTAGCATTATCAAGATCAGGCAAATAACGAATTTTCTAAATGCTGCCTACATATATTTATACCATGGAAAGATTAATTTTCCTAACTCCAAAAGATGGGAGGGTTTGGTGAATTATAAATATCTGGATACTACTTACTGGGACTCAGAACATGCTTATTTTATGAAGCAAGGCACTTTCGAAACCCCCTCAGCTTCAGGATAGAGTTGGAGAAGTTACTTTTAAAAGCAGATAGTTACAGTTGTAGCTCCAAGATATCCTCTACCAAGCTAATGGTACAGTGACATGTAATTGTTTATTTTCATGTTTCTCAAAATCCTTTTTAGTATTTGTATACTTAGAATTTTCAGTTTTAAATATTGTCTTTGAATGATGTAAGCCACCTTGGGTCCTTCTAAAGGAGAAAGATGAGACAGAAGCGTTTTAAATAAATAAATAAACCAGATTTAAAATTTTTTTTGCTTAAAAATGGATGTGAATGCTACAAGCCACTGGCCAGAGACACAAAACACATACTTCTCCCATTTGTTGACACTTCAATAGCCACAAATAAAGCATAAGGTAAAATGTTGGTCACTGTTGGATTTTTGTTTGTTGCTTGCTTTGGTGACAGATTTATGCTAACATTAAAATCTTCCAACTGAAGCATTCAACAGTAGATGTCCTCCACTAATCCATTCTGGAAATCACCTGTCTTTAAAAACAACTCTTCAGAAAAATTGAGGAAACCCTATGGAAGCAATCTTCTTTGCTAACTTTTGGTGCTTGCTTGAAGAAGTGCTAAAATGAAAAGATTCCAACCAGAGCCTTTAGCAGTTGACATAACAACATGTCATCAAGTTGATTTCTAGTTTTCTTTCTGGTAGAATAGGTTTTCTATTCAAAATCTAGTTTGTGAAGAAACTGCAGTGATAAAAACGTAGTAGGAAATTGGTATTGCTATTAACTTAATATGGCAACCCCCCCACTAGAAACGAACAACAACAACAGGAAATTAATGCACCCTACAAGGACATAGGTAGGGATAACTGGATAATTGGTGAATTTTCTCATTTGTTGCTGTTGTTTTAAAGGACCAAATATTTTATATAAGCTTAATACAGAAGGGAAGCAACAACACTTGGCAAAAGCTTCACTTATTAAGTGCATTTGCTGGAAATATTTACAGTACACTTCCCTGAAAACATCACTGAGAAAATATCACTGTGTTCAGTTTGTGTGCCTTGACTCTGGCAAAGACCTTCAAGACAGTGGAAATTCTAAACATATTAGGCAAGAGGGAGATTTTGAAATGGGCTTCTTGTGTGACTTACTAATTTTGTTTTAAAGGAAATCTTGAAGGGGACATAATCCCGAATTCTTTTTAGCTGGAGCACTTCACTATGTTCAGTCAGAAAGCATGGAGGTAGGGGATGGGGTGAACTCTCATCAGAAGGAGAATCTCCAGAACCATCCTTTTCATTTGGGTATTTCCATGCCTATGTCAATGTTTTAAACTTTTGGGTATAATTCACTAAGCTAAGCACAGCCAATCTTTAAAAAGCCCCTTTTCTCCCTGTGAAATTATTGGGACTACTCTGGATTAATTCACTTCACAATATCATACAACTATGGTATATTTTCTTCCAGAACATCTCACGATGCTAAGATCATGCCAAGAAGGATGAAGATGTTCAAGATTAATGACTTGTTTCATTAGCTTACTTTTCCAGATATTTGGTATATCTCTTCCAAGTCTTACATGTACTTTTAAATATCTGCTCCTTCCCTCCTTTGAGTTTGGCAGGTCAAAGCTTTTGCCAATATATATATAATTTTTATCTTGCTATGTGTTCCCTCATTTCCTCTTTCATGAAGAGTATCATGAGTTTGCTCAGGAAGGAAGGATTTCCGGCTGGTCAGGTCTGTTTGTGTAGCAGTAGCCCTACAGGTTGCAAGCTACTAGCTTTGTCTCTGTGCCAACAGCCCCTTTATTAAAAGAGAAAGATAAAGAGGTTAGAAGTCACTCTTGCCTTGCAGCAGTTTGCAGTCAGCTTTGACAAAAGTACCTAAGTGTATTCCTGGAGCCATAAAAAAAAGAAAGAAAAAGATTTAATCAATGTGCACTGTTTTGCCATGATCTCAGAAGGATTGTTCATTGTGATTTTGAGGGAAGAAGCAGAAAACACCACATGTTCACAGATCACTTGGTATTTTTAGCAAGTGAAAACTTGAAACAGGAGCTTGCCTGAGGTTTACCTTACAAACATGGATCAACCTGAAAGAGGAGGGTTTAAAAAAAAAAGGCTTAGTTCTCATGACAGGTTCTTCTCCTCCAGCACAGATCATGTTTGTTAAAGTTGCTATAGAGAAGCAGTGTGATATAATAGCTTTGGGGGTGGAAGAAAAGAAAGCAGGTTGTTCAGCCATGGATCTTACTCAAAGACTTGTGCCAGTCCACTGTCCCTCAGGCTAATGGATGGAACTAGGAGGCTGAACATCTATTTCAGAAGAAGACTGGGTTATAAGTATAATAAGTAAAGCTGAGGCAAATTCCCTTCCATTTGTCTTACCACTGCTAAAATGCCTTTGAGGTGACATTTTCTGATATGGGAAGCTTTTTTTCTTAACTACAACTACAAAACAAGTCTACAACTTTTGAATTACAGTATTTTCGGATATGGGAAGTTTTCCTTTTGGGGACAATAATGCTAGCTATGGGATTCTGGGATTTGTAGTCTAAAAAAATCAACGTTTTCCTTCTTTGGATATGTTGGGCTAGAATCTAATGCAGTGCTAGCAGCCTGACTTTGTTCCCCTGCCCCCACTACTTCTACTCTCTGCAGCCTTCAGTGTGATTCAGCAATCTAATCCAGAAGGTTTACTCAGCCTCCAGACTATATTTTGAGGGCATGAGGGGTTGCAGGGAGAGTTGGAATCACTCCTTCCCTGTTCTAATGATGGAAAACATTCAGCCTTTTTCAACTCTTGGGAAAATGTTGGCTTGTTCATTATCCTTCACATGCTGTCACTATTGGTTGTCTCCTTTGCCCTCAGTGATGTAATGATAAAACTGATTGGCAAGCATTGTAGTATTGTGACAATCATGCTGTTATCTTTCTTTGACTAGCATTAAGAAAGTAACTATCAAGATAGAATGAAGAACAGGCACCCATGAGCAGCAGGAGAGTAACAGAGGCATTTTTTTTTAAAAAAAAGCTGAATATTCATTGTTTGTCAGGAACATTTTCTACCTCAACTAAATTTCTGGTTCCTCCCCTAGTAAATATTCAAAGAAGCTCTGGCAGTAAATAAAGATAGTGCCAAGGAAGAAGAGAGTTTTATGGCAGTGTTTTATATTACTTCATCTAAGTAGCAATGCATTGTTTTCTAACTATCTTCACAATAGTCTCTGACTCTATGTGATAACTCATATCACTTATTCCTGGAGTAAACATAAATGGCAATCTCAAAATATGTAGTTGGAAAACAGATCCACTGAAGCAATGGAACCAATTTTTAAGTAAACTATGCTAGACCACTCTCAGAAAGTATGACTTTACAGAAGCATCACAGCAGGCAAAACAACAATCCCGACACAGTGGCAGCGAATAATGAGAGTTCTTTTGGTGGCTCACTGTGAAAACCTGGGGAGGGGGGAGAGAGACATGTAAGCTGAATCACACATTGATGGCAAAAGTTAGGGGGAGGTGAGTGACGTAATTTCCAGCATGTTTGGTTTGGAAGGATTCAGCAGACTTTCAGCTGGCTCATTGTCAACTCAGCTGGCTACTGGCCAGTTAGAACTGTTCACTGGAACTATAGTTCTATATCTAAAAAAAAATTCCCTTTGCAGTCCTCTGCCCATTTGTAATATCTATTTAGAAATAAGTTCATCGGTGTTCAGTAGGGCTTAACTTTTGACAAGTGGGTAGAGGATTGCAAAGGGAAAAGATTTTAGGTTTAAAGCCTTGAGGAAATTAAAATGTTTTCACCTGGAACAAAGAGACCACAGTGCAGGCATCCTGACAAGTGTCTTTGCAAAGCATGGACCGCAAAGTGATGCCTCCACTGAGAGAAATGAACAAATTAGAAAAAATAAGTTAATCTTCCTGTTTGCAGAGTGATGGCCCTATGCACAGCTTACTGAACTGTTTCACTATCATACATATCAGTGTTTAGCCAGCTTCTCCCCTGACTTCCTAAAAATATCAAGTCATTTCAATAATCACAACAACAACAATATGTTTTACCACAAAAAATTGGAGGCTGTGAATTACTGCAAATACAGCAGGTAGTAGGGGAGGAAAAAAGAAGCCTAAATGTACAAGCCTATCAGTACAAGCAGAGAAAAATTAATTAAGGCAGTGAAACTGGAGAATATTTTGAAAACAACAGAAATAAAGGCTCCATATGAGAAACAACAATTTGAAAATAAATTAAACAGCTGGAAAAATAAACCACTACACAGAGAACGCCTGAAAAATATTGATGGAAGGCATGTCAATAACTTAATCAAGGCATGGCTACAACAGGGGCCATTAAGAAAGAAACCAAAGGCTTGATCTTTGCTGCACAAGAACAAACACTCCAAACCAATGTGATGAAAGCTAAGATTCAAGAAATTAGTGCTAACAGCAAATGTCGACTCTGCCAAGAAAAAGATAAAACTGTGTCAGACCTCGTCTGTGCATGTCCAAAGATTGCACAAACAGATTACAAAATTAGACATGATAGAGTGGCAAAATTAGTGCACTGGTCATTATGCAAAAAATAGAACTTGTCAGCCTCCAAAAACTCACAGGAACATCAGGTAGAGATGATGATGACATCAAGATCTTGTGTGATTTCTGGATCCAAACTGACAGACACCTTGAACATAACACATAGTAGTAATAGAACGAAGAAATGTCTGGATCATTGATGTTGCAATTCCAGGGGATGCCAGAGTTAAAAATAAAGAATGGGAAAAACTAATAAAATACAGAGATCTGGCAATCAAAACATCTCACTTTTGGATGAAACACACTTCAGTGGTCCCCATAGTCATCAGGGCTTCGTGAAAAATATCAAGAAAGTTCGCACAGTTTTTTAAGCAGTTGCAGATTATAGAAATAACATCATCAGAGCTACAAAAAAATGGCCATATTAACATATATACTATGCTGATATTTAACAGATACTCAGGTTTTCTGTTGAAACTTGTATCTGTTATATACCAGTCAATGTTTTTATACTACTACTACTACTACTACTACTACTACTACTGCTGCTGCTGCTGCTGCTGCTGCTGCTGCTGCTGCTGCTGCTGCATCTTTGGGGGCATTTTAATTTCAGTTTTCTCTTTCAGGTCTCTGGTGTTAAAAGAGCCCAAAAAGAGGAGAGAGAAGGGGATGATCAAAGCTTGGAAAATGGCAGCACTGGGGAAGGAACAATAGGAAAGTGGGAGAAGATTCGTAGTTCATGACGTCACTAGGCATGATGTGAGAGCTTCTAACCTTTCATGCTTCTATTGGTCAAATTCCTGTTGCTTAGTTGCAATAGGTGTAACCTGTGGTTCAATTTACATGGGTTTCTCCCCTGCCCCCTTTTTGGTATGGCATTCTCAGTAGCGGTTAAAAAGTCTGTACTTGAATTCTAGGGCACATGCCAAGCCAGGGAGCAGAGGCGCACTGAACACCCAAGGGGCAATTTGTTAATTGCCATTGAGAAGCTGCTATAAGTTGCTTGCCTTCTGCAGGCATAACTAAGGCCATTGCTTCCTTGCTTGTTTTAAATGGCAGAGAGATCACTGCTGTCATCGACAGCTTGAAATCCCAGCATTTGACAGGGAAGGCTGGCTCTCATTTAGATATCAGCTGTTTCTGACCTTATCTCTTTGCAAAAAACTTGGGAGGACACTTTCTCAAAAATTTGTTTGGATTTTGTTTGGCTTTAGTTTTTGGGAGGAGGAGGTTTGAGCTTTCCTTGACATCTTCTGATGCCAGCCTTTGACAGGTGAAGTGCCTCTGTCTCATTTGGAGATAACCTGGCTATGAGACCAACTCTTTGAAAAAATGTGGGGGACATCTTTTAAAAAAATGATCTATTATCCTCTTTTGCTGTATTTTGGGTCCCCTTATTGGGAGGCAGATGGCATATAAATAAAACAAATAAATAATAATATTTTTTATTGTTGTTGTTCAGTTGTTGTTGGAGGAGCCCTGGAGCAAAAGACATTTTGACTGTGGATTTGAGAAGTGGTATTTTCTCCAAATTACTCTTAACAGCAGGTGTAAGAATTGTGAAAGAACATGCTTCTTTTCAACCATCTGGTTAAATCCTGATATACAGAAATAACTGCTGAGGTCACCAGTAACAGTCCTCTTGTTTTCAAATAATGCAGTTCATTGTTTACTTGCAAACTATGTATTCACTATTCATGGCACATATAATGAGTATTGGGTTTTTGAAGGCCATGTACTCAAGAGTGCAACGTTTCCTGATTATTCAATGCTACACAGTCATTTGTCCTTGACACTGATGTATGACACTATGGGACTAACCATATTTTACATGCGAACACAGATACCAAAATCATCACAGCTTCTTCTGCTTTTCTGCTCCATATTAACCCTCCCAAAGCTGAGGAGAAAAGATTGGCAGGATTTGGTCTTCAGGTTTAATGTGAAGCTTTCACTGACAAGATGATGTGTACTTCCAATAATATTTGAGTGCTTGTTTCTCTTTGGGAATGGAACTCTCCCTCATTGTTGGGATCCCTTCCCCCCTACTATACCAGAACTATAGGGTGATACTCTGCATTCCACAAGCAGTAAACAAACTTGCACAATTCCTTTCCCTTCAAGCATTGAAGCTTCATTTATCCTGCTCCATCTCTTTAGTTGCAAACATGCAGTGAACAAAACATGAAAATAAATTGAGACATTTGTGGACATTTTTGCTTAATATTTTTTCCTCCTTTGACTGGGTGTGTGTGCCAAAATCACTTCGACTTTTGTTTTCTCCATGCCTTTTTTTCTCTTCTGGCAATTGCACTGTAAGACAAAAATCCTGATGTTCTTAATTTTATTCATTCACATGCTTCTCTTTGCTCTGTTTTCTTTTGCTGCGTTTCTTTCTTTCTTTACACTTCAGACCACTCAATAACCAGGTCTCTCACCACATTACCAGTCCTTTTTTTTTTTTTTTTTTTTTTGCAGTTGAAATAAAGGAGAGCCAGCCTGGTGTCATGGATAGAGTGTTGGAGTACGACTCAGGAAACCTGGTTCAAGTCCCCACTTGGCCACGGAAACTCACTAGAAGGATGACAATTGTAAAATCACTCCTTGAACACCTCACATATCTTGAAAACCGTATTAGGGTCACCATAATATAGAAACCACTTCACCGCATATAACAAGAACAACAATGCATCTTTGATAACTGAACTCAACAACCTTCTCATGGTAAGAGGAACATAATGTACTAAAGAATCTATTTCTGTAGCTCTGGAACTCATAAAAACTGATCTGACAAAACTTTTGGATTTTTAAAATGGTAATAGTGGAAACAGACAAGTGGTACTGAACTAGATAAGTGCACAACTGTTTAATATGTCTTTTTCAGAAAACATTAAATGGAGGTTTGCCTGAAGCTTATTAAAAGTGAGTTTATCTAGCACAGACATAATAATTAAATTGCTCATCAGAAAATAAATATATGAATTGAGATAATCCATTTTATTGAAAATAGAATACTTCAGGCATGATATGAACTCTCCGAACATTTCACTTGTGGTATCTCATTCTTCAGCCTATAGAGATACTATACAGATAAGTAGCCATTAAGGTACAAAAGATCTCCCAAGTCTCCTTTTCCAATGGACAACATTCCTTTTTTACTTTGATTAAATCTAGTGTCCTTTTCCTTTAAAAAGCAAAGTATACACACCTAGCAAGCACAGAAAAACTGCCTGATTCTTAAAAATTACACAAACATCCCTCTTTGATGCTTCTAATTCTTAAAAGTTCATGTAACAAAGCAGCCGGTGTAAAATTCATTCTCCCCTACAAAAACTTTCTGACCCTCTGGTGGGTATGAAGAAAAATGTTGCAGCTTCTTGTTTTCATGCATGAGAATATGACAAACAAGGTTTTCCACTTCTAGTCTTTATTCCTCCTTTCAAATGCTTTCCAAGTCTTTTGCCCCTGGGTGATGTATTAACTTTTATCCCATTATACATTGATACAGTTGCAGTTGTAACTATGTACAAAAGAGGAAGAGGGATAGTATGCACAAGACATTCAAGTACAGTGGTGCCTTGACTTACGAACGCCTTGACCTACGAACATTTTGAGTTACGAACAGCTCCGTTCACATAATTTTGCTTTGACTTGCAAACGGAGCTTCCACTTATGAACACAAAAAGGCAGGGGAAAAGGGCGGGAAATTCAAATAGCTAACTGTAGGTGGCGACGAGGCTGCTTCTTTGTAGCTCTTTCGCCCCGGCAGTTAGAGAGTGTGCGATCTGAGGAGGCTGCCTACTAAGGTAAGGTGCTGCGTTATACTTTTTAAAAACTGTTCTGGGTATTTTTGCAGCGTGGTTTTCGGCTGGGGGGGTTATTTTTCTGTGCTGTGATGGGTCTTGGGGGGTTTGTTTGTTTTTTGGGTTTTTTCCCCCCATTTCTGATGGGGGGGTTGGTTGCTTTTTGGAGTGTTTTTCCCCATTTCTGATGGGTCTTGGGGGGTTTGTTTGCTTTTTGGGGTTTTTTCCCCCATTTTCGATGTGTCTTGCATGCTTCCCTTGCTTTTTTGCTTCGTTCTCTTTGCATTTCTGATCTGCTCTGTTTGTTTTCTGTGCTTTTGCAATGGTTCCTGCATGCTTCCCTTGCAAATCAGAGAAGTTTTTGCAAGGGTCTGTGCTGGCTTGATTTAAAATGTGTTGGTGTAAAATGTGTGGGTTTAAAATGTGTGGGTTTAGCATGTGTTTTAGACTCCAAACTCTCCCCCTCCCCCATTGTCTTCTCTCTCTCTGTCTCCCTCCTTTCCTGCCCTTTTTAAAACCTAAGTCATCTTAGGTTAAAAAAAAATTCTCCCCCTAGTGGTAGAGGACGGATTAACCGGTTTTGCATTAGTTCCTATGGGAACTAATGCTTTGACTTACAAACCGTGCCTTGACATAAGAACAAAAAACAGCCGGAACGAATTAATCGGGTTTCAATGCATTCCTATGGGAAATGCTGATTTGACTTACGAACGTTTTGACTTACGAACACCATTCTGGAACGGTTTAAGTTCGTAAGTCAAGGCACCACTGTATTGGGATAGTATTCACAATTAATTCATATACTGTGTGTACTACTCCTCTTCCTCTCTGTTTACGTAGTACACCAAGACAGGGGTTATGAAAGAAATTAGGAGACTGAGACTTTTTCCTGTAGGGCTGCCTGGACACTTTAAATGGTGGAATTCCTACTGATTATGCCACTAATGTTGATCCAGAGGACACTGTGTTATTATCTTGCATGGAGTGAGTGTGTGATGATACAGAGAATATACTGGTAGTTTTTGATCACTGTGAGTTCATTCATTCTCTCTGTATATGGTGGAAAATGGAAATCTGCACTAGCTATTGTGTTGGGCAAGACAGGCCCTTTGGCCCAGCTCCTGTTTGCTAATGGGGGCTGCAAAGCAGATGCAGAGTGAATTTCTACTAAAACAGTAATAAAACTGTATTGCTTTCAGAGGCAGGAGAGCCACCAGTGGACAAAACAGTGAAGGAGCTTGCATGATGGGGGCTGCTGGTGATGGAGGCTTGTTCGGCAGAGGTAGGAAAGCAGTTGGAACCATTGTTGATAGTGTTCCCTGGCATGCTGTGTTCATCTGCCATTATTTCTCCAGTTTTTGTGTTTCTTGATTGTGTGCTTTTCCTCTGCCTTCTGGAGTTAAGCAAAAAATGTGGCAACCATTCCACTGGCATCTTTATGGACCATCTTCATGAACAGGCTAATGTGATTAGAGCTGGGAAATGTTACTTTTTCTGGGAAATGTTACTTTTTTTGCACTGCAAATTCTGGACCACAGGCCATGCTGGCTGGGGGGAGTCAAGAAAGTGTAGTCCCTGAAAGTACATTTTCCATGCTCTGAACCTGATTACGAGATTGCTCTGCCATTTGCTAATGTAATTATGAAAATGCAGCTTTATGTTCTGAAAGAGATTTTGTGAAAACAGAAGAAAAGGAGAAGTTGTTGCTTTTAGTAATTCTGGTAATAGGCCAAAATGGGGGAATCACTATTGCCAACATAGCTATATGTGAAGCTTTTGAGAACTGTACATATGCCAGCTTCTAATTGGTGCGGGAAATTTTTCTCTAATGAAATGTTTCAAATTGGCCCAATTGAACAAGCTAAAATATTTTCATGCCACACCATGAGATAGTTTATCTTTTGTTTTTGTTTTTAAAAACTGGTTCTTCTTGTAGTGGTAATATGATATCCCCCCCCCCCAGATCATGTGAGTTGAAGTTATTATTAGGGTACTGCAATTCAGCATGTCCCTGGATTATGTTTATCAAACCTACTTTCTAAACACATCTAGGAGTTCTCCCTAAAATGCAACTAACAGCCTTGATCTGAGAAATAGGACTTAAAATGCTGCAGTGTGGAGTATTGATTGATTTGTATTTACAGTATATATATTAAAACATGAGCACTTTTAGTGGTGTACACACCATTTGGAGTGGCTGAGACCAGTTAAAATCAACAAAATTTACTATGTATATAAAATATTATTCTTAATAAAAAGAGACATAATGTAAATATGACTTCACATAGAACCGAAGAAGCCAACAGGTTCATGCCTGTGTTCCTGATCACAATAGAACATTCCTCATTTTCCCAAGTTTTCTGTGAGCTGTTTTGCCCCCTTTCAGTATCCCTCCCGCATGGCTGGTTCCTCAGACCTGAGAGTTCTCATACAAGGGTGATATCACTTTGGCTACATAACCACTAGCATTCACAGCCTGACTATCAGAAACTATGTGAGTGACTGTTGAGGGGAAAAAACAAGATTAAAATAAAAGCAATGGTATTTGTATGTTAAAACATCTAAAATAAGGATTTCTTCAACACTCAAGCACATGCCCACACCCCTTCAGTTTTCTAGAAAGAGGCACATGGAGGCAAACAAATAACTGACTTAAATTATTTGCTTTGACATAACCTTGCTTTCACTTACACTGCTTTTAAAAAAATCTAACACTTTAACTATTTTTGTATCAACTCTGCATGCATTTCACGACAACTCGGCTAAGAATCTTGCTCAGGCTGCATCAAAATAGGCAGTGCGATCTCTTAATGGTCAAAATTCGTAAGGAGATTTGATTTTCTGTCAACCTCATGCTGTTCTAGGGAGGCCCACTGGGGTTATTAGCAAGGCATTCGCATTTCAGGTACTCACATCGTGAAAAGAAACTAATAAGCATACAGTATCTACAGATTGTTTTTAACAATAAAATATATGTGACTAGCCACAGAAGCAAATGCTATCTATGTTGACTGAATATTATGTCCAAAGGTCATGTTATTTGTCACTTATTGCATGTTATCTGAAACTGATATAGCCACATTACGATCTCTCATTCTACTTCTTGGCTTAGTTGTGACTAATAGCAGGTGAGCAGATAAACCAGTGTCTGGACTGTACAACTTTACACAGAGTTCTTACAAGGAAGGACAGAAATGAGGAAGATGTGGGACCCATCCATGCATTATTGAAATTCGCTTAAGACACTTGCATTATGGAGTTATTTTTTTCCTTGTAAATGAGAATTTATATATTGATGGAAGCCTCCACCTGCATCTTGTTTCATTTTCACTTTTATTTTTAAAAAGGCATCTGTTTACTTATTCATTTGAAGGGAGAAAGTAGTGATCATTAGGCCGCCTTGGGTCCTTTTTAAGGAGAAAGGTGAGATAAAAAATATTTTAAATGAATAAATAGGTAGGAACTGTTCTCTGGACATGTTGAACTTGCCTGCTCCTGGCAGCCAGACAGCGAACAGGTAGGAATCAAGGTAGTTTTTCTCTGAGGACAGAATCAGATACTATACATGCCCCATCCTTATACATAAAACCATGTTAGTGTTGCAGAGACATGATTCAAACAGGTGCCTGTATCTGAAAAATCAAAGGAATCCTGTGCTTAAGTCCAGAAGACCAGTCACCAAACAAAACAAGATAGTTTACAAATTCTGGGAGGTGAAAGAACCTCATCCTGTGATACAAACACAACAGTGCTCAACACTTTTCCTTTTTTGCTTCCTTAAACTGTTTCCCATTTGTGTCATCAAGGGAAGGAAAATGAAATGTGCCACTTGCAAGACTAACATCATTTTGGAGGCATGGTAGAGGCATGGGAAGGCTGTGGATCCACATCTTTTCCCAGATACCAGTGGAACACCCTTATCCACCCCATCTCTGGATGTCAGAGCTCTTATGGCAGGAAGGAAAGGATGGTGGAGGTTTCTTTGTGGGCTAAGAGAAGGCACCCAAGGTTGAATCTCCACCTTCAAGGGTAACCTCTCTCTGCCCCCAGATGAGAAGATACAAAAAATTCTACAGCCCCTGAGTTCCTCTGTTCAGGGTCACAGAAATTGTCAGAACTTGAAGCAACAACACAATGTGACAAACATTGGGACGAAATAATACTTAAGTGACCGTAAATTACTTCACAAAAGCAGAGAGGGGGGAAGATTAAAACCATCCATTTATGGCACATAAGCCTTTACTAAAATTGTTTTAAGTACTCCATATTTATTTTTGGAATGGGTTTACATACTATGTATAGTTATAAGCTGTGCTGCATAATATACTGGTTTATTACAATATCTGTGCTACTAGAACATGGTGGCTGAAATCCTGTTGCACAGCTCTGTGTGTGCAACAGGAATGATGTCAGTGACAGGAGTAGCAAATAGGATTTCAGCCACTATCTAGGGCTGACATTAGTGAAATATTTTGTAATACTGCTATAGTTACTTCATTTTATTTGTCAATCATAAATGTATTTTTTTTTTCTCAGAGAGGAAAAGATTTGGATAGTGAAGGTTCATGCCTTTATGGGGACATGAGAAATCTGCAGGTAGGTCAGACAGATGAGAGGGAAATTCTTCCCAGTTTAGAGAGACAGAAAATAAGCGGATGTTTGAAATACCAGAGACATAGCATTCGGTGAGACATAGCCAAAGACCATAACAAGCCGAGATTTTTTCACCAGCAAAAATCAGTAGTTTACTGAAACCCTCTGTGTTTCTGCAGACAGGTTAAAGCTCAACACCTACGTTCAATTTCTAGTTCAAGCTGGAGTAGATTTGTTGAATACATTGCCTGGATGCTGAACATATATATATACATAAATCCCACTGATTCAGTTGGAGTATTGTACCTCAGGCTAGTGGTTGTATCCAGACCTTGTATCAATCTCTCTTGAGAATGTTAGAAATTAAGTGGACCCATCACTTCCCTGCCATGTTGGGGCCATGCCCCCAGGAAATTCCAGAGCTGCTGACAGCTGCATTGATTGATAGGGCAGTTCTAGTAATGATCCAGGAACATGTCTTTTGTAAGGCTGATGGGTCTTATTTGCTCTCCCAAGACCAATTCCCCCATCCAACCAAATTCTTTGCATTACAAGAAGGACATTTGGAAAGTCTAGTTTCATCTCAGCTTCTTGGATGATTGTTGCTAGATTGAGGAGGAACGACAAAGCCTGAGGGTGTGTGTGAAATGACACCATTAGCCCTGCCACTTAAAAAGAAAAAATCCCAGCACTTCTCATTCTGCAGATACTGATTCTGTTGATGCTATCCAAGGATACCACTTCACGATCTGATGGACTGGGTTGTAATTTGGAAAATCCTATACCACCATATATCTGTAGTATTTCAAATGGCACAAGACATTTTGCTGGTTTTGCTTCAGCAGACTAACACTCTGTGAGATGTTATTATCTGCTTCCAACTGCAGTAACTTAAACAGATTTTCTAAATAGTTTACAGCAATTCCTCTCCTTTTCCAGTAACTGCAAGGGCTGTCTCTGCCAGCTATTTTGACAGAAGATGTCCAGCCTGATTATACCTCAAGAATCGTGAAATACACAAAAATGCATGGTGTGCAACATTTTCTTTACTCCTAGGTATTTGTTATCTTAAAATGTTCTGTTAATATACATAGGTGTATACACAAAGATGTTCCTGCAAACATTGCTATCGTAGGCAAAGAGAGCCGCCTTCTAATCAACCTATATTCACAATCACATTGTAGATTTAGAACGTGCTTAATTAAATGAGATGTAAAGGATTAGGGACATGAAACAGTATTTTACTTTAATGAGATGAAAAATAGTGAGGTTATTTACTTCAAAAGGTTATTTAAGAGGAGTAAAGAAAAGAATAAGGAAGAGAGATCAAAAATGCAATTACTGTGATCCATCACTCAAGTATAAGGGGCTACTTTATATAACTGAATACCTTCAAGTGACTTTGGTTATGCTCATCCCCACCTTTTTTAAACAAGTATGGTGTCACCTGCTTGGTGCCACACATACAACTACACATTTTGAAAACACACACCTCATATTTATTTCTAGTAAAAGTTTAATTTGAGCATTCCATTGGAAAAGCTTTCCTTTTTGTGACTTATTAAAGCTCAGCTTTCCTAACAGATTTTTTAAAAAATGATCTTGATATTATAAAATGAACTACGTATGTTGGATATCTTGTTGCTAAAGCTTCCTCCCACTTTAGAACTCCCCCCACCCACCCAGAATTAATCCATACTGGACTTTGGGGGAAGGATTAGATACAGCTGTAGTCATGAAGGGTTTTACTTTTCATTTTCATGTTTGCTTAATTTTCATGTTTGTTTCATTCAGTCCTTCCTGGAGGAGAGAATTCAGAAGGTGGTGCTGACGGATTCCCATTCAACACTCTGGCTGCTGGCCTGTGGAAGTCCCTCGGGGCTCTGTTTTGTCTCTTATGTTATTTAACTTCTACATGAAGCTGCTGGGAGCGATTGTCCGCAGTTTGGGGGTTCGGTGTCACCAGTATGTAGATGACACCCAACTCTACCTCTCCTTGCAACCTACATCTCAGGAAGCTGTTTCAGCTCTAGATCAGTGTTTGCTATCAGTAATGGACTGGATGTGGGTGAATAAACTGAAACTTAATCCAGACCAGACAGAGGTGCTCTTGGTCAGTCAAAAGGCAGATCAAGGAATATGGATGCATCCATGTGCTGGATGGGGTAACGCTCCCTATGAAAACACAGGTGTGCAGCTTGGGGGGTGGATTCATCTCTCAGCCTGGATGCCCAGGTTTTGGCAGTGGCCAAAAGTGCATTTGCACAATTAAAACTAGTGCGCCAGCTGCAACCGTTTCTTGGTGTGATCTGGCCAGAGTGACTAGACATGGGAGCTTCATATTTGTCTCCTGGGGGAGGCAAATATGAAGCATGCCACCACAGTTGTCCTGGTGGCCCTTCTCCATCCCCCCAGAACCAGCCTGGTCCACTTTCTGGGCTCCTCATCGTGTGTGCACCTGTCAGCGGTAACATCACACCAATTGCAGATGTAATCCCACTGGCGCTGTCCCACCTCTCCTCTGAGCCAACCATTCCAGTGAGGAGGTGGGAAGACGAGTCTCCCCACTCAGCTGCTGAGCGGTCGGCTGAGGGGAGAGGCGGGGAAGCACCAGTGGAACTATGTCCACGATTGGCGCAATGTCGCTACTGCTGGAGCCCGCTGAGTGGACTGGGCTGGTTCTGGGGGGGCAGAGAAGGACTGCTGAGACATCTGTGCTGGTGGTCTTCATATTCATCCATTTTAACAGTGACACATCTCTTAGTTACCTCCTGGCTGGGTTACTGTAATGCACTGTATGTGGGGCTGCCTATGGAAAGTGTCAAGAAACTTCAATGGGTCCAAAATGCAGCAGTCAGATTGCTGACAGTGGCTGGTTACAGGGACCACATAACTCCCCTGTTACATCAGCTCCACTGGCTCCATTTCTGGGCACAATTATGCTGGTTTTATCCTATAAAGCCCTAAATGGCTTGGGCCTAGGCTATCTCAATGATTCTCTCTTCCATTATGAGCCTGCTCAGATATTAAAATCAGCAGCAGAGACCTTTCTGTCAGTTCCACCACCTTCACAGGTGAGATTGGTGGGAATACAGGAGAGGACCTTCTTTGTCGGTGCTCCCAGACTTTGGAACTCCCTCCCACAGGAGGCCAGGCTGTGGAGGCCCCATCTTCACTGTCCTTTCACAAGCAGGCAAAGACCTTTCTCTTCAGGCAAGCTTTCCCTCAGTGACTAAGCATTATCTTTTAGATGGATTGTTATGCTTTGCAGCTTTGACTATCGTTCTATTATTGCTTATGTTTTCCATTTCTCAGAGTGGTATTTGCTTGTTCCTTTTTAAAATTTCTATACTTATTGTTTTCAGCTTTAAATATTGCCTTTTAACAATGTAAGCAGCCTTTCTATACTTATTGTTTTTAGCTTTAAATACTGTCTTTAAATGATATACGCCACCTTTGTATACTCATTGTTTTTATCTTTAAATATTATCTTTAAATATTATCTTTAAATATTCAATTGATGTAATCCACCTTAGGTTCTTTTAAAGGAGAAAGGCAGGGTAAAAACATTTAAAATAAAACAAACAAACAAATACATTTCATGGTTGGTTCAAACATGCAAATTTGAAGCCTGCCGTGGGTTAGCCGAAACAACAACAACTCTAGATTCAATATGTAGCATTTTAGTTGCATGTGTTTTCCACTTCAACAGCAAGCCTGCACAGCTTTAGCAATAAATTGGGCTTTCCTGCCCAGCATACAGAGACCTTTAGAGAAAGGACCATGCACATCATCCCAGTTTCTTCTTCCATGAAGGTTGCTGGTTTTGCTCTAGGTATCTTTCCCAGAGGCTCTTAGTCCTGTGACAAATATTTTTAAAATATTTATTCCTGGGAGATTGAAAGCATTTTTTAAAAGTTGTAGGAACTGATTGTGGATGCAATAGGCATTGGTCACTGTGACTAGAGTAGCTCTAAAGATGAGGGAGAGTGGAGAAAAGTCCTGAAGCCAGACGATGCTTTCAGTCAAAACCTCTCATGGTGTTATGTTAAGAAAGCGTAGCTGGAAGTGATCAAACAACTATTGCCGCTGTGTAAACAAATGATGCTCAATCTTAGGGCTCCTGGTGTTACTGTATTATAACTCTTAGAAGCCCCAAGAAACACCTTAGATTCATGGCTTTGTTGAATTAGGCTCCTGGCTGATATTGTCTAAATATATTTATTTATAGGACCTTATGACAATTTTACACTGCAAATATATTTTTTTATATGGGTATGTATTGGCATGCATGGTGACTGGGGTTTGATTGACGGATTTATGCTGGATATTTGCCAGAGTGAGTTAAAACAACTAAGGAGTGTGGAAGAATGTTCATGAATGGAACTGTGAGCTGATTGGTTAATATGAGTCGAGGCTAGAAAGGCTGTGTTTTATACATAAGGGGGAAACATGTCTGTGGGAGAATTAGATAGAATTATGAATAAACTGGATTTTTTTGTCGGGACTTATGTTAGAGCAAATGTTCATCTACATATATACAAAGTACCAAAAAGTTTAAATTATAAAGAAGTGAAATAAAGGCTTACAAATATATGATTATAAAACCTGAGTGCTTGAACATTGTTCTTACAGTTTACTTTTACCTGTTAGCTCAACCTTTTAATTATTTTGTGTTGATTTTAATAAACTTTTCTTTGGTTTAGAAAACCTGTTTACTTCTTTTAGAGAAAGAAGTTACAAAACATTCTACCTACACATACTGCTGGACAGTGCTGGGAAGCATGGTTTATATAATGTCACCAAAGTAACTAAAGGTGCAACTGCACAGTGGGAAAATTCCGCTCTGATCCCAAGTTTTTTAAAATTGTACTCCTACTGGTTCTGTGGGTGAAATTCTATAGGCATCCAGGTGAATAGAATTACCAGGTTGCAGGAGTCAGCAGGAGCAGAGGCACAGAAAACTGTGAGTCTGTTTGCATGGACCTACAACAGCAGAAGCTGCCTAATAGAAGCTGCCTTTGATCTCAGGAGATGCCAGCCGGGAATTTCACCCAGGACCACCCGCTTCAGTTTTCTCCCGGAATGATTAGGGCTAATCTGTTGCAAAATTGACTTTGGATAACATTTTTAAAAATATACTATTTGGGGACAACAGGTCTCAGTTGAGGGGAACTGACACCCTATGAGTGCCACTTTGCATCGGATCAGGCAATCACTCTTTTAAAATACAGTGTAAAGTCAGCCCTTACAGTGCTTGACCAGCAGTGTAAAAAGGAACACTGGCTGTTTTCCTAGACTAGTGATAGGGATAATTCACAGATTAACAACAATCCTGCACATAGTGTTTGGATGGCAACAAAGGCCAACCAATATAACTCTTGTCTTCAAAGGGCTGTATAGGTGCCCTTCCCTTTGGGAAAGAAGACAGTGGATTGACATGTGCCCTCTGCAGAGGGCACACTAAGCTGACATTTTAATTAACATGCTAATAATGTTAATTTAATTAGTTAATTAGTTAAATGTTTTCAGCTCTTCAGGTTAATTGAAAGAAGTTAATTTCCCCATGTCTAGTGTTTAATAGTAACAAAATATTATGAACTCCCTTCTCTCTGAGAATTTTTGAAGTTCACAATGTGTGTCATAGTACTTTCAGCTACAAATTTCTGGAGCATGTGGTCAGTTCTATCCATTAGTTCCCATTATGTCCACCATCTTGATCAATTCTTCAATAAAAGTTAATGTATCAAACACTGCTTTGTCTTCAAAAGAAAACAAGATGTTGCAAAATCAAGAGTTCAATAAATATGACATAAATTCCGTATTATACCTTCAATATTACAGTGAAATAGTCAATAGGCTTGGAAGTGTCTAATTACATGTAACTAATTACCTGTAATTAGTTTCTTTCTGGAAGAATGGGAGGATGGGAGATACACTTCCTAATTGATAGCCATAGCTTCCAAGTCAGGGGAAGAATCTTATTAGCCCCAGTGTTCTTCTTTAGGGCAGCTTGTTTGGGTGGGGTCATTCCAAAATCCAATGAGGTTCATCTAGTCTCTGGTAGCTGTAGCGGGGGAGCTACTTATGTAGTAGTGGTTTAGCTTTATTAGACATCATTCTCTTTTTGCAATTTTGAAGTTGAGTTTTAAATTTCATTTCAACCAAATATGTGAAAGATTACTTCTTTGGACTGCAAGAATTCCACAACCACCATGATGCTGTAATGCCAAAAAAGTGATTTCTCCTCCCTGATTCTAAACTGTGCTGTTTCTATAGGGTGTATGTTTATTCCTTCCCCTTTCTCTTGTAATTTTCTGTCTCCTGCATATGTGTCAGCTGCACACAATGGACAAAAGGAACACAAGAGTCAAGTGCAGATAAGCAACATATATTTCCCTTTTGTCAAGACTTCAATGCAGCAGCACTTCAGCTCTGAGCCCTGGGGACACTAGCCTGTTGCCTCCAGTTCTAGAGGGATTATGCTAAGAGAAAAGCAGCAGGACTGGACACTGAGCTGACAGCATATATTTTTTATTCACTGCATTTCATGTTTTTTAAAGCTCAATATAAAAGTGAATAGCATAAAAATGCTATGTCGCTACCTGTGAGCAATTTGGCAGAATAAGTCTGCTCTGAGGGACTATCCTGTTTCTAAATTCTATGCATTTGTGCAAAAAAGCAAAGCAGAGCAAAAAGGCATACAGTGGTACCTCGGTTTACGAATTTAATGCGTTCTCCAGGATGTTTCATAATGCGAAAAATTCACAAACTGAAACATGGTTTCCCATAGGAATGCATGCATGGGAGCAGCACTATAAACCTCCCAGGCGCAATGCAAACTTGCTTCGTATTGCGGGGAAAAATTGTAAACCGAGGCATTATTTTCAATTGATTTTCGTTCGTAAACCGAAAATTATGTTAACCGAGGCGTTCGTAAATGGAGGTACCACTGTATCCATTTTGATTGCCAGAAGAAAGGCAGTAGGAGGTAAGAAGATCTGAGCTATCAGAATTCAATTTGGATTCAGGACCCAGATCAGGTCAGTTTTGTGCCTCGGTCTGTCTGGATGGAAGAGTAGTACAATATAAATCACTAAATGAGACCATAAACTGAAGTGGTGGCCTAGTGCCCATGTTCATGTTGGCTACCTTTTCTTTTCCTCATACAGAACGGGGTTCCCTAACTATTAATCAATAAATGTATTGTCTCTCATGGTATTTAAGGATTTGGAAATCTGTTACAAACATTAACTAATTCATAATGCATTGTTATTTTTGGACAATTAAGCATTTTTAAACATTAGGGGAAATAATTATCATTTATTTGTCCATTAGCTACCAGTTTATAGATGGAATTCAAAATACCAGTTCCTAACTATGAAGTCCAAAATGGCTTATGTCCAGATTTTCTGGAGGACCATGTGTTCCCATACGGGCCATTCCTCAGCTCTAAGATCTTCTGGTGAGCCCATTCTCTCAGTTCCTCCACCCTCACATACATGCCTGCTAAGGACACAAAAGAGTACCTGCTCCTAGTCTCTACAACACCTTCTCAAGAAAGCCAAGGTTGGACCTTCATTGCTGTCCTTTGCTAGTAGTTCCAGTCCTTTCTGTACAGGCAGGCTTTTCGTAGGTTGTTGGCTGCAAAGGCCAATTTAATTTAATGTTGTAATCTAAGAATTTTGTAAGACATCTTAAGTTCCTTTACTGGGGGAATTTATGCTTCAGATGACATCATCAGCCACAGCCATATTTTCTTAATAAAAAGCTCTTCTTCCTCAAGGTTCCCAGGCTCCCTTAGGATTGCTTTGATCCTAGGAAAGCTGTTGGGGACAGCAGGACTAGTGGCAGTGATTGTTGGGCATTTAAGACTCTCTCCTAGTCCTGTTGTCTCCAAAGGCTTCCCAAGGTCAGAAATGGTTTTTGAGGGAGCCTAACAACTGGGCGGGGGAGGAGGAGAGGAACAGTTTTATTAAGAGAATACAGCCATGGCTGATTACATTATCAGGCTTTCACAGTGCAACTTTAAGCTAGTGGATTTCAACCAGTTCTCTTCTAGTTGTAACTTACTATGCTAAGCAACAGGATTTCAGCCACTGTCTCTTCCTGGTCAATACCTAGGCACATATCATGAGGAACAGTAATTATTTCAAAGAGATTTCAAATAAGATTATTACATATAAGAGAAGCCAACAAGAAATGCATTTAAACATCCAAAATGAAAGTGTGGAACATGCTGACAATTGGACATTGCTTGTATGAACAGAGGGAGCTATGACATAAAAGTCTCAACAGAGATGGCTTGGTTTAGGTTCAGAAACCAAACATTAGTCCCCCTGTTCCCCAAACAACATAAAGTATACAATGCAATGTGATTGATGAAAAATTAGTTTCACCAGTCAGTCAGACCTCAGCAAAGTGTTATTTCAATAGGGGAGGAAAAAACATTTCTTAAAAAAAAAATTCTACTTGTGATCAGTAACAATACATGGGAAAAGATCATATATTAAAATTTTGCTGAAAGTTCATTAGACGTACATTTGAACTTTATTATGTTAAATAAAAGGGCATCAATTGGAAAGACATTTGGCTGATCAATGCTTTAATTCAGATATGTCAAAAGGCAATAATTCAGTTAATACTAAAGAAAAATAAGAATTGTGAAACTATTTTTGTGATAGAAAAGCAGAATCCAAGATATCTACTTGTCAGTAAGTAGATGCAGACTCCTATAAGCATGTCCATATGGTTTACCCAAGGGAGGGGGCAAAGCTGCATAATAGCATAATTCTCACACGTAGCATGCACCATTCCTACAATACTGTGAATATATCTATGTACATAGAAATAAATAAATGTAGGAATTTTGGGGAGGTACGTGCTCGGCACCCCACCTGAAGATACTTTTGTCTGTGAAAATATCAGTTTGGGGCTATCTTTGTGTTTTGACATTCACCGTGTCTACCATGAGGCATTTCTCATCCAGCATTCACAAACTTCCAACTGTGACTAATTCCATTAAAATCCTGCCTTCTTGACAATGCATCTTTGGATAAATTGATTAGTGAGTTTTATTAAACACTAAACAACCATATTAATTTTGAAATGTTGAAAACTCTGCCTACTAAAGAGAAGCTGAAATTGTAGTTTGCTTGAAATTTATTGTGATCATCTTTCTTTCTGGTATACATAGTATTCGGAATATCACATAATTAATTAAGGGCACTCAATTCTGTATAATCCCCACTGAAATTAATGTGAGCACAGCAAGAGCATTACCAAGTCTGTAACTTACTATAATGTCAATAAAATAAAACATAATTTAAGAGTACAGAGTTGACGTATGGATGCTGTTTCAAAGCCAGCACTTACTGTAGTGTCTGTCCTCCTGCCATGTTAAAATTAACCACCTGTCTGAGAACTTATGGCTACTATAACTCTCTGACTAGTCATTATAAATAGCAAACTTGTAAATACTTTGACAGCTTTCAGGGATCACTGACCTTGAATCCCCTTCTCAAAGTATAGCTGAAAAATGTGCAAGCATTTTGTGTTAAGCAGATCCTATATTTATGCAATTTCTGGAAATGAATAATACTGCAAGATAGCATTCCTTGCTTGGCCTGGAGCCAAGTACTTGTGACACTGGATCTATTTTTTAACATGGGACTGGAGTCATTTTAAAGAATTTAATTTATATTCACATTTAACCAGGACCAGCCCAAGGCACTTTGTTACCTGAAGTAAAGCATAAAATGGCTCTTTCTTCCATTCCATGTACAAAAGCCGACTGGACTGGCAATTGAATCTTTGTTCCACACTGAGGGCTTCCTGTATGCATCTGAAGACAGCACGCTAGCTTATGGGGCACAGTGCAGGCTGGTCAGCACACACCTCTCTCCTCCAGCACATCCACACGTCCACCATCGCCAGCTGAGGCAACCAGCCCGCTCTGCCTAATAGTGAGGCTGGCCCTGTCCTTGTTGGTTATTAGGTTTATTAAAATGTTAGGCCAGATTGCTCAGGAAATTGTCCTCGGCAATTCTGATTGAAACAGATTTATTTCAATGATGCTTCATGAGGAGAACATCTGGATGTATCTGCAGAGAACCTTTTCGACACTGTATTTTATGAGTGGTAGAAGAAGAAGCCACACTGGAAGCACTGGATCTTTAAGAAGCACTGTATTTGGGTAAAGCTACCATGAGTAATTTCTATAGTTTACACAGAGTTTTTGGTCAGTGTAAATATTTCTCCATGCTCCCTAGTGAATGTGAATCTGCAGAGTAGCAGATTGTCCCCAACTTTTTGCTGCCTTGTCGTGGCGAAGGGGCTTGAGTAATTCAGAGAAGCTATGGGCTATGCCATGCAGGGACACCCAAGACGGACAGGTCATAGTGGAGAGTTCTGACTAAACGCGATCCACCTGGAGCAGGAACTGGCAAGCCACTCCAGTATCTTTGCCAAGAAAACCCCATGAACAGAAACAACAAAATAGGTAAAAATATGTACAAGTCCCATCCTCTGAACTTTGGTTGTCCAAACTTTCTACTGACATGAACTTATTGTGCCCTCCTTTCCAGGTTGGTCCAGCCATCAACTTTGGCAGTAGCAGAGATTGATCCCTCCTTTGCATTGCAGAGAAATACACTGTGTCCTTCAGGGTCACTGTCTAATGAAGCTATAGGGTACATTTTAACCTCAACAATGTCACCAAAATCATCACTTTGTTTTTACATTCTCAGTCACCCCTGCTGACCTCTTAGAGTCAAAACAGAAACGCCCAATAATGAGAGCAAAGCAGGACCAAGTTTCCATTTATAATATTCCACTAATAAATTGACATTGGAATTGAATAATAAACATGACAATATCTACAGAGATTGTGGGTTGTGTTTCTGGCCATATTAGATTGTGACAAAATGGTAGAACCCACAACATACCAATACATGTGTTTGTAAAGGAAGTTGTTTGGAAAATTTGATGGTGATGATAGTATGTTTTATAGAAAGATACTTTCACTTCCAGCCTTATATACATTCTGAAAGTATTCATGTTGACAAGCACCTCACATTTTAGGCTCAAAACTGAACTTTGTGGGGTCAAAGAACCCCACCTCAGAGGAGGCATGAGTTTCACTGGGTTCAAAAATCCAGTTCTTAATTTCCTCCTCCTGTTCATTCCTACCACTCCTTGTGATTCCCCAAAGCTCTCCCTCCTAGATCTCCACCCTGACACACACTTTTCTTTTTCTTAAGAAAATAACCATGTTAGTTCACAGAGTCTTGTGGCAGCTTTAAGTCAGCAAATTGTATTTAGTGTGAGTTCCATGGATGCAGCCCACATTTTCAGATGCATACAGCACACTATAGAAGCCACAGGCTTACATGCACACTGGTTTTATTACGTGGGTTGGGAAGGAACAAGATGAAATGTGATACAGAAAATGACATCTGTGTTATTCACACTGGCCATGCCCATAATCCTTCCAAGGATTGATTAGCTTAAAAATCATGGTGATGGTGAGATCAATTACACAAGTCAATTACCCTTCAAAGTGTGCAGGGGTGGCAAATCTTTGGCACTTTGGATGTTTTAAACTACAACTCCCACAGTCCTTTATCATTGACAATACAGACAATTAAGTGCTGGGGATTTTGGAGATTTGGTCCAAAATATCTGGAGTACCAATGGCTCACTACCCTGGTGTTAGTTCTATGGTTTCTGCTTACCAGAGAATGTCTGCTTGAGATGAAGGAAGACGTGTCTTTTCTTTCCTTGCCTTTCACGTGGGGATGATGGTGGCAGGGGACAAGATTAGAGGGATTTTTTTCCTCTCTCTTTCCCCTTGATCTGCTGCTTACCATTGTCCTGAGGTGGAAATGCTTAGGCAGTCAGAGGAGATACACAGCTTTCACTGGGTGCTGTGATTGGCTGGAAGCTAATGAGGGAACACCAATGTTGTTAGGAATTAAATACATGCCAATCAATTAAAATATATAGGGGATATTATTGTGTATTCTAATAATGTAATATAGTGGGGGATGGAATCATTAGATTTACATTTAAACTTTGAGAATATTCTTTTTAGACCATTTAATAAGAGTAGAAGTAAAGAAATATTACTTGAAGTGGAAGATCAACAAGATGCACCTATGGGAATATGACTTGAGGGAAGAAAGAAGTACTAGCAGATGGGAGAAAATATGGGATATAAGGATATTAAAATCTATATTTGTAAGGATTAGGGGATTCTTTTATAAAACAGTGTGGAGACGGTATCTAATTGCAGTGAAATAAAATCAAATAAATATAAATTATTCTAAGTTGTGTTGCAGAGGATGCCAGAAAACTGGTACTTATTTTCATATGTGGTGGGAATGTGAGAATGTGTTGAAATTTTGGCAAATTGTTTTTATGGACATAAAAGAAATAACTAAGCAAAATTTAAAGGTATGTCCTAAAATAGCACTTTTATCAATATTTGATAAGAAGCAATATGATTGCACAACTAGAGAATTAATTTCAAGTTTATTAACAGCAGCAAGATTAATTATAGCTAAGCACTGGAAATAAAGAATGATTTTCAATTAAATGAATGGTATAAAGGTGTATGAACTATAGCTATTAATGATAAATGAATGTGTAATATCAAAGCAAAAAAGGATTGTTGAAAAGGTATACTTTCACAGATATTTGTGGATAATTTATTGATTGTGTGTTAATAAAGGGAAAGGGAAGTGCACCATCACAGGAGTCATTGCAATTTTGGAAGGGGAACAAGACTCAATGAAGGGAAGAGACTTGGTTGTATCTCCAATGGTACCGATGGGTGGGGGGAAGGGCACATTGGTATAGCTGTTTTGAAGTTTTTGTGTTTAAAATTTGTATTTTGTTTTATTCCTCTTTCCCCCCTCTCTTTTGGGTTATGTAATGTATGGTTATGTATTTTCATAATATTTGTTATGTTATATATTTGTTATTATACAAATATGGGGGGGGGGGGAGGAATGAAGGACATTCAATATCCATCACTTTGTCCAAGTTAGATTTAAGACAACTCAAATTTCTCTACCTGGGAGTCCATTTGAATTCAGTACTTGACAGTAAAAATGCACAAGTTTGGGCTGCCAACTGCATTTTCCTTAGATTTTGTAACGGGCAATGCACAGCTGCTGTTTTGTAGTCATTACAGCTTTATTATCATTAGTACTATTGAGTAGTGTGAACCGTGTGTGTGTGAGGAAAAAAGAAGGTCAATAAATGTGGCGGGAGTCAAAAGCTTTGCCAAAAAACCTAATAAACAGATGGGGTCCTAAAGACTAGCTCTCAAACTATTGTTCATATGACCTTTGAAGAAATCTGGGGCAGAAAACTGTGTTAAAACTATTATGTATCTAAGGCGATTGACCTGTGGGTTTTTTCCATTTGTTTTTGGCAAGTGAAACAGGTACTACAAATAGAAAGACTAGTTATCCTAGTAATTCATTTGGAAAGACTGTAAGCATTTTACACTGAGGCCTTCCTGAAACAAAGGAGGGTTCAGTGTGCTGGTTTACACATATTCAAAGCTCATGCCATGATGTTTGTTCAGGACACATGTCTCTTCTATATACAACTGCAGGCTATTTTTCCGTGTTTAGGGAATAAGCCTTTGATCTCTGTAAAAAGAAAATACTTTAGAGAAAAGACCCCTTTCACAATTGAATCAAGCAGTACATATCAGTATTCTGGAGGCAAAACAAGTCTTTGAGAAATTCCTTTTTAACACCCTTTTTCTTTTCTCCTCCTCCTCCTCCTCGCATGAACAAATAGTTATTCCTCAATACTGACACTGCCAACATAAATCAATAAACGTGTGTCTCATGTGCTGTCAAATCAGAACTGACTTACAGCAACCCTAGTATGGTTTTGAAGGTAAGTGTGGTATTTGAGGAGTCTAGACTGAATGTTGGCTGGGATGAGTGAAAAAAATACCTGCACATTTACAACTGTAGCCCTATAAGGTCTCTGTGCAATCAGAATTTATTATGATCAGGCATCCTGGTCACAGAGTTTGCTTATATGACTGCTAGTCTTCCATGCATTTATTATTTGCATTACAGTATGTATGAAGAGTGGTCATGTGCACACTTACATAAACAGTGCATGTTGAGATGTGCATTGATGGATGAATACAGCTATGTTGCTCCATTTCATCTGCTTCCCAGTGTAGTTCAGAAAGTGCAGTTGTGGCATCAGAGTAAAGTTGCTGCCTCTGTGGAAACAAGGTGGGATACAGTGACTAAATGAAATTTTAAACAATTAATTTAAATTACAAATCTTATATTGATACTATAGTCTTCTGTGTCTTGCACTGCAGTTTCTTTTCTATACCTATGAAACGGCCAGCATTTAGAGGGCTTCAGATAAATACAATTATAGATGTCATCAAGCAGAATTAACATTTATTATGCCTTCCTGAAATTCCTCTCTACAGCATTCAGATATTTAAATTCCATGTACCCACTAAAAGTTGCCAGAAACAAAAACAGAGAACAAATGAAAAAAAAACTGTCACACCTATGACTTTGTTAATATACTTTCAGTGTAAAAACAGCATTTTTGTAAATTAGATCTTGCCATTCTTTGGTTTATGATTTCAGACTAAGGAGTGTCCTTTTTCGTTACTGTGGCAAGTCTTTTTATAATGCAATTAATATGGGGTGTTAATCTAAATAAAGCTTCCTAAAGCTGCAGAAAACAAGTTGTGCCTCCTACAGAGAGAGGCATTTAACTCACCCAAGGATTTGCTCACTAGGGGGTCAGAGTAAGGTGGGGGGGCATCAGGGCTGCCCTTCAGACCAGGGTTTAGGATTCTCTTCAGCAGAATGAGCAAGATGAGCCCTATTGCAGCAAGGCTAGTTTCCCACATTGTGAAGGTATTGGAGTAGTGCGCAATAACAGCTATGGGGGAGGGGCATAAGACTGGTAAATCCTGAATCTAAAATTTTTCTAATGACCCCACTGACGGAAACCTATTTGCAGCAGCACTGTTTCTCCAGCACCGAAATGTCGTTTTTCCTTCATGGTTAAGTGAAACCATTATATTTCTTTATTCATTTTGTTAAAATTCTACTCTGCTTTTCTCCCTGTGGAGGGACCCAAGGTAGTTTACAAATTATTTTAAAATACAAATATTGAAACAATTACAAATATCATAAAAGAAGGAATTAAAACAATTAAACATATTAATGATTAAAATGTAATTAAAATATCTTTAGAACATGTAAAAATATCTCTTTTTTTCATATCAGCACATTGCACAATATAAAATTATGGATGTATATGTAATAGACGTGGTGGCGCTGCGGGTTAAACCGCAGAAGCCTCTGTGCTGCAAGGTCAGAAGACCTGCAGTCGTAAGATCGAATCCACGCGACAGAGTGAGCCCCCGTTGCTTGTCCCAGCTCCCGCCAACCTAGCGGTTCGAAAGCATGCAAAATGCGAGTAGATAAATAGGTACCACCATGGTGGGAAGGTAATGGCGTTCCGTGTCTAGTCGCGCTGGCCACGTGACCACGGAGGATTGTCTTCGGACAAACGCTAGCTATATGGGTTGGAAACGGAGATGAGCACCGCCCCCTAGAGTCGGACACAACTGGACAAATTGTCAAGGGGAACCTTTACCTTTACCTTATGTAATAGAAGTAAAATAAACTAAAATGTTAAGATAATTAGACTATTTTTGACTGGAAGTGAACTACTTCAGTAGCGTTCTCTCAGTCATTTGTTAGATCTTCTTTTGTATATGTGATGGGGCATAAATCGCATGCATGTAAGTCCTGCACTGATTGAATTTCTCCACAGTTGCAAAAAAAATTGTCCTGTATCCAAGTAGCTCTATTTTACTAGATTATTCTTTAATCTTCCTATTTCGTTTCAAGGTCTATTAAGTGACTTCGAAATGGTCCAGCTAGAGCAGGAGTTCCCAACCTTGGGTCCCCAGATGTTCTTGAACTAAAACTCTCAGAAGTCTTCACCACTAGCTGTGCTGGCCAGGATTTCTGGGAGTTGTAGTCCAAGAACATCTGGAGTTCCAAAGTTGGCAACACTGATCTAGTCTTGTTCTAGTGGGAGACACTCTTCAACATGTTTTTGTTCTCCATAGCCTAGCCTCTTCTGATGTAATATTTCAAGCTTGAGATGTGTGCAGAAAACTTTTCCTCGATTTTAGCTGTCATTGGTGTCCATAAACTGGATGGGTTTGGGCTAAAAAGATAAAGTACAACAGGGAGGGACCCAGCCTGGTCTCCCATGGGAGTGAGTTTCATAGCTTGGGAGTAACCACTGAAAGGCCTTTCTCCAAGTCTGCACTAAGTGTTCCAGTAAGGGCAATGAGAAAAACACCTACCCCAAAAGACTGTTGTGACCACGTGACCTCCTTGAGCTCATTAGAGGAAAGATGGGATATAAATGGAACAAATAATACCATTTTGGGAGGTCATCTGTAGATTTGGACTTCGTTGTCATCAATATGTGGATGACACACAACTCCATCTCTCCTTTTCATCACCAGCAGTGGAAGCTTTGCAGACCCTGGAGTGGTGCTTGACTTCAACTATGGACCGGATGAGGGCTAACAGATTGAAATTGAATCCAGACCAGATGGAGATCATGTCATTGGAATGGGAGCCTGCCCAGTTAGGAGGTACTAACACACTCCCCCATAAGACCAGGTGCTTCTGGACCCAGCTCTCCCTATGGAGAAGCAAATATTTGCTGTGGCCGGGTGTGCCTTGTTCTTCATCTTAGGCAGATTGCACAGTTTTAGCCCTTTTTGGACAGGAACCCCCTAATCACACTGGTCCATATGTTGGTAATCTCTAGGATTGATTACTGCAATGCTCTCTAGATGGGCTGCCTTTGAAGGTGACTTGGAAGCTTCAACAGGTACAAAATGTGGCAGCTAGGTTAGTTTTGGGTACAAGGAAATATGACCACATCTCCCTGATCCTGGCTAGCCTTTATTGGTTGCCTGTTTGCTTCCAGGCCAAATTCAAATGCTAGCGCTAACTTACAAAGCCTTTATGGTTTGGGACCTTGGGACCTGTCACAGCAGCTTTCCTTAAGATTGTCTACCCAGGCAACCTGATCTATCCAGGCTTCGTGGATGTGAGTGGTCAACCCTAGAGAGGCCCAGAAAACTACTATCAGGATCTGGGTTTTCTCAGTGGTGGCCAGGACACAATGGAACATGTTGCATGATGATGTTTGCCAGGTTCCTTTCCCTTTGACCTTCAGAAAATGGGTGAAAGCTGAGCTTTTCAAAGAAGCCTCCTGCTTTGATATTTTTGTGGACCCATTTGTTTTAATTTGAGTTTTGTCTGCTGTCACCTCTGGAAGTTTATTTTTCCATCTGTTTTTATTAATTGGGTGTCTGTGTTTGGTGGGTGGGTTACTATTTCCTTTTATTGCTGTTGGTCGCCCAGAATAGTGCCCTGTCACTAGATGGGCAGGATAAAAATGTAATAAATAAATAAATAAAATACTCAGCCATTGTGTGAGGCAAATTTATCCTTAGAATCTAGTCCAAGCAAGCATGTGACCAGTTAGAAAATACACCTTGGTTTTCTATATCACTATGGTTTTGTAGAACACATACCACTGATTGGACATAGAAGTACAGTGGTGCCTCGACTTACGAATGTCTCAACTTACGACCATTTCGAGTTACGACCAGCTCCAGCCGCAAAATTTTGCTTCGACTTGCGGTCGGAGCTTCCAGCTACGAACAGAAAAAGGCAGGGGAAAAAGGCGGGAAATTCAAATTGCTAACCATTGGTAGGCAAAGAGGCTGCTTCTTTGTAGCTCTTTCGCCCCAGCAGTTAGAGAGTGTGCGATCGGAGGAGGCTTCGGACTGCCTGGTAAGGTAAGGTGCTGCTTTCTGCTTTTTAAAAACTGTTCTTGGTGGGGTTTGCAGTGTGGTTTTGGGCTGGGGGGGTTATGTTTCTGTGCTGTGATGGGTCTTGGGGAGTTTGTTTGTTTTTTGGTATTTTTTTCCCCATTTCCGATGGGTCTTGGGGGGTTTGCTTGCTTTTTGGGGTTTTTTTCCCCATTTCCAATGGGTCTTGGGGGGTTTCCTTGCTTTTTGGGTTTTTTTTCCCATTTTCGATGGGTCTTGGGGGATTTGCTTGCTTTTTGGTTTTTTTCCCCCATTTCCGATGGGTCTTGCAGGGTTTGGTTGCTTTTTGGTTCCCCCCCCCCCCCTATTTCCGATGGGTCTTGCGGGGTTTGGTTGCTTTTTGGGTTTTTGTTCCCCCATTTCCGATGGGTCTTGCACGATCTGCTTGCTTTTTGCTTTGCTTTCTTTGCATTTCCGATGGGTCTTGCACGATCTGCTTGCTTTTTGTTTTGCTTTCTTTGCATTTCCGATGGGTCTTGCACGCTCTGCTTGCTTTTTGCTTTGCTTTCTTTGCATTTCCGATGGGTCTTGCACGCTCTGCTTGCTTTCTGCTTTGCTTTCTTTGCATTTCCGATGGATCTTGCACGCTTTGCTTGCTTCCCCCCCCCCCACCTTCGGCCAGAAGGGATTAATCGTGTTTCCGATGGGTCTTGCAGTGTTTTTTTTTTGTTTTTGGTGATTTTTTTTTCCTTCGGCCGGAACGGATTAATTGCATTTCAATGCATTCCTATGGGAAATGGTGCTTCGACTTGCGACCATTTCGAGTTACGACCGGAGTTCCGGAACCAATTAAGTTCGTAAGTCGAGGCACCACTGTAGTCTATATAAGACATAACAATTTCTAAAAACACAGCCTCTCAATCTCCATGTCCTCTTGGAAGAGTGACATGCTAGCACCTATATATTTCATCTGCCGTGCATTATCCATTTGCAGCCTTTTGACATAATAGTGATAACTTGAGCTGAAACCTCAGTTCTGGACTGGATTGGGCCAATCTGGACTAAAGTAGATCAGATTGGTCCAAGCAGATATGAAGCATATGTGGGTCACTATGAGTCACTTTAGATTAATCCAAAGATTCAGATACTAAAAGGAAGCCGGACATGCTGCTGAACAGCACTGTAATTGAATTTGGGCAAATACTTTTATAGACACCTCTTCTGAACTTGGTGCTCATTGCCCAAAGCTCTGAAAGATGTCTGGGTTGTAGGGATGTTGGGTGTGTGATTTACATATGCATCCCCACTCCTAACATGCTTAAAGCCCTACACACTTAGCCTAAATAGGGCTTACACATTCACCCATTCAGAATCCATATGCTGTTTAATTCAGATACAATCAGTATACCACAACTGCTATCAATTAAAATAAGAAAAAAATGTAGGGAGTGTGAAGAGTTAACTGTAGACCCAGACAGTCCCCTGCTGATCTGGTAATGAGTAAGCAATGCAGCTGAATGTCAATAGCTTGTTGTGAACTTGGGTAACCCAGCTGAGCCCTGCTGCTTGCCAAAGCTGGAGGAGGTAATCAGCTTGACCTCTATGACCTTCCTGAGGCTGTTTCTGTGTCTTGCATCCACAAGTCTGTTTGCATATGACTGCTACGTGCTGCTTTGACTGAGTGTGAAACTGTTTTATAACAACTATGCCTGCGTCAGCCCGATGGAAGTAATCTAATATATGTTAGTCACTGGCTATATGTTGCACTGAACAGTATGTAGTATGTAGTCATTTCTGTCTAAGTAGAGTGTAGAATCATCTCCATCTGGGGAATCTTTTTAGGATTTCCAGGAAGAGCTGTGGCATCTGCCCTTCAACTATTATTAAAAGAAGTCAGGGATTGCATAACTACCTGTAAGAGATCTTCATGTCTCTATAGTGTAAGGTTTCATCAAATGCCTACACATTTCTGAGCTTCACAGGTTCTTTATTCCTTTAGTTGTTTATCCTTCCACAATTTACTTATTTATTCCTTCACAGCACTTGTTTATCCACAAGCTTTTTACAAAATTGTTTGGTTGCAGGAGGACGTTCATATTCAAGACAGATCTATTTGGACAGCCAAAGTCAAGTTGTTCCTGTTTCCCCAGTAAATTGCAATGTTAGTTGATTTGCTAGTTACCTCCAATGACAGCAGTTTAAGTATTTATTTTGGCAAATATTTCACTTGTATTTAAGGCCAGAACCACAGTGGCTGTGAAGTTCCAAACTTTTTGTTTATTGTCAGTAGGCAAAGGGAGGGGTCGGGATTTCCTTAAGGAAAACAGCAGATATTGACTTTTCTGTCATCTGCCAATTTTTGATCTCCAGATTTCTCTATGAAGGCTCAGAGAAACTGAATGCGGAGACCTGCAACAAGAGCTTGCCCATTGCTCTTTCTTAGTACCTGTTATTGGTTTTGCTGCCAATCCTTAAAGCTCATGAGAAATCGTTATACATTAAAATACAGGCATAATTTGGAAGTCTTAAAAGAGTTTTTGATATATTCAATTGCACAGAACTAGAGATGTGCACAGAAAAACTTTTCACATTTCTCTTATTCCCAAGGTGTCTAAACCTCTTATTTAACTGCAGTTTACTTATTAAAAGTCTGCCTCAAAACAAAGTTCTTTGCCTGCACATGGAAGAACAAAAGGGGAGGTGCCACTTTGGTCCCCCATGGAAGAGAGTTTCACAATGTGGGAGCAGTCGCTGAAAAGGTCCTATCTTATGTCTCCACCAAGTGTCTCTGTGAGAGTCGTGGGGTCAAGAGAAAGGCCTCCCCAAAAGATCTTAAAATCTTCTTCAGGAAGGATTCAAGCTTCCTCCAGCCTGGGAAAACAGAAACAATGCTGGTATAAAGTTGGGGCAGGTTTGTTGTAAGTTCAGAAGGAGTAGGATTCAGCACTACATCAGCTGGTCAAATATGGGCTTAGCTGGTCCTTGGCTATCTTGGCCAGTAAACATTGTTCTCAACGACTGCAGCACTATATACAATGACTGGGGAGCAAGTCCCCTTGAACACAGTAGAACTTCTGAGCAAGCACCACTGCACTACATTTAGACCTCTTTCTGCATATACCTAATTACAGTTGGCCAATAGTGAAACCCAGTGTAATTCTGAGGCTAGTTAAACACAAGTGTTGTTGTTGTTTAGTCATGTCCGACTCTTTGTGACCCCATGGACCAGAGCACGCCAGACCCTCCTGTCTTCCACTGCCTCCCGGAGTTGGGTCAAATTCATGTTGGTAGCTTCGATGACAAGCACAAGTAGATTCATTTAAATTATAGTGGGCTGTGTCAAACTCATGTTAAAGTTGTTTACAGTGCTCTTTTTTATGCAGTTGTCCCCAGTGTGAGATAGATCTCCTTAGGGAGATGTGGAGAGTTGCCACAGCTGGTGTAAGATTTCACCTGAGGCTGTTTCATCCCGTTGTAAAACTTAGAGAAGCAGGTGTAGCAGAGTGGCCAAAAGAATGAGTGATGGATATTAAAGTCATCATTTCAGATTTTGATTTTCTTATGAACTTTCTAGCTGGCCTCAGACCAGCCATCTTCCTCAGTCTTAGCACCCAAATTCAAGATAAGGATAAAAATGTACTTTATCAGGTTGTTGTAATTATGACAATAAGTTGGGATGGAGAAGACTGATGAAGAAGACTTACCAGACTCCTCTTTCTCTTAGCAGCACTCTGAAACTCCTAAAAAGCCTCTCCCAAGTGAGGAAGTCTGGCTTAATGGGTAAGGATATGCTATACAGTGCCGGCTTTAAGCACAGGCCAGGTATGCTACAGTTTAGGCCAGGAACTCTGATTATAATGGGCATGTAAATGCCTAAGTAAGGCAGGCAGGCAGGCAGGCTGGCCGGCCAGAATGCTTTTCGGTTATTGCTCTCACAGAACCCCCAGCTGCATGAGTGGCTTTACAGTTTTGAAACTCACATAACAAAGCTTCCAGTTCAACACTGGTTTATGAATGTGGGATATTGTATCTGCAGTCCATGATTCAAAACTCTGGAAAATGGTCTGATATAGTCTTGCAATATCATGCCCATGTTGCAAGCAGGAAAAAAAAAGATGTCATGCTTTACATAGCTAAGGCAAACTTGATATTGATGACACCATTGCCAGTAGTCAACATGGTCTGTGCAATCCCCTTTTGTGCTCAGTGCCATTCACACACAGGCACCAAGCAAGAAAAAAAAATCCCAGCACTTAACATCATTTTTCATCAGTTTACCACATCACCTAAACACAAAGCAATCCACATGAGAGATTTTTGACACATTCTCTAGGTATTTATTGCTTGGGGCAGAAAACAATCCAAATACCTAGAAGAAAAGTGGCTTTCATTGGAGTGTTCAAGCAAGTACCTGCTCCCCCCCCCCCGCCCCCAGTCTCAAGCTACCATCTTTCCTGGAAGCAAGCCCTGTTCACTTCAATGAGACTCATTAGCTTCCTTAAGCATTGGCAAAGCATGTTGGGCAATGGTTACAGAATACATATGCCACCACAGTTTATTAAAATGTTCCTATTTAAAATCTCATATTGTCTAAGAGAGATCATCTTGAATTTTAAAAAAATTTATAGCAGGAATCATTTCTTTTTTGAGGAAGCAGAGGTGTGCATTGGCAAAATAACTACTGAATTTGCTACCAGCCCCACAGCAATTGCAGCAAATTTCAATCGCGGCATGGGGTGGGGTTTAAACTAGAGATCTAGTTTAAAAGTCCTTGTCCAGACTTCTCCAGATTACGCACAGAACAAGCCCATTCTGTCTATAATCACTCTGCGAAATACAGTCCTGATTTGAAAACCCATTCAAAAGGTATTACGTTTGCTTCTACTAACTGCCCCATCAACAATTACTCACTGAATGCTGTATTGATCACACAGTATCAGAGGAGCACAGCTCTGTACCTCTAATAAATCCCTGCATGAGCTGTTCCTCATTCTGCCAGCTGTAGCTCTGCCCCTTCAGAACTCAAGACCATTATCTGGTGTGGGTGGGGTGGAACCGAGGCTGCCAGCCACCTGAGCAGATGTCTGAACAGAACTCTTCTGGCTGTTCTTGGATCCTCCAGTGTCTCCTGAGAGCCTGCCTAAGTGTTTTGGCAGAGCTTTATATTCCACCAGCATTATATAGGTTCTTGGCCTATATTTCACATTTCTGCATAATTGTTAGGACAACATACACATTTTAATTTCAATAATGCTATAGGGCTTTTTAGATCTGACATTTCTGAGGCATGTTTCTATCTATCCCTATTGGGGCAGGAGAAGGGGGAGATAGTGAAGGAACCTTTCCATGGGCTAGTGTTGGCAAAACCTTGGGAAGCGGAGTGCAAAGTGCCTCACAACCTGTTAGAGCATCCGTTAGTACTGGCAGAACTTCGTCTTTCCGGGAGCTTCCACAGAGACATTTGCTTCTGCACACCGATTGTCCTTGCTCAATATCAGAGTACTAAGTGAAAGACAAGAGCGCCAATACTGTCAAGGTTCTTAATATCCTATTAAAATATTGAAAGAAAATAGGGCAAGCTATTGGCTCCTCTTCAATTATTGCACTGAATAACTTTATCTACCAATTAGTATGAATAAATAAATAAATAAATACAGCTCTTGAATTATTAATGAGCCAATGCTGGAGGTTTGGATTTAGTTTGCCACCAGCCCTCTTCCTTCTGATTCCTTTCATAATGTTTTGAAAGGATCATGAGTGAGGTAATTCAGAAACATTCTAACCCACCTACTCCCTATTGTCAATCCTTTCTAAGCTTTGCTCAGTTCTATGGATATTTATGCTATTTTTAAATTCAGTTACAGGCAACAAGGAAGAACACACACAACACCAGAGAAATCATGGTGACCACAGTTGTTTCGAAATATGTCTGCCAACAGTCTCCACAGACCCTGCTCCTCCCCCAACAGCCCACTATGGAGGAAGGGAAGAAGGAAAGAAGGGTCTGGCTGTCAGAAAGAAGGAGGTGAGGCTGTCGGAAAGGAGGACTTAGCACAAAATAGCTGTAAACTAGTAACTAGTTATTTGTAGTTAGTTCTTTTCCCTAGTAATAAAAACGCAGGTACAGTATGATTGTAATGTAACAAAGGGGAACTTTATCCTTTTGTGACTTGTATCCTGTCTATAACTGTTTTGATTACTTTCATAATTGGCAGCTGGCCTCCCTAAATGGTTTGTTGTGCTCTGTTGTGGGTGTTGAGGTGATGATAGGGCAGAAGGGAGGAGAGTGTGCTTTGTTTCACAAGTTGGCAGATTATGACAATTTTTTAAAAGCGTAAATAAAAAGTAACTACTTTTATTATTTTGAAATTGAATCTATAGCTGCAGCAGTACTTTAAACTGTAACTGAAACTAATCAGTTTTGAAATGTAACTCTCCAAATTCCAAAAAAAGAATTTAGAGTAGCCTCACCTACACTGGCACTTTCAGACTCCCAGCATACCCCCTCTCAAGTTCTACCAATGGAGCTTTTTACTGCTACTTGAAAACTGCAAACTGGTAACCTAAAGGAGCAGCAAGGAGATGAGAGAAGCATATATCTGAGTGGTCAGGGCATAATTATCTTATATTGCTTTGAGTTATAGAACTACTCTTTTGGAGTAAGCTTTGACCAGGCAAAATGTGTCAATATTTTTGTGGACAGATGTCATTCCATCATAGGTTCAACGGGATCTTGATTTGGAAATACATAGTGATGAGCTGAATGGAGTCACTGGTGAAACAGGGCTGCTGCTGATGGGGATGATGATGATAAAGGAGCACAAGTTGAGCAGGATATGTGGCATAGTATTGGAAGCAAAGAGGCAGAAGGAATAGAAGGTTGGAAAGTGCAAAATAAGGTAAAGGGCAAAGGAGAGGACAAGATTATGGAGATCAGCAAAGTGGAGTAAAGCAGAGCCACGCATGCAAAAATTTAAAAGAACATATTAATTAGGGAAATTGGTAGCAAAAAAAAAAAAGTCAGCAAGCTGAAAAAATAAGCAGAAAGATGATGAATAGAGAAAAGACCTGGAGGTAAACAGGAAGGGATAAACAAAACACATGCATCAAAGGAGGTAGATATTAAGGAACAAAAACTGGGTCTGAAGAACTACTAAAATGAACATCCTGCGGAGCAAGACAGATAGAAACAAGTCATCTTTTTTCAGTAACCTAATTTGCAGTGCTCCTTCATGTCTGTAATTGGCTCATTAAATGTGTCATAAGGAGGCAAATGTGAATTTTATGGATTTGGTTTAATGGGAACTCATACTGTTATACTTCTGTTACAGCTTCTGAAACTGTAGGACTGATTTTTTAAAAAATTGGTTTAATAAGGAAATTCTTTAGGGAATACTTGTTTAAAATGACATGGGTAGTAACGGGGGACAGGATTGATAAAGACATTAAAGCATGGGCATGCTTGCAAAAGGTCCAGAAGGCTTGCCCCTGCCTTAGCCGATTGCAGCGGATTTGGTGAAGCAGATCTTGTGTGTATATCAGAAGGAAGATTTAGGACACTGCGCAAGAATCATCTCTCACATCAGAACATAACAGTCCAGGTAGAAGTTAATTAACAGAATTTTCAGAAATGAATTGCTCTGCAACGTTCTGGTCACTGCCCCTGAAAAAGAACCATTGTGGGGGAAGCACACAAGATGGTAACTTAGATGAACAAGGAGACATAGCATATCGAAATAAAAAATAGACATAGAAATTGTTGGGGCAGAGATAAGGAGCAACCTCTGGCTCTTCCAGTGTTTTTGGACTGCAACCTCTATAATTTCTTATCATTGGACACTTCTGCCTTGGCTACTGAGATTAAAGTCCAAAACGTCTGAGGGACTAAAGGATTCCTGCTTCTGACCTTTTCTGACCTGGGTCATCTTACTTTCAGTGGGCAGAACAGAGGATGTGATAGAGGTTCATAAATTTTCTCTGATTTGTTTCTGCTTCAAAATAGATGGAACCATGAGGGGATTTCTTCACACAATTTGCAATCAACTTATGCAATTCACTAAGATGGCTACAGTTTTATATATTTACAAGGGTGAAAATCCAGCACAATACAGTGGGACCTATGTTAAAGTAAAAAATGTGTAGGATTAGAGATGGGCATGAACTGTTGGTTCAGCAGTTTGTGCTGGGTCGTTTATCAATTAAACAGGTGTTTGGTGCTTCAGAGCCCCATCTCCTCCAACAGGCACCCACTCAGAGGCAGCATCCTGGCTCCCCTGCCCCACCTCCTCTGGGTGCTGCCTCTGAGGAGGGAGGCTTTGAAGCACCAAATGCCTGTTTGGCCGATAAACAAACTAACAAAAACCATTGAACTAGTGGTTTGTGCCCATCTCTACATAGGACTCTGCGGCACTACTGCAGATTTACATATAAATTAAAACTATTACACAGAGTGGGAACTACTGATTAAGACAAGTGAATATAATTGCCTTGTGAATCAAGATGACCATGAGCGTAGATGGCTTAAAAAATAAGTACACCAATGTATGGAGCATAGTTTAGCAATGACCACCAGTTTTTCGAAAGCTAGCCATGTTTTTGTTTGTCATAGCAAAAAAAAGCAGCAGTCTTCTGGCATCTGAGAAACTAACATATTTATTACAGCAAAAGCTTCTGTGGATTACAGTCAATTTCCTCATGTGAATGAAGTGCTATTTTCAATCAGTATGAGCTGTAAGGAATGACCAGTGAGGTCAGCAGGGAAAGAAATTTTAAAAGTTTATAACAGATAATAAATTATACACCTTCAAGTTAATTCTGATTGATGGTGACTGCTTCCAGGGTTTTCAAGGCAGAGAGTACTCAGAATGGTGTGCACTTTGTCCAAAGCTACATAGGCTGACTCTTCTCCTGGAAAGTACAGTGTGAAATCAAAATCAAGACCCATGGCTCCCAGCTTAGGATGCAATCAGAGGGCAGGAAATGTGCATGTCTGACTGCACTGGAAAGGGTCCCTTCACCAGGAGCAATCTTCCTTAAAGCAACCCTTCTGTCCATTGGGGTCTCACTCCAGCCTGGCTCCCAAATGTAACAGCCCTACTGCTGGACCAAAAAGATTCAGCTCAGGTACAGATCAGGGTTGAGTTGGAGTGATATGGCACAGACATCATGTGATTGCCTGGAAATAGTTCGTACTGGACCATGCCACAAGCAGCCCAAAATGAAAGCTATATGCCCATGTAATCACACTATCACTGAGATATGGTGACAATTACGCTATTGACCACACATGCTTCCTAGCAGTAGTGATTACACAACACTGATTTAAAAAGGGAGGGGAGGGCAACTTGCATGCAATCGGTGATAGAAATGAATGTAAGCAGTTCATTGGTTTCATATTGTGATCATCAGCTAATCTCATGAAATAGAAGCACAGAAGTGATGTGATGCTTCAGTCTATCTCTCTCTTTCTCAATGGGAAACCAAAGAGGAAAATCCCTCTTTTCTCCTTGCAGTGAGATTTCTCTGTGCAAGGTTTATGTAGAAATCTTGCAGGAAAGGTCATGGAATTCTTCAGATGTTTTCCCATCTTTTTTAAAAAAATTGGTCTGAAACAAACACGTCTGTGCAGAATTATCACAATTTCTGTGCAAATTGGAATCTTTTCTGTGCAAGATTCCTAGAAAAGGGCATTAAGTAGCATAGATTTGGCAGTTTCTTGCAAAAAGGTGATTTAAAAAAAATTAAAAAGGTAAACCAGACTGAAATCTTATTTTCATGGGAAGCCAGGAAAGCTTGCCAGGGCGGAAGGAATTTTCCGTGAGGAGTTTTAGATTGGTGAGACTTGGAAAACTGTAGAGAATGAGATTGTTTTTTTCAAGTACTCATCATATTGAGAGAGAAAAAATCAGCTCTGGATAGTGATTAGAACAGATGTGGCAGCTATTATGCTTTGTTTCTGAGCTACTTAAACACATTGGGATGACCAATCCTGGGCAACCTTCAGGGTGTAGAACCTGTGACTCTCTCAATGTTGCTGGACTCTAGCACCCATCAGTCCCACCCAGTCTGATCAGGAACAACAAAGGATACATTGCCCAGGATTATCTGAAGGGCTGCAAGTTTCATACCCCTGGACAAGATCGATATGGGGTAGTTCTAATGTATGTTAGTAGACCAATCTTAAAACAGTTTTCTGAAGAAACTTGTATCTGCTTTCCCCGATCCATGATGATGAAAGAGCACATTGGATTGAATTTATCAAACCAACATTGTGAATTGACAATTAGTCAGTGTCTTTGAAGAGGTTAATGACAGAAAAGGGAATTGAACTATCTAGGCTCTGAAATCAAGTATTATGTTACTGGAATGAAACTGCAGCTGTGACAGTTATTGTAAATAGATGGTCAATCTGAGGTCAATTTGGGATGATCCTGCTTACCCCTCGGGTATAATTAATTGTAAGAAGAAGATCAGGTTCAGACTCTGAAACTGTGCTCCCGCAGAAGTGACATGCTACCTGGGCAGCAGGGGCAAGTGAGTCTGTTTAGAGAACTGTGTTGCAAATCACACTTCTGCACTGACAAGCCACTTAAATAAAATTGTGGCCTTTGTCCAGCTTGGTTGTCCTGGCTTTCTTTTCTGTTGCACCTGCCAAGTATCCACTGGAACACCAAATAAACTGGTGGATTGGTGATGGAGTTGCTATCAATTTTTTTTCTGACAGTTGTCTGGGCATTTAGAAATGATGGGAAGAAACTGATCAGATGCAGTTTACCCTTTCAGCATCAGACACGTAATTTTTGCATCTGGCACAGCTTTAAAAAACACAAAGCTTTCCTCTAAACTCAGGTGATGATGTTAACTGATGGTAGAATCCACAACATGGCACTAAGTATTTATTTATTTATTTATTTTATTAGATTTATACCCCGCCCATCTAGACAGATAGTCTACTCTGGGCGGCATTACAAAATTTAAAAACAATAGAAACAATGAACATGCAAAATCCAAGATGTAAAAATGTAAATATTAAAATACAGCAGGAGGGAAAGCCTGCCTAAATAGCCATGTCTTAAGTGTATTTCTAAAGACACCCAGAGAGGGAGCCAGGCGGATCTCTACGGGCAAGTTGTTCCAGAGGCGAGGGGCCACTGCCGAGAAGGCCCGGTTCCTCGTTCTTTCCTTCCGGGCCTCCCTCGGCGTTAGGCCCCTCAATCGCCTGGCCTGGCTAGAACGAGTGTCTCTGGCAGAACTGGGTGGGAGAAGGCGCTCTGCCAGATATCGAGGTCCTAAACCATTTAGGGCTTTATAAGTAATCGTAAGAACTTTGAAATCAACGCGGAAACGAATAGGCAACCAATGCAAGGCGGCCAACATGGGGGAAATATGTTGGTGCCTCTTCACCCCAGTTAGAAGTCTGGCCGCGGCATTTTGTACCATCTGAAGTTTCCGCGTCAATCTCAAAGGCAGCCCCACGTAGAGCGCATTACAGTAGTCTAATCTTGAGACTATGAGCGCATGGACCAAAGTGGTGAGCGCCCCCACATCAAGATAGGGACACAGCTGGGCAATCCGCCGAAGGTGGAAATGTGTGGAACGGACCACTGACGACACCTGGGTCTCCATGGTGAACGCCGGGTCCAGATGTACACCCAAGCTGCGAACCTCACTCTTGGAGTCACCCCCCCAAAAGAGAGGGAGTTTCCCAGACCACTGATGTCTGGGGTGCCCACCCGAAGGACCTCCGTCTTGCCCGGATTCAGCCTCAGTCCGTTCTCCTGCATCCATTGCTGAACAGCCCCCAGGCAGCGCTCAAGGGACGAGACAGCATCCACTGTTGTTGGAAAGAAGGAGATGTAGAGCTGAGTATCATCAGCGTACTGATGACACGAAGTATCATCAATACAATAAGTACAATAACTACAATAAGTAGCAAGAGGATAAAAGGTTGAGAGAGAAAAGAACTATAGACAGTGATGTGCGTACACACTTTGTGAAGACTGCGTTCAGATGTGGGCAGGTTATCAATTGGACTTTTGAAACAAGTGAAAGAAAAGGAAAAAATGCCCCCTCCCACTTCTGGAAGGAAGTTTTCTTTTTTTTTTAAATAATCATTTTTTATAAGTGATACAGCACATCTGAACTGCCATAACAGAGCCTAATTTTTTTAATGGCCTCCACAGAGGCACAGAGGAAGTGATTAATTTGCCAGTATCCTGAAGTGACTCTCTTCTTAAGTAACTTCATGGTATAACAAATTGGTGGTGGAAGGAGCTGGACCAAAGAGGGTCACTAAAGGTGCATATGCCATTTGGCTGTGAGGATTGAATGAAATGGCATACCAGACCTTGACCTGATCTCTAACAACCTTATTTAGCTCAATATAGGCTGATCCAATTGCCACATCTAGACAAGCTGTGTCACATTAGTGCAGGCCCTTATAGAGGAGTTGACTCACTAAATCTCATTTGATTCAATGGGCCTACTTTAGTGTGATTTACTGTGTTAAACAACAGAATTTTGGCTAATATGCACATCAGTACTTCAGCAAACTTTTAGTAACTTTTTAGAAATGTAACCATCTGAGAATTTATTTACCATTCCTCAGTTTAATTTAATCACACGTTGGGTTTGTATGGATTTTCCTAGATAAATTAGCCCACATTCACTCATTAAGGTTAGTTAACACCTTCATTCTTTTGGAGGTAGATTAAGTGCAGGTTAAAGCTCAGAACTGAAATTGGTTTATTTATTTATTTATTAAATTTATACCCCGCCCATTTAGACAACATCTACTCTGGTTGAGAGCCAGCCCATCTGCATCTAAAATACAATGTTATTTACCTAGAAAGCAGGAGACAGACAGACAGACAAGATAGATAGATCACAATAGAAATGTCAAAAAGAAGATCAAAAGTATATTGTGATGAAACGTTTACAAAACTGAGTCAATTAAAAAACTAAAATCTGCTGACCTACAGCCATACAGGCAGTTGGTCAGCACCTTCTCCTTGACCTTTGCTGTCCAGACTGCACTCTGCAATATTGGTTTTATAAGAACAAATTGTTCTTGAATGCCTTCTACTTCAGCTTTTTAAACAGGAGTATGTTTTCTTCTTTCCAGTTCTCCTCATTTGTCTATCTCTTCCAGATTATCTAGGTGAGCTGACTAATCAAACCACAAGTGCCACGGGAATAACTGTCTGACATTGTTGAGTGATGGTTGGCACAGGTAATTGCTGATTGGATTGAAATTGATTGCCATTAGTCACTGGCACATGAAAAGCTAACGAAGATTCACTGGCCACTATCCAGCACACAGTTTATGTGCGTTCAAGCTCCACTAGCAATTGCTGCAGTGTCATCCAGATCACGGGAAAAGATGGCAGCAAATGGAATGCATTCAACAGGAAAGCACTTTGTTCAGAACAAGTACCCATAAGCTGAGATGCTCACCTCCTTGTGCAGAAATTGTCTTCTTCGTGATAATCAAATGTCATGGTAATCAAGGAAGCTGAGGTTAGTGCAGTGTGTGGAGGCCAGGGTGCCGAGCTGAGCATTGAACTGGGTACATATTACTGGGGCAGCCTGTGGTTAAAGCATGGGGAAGTGCTGAACCCCCAGATAGGGATGGGAGGCACTCCCTTTGCCCAGACCATGAGGCACCTGTGCATATTATATCAGTGTTGAATTTACTGCACTGATTGTTTCTTTGCTTCTAAGCCAAGTTCAAGGTCTTTTTGCTGATGTATAAAGCTGTATCTGTTTCTTTTCCCTTTTTGTTGGTATTCCAAAGAGCTCATTATTTTTTTCCTCTTCCACTCAGTTATTTATTCTTCTTGGGACATCTCTTTAGGAAATTATAGACATCGGGTTATCAACTGTGCTACATAAGTGGACCTTTAATAATTTTGAGTGCAAAGAAGCCCCTGACTACATTGAGGCTGCGAAGGGTTCCTGTCAGGAGATTTGCCTGTTAATGTCTCATTTACATGGATTCTGTCCCATTTATTTATTGACAGAAGTGCCAATGTCACTGAAAAGGTTAAACTTCCTCACAGAGTTCAGCGTTCAATTTTATTTTGTTACTCTGGAGGGAAAACATCTTGGAGGAATCATCATTCATGCAATAATATTACTTACTTCTTATCGTACTTCAGAGTGTTCAGACTGCTTCATAATAGACTAGCTCTGTAATCTCTACAACAACTCTGCAAGAAACCTATTGTTCTGAGCATCAATATCGGTATCAGTATTATTGTTTACATATGGCAGATGGAGGATTCAGATTAAAGGGTAGCAGCTAGCCTACCAACTCTTATTGATGAGTTCAGTGCCAAAAGTGACATTTGAAATAGGGGCTGCTTATTTCCTGTTCAGATTCTTCTTAGGAATCATGCTACAGTAGCTTTCCCTAGTGGAGGAAATCATAGGGTTTGCAGAAACTGTATATGCGTTCTGCAATAAAAAATAATCAGGTAAAGTGTATTTTTCAATTGTATCATCTCATATTTTTCCTTCTTCACTGCATAGAGGGAAACCCTTGATATTTCTTCACAGTACACTTTTGTGAGAAGAAGGAAGGGGATACCTACATAAATCACACACAAAAAACATGTTTTTACAGGTGCCCAGAAAAAGTAACATATTTTACTTTTAAAAAGTTAGGGTTGTCCAGAAGCTCTCTGCTCTATCACAAAATAAAAGGTATACAGATTGATGTGTTGCGGTGGGGAACCCATCCTGTAACCTTTAAGAGACATTTGGACCTGCTCCATTCTTAGATTTGTGATATTATCTGTGCATTTCTAGAATTCTAGGTTAGAGCAACAATACCACTGCCAACAATACATTTTCATAAATGGAGGGAATGTAAATAACTATTTGGGGAGGGGGGGACTACACAGTGCCCTACCTCTGTGACCTATCATCTCAAAGCCATGCAACAGTTATCCTTTCACAATCTCACAGATGCTAAGTTCTAAGATAATGTTTAGAAAACTAAGCTGGGTTACTGAACAAAGAGAAATAATATTCCATAACACAAAAAGACTACCAAAGCAGAATAGAGAGCCCTCTTTTGTACAGCCCTGTGGATTAGCTGGCAGAGCAAATGGTACATATACACGCCATACTCAGACCTCAGTCTGAGCTAGAGGCGTGCAGATTTGTTTTTGTTTTTGACAATAACCCCCAGAATTCTTTAGGCAGGTGCTTAAGGAATTCTGGGAGTTGTAGTCCAAAACCACAAATCTGCTCACCTCTAGTTCCAGCCCTTCTTAGCCTCTCATTGGTTGGAATGTTCCAAGGAGATCTTGGGCTTTATTGGGTCAAAGGTGGATTCTGCTATTACTTATCTTCTGTTTTGGTGCCAATAGCTCAGGCTAGTGTATGACTTTTTATTTCACCTTTCACCAACCTGAATCTTAGACTTTCTTTTTTATCCTATGAATGCCAAATAGGATATGAAGGTTCTGTTGTGGTGTTCTCTGCCTGAGAGATGAACAGTGAGCATGCCTAGCTAATGCTGAAATTAACAGGAGTCCTCTATCAAGAATTAAAGCAGTGCATAAAAGTGTAACTATGTCTAAATGAATTACACTTGGCCCTTGCTGTGCAAGCTTTCAAACAGCACAGAAGCGAGTCCTATTTTGCACAGTGTGTCTTAAGACTGTGTCTTACAGGATTGCAACAGAAGAAAATAAATAAATAAAGAACCTAAATATCATGCAATCTATGTCATTTTTGAAATATGCACAACCCCAAGCTGTGTTTGGAAGAGAACAAGAAAATATACATCTGGATGTAGTGAAATCCACTGGCTAGTGGGGAGTGACTGTTTCTCCTGTTTTAGCACTGAACATTAGAGGAACAGAGACTAAATCACTTGTGTCAGGATGATATTAGTAAACTGAAGGTCACTTTCAGCATACTTTAGCATGCCTTGGAGGCAATGCTGATAAGGAGAAAGACGAAAGGACAAAGACAAAATTAACTTTTAATTTCTCACCAAAGCTACAGCTGACAGAAAAAAAGGGGGGAGGGAAGATTACTGGGATTGCATGCAATATACCTTATAGGACTGTATGTTAAATAGATGACCTGACTTAGCACACCACAAACACTGAGCATGTAACTATTTATAAGTATTTTTATATACACTCTAACGGATAGCACAGTAAATATTAGTGACACATTTTGCATCTCTTTTCAATGCCAATTCTTCTTGCTTTAAATTAGATTAAGCTATAAACAAATCAGACATATTAATTTTCTCTTGAGAAGCCTTTCATGGTTGCTTACAAAAATGTTACTTACATGTTGATATACGGTGTTACTTAACATAATGTGCAGCAATTTTCTCCCACTCAGAGGCATTAGGTAGTTCACATTTGTGCTCTGCCTTGTATGAATACATGTGTATCTGTTGACAGTGTTTCCATGAGAAAGCCTAAGCATGTTCTGCAGAACGTGCTTACAATCACTGCTGGAGGCTTTCACTGTGGCCATGCAGAGTTCTGCCTTCCTTGGGTAGGCATTATGGGAGTGGGGTTTACATGCGTATGCCTGATCCCCACCAAGCTTCAAGCCCTACACAAAGTCAGGCTACAAAACCTGAATAGAGTTTTGGCATATGCAAATTCAGAATGAAATCCAAATAATTTTTGAGTTTATTTTAAATTTATTCATGTGCTGCTGCTTTGAAGATTTGAGATTGTTATACATGATGACTGCAACCTAGATCACATGTCTTGAACATCAAATCTTGAGGGGGGGGAAACCCCATAGAACACTGTGGCGGAATGCCCATGTCCCACCTGTCCGTCATGTGTAGCTCTAGAGCTGAAGCCTATAAGAGGACAGGAGGGCGGAGTCAGGGAGACAGTTAGAGACAGTTGGTAACTGAGAGAGAAGGTTTATGAGAGAGGTTTATGAGAGAGATTGGAAAGTTGGTGTGGTATAGTTAGTTTATGGATTAAAGAATAGTTAACAGATAGAAGTAAAATAAATAGACAGTCATCTAATAGTATTCCAGTGATTCACAGTGATTTATATGAAAAGTAATACCAATAAAGAAACGTGTGTAATATCCAAGCAATGAGTAAAACATCATACAACATCTATTAATATGCTTATGTGAGTCTACAACTATACAATAAATAATCTGTTTTATTTGACAACACGTGTCCAGGAAGCATTATTGGTAATGTGTGGATACAGATCCACTGGTGGCAGTTGGTGTAAGGAGAATAAAGAACGTCGTGCCCAAAAATGGGACCTGGGTTTGAGAGAAACGAACGAGGGACACTGGGGGTGCGCGACAAACACCAATAGTTGAAAACAATGGATAGACAGGCCAGCAAATTTATTCATGTGCTGCTGCTTTGAAGATTTGAGATTGTTATACATGATGACTGCAACCTAGATCGCATGTCTTGAACATCAGATCTTGAGGGGGGAAAACCCTATAGAACACCAATAGTTGAAAACAATGGATAGACAGGCCAGTATCCTCTTGCAGAGCTGTCCTGGCAGAACAGAAATGACATCGCTGACAGTGGCAGAGTACTACGGATTGAAGAATTCTTTTTTCTAACCTCACAGTGCATTCGGCTTACATACAATGAGACAGATTAGTCATACTTCTTTTGAATTAAAAAAAAAATGCTGCCACTCCCAGTGTCGTCCCTCCTGCACTGATAGAGTGACATAAGAGGATATTGGTCATGGCACTATAAACAGGAGTCAGTTACACTGATTACAACATGCGGACATTTTGAACAGACATATATGATTGCACTCTTGTACAGGTAATCATTTTTAGATTAAATAAAAGATTTTTTAAAAAAACTAAAGGTGTAGTTAAATTAATTCCCTTGCTGCACTGATTCCATGAACACTTGCTCAAATGAAAGAGCCCAATATTACATCAAGGCTATAGACAAATGCTTGCTGTAGAACACATTTCACTCAATTTACACATCTGATGTGGACTTTTAAAAACAAAACTCCTGGCCAATTGGCATGGTGATAGCCACGGTCTGTAAACCTTGGTGCAGCTTCATTATTTGTAGTATCCTGACAGTTAGGAGTATTTTACCAAACACACAGTGCAGAAGGGTGGTAACGTGTGTGGCAAAACTGTCAGAAGCTGTCCACAAGACAATTCGCTTCTGAAATAGCTATATGCAAACACCCACTTCATACGTATGTGGATATTTGTATTGTTAATCTGATTTCATAGACATTACAAATGGTTTCTTTGCTCTGGGAAGATAAATTTAGCTTTTTCTTTGATATCATGTGGCTGATTGAGGTGACACAGGTAATCGAAGATCCATGCATAAGGAAACCATTTTTGTACCATAAGGGATCTTGAATGTATTTAGGATATCTGGGAAAAGGAAGCTTTAGGCAAGGAAGCACCCACTAAAAACACACTTTTATATGCTATAGGGATAGTACCAGAGAAACAATATGTTATGGCCAGAGTTAGACAAGACAATTATTTCTCATTAGATAGGACTAGGTTGCTTAAAGCTACATATGGAAAGGAAAAGGAGACCAGTTTGGAATGGAGGCCATTTGTGCACACTGTAGATACCCTAGTGATCAAAAATAGCACTCTTTAATCTTTCTGAAGGTCTGGAACCTCAAGGGACTTGGAAAATTTTTCATTGATATGTCTTACCAAGTTGAGATTATCTAGATCAACAAGAATGAAGAATGTGTCAAATATTCTTTACATCTCTATTAACATCGCATGTGTATATGTGCAGTTTTAGCTCCCACCTAAACTATAGGTCACTCCCAGGTAAAACCTAATACTATCACATCACCTAATGAGCTCCATTCTGCATTGGCTTCCTCGTCCATTACATCTCAAGACACCATGAAGAACACAAGGGTTATGCTTTCCACCTTCCTTTTCCCACTAATTTTTTAATATCTTGCCTGATGAAGACAATAGTGATCACAAAAGCTTGTGCACAAACAGGTATAACTTGGCAGATAATTTCAGCCAGTTATTACTACTGTCTTAACTGTCCAGAGCTGATTTGCTTGTGGATCAGCCTGGCAATGCAACTACTGCTGCACAGCTAAAAAAACATCATGCCGCTGTTGTTTCAGAGATGAATGCTTGCTAACACAATAGCATTTTAAGGGGTTAAATAAGTGGGCTTCAAGTATCTTGCAGTATCTATTTTGTATAGAAATAGTTTGGGCTGATTGCCATAAGCACCCTCAGGAGAGTCATGGAGAATAATTGTGCCGAGTTCTTACTTTCCTTTCTTGCAGCAATGAATAGTTCTTCTGGGGGAAGAGGGGAGTTTTGTAGAAGATGGTTTGGAACTGCATCCAGTTTGGTAGGTGATGCTTTCAGATTTCAGAGTAAGCTTCCAAAGGAAATGGTACAAACAACAGAGAAAATCAGGTGACATTTCATACAGAGAGAATATAAAGAGAAAATCTGGTGATGCTATTGCACATCCACCACTAATGGCTCATGAAAAATAGTTTCAAATAAGCCAATGGATTGCTCAATGGAAAGTACTTGTAGGACATACTTTAAAAGAGTATTTGTTATAGTAACAGCATACCAAGAGCCAGGGCTGTTCCAAAACATTTTACTTTCTGAAGCAGAGTGCCCACCCAAATGCCTGCCATTTCCTATGTAAAAGAAAAACAGACTGACATTAATAAAAACGAAATTCAATACTAGTGATGGAACCTGGCAGTAGTAGACTGGCTTAGGGGTGCAAGAGAGGTACTATGGCCTCCACAACTTTGTCCTGTAGGAGAAGAGAATAGCTAGAGGGACTGGGAGAATGTCCAGGGTGTTGCCATTCCTGTCCCTCAGCATCTTCTGTCAGAGGAAATTGCCTCACTCTGTTTTATGATAGGGCTGGCCCAGCAAGAACTGCATTTTCACCTGACAATGGAAATGCACGAGTGATATCCATTTATTGCTCTCAGGCTTTTCAAATACCCATAATGTGTCCTATGAATGTGAATGGTGAACTGAGCACTGCTGGCCAGCTGTACAGGCACTCATAGGAAGTGCTCAGAATTAATGTATTATTTTTTTCTTTGGGAGGGGCAAAACATACATCGATGTAATGGTTTGGGCACCCTGGCTGCTGCATAAATTAGGGATGGGGGGGGGAATGAAAACAAGGGAAAATCCCAGAAGCTGACTCCTTTTTTCATCAGTTAACCACTTCTCACCCAGACACAAAGCAATTGTTAGGGCTGTTTTTTTACAAGCATGAAGAGTGTATCCTATAGTGAGCAGAAGAGGGTATCCTAGAGACCATCTTGACTGCTGCCATGAGTGTTGTCAAGATTCAGGCAGCCCTTTACAATGTAAAGCTTGACATCCTTTTTCTTGCTGGCCACATGGGCACCATACTGTATAGTGATACCAGGTCATTTCATGTCGTTTTGAGTTGTGGATACAGAGGCACAATATCCCACATTCATAAACTGGAGGTTTTTTGAAGAATTGAATTTTGTGGCTTTTTAAAATGGGAGTTTAAGTATACATATATTACACACACATTCCAACAGAAACTTCCCTCATTTAGCACCCTGTGCTAGAAGATCCCAAAATATGAGCATGTGATCTGTACTATGGTTACTAGGAGAGGACAGAAGTGAGAACAGCTAGGATGTGGCTGTAGTTCCATTGTGCCAAAATATTTTGAAGGGCTGGTTTTGGACTTAATGAAATGGTGAAGCAAAAGTGTGAGTAAAACACATAAGATGGTGAAACATACACAGAATGCAGACTAGAAAGCTATGTTCCAGCTTCCAAACCCTTTCCTTAGGGTAGCCAAACTGAAGAAGAACAGCTATATTGGATCAACAGCTCTACAAATATGTTGTGTGCATGCTTTCCAAAAGATGTCCCCTTGCCTTTTAAAAATAAAAAAGGGAGAGCTCAGAGTTAGCAAAGATTATTACTGGAAACCAAGGTCAAAATCATCCATACTATGTGAAAGAAAGAGTGAGGAAACACAGGAGCAAAAATCAAGTCATTTGAAAAGTGCTATTGGCAAGGAGCCTTACAGATATCACAGACAGCCAGGAAAGCAGAAAAGTCAAGCCTGAACTCTCACTAGAGCAAAAATGAGTAAACTGAGGCTATCCTACCATGTACATACATATAATGAAAAATACAAAACTGACCAGAGAAGACAATATTGCTGGGGGGAAAGGGGGTGGGAGAGAAAGACCTAGCATGAGACACATTGCCTCAATAAAGGAAGCCACAACTGTTAGTTTGCAAGATCTGAGCAGAATTTATTGGAAAACACAATATTGCTAGGAAGGGTGGACAGTAGGAAGAGAGAACAACCTAACATGAGATGCTGTTGGTTTGCAAGATCTGAGCAGAGTTGTTAATAATAGGGCATTCTGGAGGTAATTAACTCATATAGTCACCACACATAGAGTCATAGAGTCATAGAGTTGGAAGAAACCACTGAGGCCATGCAATTGAACCCCCCACCATGCGGGAACATCCATCAAAGTACTCCCAACAGATGGCCATCCAGCCTCTGCTTAAAAACCTCCAAAGGAGACTCCACCACCCTTCAAGGCAGCCTATTCCACTGCCGGACAGCTCCGACCGTCAGGAAGTTCTTCTTAATGTTCAGATGGAATCTCTTTTCCTGTAGTTTGAAACCATTGCTCCGTGTCCTAGTCTCTGGAGCCCTGGAAAACAAACCTGTCCCCTCTTCAACATGACATCCTTTCAAATATTTAAACATGGCTATCATGTCCCCTCTCAACCTTCTTTTTGTAAGGCTAAACATTCCCAACTCTCTAAGCCGCTCCTCGTAGGACACTGCTTCCAAACCTTTAACCATTTTAGTTGCCCTCCTCTGGACACGTTCCAGGTTGTCAACATCCTTTTTGAATTGAGGTGCCCAGAACTGGACACAATACTCCAGGTGAGGTCTGACCAAAGCAGAATAGAGGGGTATTATCACTTCCCTTGATCTAGACACATCAGAAGTGACTTGATGGCACAAAACATCTCTGGAGTTTTTTCTTTAATTACCAGACAAGATGAGTGAAATGGTAAACTATGACAGGATATAGGTACCACAGCTCTGCTAACATAAAGTAAGATCATCCTCAGCCACAAAGCAAAAAGCAGTAATTTCACAGATTAAATGAGCGAGCTTCTGAAAATTTATTCTCTATTCTGTTTTAAATATGTTTCTGAATATCTTTACAGTGAAACATGAGATCTCTTTCTCAGCACCAATGCCTGTTTGGCTAGGAAGAATTAATAAAAGTTTTCCTCCTGAGAGTCAGCTAATTGGGTCCTGATTGACAGGGTCAAAAGTTCAGATTGCCACAGACCTGGAGCTGATTTCTCCTTTAAAAACTTATGTCAGAAGCCTGGTCTCAGAAATCCTAAGAGAATATTTATTGAAAGCACTGAGGGCTGAGATAAACACAACTTCTCTGTGCTTTTGTAATGCAGAAATATGTTGAAAATGTCTTACAAAATTGTATGCTAATTCCCTGGAGATAAATGGAACAATGTTCCTTTCTGGAAGACTGTCTCTCAATTACTTTCTTTAAAGCAAGTCTTTAAAAAAAATTCTTCAAAGAAAGCTCATCTTTTTATTGTTTCTGTGGCCTTTTATTGTCCTCCAAAAATCTGCCTTCCAAGGCCACAAAGCTGCAACAATATATCTATTTTTGAATACTCTTGCTGCTAAGCCTTGTCTATGAATGCTCAGTTTATAACAAAGTCACTGTTTCCTCCATTTGAAAGGCCTTTTTTTTTTAGGATAAAGGTTTCAGCCCATTCAGCTTGGATTCCTTCCAAATTAAAAAAGTGGGTGGGGCCAATCATTCTCTTTCAAAATAGGCAAGATTGATAGGCAGTTTATTTGATCTGTTTTAAATCTGGGAACATTTAAGATTGCTTGTTTCTGCAGGGGGAATATTTTTACTTTTAAAAATTCAGAACGTGAAAACCTGTTGCTCAAATGTCCCCTAATTTGGCTCAAAGCAAGAGCAGACTGTCTGCTATACCTCTGCCCAATGTGATGCTGATCCAAAGTCCATTTTTGAAGTTATAAATTTTTGTTTGGACTGCCCCCATTTGTAGAGTTGCTTTGTAGAATGTTGATTTGCTCTGCTGCATAATAACATTACTACACTCTTGTACAATGATAATTTTTAAAAAGCTACAAGCCTCCTTCCAAGGGTAGAAGGGCACTGCTTTGTGAACATGAGAGAATCAGTTTCTTAGAACTTCCAACAATATGTTTGGTCACTGACATCATATGAGAAAGTCTTCTCCATTCTTCCACTGAGGGAAGCTATTGTAGTTTTCATCATTTTCCTTGTTTCCTTATAGTTTTATTAATCCATTAGTTACATCATAGCCTATAGTGGTATTCCCCCTCCTCCCGATATTTCATTTTCTGTGGAGTCTAGCAGTTCCTCCTCAAACAAATTAATTTTAAAAAGTAGATGTGTTACAGTTTTTTTAAAAAAAAACAACCTAAATGTGTACTTCCTACAAAATATCCATACTTTCAGTGTCTACTTGATTACTTCTTCAATGTTTGTTGACAGACATTTCATCCATTCTTTTAATCTTCAATGTAAAACTACTGAAATAAGGAAGAGGAAAAGTGAAATAAAAGTTATAGAAAAACAATTATTATGAGTTGGTCTTGAGAGATCCTGTAGGGCCTGTTTTGTGCATGTGCATACAGGTTGGTGCATGGATGGATGGATAGATAGATCCAGGAAAAGTTTGTTTTCCAGGATACAGTCATCTAATTATTTACCAATGAAATTGATTTCTACATCTTTCCTGCTGCAAAAATACCTGTAATAGTATCTTAGGACCAAAATGAATTCTGAGCTGAGTCAGAATTTAGATAAGTTTAGGCAATGTTCTCAGTTAACTTCGAGTTAATAGACAGGGGTTTTCATATGGATTTCACTTCTCTTTAATTGCATCTGTTTCTCCCTTTGTTTCATTTTTTTTCTGGGGCTAACAAAGTTTTATCCCAAAATTGGATAGCATCAAGATTATTCGGTTCCAATTGTTAGGCAGCAAAATCAATTATCTTTTAACATAATAAATGAACAAACCAGACACAAGTGCAACTGTATCATTGTTTTGTCCTTTGGTTTGATAACGGGTTTGGGAGGGAGGGTGATGACAGAAATGTTGTTTGAAACCCACCCTTGCTCCCCTTGTTCTCTGCCAGTTTGCTACCTGACCAGCTGGTGCACCATTCTGTAAATTGGAACATTAGGACATACTCAATCAGGTCAAAGGCCCATCTTGATCAATGGTTCTGTTTAGATGGTGGCCATCCAGTTACCTTTGAGAAGCCCAGCAGTAGGACAAGCATGCAACTCCTTCTTTCTGGTAATAAAAGAATACAATTCTACTAATCAGAGTGAACAAATGTTTCACCCATACTATAAATGGGTAGACACCTTTACCTTCTTTCACAGTTGTGCCCTTAAAAAAGAAAAAAAATCTTTTAAAATATTTATATTGTTTTTGACATAAATGTTCAAAAATGCCCATTACTTTCATCTAAGTCATACTTCTGAGAACATTTTAAATTGTTTACTGTTTTAATCCATGTTAAGATTACAATAGGATGATATGAGCTGATATGACTGTAATTCATATATTTGTTGATGAAGAACACTTCCATTTGATCTTAAACCACAGCACATTTCCAACTGATCTCAAGAAAATAAATGTACCCAAAATGTGTTGACCTTTCATTTTAAATTATAGGGGCAATTGTATGACTTTATCATGATCAAAATAAAGTAGGTAAATGTAGACCACATGTATCTACAAATGCATGTACATCTACAAATGCCAACCGCTCCTGTGCATGCTTACCCAGAGGTAACTTCCACTACAGCAATTGGAGATTTCCAGGAAAACTTGTGCTTGATTCCCCCCCCCCCCCCAGGAGACGCCTCAGTGTTTGCATTTTAGACTGTGGCTTTTAGACATGCCAAAAAAATTATCCAGATTTATGGCCATGTGCATACTGTCCAAGTCCTACATCAGAACATGCAGTCCGAATACATGACATGAAACTTGCTTGGAACCAGAGTTAAGTGACACATGGTATGTGAACTATCTCTTTTATGAAATCATTGGTTGTTCAAATGAGCCCATGGAAGGCGGGAAATGCCTATCTGACTGCCATTGCACAGCTTCTTTCTTCTTGCTGTCAGATAAAACTTTCAACAAAGTCTTGTAAAACAGTAAGGTGCATGAATTTGAAACAATTCACAAGCAGTTTTAACCTCTCTGTCTTGCACTAACTCAGCAGATGATTAGAGGACTGCCTGACCCTTGGCAGCTTTACAGGGTCACATTTTGACATGGCTGAACTGTTCTTGAACAATTCCTCCAATGTACTGGGTACAAACAGTCTTTTCTTCAGCACCAGGCATGCATGTCTTATCTTTCCTACCTTTTTTTTTTTTTTTTTTTTTTTTTTGAGAAACATAGCTATTGAAATATATTGAAGGTTAACTCAGCTTCTTGTTTATGTTGGTTTGCACTTCTACTTGTATGCTTAGACAATAGCACATTCCACCCTTTGGGTGTTTTTTCTCTACTCTGCAAAGGAGTCACTGCTGGTCCTGAGATGTAGTTTTGATTCTGCTTTAGAAACTGGTGACATCTATTACAGAATCATCGGTCTCATATGGTATGGGAAGAAAGTGCCCTTCCAGATATTGTCAGATTTCAACACTGATGAGCCCTTAACAGTCATGAGGAGCTGCAGTCCAACAACATCTGGAAGGCCACATATTCTGTCCTTTGGATCAAACATGCAAATAATGTTTTGCACCAATTGAGGTTAAAGTGGAAGTGGGTAGGCATCATCATGTAAGGAGAGATACGCAAGAGGAAGCTTGTTTTGGAATGAAAACTCCACAACCTCATCTGACTGCTAAACCTGTGTACCGCTGGAAAGGGGACTGGGAATCTCAGATGCCCAGGTATCACTAACCTCAAGACTTGCGGGGGGGGGGAGACTAAAGGAGTGAACCAATGGGGAAAGGGGCAAGTAGAATGCCACAGAAGTCTGCTTGCAAATTTTAGGATATCTGAATCTTATTGAAAGTGTACACCTTGAAGCCAAATGGTCTACAGTAGAAATTAAAGGTTATGTCTGAGACAATCAACTTAAATCACTGGTTCCCAAGCTGGGGGTCAGGTGCCCTGCAGGGTGACATGATAAAATTACAAGGTGGTACAAGAGTGTGAGATTTTTCATAAGGGGGAAAATTATGAGTTTAATTGTTTTATTATTTTCCAATTTCATGCCAAGAAATCTGTATTTTGGTGTGTAGGGGTAAAGCTTCAGTTGATGGGGAAGCCAACAAATGATGTAGAAAGCAATGGGACTTTTTCAAACTTTCTAGCTTGCTTACAGGAATGTTTGGGTTTGTTCTATCAAGGACATAGGGCGAGACATGTAGGATAAACAGTAGGTTTGCCTGCTATACAGACCCCACAGAAATCCCAAGATCAGAGCATTAGAATGTCACACCCCTAATGTCTCTAGTGCAAAATCACCTTTCCTGGTGAGAAGGTTGGAAGTCTATGTTGCACAGTGACTGGTGGCGAGATACATATAAGGAACCTCTTCAAGAAAAGCTTTTAAAATTTAATTACAATTAACACAAAACAGAAGAATCCACTGGATGCCAAGAAATATTTACATTGTGTAATTCCATCTTCCAAACCCAGGATTTCCCATTTTGTTAGGAATATGCAGCAGCATCTTTCACATTACTGTCATTTTGTTTCTTCTATTTCCTACATTTTATTAACTTTTTGTGTGCAGAAAAAATATTTTTGTTAATTTACAATAATTGTTTAATCATATTTTGTGTTTACTCTTAATTTTAAATTACAAATTGAGTTTTCTTGTTGTTATTAGAACAGGGTTGGATCACAGTGAAACCAAGGTGAGGAAAAATTAGGCTTTCTCAGAAATCAAAAATGGGTGCTGAAAAGTTTTGTAAACACTGACTCAAAAGCGTAAAGACATTCTTGTTTTTCTGCCATTGATAACACAGGCTCACTAACAGCTTAAGATGCAGTAGCACATTTCAGGCATTACAAGGGTTCTTTCTTTGCATCACGGAATATTTTAGACTGCCAACGCTGCTTCTTTTGAAGTACTCCCCAAGTATGTCCTTGTCATAATTTTTTAAAGCTTTATTGCTAATTTCTATGTCACAGTGATAAAAGATGAATGGGCAACATGTAGCTCTGTTAACCATGCCAGTAAGGGCATGATTTATTAGAGTGTAATGTTACTTTTGATCATAATTTCTGTGTAAAACATCTATATCTAGTCTAGAACATTAATTTGACATACAAAAATTGCCAGCATAGTTCCTGCCTTAAAAAGTAGATGGAAAAATAAGGCAATATCAGATAAAGGGGATAAATGATAACCTCTACCTTGGATGTCATTGCTTTCAGATGTTTTGGGAGTCAAAAGGGCTACTTAGTAGTAGCAGGGAGAAATGCATTTTGTATATGTGCAGAGGTGTTTCGTTCACCTGCCCTAGACTGATACAGCTTTGCTCAAATTATAACATTATAGGCAAGGGACGACTGTAGATTAAAGGCCCTAATTATTCTGAATCACGGTGAGACTACACAAGAGTTGATTCAAAGTTTTTCAAATCGTGTCCCTGCTGGTTTCTGTGGGTGAAATTGCTGTAACTGCCTGCAGGTATACAGTTACTAGGCTACAGGAGTCAGCAAGAACAGAGACAGAAAACTGTAAAATGAGACTGACAATTTCCATTAGAACCGCTGCTTCTCTCAACCCTTTTTTTTCTTGAAGTGGCATAGCGCTAATCTGATTCAGATTATCTGATTCAGTTTGGATAGAGTTTAGAAAGAAAGAAAGAAAGAAAGAAAGAAAGAAAGAAAGAAAGAAAGAAAGAAAGAAAGAAAGAAAGAAAGAAAGAAAGAAAGAAAGAAAGAAAGAAAGACTGTTTAGAGACAACAGCTCTTGGTTAAGGGGAACTGGTACTCCCACAACCGCTCCTCTACATTGGATCAGGCAATCACACAGCAGAAAGCAGAGAAAAGTGATACAAACAGAATAGGGCCAAAATAAATCATCTCCTGCTGGCTGAACAAAAAGACACGATTCTCCAGTGAAAAACACCAGGCTTTCTAGTGCTTTGCTTTATATGATGTAGTCACCACTTTTGAATTTTACTACATCTGTGCTAAATCTGACACAAAATGTGTGGTAAATGATCAGTGTACACACACACACCATCTTATTAAAGGATGCCATTTCAAATGAATTACATTGCAACTGTCCAAGAGTGACAATGAGTTCACAAAGATGCATTCACCATTTGATGAGTACATTAACAAATGACTTGCAATGTGAAATACCTATGAATCTGAATGGCACATAGCATGTTTTGAAACAGAAATTTTTTTTCATGGAAGATGTTTGTAACTTCAGAATCATGCAATTGAGCAGAAAGATTTGGGGAACCTTCCACCTTTATTTGAAGAATGTATAAGGGAAAACAAGGGGCAGGATATGCTAGCTCTACCACATGCTGCCAGTGCATAGTCCTGTTTAAGAAGTGGATTCCTATATGGACAACTATTTGGACTAGATGACCCCTGGATCCCTTCCAAGAACAGAATTCTATTAATCTACTGCCGTATTTTAAATGTTAATTTAAAATTGTGAGCAGGTAAGAGTTCTCGCTCTGCCCACTGTCTGTCAAACAATTTATTTATGAGAATCTGAACTTTAGCTGAAGTCCAGATTCATTGCCATTTGTTGGCACAAACAGGGCAACCAAGCAATGATTCTATTTGCTCCAAAATGTTTGTCAAACTCACTGGGTGGATTAGTGTTTCTGTACTAGTACCAATAGCTTCTGCTCTATTTTTTTTTTTTTTACAAAAAAAAAAAAAACCCTTGTAGCTTTAGCACCTTAAAAGTGTAACTGTGAATTTTTGGATTGAGTTTTATACTTTGACCTAAAGAATTATGTGAATCAGAAAATACAGAGAGGTGTGTATGTGTGTTTGTTTGGTTTTACTAGATCATCAATACAATAAACAATATCATTTTGACCCTGTATTGGATGCAGTAGATTTCTTTTGTAGATGAGCTGTGTCAAATGGCAGATCTCTATCTTCCCCCATGGCCTTATTGTATCATTCCTTTTGTAATCTGTGTGCAAAGACTTCAGCAGATTGATGCTGATGTCTGCTCAGGGCAACAAAAGAAAAAGTCTATGATGTTTAAACAAATTGAAAGTGAAAGTAAATTTAAAATATAAAATAAAAACCCTACACATTTATTGTCAGACTGCTGATATTTTTCATTTGCCTTCTATATTACTATTTATGATTTTGATATTGCCCATAACCATATGGCTACAATCTTTACTCTTAGGTATTGTTACTTTCTCTTATTTTTATAGTTGATAGCTGAGAAGCAACAATGGTAAGATCATCTTGCCTTTAGCTAAAATCTTTTTTTGAACTTTGTTGTTGGAAGAAGTTGCTGGTCCAATAGTTCTCTTGGTGTTCTTCAGCCACTTGATCAGACTATCATGTGAAATTAATATCCTTATCAACTGATGAGATCTTTGCTTGTTATTCTTATTATATTGGCATTCAGCCAGAATTCCCTGGTTTGGGTTAGACACTCTGGATTAATGCAAGCCAGGATTTCCACACCAAACACAGGTCAACAGAACAAGGGCAAGGGAGTGTCCGGAAAGACTGTGCACCCATGGTTTATGAAGCTACGGACTACATCTGAATGCAAACATTGTCTATCTACAGAGGATTTTGAGAGGTAGTATAATTATTTTTCAAAAACATCCTGAAGAACATGCCGACAGTACTATAAGATGCAGGGTCATATTTTGTATATGTTTTGCAAACTAATAATCGCCCTCAATGTCTGTGCAGACCAATTTAGCTTTAACCAACCCAAAGGCAATTGTGTAATGGAATTTTAGACAACGTAGCCATGTTAGTCTGTGAGAGCATTAATTTAAAAAAAAATGTCCAAAATTAAAAAAGAAAAGAAAAAAGAATTAAAAAGTGGCACCTTAAAGATTAACTTCTTCTAGCCCAGCTGCTTTATCCACTCACAGAGTGTAATGGACCAGAGGCACATCGTTGGAACACTTCCCTAAATGATTCTTTAGTTCTTTCTAATAAGGGCTTAGTCACTCAGTGTTCTCTTCCCACCTACTCCCCAAGCAGAGGTCTGCACTCTGAAGCACAGAACTCCTGAGCAGTTGACTTGCCTGTTCACTGTAATGAAAACATTGTCCCCCCCAGCAGACACAGGTTGTTGGGTTAAACCTTGGGCCACAACTTTATTAACTATTTAAACTAAAAAACCCAAACTACAAGGGGGCCTACCGTAGTGCAATATTATCTCCAAATCCAGTGTAGCCTTTACATCCGGATCATTCAAGAGCAAAGCGAGTTCCTATTTCTGAATCGTGCTGTCGTCTGTACAGCATGTATTCAGGTGCCCAGTGATAGGGTTACCCCCAACGTTCCAGCCCACCGAGCCTCATGACCCTAGGTGAACTGCTGCCTGGGAGGTCCCCCCATGGATAAACCACCCTATTGGCATGACCTGACAGTGAGATGGAATATTTTTGCACCTTGTGACTTCCATGAACTCACCCCGACTCTTCACTTCGCACTACCCGCCATGGCATGGGGTTATTTATATGCCCCAAGCCCGCCATCACAGCCAAAAATTTCGTCCCGAAGGCCCCCTTGTAGGTCCCTCAGAAAAAAGCCCAAACCTGTATCAGACAAGTGAACCCCATCACTTCTGTACAATTCCGGCTGGTGAACTCTTACGTGCGGATTCTTAATCACTGACCT